>OY728140.1:1409363484-1410613484 GCA_963277665.1 Viscum album | reverse complement strand
TGTAAGAAAATATCTTTAAACACACTCTATTCTATATTTGATACTTCATCATCTTTCTTTTTTTAATCAATGACCACCATGGATCTGCATCTCCTGTGAGGTGATAAACCATCATGACAACTTTTTCCCTTTTCTACTCCCCAAAGAATGAAATATTTTTCCTATGAAACATATCCATTTGTCAGATAAAATAGATTTTTAGTCTCATTGAATGTTGGTGGTTGTTGCCTCATGAATCAGTATAACATTGATCTTCAATTTTTTGGATCTGAGTGCTCTATATGGGTAAGGTTATTATTCATAACCTGAGTTAGTTTTCCCAATATGGTGATAAACCTATCAGCACCAATTGCATCACCAGCTCCACCATATTTATCTTGAGTAGGAGGGAATCCCTATATGTATTACATGAGTTGATATGGTTTTAATTACTTCCACTAGGTTCCATTTCTAAACAATGTCATACACAACATTAGTTTATGAATCACAATACATAATTACAAACTTTTAAAACACTTAACATAGATTGAACAGTATATGGATATTATCGATAATCATAATTTTTTTTGAGGAAGTATATACTCATAAATCCTTCATAATGGATTGTAAAAGAATGTAAATTATATTAATCTTATCCCCCGGGAGTGTCATAACTAAGAGTGCAGCAAGGCCAGCTGTTGTATACCAGGATACCCTAGGTCAATCCCGAAACTCCTTGTTATAATTTTCACTCCTAGGTACATCTATGTCTAAGCCGCCTCCACCTGATCGTATCTAGATAGGGATGTTCCTGAAAAAATATACGAAATATCTACATTACCAAAATTATCGGAAGTTATCTTATACTAATTTTCAAAGTCTATCCTAAGGTAATGTGCTCTAATTAGTGTTTTTCTACATATAGTTTCTAAGGATTATACACTACTTCCTCTGATACCAATTATAATGCCCTGACCCTAGTTACCCAGAGTCCGTGCATTATTACATAACATTGGAAGGATCAAAAGATATCAAGTCTTGAAAGACTGATTAGTTTAGTATCCTTAGATGTGCTAGACATATACAATACTTTCACATTACATGAGGAAATGAAAACTAAAACAATATTTTTTCCCCTTTGAACACACATATATCCCATAGCCTATCCCTATAGGTCAAACATAAAATACTTCATCACGTCCTAAGAAAAATATAACATATAAAGGGGTGATATCAAATGCTTAGTAAGGTTAAAAATATAGTGACAACTTTCATAAATAAGAAAAAAAAATTAAGGAAATTTATAAGACTAAAAAATTTCTTTTAAACATAAACATTAGAATAATATGGAAAATATAAATCAAATAATTCCATTTACTTATTCACATGGATATTCTAATAGTCTAATAATCACATTCAATATCAATATCCAATTTCATAACGATGGAATGTGTAATTTCGGACATCATAACCACATAGTCAAGGCCTTGTGCCGAGACTAAAAATAAATATTTGGTCTAGGCCATGTTCCAAGACATTAGTTTGTCTCATTAGACCTATCGATGCATCTTGGAGCTATAGCGGGCTCCACCCTTCACTTAATAAGTATAATTCATTCTTCATTTGAAAAGTTTTAAACATAACATAAGCATTCATATTAAAACTAGTATACGAAACGTTAATACATTAAACATAAACCATGAAAGGTATAACAATAACACATCCATAATCAAAAAAATATCACAAAACATTCAATACAATATGAAATATTTGTATCATAATAAATCCACATCAAACAAGTATAAAATCCAATAAAGGATTTTGACATAGATGAAATAAAAACTATTTAAGAGAAATATATCTTTCTAGTTTGAAATAATTTAAAAGTCATCTAATAATAAAAAACATTTATTTTTAAAATATTATTATAAGATTGTCATAGAATATTTTATGATGTTATAACAGCGGAATATAGCCGCACTTTCTTTATACACTGAAAATATTCTTACCTTAATTTTTCGAAAAGGTCATAAAATACCTTGTTTAGAAAAGGAAAGAAATATTCATTTCAAATATTTATAAAAAATCAATCACGGGTATAAATGACTTTAACCCATATACTATAAAATATTAAAAAATTACTAAAATACATTTTTAAGAAACATTGATGTGGATGATAAATAAGTCACAGTAGATACTTACATAAAAAAACCTCAGATAATAAAGAGATTGTCAAATTAACCCTCACATTGTACTTTTCCTTGGTCGAGGGTATGTTAACCTCATATATAATAGTTAAAGTATTGTTATTGAATTATTCAAGAACTATATACATAAATATTATATCAATATTATTTGTTAATAATATTTAAGTAGTGTCATTGTTTCGGGTGTTAACAAATTGATTTTCCTTTATATGTTATGTTATGTAAGTAATGTTTGTTGTTGATAGGATATATTTGATTCATATACAGAATGATATTATATTATAAAACATTATTTTTAATCATAAAATGAAAATTATTCTAGAATGGTTATGATGGGGAATGAATCTCATCATGTTCGTGGAGACGGTAATCCGTACATACACGCGAGAAACAATATCATTCTATTGAAGGTGAAATCGTATGTTATTGAATGTTATATAATATATACAGAATCATTAACATGTTTTATTCATTATTTTTATCAATTAAACATCATAATTATAACCATCCAAATAATGAAGTGTTTCAATAAGTACTACACCATGACGTGGAGACGGTAAACCATACGAATGCACGTATGGTGACTTTGTAATTCATAGGATGGATAGAATAATGAAAAAGGTTGTACCATATTTCTAATAACATCCCAGTATGAATTAGGTACTAGAGTTATAATTCTGGTATGGGTGTAACAAAGAAAGAGGAAGTGCCAGAAGAAAAGAACTTGAATGAGGTGGTGAAATAATTACCTATTCATCGGGTGCTTCCTTTTTATTTGATCAAAAGGGATCCTTGGGATGGATTCTGATTAGAGGAAGACCTCTATAATGAATTTAGGGTATTTGGGATGATATTTGGTTAGGGGATGGCTGATAAAAATGGCTTTGGAGGTGTGATTTTGAGAGAATGGTAAGTTCCTTTTATGAGAGAGGTGAGGGTCACTTTAGGAAAAGCTTGAAATATTATTTTATAAAAAAACATTTTCGGTTTCTAATGGCTTAAAAAAAGATTTATTTAGAGGATAATGAGGGTATGGGTCCAACACATCTCAAACAATAGGTTTTAGACAGGTTTGGGTCATTAAATTAACCTTATCTTTTATATTAAACTCTTAGTTAAATAGTTTTCCATTTACCATGTCTACTTGTATTTGTTTATTATATGGTTAATAAACATACAATAAACTACCCAAATAACCCATAGTTGATAATTATTGATTTATCTAACCTTATATAAGTAATTTGGATGAATATTATATTTTTAGTTACATTATATCATTTAATAAAATAGTTTTTTTAAAAAACTCATTTAGGTCAATTTTGACACAATTTATTTTTTTATTTTTGTAAAAGTCATACCAACTTTATTAATTCGAAAAAAAAATATTTAATAAACACTATCATGTCATATTAACCTATAAAATTATTGGGATACATAAAAAGTCCCAATTTACATTTATTTGGATATTAATAATATCAATTATTTTAATCATTCATTAATAAGGTAATTACTGCATCATAATTGTGTCATAAATAACATTAATTATTTAACGTATAAAAATTAGAAATAAAATACTAATATGTAGGTAATGTTTTTTAATTTCTAATGAATATTAATTGTCCAATTTATCACATGTATAACCCTATATTAAAAATGGTTTAGTTATTAAACATTGAATTAAAAACTTTTAACTCCTATTTAAATTAAATAATAATAAATGTCCTAATTTATTACAATTAGACCAAAAGGATCTTATGTTTTTCCTAAGGTTGATTTTAGTCTAAATAAGCTTATCCAATATAATTAGTACATGTGTCAGGGTAATTATAATATAATTTTTTCCTATAATTACCCCATTTACTTTTAATCGTGTTAAATAGAAGTCAAAAGTTATTATTGACCAAAAATTATTTATATCTTATTGAACCAAATTTTACTTTATGATTTCAACCATGTCTCTTGGATTTTTGAAATTCAACTCATAGAAGCGGTAAAATTAATTTTTATGCAAATTTGCAAATGCGCCTAAAAGATGATTAAAAGACAGTAAAAAGTTCAATAAACTTTTATATATCAAAACTTATTATAAAACGAATCCAATGAATTAAATTTAACAAATATAGGTATTATGTATATATTCTTAACTAAAATAAATTTTATAAAAATAAATAATTACTTAAATAAAAAGTTGGTTTTATACAATAACACAGTGTTTTTCACTATTCATTAAAAATTGAAAGTTTTTAGAAAATTACCAAAAATTCACTCTAAGCTAATTTTGACATTCTGAATCAAAAAATATGTCCATTTTGAAAAATAAAATTTATAAAATTTTAAAAGGTGGGTATTACTATTCATAACAGCTCATTTAATTGGTCGTGGTGTGTTAGAACTCGAAGTTGGGTACAACGCAAGCTATTTTGTTATTAAAAGATAAGTGTATCATGGAAGCTTGGGGTGTTACAAAAATGATAAGACCTTGTAAATATAGTAATACAAAATGGACTTGTGGTAGGAGGGGTTAATTAGAAGACTATAATTAAACTCTCTAATGGGATTCAAGATATACATAATCACTCTATTACTTATATATTGATTGAGTGGTTCCTACCACCTGATATGCCTCAGTGAACATCATCACTATCAATCCAAAACGGTAATGTAAATTGATACATGAACATCCATGAACCCAATTTGGAAACAATAATCTAATATGTGGGGGAAAATGATGCATAGGTTAAAGTCATGCATACTCAAAAAATAGTGGAGGAAACAGAATTAGTATCTCCCAAGAAATGAATTTCCAACCCCTTGATGTTATTATTCCTAGGATAAAGTTAAAGGTGTGGCTACATCTCACTCATGATCATGAAAGGATGAATCCTCCTCCACTAAGGAGTGTCAAAAAAAATATCTAACCAAGATATACAATCTTATATGTATTAATGAGGAATTACTCATGTTTAATATTCCCACCATACCTAATAACCAAGAATAGGTAATCACCCCTCCTACATCACATAATGTGGTTAATTTTCACACCATAGTGGAACACAAACATTAGGTTGTCACTATATAGATAAAATTTGACTTCTTGAATATGGGAATTGAGGAAAACCCATATTTTCCTATATCTCAGCAACAACCTCCGATCGTCTTGTTAAGCATGTCAAATTCAATGCTTATGTTTTTATATAATTTATATAGTATAGAAGATAAATGAGGTTGTATCTTGATGGAGACTTAGATGATAATTTTTGATTATAATATTTTATGAAATATATCATTAGATAATTATTTTGGAGGTTTTATGATTTTGGAACAAAAAATGATACTGTGTTACTGAATGGGAGAAACTAGTTAGAAAAATCATGTTCAACCCGGGTGAGGGTCCCTTTAGGCCTAACTGTCATAGATCTCAAGGAACGTGGGAAGGATGATTGATTCCTTGATTGATACAAACTAATACCAATATGTTATATGAGTTCATACTAGGTTAACACCTTGTATTTTATCTATCATTTATATTGATTACCATTGACTGCTCGAAATCAATAATATTATATCGATGTAAAAAAAAATCAAGGTTTCACGTCAACATGGTGATGAGATGACCAAATTTGGGTGTATGTTATAATTTTTCTCACGAAAAAATATGCATATTCATGGGTTATATTTTAAATGTCTCATTAATCGGTTCAATTAATAAGCACACTCATGAATGATAATGGGTGAGAAAAGTGTAAAACACACTCGAATCACCACAATATACAGGTTATCCTGAAAATCATGATGATTAATGATCCATTGATTTGTATTTTCTCATAAAACATAACCAAAAAATAAAAATGTATAAAAGAAAAATAGTAGAAAAAAACTCTTAAAATTCAATTACATTCCAATGATAACAAGAATGGAACTTATGATTGTAATAAAGAACACACTCTAGATTTATCACCATGAAACATAGAAGAACATTATGGAGAAGAGGATTAAAATGGATGATTAATGATCTCTAATTATACTCACCCTTTCACCTAGTTGTATCAAACATTACAATGAGACATAGAGTGATTTTAATGATAAATTCAGATGTTGGATTCATGAAAATTCAATGGTATATGGGTTTTGGTGAGATTGCAATTATATATTATTCATCCTTTGTATTTGACAAGATAAATAACTAAAACATGTGAAATATTCTTGAAATTCTATGTAATGTTGAGTCTTCTATTTATATATTCACTAATATTGAAATCACCCCAATTTGATTCTATAATCCATAGTTATTGTATAATCACCATTGGTAGGTCCAATATTCCTCTACTATAATTTCTTCAATTTTTGGGACACTATTCATCCACTTGTCCTTGGATCTAGACTTTGGAATTTTTAGATAAAATAAATCCCCATGACTATAATATCCTAAAAATTTATTTTTACATTTCAATTAGTGTACATAATGTTTACGTAAGAATAGTGAACTACTATTAAATTGGGACATTGTGTAATTTATACTTCTTAATCATGTTTTAAACATATAATTTCAAATTATACATTGAGTGAAAATGGGTTTAATAATTGGATAATAAAACCCATAAATAATTTAATACATAATTATAAGGGTTATAATATATGATATATCATAGTGTTATCACACCCCCACACCTAATATAATTTACTCCTAGATAAAATAATATATCCTAATAATGTCCCATTACAAAATCAATGTTGAGAAAATTTTCAAAATAATTTCTAAATTAATTCAATCATATCTAGTTTATGAAATCAATTTTCATACAATTATTCTTCTCTCATGTGAAAATTCATTCACCCATGGAACATGCTTCATCCCACCTCACATGAAATTTTTTATTCACTCCTAGAACATATGATAGTAGAGTTATGATCATTTCATAGGGTTCATATGATATTTCCATATTCTTTTCAGTATACCTAGTTCTCTACTGGAAGAAAATAGTGTGCCACTCAAGAGGACATCCAATAGTGTTTTTAGGTAAAATCATTGGATGTATTTTATATTTAAAAATCTGAATTAGAATGGGAGTGTTTAATCAGTTACAAAGAATATCAAAATTACAAATGTTTTCATAATAAATTTACTATCTCAACCACTCAAAAAGTGTATAATTTCCAAATCACTCTCACATTTGTTCATTATTTGTGGTTCATAGCCAAGTTCTGAATTATATTGTGTATACTTAGGATTTTTTCCATTTATTTTTTCTTTTGTTCTATTTTTGTTCAATGTTTAGAAATTTGGTTTTTTATATATTATTTTTTCAGAGATAAAGTGGAAACATTTATAAAATAATGATATAATTTGTCTTATGAAACCACTAACCAAAAAAATCAATCACACTTTCACTAAACCAATAACAAATAATATTTCCCTATACTTCCCATGGAAATAACATCTTAGCCAAACTTTATAAAATTAAAACAAGACTTTACACAAGATATGTGTATGTAGAGGTAATTTTCTTATAATTGGGATTTAATAATAGGTATTTTGTGTTTTCTATGGATTAATAAGGGTAAAATGTAAACATGGTCCAAAATAGAGGTTAATTGTTAAAAGGTATTTTTAATAAATGATGGGATCTATCATGAATTTAACACACTCAAATATTATGGATTCGAAAATAACCAAGTAAAGTTATAGTTTCTTGAAATTCCCTGAGATTCTCAATAAAGTGATTAAAATTAATAATATGTAATAATGTTCATAAAATGTCTCTTGGGTAATGGATTTAAAATATTAGTATATTCTATTGAGGCATGGGATTTATGATTCCCTTAAACTCTAAATAATGATTTGAAAATTAAAATTCTAAATATGATTCCATATCAACATTAATTTGAAATAAATTTTCTAAAAATAAATTATTTTTATAAAAAACCAACTCATGCATCAAAAAAAGTTTATTCAATTTATGATCAATTAATATTTAAAAAAATTAGACAATGAAAAATAAATCAAAAATAGGAACACAATTTTTTGTTTTTTTAATATCTACACACACAACATGAAAAAGTAAATAAATTATTTGTGGTATATTTTGAATTTAAATTCTAAATATTCTATGTCACCCTCCCCACACATAAAAAATAAAATTTCCTAATTGAAATATTTTTAAATTAATAGATAAGTAATTAAAGTTAAGGACAAGGGACATCCTAGAAAGTATTGTCATATGTGGAATCTATCATATTGATTTCTTCTTCTATAAGATTTATAGAAAATTCATAGAAGTGTTTATGTATGTTACCAGTGATAGTAATCCTTCAGACACTCTACTCATGAAAACCCTCTATTACACAATATCAGTAAATATTATTAAGTCTAAGGACCGAGCCATTATTAACAAACCTTACCTAGCTAACATTTAGCCTCAAATTTTATATAAAAAAATTATCATTAATATGAAACATCCAAATATGAATTATTTCATAATGGATATAATTTATATTCTATTTAATTATTTGAGAGTTCTCATGTGCATCACACCAAATTTCATCTCACTCATGGATTTGAAACATTCTACGCTCACCAACATTAGAGATATTCATATTAAATTTATTAACATCCAAATATATAAGGTTATATAACTCCATGTGGAGGTTATGATCCTTTCTAAACACAAATATATATATTGAACTTCTGATTGGGATTTTAAAAGTTATACGGTACACCCAATGTGTGTTATCCAAGTGAAAACTCCCGTCATTCTTATTATGATGTACCATTTCTTCCAATATTTTGATTACATTTTTATTTCAAATTTCTTCTTGTCTATTATTTTGAGCTGATATATATTGGAAATTTTTGGAAAAAACCTATACATATAAATAAATTTCATTATGTTGTGATTACAAAAATTTGAGCCCTAATTGCTAATGAGGATTCTTGTCCAAACAAACATTCTAAAAATTTAATATCTCACAAAACTCAACAACCACTTGAGAGCCATCAGTCCTAATATCCTTTTGTTCCACCCATTTAGATACCTATTAAATAGAAAATAATATTTATAAAAATACAAATAAAAATTTAAAGGACCCATGTTTTAAATGCACCAGTCATAGAATATCTCACAAAATTACATGTGTTTTTGAGGTATTTTATTCCTCTTATAGATATTCCTTATGAGTTGAAAATTTGTGAATAAATTATAAAACTCATGTTAATTTATATATAATTCTGAAAAGTAAATTCCATATTCATGAACCTTTAAAGCTATAATTTCAAACCCAATGTCCCCCCATAAGTAAATGTACAGAATATGTTTAAAATAGAGGTGAACTCGTGGTTGAGGATACATCGATGAACAGCCTAGTCATTACAAATTCCTTAAAATTATGGGTCATCCCAATATACTATCATAACTAATGATTAAGTATTTGGTATTTTAAAGTGATAAAATCAATAGAGACCCTAGATTCTATTATAAAATTTTTAATATCTTCATACCAAGGGGTAAAGTCTAATACATCTCAAAGGTGCTCATCATGTAATATTTCTCTAATGGGGAGGGAGGATTTGACATGGTGGTCTAATGCTTGTTAAATAATTAAAAGGTGGTTAGCTTCCAAATTTTATATTCCCCTCCTATAATGAATCTATAGGTAAAATCCTTAGAGGAGGATCATCCACTGTATGAGGTGGGACTTAGCTTTGGGTTTCTTAAGGATAAACTTAAGGTTTGTGTGATAAGAAAAAATAATGCATTTGGACCCAATAAGAGATAGTGTAAATTTTTCTAAGGAAAACATAGAAGATATAATTTTTTCAGTAGTCATGTATTTCACCTAGGTATGTTCAAGGGTATGTGACACAAAAGAAATGTCATGAGGATCCCTCTTAACCAGTTTTAAAAAAACTAACTCTAATGAAAAGTTACATACATGACACATAAGTTCAAAGGGTATATCCCACCATGGTGGATAGATGATATAAGATAATGTGAGACTAATTTATTGTTATTTAAATACATCATCACAATTTTTATCAAAAAAAACTCAAATTAGTTTTGCAACAAATGATATATGTGAAGTTTAAGAATACTAATGTTTTAAATAATGTTTTGGTAAAAACCGACATGATCCAAGAAACATAACACCATATGAATACATAATATAAATATAATGGATGAAATTATTTCACTTATTTATTTAGAATCATTAATTTCCTTTCTCAAATTAATATGTCCAAGAACTACCCCGTCCTCTACCATTAAATGGATATTATTATAATTTAATTTGAAATATTTATCAGTATAATGATTGAGGAAATAAACTATTTGTGTCAAAAAATAATCAAAGTAAGAAGCATAAACTCTTAAAAATATTCCATAAAAAATTATATACATTTCTCAATTTACTCATAAAATACACTTAGAAAACAATTCATAAAATTACCAAGAGGGTGATTGAGACCAAATGGAATAATCAGGTATGAAATGTGTTTGAATAGAAAGGTAAATTTAGTCCCTTATTGATCCGCATGGTCTAAATGGATTTGAAACTAATAGAAATAGACATCAAGGTAATTATAATGAGAAATAATAACCTATATTTCTATACTTTTTTCATGAAAGGTAGAGGAATATGAACCTTTTGTAGGGATTGATTTAGTCAAAGGTAGTCAATATAGACTCGCAAAATACTTTACACACATGTTGGAACCAATTTATTCCTTTCATTTGACTCTATAGTTATTAACTTTTTCATGGGGAAATTTTTTACTCCGCTATGTCATTTACTATCAGATATGGTATAGATGATTCCAATAACAATTAATTTAAAAATTTCGAATTTTAACACATTAATGAGTATGTTATTTAACTAGTTTTGATATTTCATTATAGGATTATCCTCTTAATATATAACTATATGGTCCCTGAAAATAGATGGACTAATCATACGAATATCATCCAATTTCCATCCGATTTCCCTTCTTACACTCTCATAAAAGGTCTAGAAGTTTTTATTCCTGTGGTAAAGAGAAAATGTTTGTAATAATGATGGAAAATTAGTTAATACCATCAATATATGTGTATTTTAAATTATATAGATATGGTTTTAATTCCAAAACTAGTTTCTTTTTATATTGTAAAGGGATTTATGGGGATTTAGGTCATCATATTTTCTATCTACTCATTTTACTCCCTATATAAATAGAATCACTAGAAATAATATTCCTAGAATCATTGATGGGAATAGATACCTAAGAATAAAAAAATCATCCATTAAAACATAAAAATTACATTTTTTAATACCCAGAAAGCACTAATAACATGAATTAGAATCCAAACAATTTAAGACATAAGAAGAGTGAAATTAATTAGAGTATGGGATGGGAGATAATGTGGTGTGTGTTTTTTTAAAAACCTTTCATCAAATAGATAAGAATAGTGGAGTTCTCTTTAATGGGGTGTTTTATAACATCAGGGTTATTAAAACATACATTTTCTCCCACAATTTCCATATAAATCAATCCAATTTTAATATCTATGGTTATCTTTTATGTTATTAGTAAAATTATTCTAAGTATGAGAGGGTAATTCCCTTGGGTCTGTGTATTTTTCAACCCAAGAATATATAATTCTCTATGAAACATGAGAATATTTACTTCAATGAGGATGTATGTGGTCACTCCTATTAGGAGTGTTGTGCTCAGATTTGAAATTTATATTGTTAGGAATTTTCATTAAATATATCCAACCTGCCTGGAAATATATATAGAGTGAGTCATCATTGTAATCTAGGCGACTAAATCAAGAATTTATTGGAAAATAATGTCTCCTATAGTGAAAGGAATTTTAAAGGATCCTAGATCCCTATATTTTATTGGGATCGTTGTTTTCATCAATACTGATATGTCCCTTCCATGGTTAGATCTATTATTCACCTTCAACTATTGCCTATGGATGAAAATATATTTTCAAAATTTGACATACTAAGGAATCTATTTAACTACATCAAATAGAGGGATGTTAACTTGTAAAATTTTCATACTATTCATTATATATTTATCAATTACATTATAAAGTATTTTATTGGTTTTGGATAGTCATTGAGGGAAATTAAGAGGAATGGATTATTCAGGGGAATCCTCAATGAAAAATTTTGTACCCTTTTGTTTTTTTACCGTGAATCTTTTGAGGGTAGAGAAAGAGAGTTTCCAATATGCGGATATAAATATTGGGTTGAATAATGGGAAGTAGAATGTTTTTTTCCAAAAAAAATTATAGAACATATATTACCTTTATCCTTTGGATTAGAATTGTTTTGGGATGGTATTTTTGTAGAAAATTACATAATTTTCTCACTAATGGTGTTTTCTAGTTTTCATAATTGAGTTTATGGGTCTTTAATAGGAGATAGTGTGGTCTATTGAAACTAGATGTTATGAGATGTAATTAGATTCACTATATAATTGATTCTAGGAATACATTTTGGAGGATTATGATCATTTTTTGATGGTGGAATAGAAAAAGGTTTCATACGTTAGCATTATTGATTCTAATTATAGTTGGGGTAGCTTGAGTTTTCTTCTTTATGGTAATATGGTTGGGATTTCTACCAGGGGTTTGGATTTGGACTGAATTTTTTTTACCTAAAGGGTGGGGATTTTTTGAAATTTATGCCTTTCAAATACTGCTACACAAGACTCAAATGAATCCTGATATTCAGTGCACTAACTAGAGAAATGAGTGTTATTAGAAAAAACTCCACAATGCAATATAACGGGTGGATAATTTGAGTTACCTTGAACCTAATCTAATTAACATAAAATATTATTCATTTTAACAAATTTATTATATACCTTTTATTAATGGGATGAATGGATTGCCTTATTAATTCCTCGATTAGGTTCAATTTAGCATGTAAAATTTTTTTGTGCATTTTGATCTAGGTTTTTTATTGTGTAGTGGGTCTTAGTAGGGATTTTTATCAACATTTGAACCAAAATATTTATAATATATCATTCTATGATAAATGGAGAAAATTATCTCATTTAAGTGTTTATTTAAAAATAATCAATACTTTGGTGGTGGGATAAACTTGAGAAACATTTATTAAATATCTCACAATATTAATGAAGGGTATATCCTTGTGATTACATAATACCACATATTTCATTTAAAATGTATTTAGTTTAAGAGGAAAGGAATAAAATATTTTTAAATTGTCATTTAAGGTCATTACATCCCCCAATTATTGTAGGCGGATAATATAGAAAGTATTTGGCAACACCATCATGGATGAAATGGAAGAACCTAAACTTTATGGGGTCTTATTACTCATTTTGGTGATTCCTGGTGGAGAAAACTTTCTGAATCATATTTAGATATTTTTAGGTTACTCGCCCTGGAGGACATAGAATTTAATAAGGAGTTTCATAGGGCTTTATCATAGCTCAATGTTGGAAACTTCTTCATTATATTGGATGTATGTAGGTTCATACTCTACATTAGGGGTGGTTAGTTATTTTAAAGTTTGATTATCTAAGTCCATGATTTCATGGGTTTCATTTAATTTACTCTTATATTATATTAGGGATACACGATGTTCCATAATAATATCCCCAATGACATAAGATAACCCAACACTAGAAGATTTAATTTTTGAGTGGAGTATCCTTTTAATTTCAAGGTAAATTTCAAGTATTTTCTAATTTACAAATATTTTCATGAAATAATGATGTCATATGTTTTCTCAATAATTTTATTTAGTAATATTTAAAGGAATAAATAAAACACACTTGTGAATGAAAAGTAAAATACATAAAATTATAATGAAGAAAAAATGTGTTTTTCTAAATAAGAGAGAAGTGAGAAGAAGAAATGAAAGAGAGAGAATATGCCAAAATAAATAAAAAACCAAAATGGAAGGTGTAATATCAAAAAGAGTGATAATTAAAATGGAAAAAAAATAAATAAAATGTGATTTAATCTTGGATCCCTGGAAAGGGGGCCAAAATTTGATCATTTTGTCAAGCAACTCAAAATTAAATGTTAATATTTTTTATGAAAATTTATGTTTTATAGTACGAAACCTAGGTTATCCCTTGATAGAGTCTAATGTCATTATTTTAATTTTGAATTTTTTTAATGAAATATATAGTTTTATTAAGAGTTATTTGGTTTTATTATTGCAAAACTAAAATTGAAACTATGTTACTAAGTGAGAGAAACTAGTTTGAGAAATCATGATCAACCCGAGTGCCCCTTGATGCTCAACTATCATCATAGTCAAGGGAAGTGGGAAGGGTCATTAATTTATTGAATTAAAAATAATAGAAATAGTATTTTGTTTTATTTATAAATAGGTTAAAACCTATTATTTTATTAATCAATGATATTTATTGTTGTTGACTCCACAAAATCAATAAAATTATATTTTTGTAAAAACTAAACTCAATCAAGACATCAAATCAAAAAGGTGATGAGAATAAAATATTTTGGTCTATGTCGGAAAAACCAAGAAAAAATCCATATTAATGTGTTCTAGATTCTATAATTTATTAATTGAAACAATCCATAAGAACCCTCATGAAAAAGATGTGGTGAAAAATGTTATAAAACACAGTCAATTCATCACAAGATCTCTGTTTGGAATGAAATAATTAGGATTCATGTTATAATTATTTTTATTTTATCATAATAGTATAGAAAACTAATAAATGGAGAAATTAAGAAAAATAGACAAAAAACTAGAAAACTCAATTACCTTCCAATGATTATTAATTTGGACCGCATGATTATAAAAAATAACAACCCCTATATTTTTCACTAATTGGTTTATAAGTAATGATGGGGAAGAAGATAATATTGGATGAATAAAAATTTCTAATTAGACTCACCCTTAAATCTAAATGTTTAACCTATAATGATCAATACAGTTCTTTTAAACTGAAATTTGTTGAGTTGAATTTATGAAAATTCAATTATCTATTGCTATATATGAGTTGTTGTTGTTATATTTTTACACCAATTTGATTTTACAAGATGACTATTCAAAAATCATTCAATTTAAATTATCTTTAATGGAACTTTTTAAATTCGAATTATCTATTCAAATACTTTAAAAATATCCCAAATGGATTCTATAAGACAATGTTATTTCCCAATCATGGTTGTTAGGGCCAATCAGTCTCAATTAGAATTTATTCAATTTACGGGCCTCTTTGGAGCCCCTAATTATCAGATATAGCTATTGGTCCACTTGAATTCATTAAATCCCCCTGATCATAGAATCTTAAGAAAATATATTTTTATATTTTTATATAATGTTGTGATAAAAATTGCCCAATACTATCAAATTGATCCATTGTGTAAATAAATGTTTTCAAAATATGGAATAAAATTACATTAACTACTAAGGGATTTAATAATGGGATACTAAACCACATAAATAATGTAATTAATACTTATAAGGGTGATAATATATGATATATAATTGTGTGATCAATGTCCCTTATATCAGGATAGTCATCTAATTCCAAAAAAAATTATAATCAGTAGCTGGTGAATATAGGACAGCTAGATAAAGCACTAACCATTGATTGTGCTCTAGAGGTGGATCAGAATGTGGTACACACATGACCATTAAACCCCATCAAGTCACTTATCACCTGAATTGAAAAAATGGAATCTTGGGGTTCCCTAATATATTTCCAACAGGAAGTTATATCCCAAATGGTTGGATGACACTCTTCCCCCAACAAATTTTAGGAATCTGATTTTCTGATCATCAATGGTATGAGATACCTAGGGTATCATCTCTCATAATTCATGTATCAATTCATCCCAATGATGGTACCATGAGACTAGTAATCAGTAGTAAAGATGATATGTTTTGTAAAACATCTGGTGGGTACATCGTTCATCTAGTATAATAGACTCACTGCATGGACTATCAGATGGTGGTAATACCATCATCATCAATTCCTCCATACATTCATCTCCACACAATGTAAAATAATGATTTTATATCTCATAAACTACAAAAAATATGAAAATTAATGATTCATCATATTAATAACTCATTGTAAAATCTTGATATTCTCCCTGAGAATTTGTCTCCCATTGGATCAGTTTATAGAAAAATGTAAATAAAATCTGTTTGATGAACTGTATACTTTGGAAATCCCATTGAAATACTTGGCTAGGTTTCAGAGTTTCTAGACATAGTCCTATGTCTAGAGGATGTCATTTAATAGACCAATGAAATATCAAGGCACATGGCTTCAGTGTAGGGGAACAGTCTATCAAGTAAGAAACTAACACTGTCAGTATCAAACCAACAACAATGCCTATCAGAGCACCTAGGTAGGAAACACATTTCCCAAATCCATCCACCAAGAAACAATAATTTCCAAATTGTCCCCAACTAGGAGAAAAAATAGATCAGGGAGCCTCATGAATTGAATCTCATAATAATTATTTATATTACTTATGAAGTAAATAAGTTCCTTCTTATTTCATTAGAGATAAGGAAAATAATATCCTCAAGTGACCTTATCTCAGGAACCATGATGAGGCTAGCCTCAATGATCACACTAACTATTATCCCTTTCATTAAAGGTTTGGAAACACCATATAATATTACTTTGTCTTCATGTACATCTTCTAGGTAATGTTGGATTTTTAGAAAGGTGATAATGGTAAAATCCATAGTGTAAGTGTCCAATGTATCCACCAGTCAACCCAAAGAAGAAGGTGTCTACAGAGAAGTATCAATAATTAGATGATCTAAGAGATTATCAGTCATGCTCTTGTTGCTCTTTTAGCACAATTATCCAACCATGAAAAGTCCTAACACCCTCTACATCATCCAAGAGTATTTCTTTAAACTCATCCTCTAGTGGTAGATATAATCATTAGAAGAAAATGGGTAATCTGAAAAAGAGTCTGATCTGGCTCGTAAACATGCACCAAATCTCACTAATTTATTACCTTCATCATATAGAGTATGGGACCCACCCCCACCAAACTGAATCCTCATTATAAAAAGAGCTACTATTTCATATTTTGAAAACCATCCATGTAGTAGATATCACATCTAATAATTAATATAGACATGAACATGAGTTCTACATACATTACTGGTATCCAAGGGAATTGGGCAATATAAATTTGTGGTCAAGCCTAATATCCTAAACACATCACCTCTAAATCCACCTATGTAGCTCTAAACCATGGGTGAGAACTTCAATGAGCCCATCAAGAACAAGGAGACACCTCAGTACCCTCTAAGAACCATTTAAACCCAGTTATTCTAGAAAAATCGATGGGAAGTGTGAAACTGTTCAATTAACCTAAAAAAGTCGGTATCCCAGATTGGCCCACTCCATAAAAGATAGAAATTCATTCATCTCCCATTTAAGAACAATATATAACTACCTCAAACACATCAACCCACAAGTCATATGCAATGATTTAATCTTATGTTCATAAGTATGGATATATGGTGTATAATTATGACATTTTGAATTAATCGTCCTATGTATCATCCAAGATCTCAATCATGGATGCTATTCACATATCATAATAGCTTTGGGTGGTTCTTGTTGAAGATCTATAAGGTCCCTGGGAGTAAAATATACAAATCATTCTAGAGAAGGTTTATTGAGTGGAAACCACACTATTAGACTGTCTTTACACCATCTATATCATAGAGAAAGACCAAAAAGAGGCCATTCAGGGGAATATTAAATCCGATTACTTTCCTGGAATGCTCAAAAATACCGACATTCAATGGGATATGTTCTATAATTGTTCTAGGATTAATATTATCCTCATGAAAACTCTTTAGATTTTGGGTTAAAGAAAGGATGATTTATCTCATATTAATCTAATCATTTGAGGGTATAATATGAGTGAATAGAATCACCTTAAAAAGATCAATCCAAAGTCGATGTTAGGGACACAGTATCTAATTCCAATAACATGCTAATCTAATAGGTCATGGAATGCAATTTTCATAGTAGGAGACCTTGGATTCATATTCCTGTGGAAGTGCTGCCAATACACTATTTATTCTTGAAATACCCCATTGATGAAAAAGATATTAGAATGTGAGGTTATAGTTCTCCCTTTGAATCTTGTGAATCCTAATATTTTAAGGTAATGATATAAAAGTTGGAGGTAAAGTAATAAATGAAAAATGGTGACATATAGGTTGCAACTCTCAATGGATTAGGAACTAACCCTTCAAGTCCTTAGAGATTTCTTAGTAATTAGTATATATTTATATAAACCAAATTGATGTAATTGGGCCATCAAAAGTAGTTAGATCAATACCCCATTAGGATCATAAAATTTCGATATTTTGTTAATTAAAATAAAAAATTCACCTACAAAATCACTTAAAAATCAGATTTTCTATACTTAGTCATCCCCCTCATCTGCAGATAGGAATGCAAGAATCATTAAAATTCTCTTAGTTAAAACAACATGTGTCAGCACTCCTAGGGCCCATGTGTAGCCGATTATCCCTCATCAAATACATAAGAACTATTGTGCTATCAACCAGTCCTTGTGTATCTTTTGTTGACATAGATAAGAAGGGTAATGTAAATGATCTCAGAGATTCCCCTCCATCATTTAGAGAATGCATGCCCATTACCATCGATGAGCTCAGATAGTTGAATTTAGAAAAAGAGGAGGATTTGGGGCCCAAATTTCTAAATATCTAAATATCCCTAAAAGTGTAGGATATTTATGTTTCATTCAAAAATAAACACTTCTATCTGTCTTCATATAATTATACAAGGATTCTAGGGTTTGACCTCGATGTGGCTACCCATCTTATAGGCCCTTTAGATGATGTTTAAAATAGGAATCTAGGAGAATTATTCCATTACTTGATTCCATAATACAATACTGAGTTGATGGTATTATCAAATCTATCTTCATTCAAGATTTTGAAAACCCAAAATAGCTTTTCAACATCATCCCAATTAAGAAAAAGTATAATCAGATCAGGATTTTCAAAAATTGTAGGGAACTCAACTAGCATTTTATAAATTATGATTTCCCAATTCCAATAATGAAAATCATGATAAATGAAATTTTTATTTTCTAAGACCATTACATTATGTAAGTTTCATCAAGGTATAATAAGATTAATATTTACCCTAAATATGACAAAGTAGTGCTTTAATGTAACCTGAAGGGATTTTCCATGACCAAATCAAGAATTTTTTATTAAAAAATGATGGATCAACTTATAAAAGTGTTATACGTCATATCTTTAATCCCTTACTGGGGAGGATCACTCAGTGTTATATAGAAGAACTTTTAGTTAATTCCCAATATCAATATAACCAACTCTATAACCATCAAACAATATTTAGAATGTTACCTAAGTGTATATTGAATATAAAACCACATAATTATTTTTTCGGAGAAATGTCATAGAAATTCTTTGTCTTTGTTGTATGCCACTACAACATCAAGGTCAACCATTTGATAACTAATGTAATTTTTATAATTATACCTCCTTTAAACCTTAATAATTTGAGAGGGATTCAAGGATTCCTCCCTTAAATCCGATGTTTCATAGACAACCAAAACTATAAAAGCCTCTCCTTCTAAATGTTAATGAAAATAGGATCCACCTTCTGATGGGACAATGATTAATAGTTAACATTAGTTAACCACATGAAATACCTATTGCACACATTATTCCTGATGGGAATAGTGTAAGTGAAGACACTCATCCTATATGTATCCACTATAGAGTGATCTCTAGGAACCCATCTCACATAGAAGAATGATTCAGCGAATGAAAACAGTCTCCATTGTCTTAGAAGGATAATACTAGATACTAAGACCAGATATTATGATACCAAGGAGAATTTCTTCACACTCATCATCATGGTTCAAATGTTGAGGCAATAATTTTAGCACTATGAAGTACACATGGTCTCTCGTATCAATATTCTAATGTATATCATCATCCTCATTATGTTGATTAGGTTCCTTTCATGATAGGAAGTCATCCTACAGTAGTTTGAAATTAAATACATGTGATAGAAGGAAATGAAATGGAAGGCACTATCTAATTCCCTCACAGTACATCTTTCCATAGAAATAATGTCCATAAATGTAACACCCCAAGCTTCCATGGTACGGTTCTCATTGAATAACATAGCAACGTGTGTTGTATGCAACCTCGAGTTCTAACACACCACATCCAATGAAAGTAGCCGTTATGAATAGTAATACCCACGTTTTGAAATTATATAAATTTTATATTTCAAAATGGACTTCATTTTTGGATTCTGAATTTCAAAATTATCCTATGTTGAATTTTTGGTATTTTTCATAGAACTTCCAATTTTCGATGACTAGTGAAAAATACTTAAAAACAACTTTTTTTAATATAAATAATTTATATTGATAAATTATACTATTTATTGGATTTAAAGTATAATTAGAATATAATTTTACCATTTTATCCAATGGTGGTAATTATAATTAATTTCCTTTATAAATTGGTCATAAACAATTGTCAACTTTTTGATAGATATTGTTTCTTAAAAACACGCTATATGTTTTGACAGTGGGAATAATTTTTAAATTAATTAATACAATTTTTGTGTTTGGAATTTGTTAAAATTGATTCCATATTAAGAATCATAAGTTCCAAATGACGTAATTAAAACACTTATGTTTTTTGACATTATGAATAGTAACAGCGGTAATTATCTTTAATTATTGTGATTAATTATTAATTGAGTAGTTAAGGGTAATAAAATTATATCATAATAATACAAAATGACCCCAAAATGTGTCCTAATGCTACTGGTTGTGTCATGGCCGACCATGGGATTCCTTGTGCCATACTAGGGGACCCCATGGAGCCACTTGGGTAAGAAAATGACATTAATAACATTTTATTTAAAGTAAAAACTAAAAGTGTCACAAAAATTTGTTGTTTTACTAAAACAATTATTACATGTGGTTGTATAAGATAACTTTTAGACTATAAATATTCATTGGAAATATAAAACTATTTCCTACTTCATAGAATTTTTTTATAATTTTTAGGCATTAAATAAATAAATTTATTTATCACACCATGAGGATGCAACGATTACCTCATTAATTAACGATTTAAACAAAATGAAATGATAATGAAAAATATAAGAATTACACTTTTCAAAGAGATATTTGATGATTATATTTCGAACCCTTATCACCTTATCCTATAAATATATAATTTTGGGACCTTTAAAATCCGAAACTCATTATATAATAAAGTAACATTTCATGACTTTCCAAGAGTTCCCCTCCTCTCCTCTTATAAAAGGCCCCCGCCTCTACCACCATATTCACACATCTCAATCCATTGGCTCAGCCAAAATCTGATCATTATATCTCTCCACATCCTTCTCTTAATCATAGAAGCCTTACCTTTGTCAGAAAGCTCTTCTAGAAACCATTTTGGTTCAAACCAAGAGGAGTTACCCGATTCAAAGGTTATGACTTCACTTGTGTTATTTTGTTTTATTTTGCTTCTCAATCCCCTTAAAATATTTTTATTATTTTATTTTGTAAAAAAACCTGTATATTCAATATACTAGGATATTTTTATGAGAATTATTTGATTTAAACTTACACACACCTTCGTCTAATAGTTCATGAACATACTATTTCTGTGGGTGGCGAATTACTGCCTCACGAAAAGGTGATTATTCAATCTTCTTTTAACACCTATAATGGTGGCCATTATGATGAAACTATTTATATATATGATATATATTATGTTTATTTTTTATTTATTCTTTTGTATTTTTTCATTTATGGCATACGTTTATGGTTTCCATTATGGGTAAACACAATATCTTCATTTTAGAAAGTGTGGACTGATGCCCCTTCAAAGAGGTTTGAATCATTAATTCCATATGTGGGACATATAAAGGATGGAGTTAAATGATATTATATATATTATATTGGAATTATAAAATACCTTTATAGCATTATGATTTCATTCCATTAAATATGAAATAGAAATGAAAGTAGCGTTCATGCGTACGTATGGCTTACCGTCTCCATGAACGGTGCATTTCATTTCTTACCTATAAATGTCATGTAATATTATAAATGCATGTATATACTAGATATATATGATATATATGATATCTCGATCATGAATATAATTCTGGAGATAATGGATATTTTACCACATGAACAACTTTTAATTATAAGAAGTTTATTGTTGACTCACGTACCAAAGATCGACAAAACGACTGTTATTAACTTAAATGACTACATACAGTTCATAACATGGTAATAAGTGATATAAAATCAATATTGAACTTGAAAAATCTTTTTAAAAACTATAGATTAACTCAAGTATATTATTCAAGAGATTAAAGAATGATCGAGTCAAGTCGGACATGAGGTAAGGGACTTCATTTCAATCTCCTTTCATTGAGGCATATTTTGTTTTATACACAACTTTGTTGTATATGGTGTATAAACCCCTTTGAAATTCATGTTTATTCAAATGAAATCTTTTTTATATTAATTGTTTTACTAAAAGTCAAAATGAATTTTTTTTTGTCATACGTATGCGACGACAACGACTTTTCCACCGCTGTGACCATTATTTGAGTTTCAGCTTGTTCTACAAGCCATAACATTTTAAAAAAAATGAAAAATAAATTCCATGTTTTACTTTTATTTTATTTTGGTATTGAAAATGGTTTTGATAAAGTTTTTATTATATCAATGTGTTTTATTGATATCTTGTCATAGAAATGTGGAAATGTTATGTTTCATTTATGCATGGTTTTTGTGATACGATTATGTTATGGTTTATGATATGTTTAAACCTTTTCATATAAGGAATGCATGGGACATAATATGTGATAGGTGGAGCCCGATATAGCTCCTTGATGAATCGATAGGTCTCATGAGACAAACTAGTGTCTTGGCACAAGGCCTTGGCAAAATATTATTTGTAGTCTTGGCACAAGGCCTAGACTATGTGGTTATGATAGTCTGGAATTATGCATTCCATCATTATGTAAGTGGTTATTGATATTGCATGTGATTATTTGACTAGTAGAATATCCATCTGAATAATTAAATGGCATTATTTCCTTTTAATTTTTCCTTATTATGCTAAAGTTAATGTTTAAAAGGCTTTTGTTTTAGTTATACATTGCCTTAAATGTTTAAGTTTATTTATGAAATATTCCGCTATATTGTTATCCTTACCGAGCATCTGAGCTCACCCCTTTCTATGTTTTATTTTCCCATGATGTGAAGAAATATTTTATGACTGACCTACAGGGATAGTCTTAAGGGGATATTAGTGTAGACTATGGAGACTATGTTATTGTGATATTTTCACTTTATGATGTAATGTAACATTTCTGATTGTATCTAGTGTTTCCAAGGCTGCTAAACTAATCGGTCATTGGAGACATGATCTTTTGTGATCATACCAATGTTACGTAATAATGCACCGACTTTGGGTAACTGGGGTTGGGGCGTTACAGTTGGTATCAAAGGCAGTTTAGTACTAACCTTGGATGCTAGATTTAGAAAAACTCTGATTAGAGCGCATATCCCTAAGATAGACTTTGAGGACTAGTATAGAAGATCGTCCTAGAATTTTGGTATTATAGAGATTTTGTGAGTTTTCCGAAAAATACATCCTTGTCTGGATACGAGTAGGTAGAGGAAGATCTGACACAGATGTACCAAAGGGTAATACTCGAAAACACCGCTTTGAGCTAGACTTAAATGGGAACTGGTGCACGACAACAGGCCTTGCTGCATTCTTGGATACGACACTCCTGGGGGATATTCTTAGGATAATTATCATTTTCTTTACAAATACTTATGAATAGTTTATGAGCATATACTTACTCAAAGAAAACATTTTTATGGTTATGGTTTATATCCATAAACTGTTCAAATTATGTTAGGTGTTTTGCAAGTTTGTTATTTTGTATTTTGATTTATAATCTAATCTAGTTTATGCCATTGTTTAGAAATGGCACCTAGTGGAAGGAATGGAAACTGTATCAATGAACACACTCTATGTTGGGATTTCCCTCCTTCTTATGATAATTATAGTGGAGCTGGTGATACAACTGGTGATGATCAACTTATCACCATATTGGGACAACTCACTCAGGTTATGAATAATAACCTTACTCGTATTGTGCACCCTGATCCGCAATGTGGAGGATTAATGTTAGACCACATCATGAGTCAACAACCACCAACATTCAATGGGGGTACAAATCCATTATTCGCTGAGCATGGATAAATTCCTTAGAGAAAATATTCCATTCCTTGGGGAGTAGTGAAAGGGAAAATGTTATCGTGGCAGTTTACTGCCTCACTGGAGATGCTAATCAATGGTGGTCATTGATTGAAAACACAAATGAAGATGACGAGGTATCCAATATGGAATGGAGGCATTTCAAAGATCTTTTCATAGAAAAATAATTTCCTCATGGCCATCGAGTAGATATGGAAAGGCAATTTCTGAGTCTGAGACAAAACGAGGATGATAATGTCGCAAAGTATAAGTCTAACTTTACAAGGTTAGCGAGGCATGGTATAGATTATATACGTAACACAAAAAGTAATATTGATCATTTCTTTGATGGGATAAAACCATTTCTCCGTCGAGCTTTAGTATGGAAATTTTTCTCAACGTACATAGATATAATCTCGTGTTCTATCAAGACAGAAAATGAATTCTATAAATCTTATGAATATAAAGTAAAGCAAGAGAATAAGAGAACGGTGGAACAAGTGACAGATAAAGGGAAAAAGGGAAAGAAGGATTTTCCTTTATGCGATAATTTTGGGTAGAATCACCCCGTTACTTGCCTAAAAATAATGGTATTTTGTTATAAATGTGGAGAAAAAGGTCACCAGGCTCGTGATTGCAAGGGAAAGAAAGAGGCTATCAATGTTGAATGCTACAATTGTAGATAAATGGCGCATTATGCAAATGAATGTCTTAAGTGTCAGGTAAACTTACCTCAGAAAAGACCCAGGTATCAAGGCTATTCTTATGTTGTTACTACATTTGAAGTGAAATAATTAATGTATTGGTGCTTTTGGACTCAAGGATTATATTATGGTTATAAGAATAATGTGATATATATAAGGATTGTACTATAATACTTTTTTTTTCATTGAGGTTTTAATATGGTGAAGGTAATCATATTTATAGTATGTGACAATAAGAGAAACTTTACTTTGTTTGGGGAATCTGATGTTAAAATTGATTTTGGAATTTAGAGACCTTTTAGAGAAAGTCTGGAGAGATGTACTTTGGATAACAATAAAGGTTGGAATGGATTAAGTTGAACTTTGGATAGTATTTTTTAAGGTTAAAATATTTCTGAAGATTATTTTTGGAATATTATAGTACTATAGTTTTAGGAAAAGGACAACCTGCAAGTCGGGGGAAAACCCGTTGCGTCAGACAAAGTTGTAGAAATCGAACCCACATCCATAGTGTGACATGCCTTTATTAACTACCACTAGCCTACAGCAAGTCCTTGGTTATTACAAAATAGTTTTTCTAATCTAAATAGTATGTTTTAATATTTAGAACCATATACAATTAGGATAAATAGAATATTTTTGAGTTATATTCCCTTTTGGAGTGAAATATGGGTTTGTGGTAAAAATTTATTAAATAATGAATGTATACATGAAAAGTCAGTATATTTCCTTATGTTCTTAGAAAATATCCTAAATAAATTCCTCATCTTTATGAAAGGTATCTTAAAACAAAAACTTTGTCAGTTAACATTTCCAACTAGGGAATCAATGATTGTCAAACGAATTACAAATTTGTGATTTTCTTGTAGTCAACTTTCTCCTAATCCTATTTTCTACAACTCTCCATCAGACCTTGATGGTTTCTTTCTCCTCCATATCCATGTTTTTATAAAATCCTAGTATGGTCTATCTCGGGTGACCTTTGTACTTTTATTCCTTTCTTTTAAAGTTATATTTTTATTAACCCTATTTCTGATATGGGTTTTCCACAAAGGTATTTTCTATTTTTAACCTTTTATTTTTGAAGAAAATTTTCAAATTGCGTGGAAAAATTTTATTGAAGGAGGGGATAATGTAACACCCCAAGCATCCATGGTACGCTTATCTTTGAATAAAAGAGCAGCGTGTGTTGTATGAAACCTCGAGTTCTAACACCCCACGACCAATCAAAGTAGCCGTTATGAATATTAATACCCACTTTTTGAAATTATATAAATTTTATATTTCAATATTGAATTCATTTTTGGATTCGGAGTATCGAAATTAGCCTATGTTGAATTTTTTTTTATTTTTCTGAGAACTTCCAATTTTCGATGAATTGTAAAAAATACTTAAAAACAACTTTTTTAATATAAATAATTTATAGTGATAAATTATACTACTGAGTGGTTTCAAATTATAATTAGAATATAATTTTACCATTTTATCTAATGTTCGTCATTATAATTAATTTCATTTTGAAATTGGACATAAACAATTGTTAACTTTCTGATAGATATTATTTATTAAAAACACGCTATTTGTTTTGACAACGGGAATAATTTTTAAATTAATTACTAAAATTTGTGTGTTTGTAATTTGGTAAAATGGATTCCATATTTGGAATCATTAGGTCCAAATTATGTAATTAAGACACTTTTTTTGACATTATGAATAGTAATGATGGTAATTATCTTTAATTATCGTGAATAATTAGTAATCGTGTAGTTAAGGGTAATAAAATAATATCATAATAAAAAAAATGACCCCAACATGTGTCCTAATTCTACTGGTTGTATCATGGCTGAACATGGGATTCCTTGTTCCAAACATGGGGACCCCATGGAGCCACTTGGGTATGAAAATGACATTAATAACTTTTTATTTAAAGTAAAAAATAAAAGTGTCACAAACATGTGTTGTTTTACTAAAACAATTATTACACAGTGTTATATAAGATACAATTTCGACTATAAATACTCATTGGAAATATATAAAGATTTCATACATCATTGTATTTTTTATAACTTTTAGGCATTATATAAATAAATTTATTTATCACACCATGATGATGCAGCGATTACCTCATTAATTAACAATTTAAATAAAATGAAAAGATAATGTACAATATAAGACTTAAACTTGTAAAAAGCCCATTGGATGAGTAAATTTATAACCATTATCCCTTTATCCTCTAAATATATAATTTTCTGACCTTTAAAATACGAAACTCATTATATAATAAAGTAACATTTCATGACTTTCCAAGAGTGCCCCTCCTCTCCTCTTATAAAAGTCCCCCACCTCTACCACTTTATTCACACCTCTGAAGCCATTGTCTTGGCCAAAATCTGCTCATTATATCTCTCCACATCTCTATCTTCATCATAGAATCCTTACCTTAGGCATAAATCTCTTCAAGAAACCCTTTTGGTTCAAACCAAGAAGAGTTACCCGATTTAAAGGTAATGACTTCACTTGTGTTCTTTTGTTTTATTTTGATTCTCCAAGCCCTTAAAATCTTTTTATTCCTTTATTTTTTAACAACACTAGTATCATCAATATACTAGGATGTTTTTATGAGAATTATTTTTTGTACACTTACACACACCTTCGTCTAATTCTTCAAGAACATAATGTTTCCGTGGGTGGAAAATTACTGCCTCATGAAATGATGATTGTTCAATCTTATTTTAACACCTCTCATGGTGGCCATTATGATGACACTATTTCAATATATGATATATATTACTTTTATGTTTTCTTTATGCTTTTTTATTTTTTCATTTATGGTATACCTTTATGGTTTCCATTATGGGTAAACGCGATATCTTAATTTTAGAAAGTGCAGACTACCGTCCCCTCAATGTGATTTGAATAATTAATTTCATATGTGGGATGTAGAAAGGAAGGAGATAAATGATATTATATATATCATATTGGAATTGTAATATACCTTTATATCATTATGATTTTATTCCATTAAATATGAAATATAAATGAATGTAGCATTCTTGAGTACGTACGACTTACCGTCTCCGTGAACAGTGCATTTCATTTCTCACCTATAAATGTCATGTAATATTATAAATGGATGTATACAATGGATATATATGATATATATGATATCTAGATCTTGGATATAATTCTAGAGATAATATATATTTTACCACATGAACATCTTTTAATTATAAGAAGTTTATTATTGACTCAAGTACCAATGATCGACAAAACGACCGTTATTAACTTAATTGACTACATAACGTTCATAACATTGTAATAAGTGATATAAAATGAACAATGACCTTGAAAAAGCTTCTTAATCAAGTAGAGATTAACTCAAGTTTATTATTTAGGAGATTAAAGAATGATCGAGTCAAGTCGGACACGAGTTAAGGGACTTCATCTCAATCTCCTTTCATTGAGGCATATTTTGTTTTATACACAACTTTATTTTATACGGTGTATACACCCCTTTGACTTTCACTTTTATTCAAAAGGAATCTTTTTTATACTAATTGTTTTACTAAACGACAAACGTGAATGTTTTTTTGTCATACGTATGGGGTGACAACAACTTCTCCTCCATCATGACCATTATTTGTGTTTCGGATTCCTCTACAAGCCATAACTATTTAAAAAAATGAAAAATAAATACCATGTTTTAATTTTATTTTATTTTGGTATTGAAAATGGTTTTTATAATGTTTTTATTATATCAATGTGTTATATTGATATCTTGTGATTGAAATGTGGAAATTTTATGTTTCCTTTATGCATGTTTTATGTGATACGATTATGTTATGGTTTATGATATGTTTAAACCTTTTCATATAATAAATGCATTGGACTTAATAAGTGACGGGTGGATCCCACTATAGCTCCTCGATGCATCGGTAGGTCTAATGAGAAAAACTAGTGTCTTGGAACAAGGCCTTGACAAAATCTTATATGTAGTCCTGGTACAAGGCCTTGACTACGTTGTTATAATAGTCTGGCATTATGCATTCCATCATTATGAAAGTGATTATTGATATTCCATGAGATTATTCAAATTGTAGAATATCCATGTGAATAAGTAAATGGAATTATATCATTTTACTTTTGCAATATTATGCTGAAGTTCAAGTTTAAAAGGCTTTTGTTTTAGTTATACATTTCCTTATGTTTATGTTTATTTATGAAAGTTTCCGCTATATTGTAATCCTTACTAAGAATCTAAGCTCACTGCTTTTTATGTTTTATTTTCCAATGATGTGAAGAAATATTTTATGACTGACCTGCAGGGATAGTCTGAAGGGGATATGAGTGTAGGCTATAGAGACTATGTTATTGTGATTTTTTCACTTTATGATGTAATGTAACATTTATGAATGTATCTAGTGTTTCTAAGGCTACTAAACTAATTGGTCATTCGATTATTGATCTTTTGTGATCATGCAAATGTTACGTAATAATGCACCGACTCTGGGTAACTAGGGTCGGGGTGTTACAATAAACACTAATCTCCTAAATGAATAGGTATTAAATAACCATGAAACTCCCCAAACATGGGAGATTTATTTTTATGGTGACTCTCATATTATAATTCGGAAAATAAGGAAAATCTTAAATCATAACTAGGTTGTTTAATGAATTGTCTTCATTTTACCATCTAATGAACTTTTTTACCTATTACTTCCTATTATCTAAAGGTTTCACTAAAAATTAGGATCAATATTAATCCCTAATTTTACCCCTGGATCTAGATTTGTAGCTAAAAATAGCTCATATTAATATTAAGGTTGATTAAAAAATGGATATTAATCAGTTGAAATGAGAATATTCCATAAAGAAAGAAGAGAAAAATCCTCTCATAAAATTTTTAAGAGTTATAATGGTAAAATTACCTATATTAACAATTCTACATCATTTCAATTAATCATATAATTCTCTTGTGGATGTGTTGGATGATGTGGCCATAGACATAGCCAGTCTTGACTAGGTCAAGAAAATATTTACCATAACACACTAAAGGGTCTTTTGGATAGTAATCATCTACAACATATATTAGATCAATCATATAATCAATACGCCAATAAATGATGATATGACACCCATTACTAGATGGATGAGTACCATAATAGAAATCCACCAAATTTATATCCCTCCCATTGGACCGAGGAAAAAGGAACAAATATGATGTCATGTAGTGAAATTCAACCTTCACAATGAGCCAAGTTACGAAATATTCTTCTATAAATGATTATTTAATGGATTCCTCCATTTATTCATCATAAAAGGATAGAACCTCATTTTAATGCAATAATTCCATGCAGGCTCTTGTGGTGATCACCTGTTAGAAACCATGCTCTCCCAGAAATTTAGGGTGACTAACTATTTCTTGATTACAATGATACAAGACTACATGTAATTCACCAATAATTTCTATTCATATAAAATATAATGAAACTTAATCTCTAATCCCATGGAGTTATTTCATACTGAAAAATACTCCTTGTGGTTTTTCGTGTGGGTAATGGATGTTAAGAATCCATATCCATCTACATTAGAAAAGAAATTTAATTATGTTCTTAGTGACACTGATTTCTTCTCCAAATGGGCTGATAAAATACCCCTCTATGATGTAATGAAAAAAAACCTTCCACTCCATAATGTTGAACATTATCACCTAATTTGGTGTTCCTCATAAAATATTGAATAATAATGACACCTAATTCTATTCTGCCAAGTTTAAAAGGTTTTAATATGATTATAACATTAAGTCCAACCATTTATATCACTATAAGGTAGTGTAAATGTGAAGATAAAGTCTTTTTATAAGACTATAAAATATACTCTATATATTGAGGAAAAAGATAATAAATCTTGGCAATACACTCATACATTTCTTGTGGGAATATCATAACACAACCTTCACTACAATACAAGTGACCCCATATTCAAAGGTCTCTAGAATAGAGATAGTTCTTCCCATAATGTTTTAGTTACCCTCAATATGAGTCACAATCTGTGGTCAAATATATAAAGATCAACATTCACTTAAGTGACTCAATAAATTATAATGAATCAATGATAAGACTTTTTATACATTTCATAACATATAAGTCTATTGGAATTGGATTTCATGAGCCTTAAACAATAAGGGAATACTATTCTCATTACTTCAAGGATAGATAATATAACATCCTTAATCCTGATGATATTATGGAAGAAGACTCTAAATCTAAAGACAAAGTGTGAAGGAGAATTATCATACAAAATGTATATTCTAATCTAGATTACGCATTTGTAGTGATGTTTGGAGAGTACATAATGCCCCTACAAATGAAAGGATTCTCAATAAATACTTCCCATAATTCCAATGTGAGAAAAAGTCTATGATATATGACATTAACTACATTTCACAAGTTTTAACTTCATGGATTTATACTACCCACCACAATACTGAGTTACATGACATTGAACTTCCCAGTGAAAGTCTGAGCTATATTACTTTAAACTATTCATCACACTTCCTAGAAGAAAGACGTTAAACCGCACTGTATTTATTACCTTATTACATAACATTAACTTGAGTGGTACATTTTCCATCCCATAATACCTTAAACTATTTTGAGTGGATCATCCTATGGGACCCATATCCCATATATGTGATAGATCTATGAAAGGATTCAATTTTATTTCCATGAACTATTTGTGGATTGACTACTGTTGGGCAAAAATCCCTCAAGGTAACATTGCAGTATTTTTGGGTTGATTGTGTTTGTTGACAAAGCGGGTTTTCATGGATATTAGTCGAGTTCCCAAGAAGTTGTTGACAATCCTTGTTGACAAAGAACGATGACAATGGAAAGGACGATCTAGAGGCGGTACAAAAAGAGCAGTACAAGGTGGTGCCGTTTCCCAGTGTGCCAAATTTTTGGGGTCCAAAATTTGGAGTTTGGTGAGCATCACGAAAAGTGGATTTCCATGAAGAGCATAATTTTATATGGCAAAGGAATGAATTTCGCGAAGATAGGATGCTTGGTTTGGAAATCGCGAAGACCAGAAGAATGGAGGCGGTGATGCTTCGCGATTACGTCAATCTTTGCGAACGGCAGAGGCTGAAGCACATCGCGGAGGAGAAGGGAGTTGCGAGAGAGCTTCGCGGCGAAGGCGCGAAGGAATGTTGGGCTTCACGAGGGAGCTTCGCGGCGAAGGCGCGAGCCGCGAAGGTAAGTTGACGGTGATTCTTCGCGACTACGTCAAGATCCGCGAACGGATAACTACCCTGGAGCTTCGCGATTTGGACAGAATTCCGGCAGAAACTTTGGAGCTTCGCGATTTGAGATGACGTGGCGTTGACTTCGCGCAGAAAGTTCGAGGGTCGGTGGAATCGCCTATAAATAGAGGCTGACCCCTTCGAGTGAAGTAGAGAGAATTTTCAGAGAAAATACTTTGCTCTCGATTTGCGAAGGTGATTCGCGGAGCCAGTGTGCTTCGCGAAAGAGGTGCTTCACGACGGCTATTGTAGCTCCGCGAAACCTGTGAGCTCTGCGTTGGCTTACATAGCTTCGCGAGGGTCGTTTCTCTGCGACGGCTTGAGCATCGCGAGCGTGCTTCGTGAGGGAGCTTCATGAGTGAGCTTCGTGAAAAGGCAGGAGCTTCGCGATGGCTTGTTTGAGCTTTGCGAAATTGGGAGCCTCACATTGTAGGGTGCTTTGCGAAGGTCTTTCGAAAGGTAGTTTTCCCAGTGGATAGTGGAAAAGGGGTATTCATCTACGGGTGAAAGTTGAACTTCAACAGAGCATCTACATACAGAGAAAGATGCATTCCTTAATGGAAATGAAGAGACCTACAGGTCTATAAACTGTGAGTTGATTCCCTTCACAGAGCAGTGAACTTAGGAAGAGGAAAAAGGTGATCCTCTCCACCGGCAGTGAGCCAGAGAGAGAGAAACAGGGAGTGACCTTTGGGAAAGCAGTGAGATGACCCTAAACAATGTAAAGGCAGTGAGCCTGGGCATAGAAGTGATCTAGCCCGAACCTTGTAATCCGCAGTTAGTGAAGATTAGTGGAATTTGGTACGACCGGCAACCTGTCGGCGTATGCTCCTTGGACGTAGCCCTTAGCGGTGAACCAAGTAAAATTGCTGTGTCCTGTGCTTGCTTTACTTTCTTTTTATATTGTGCAGCAGGAAAAATAGAGAAGAGTGTTTTGCTTAACAGCGAAACAAGATCTGAACGGGCATTAATTTTTAATTAGTCATACCCTGATTCACCCCCCCTCTCAGGGTATCCAGCCTAGTGGACCTAACAAGTGGTATCAGAGGAAAAGGTTTAGAGTTGTTCTTCTCTCAAATGGAGGTCACCAATCATATAGGGATTCCGATCTTCGACCGATGTAATTTTCAGATATGGAAGAATCGAATGCAACACTATTTCCGATCTCTGGGAATGGATGTGTTTTCAGTAGCCATGCATGGTATCACATCGGATATTACTAGTGGTGCATTATCAGAAGCAGAGCATAAAGAGTTGGATGCTGATTCCAAAGCAATCAATGCCTTAGGGGGAGCCCTTTCCTATCCCATATATACAATGGTAATGTCATGAAAAACGTCACATTCCATTTTGGGAAAAGATCTTGAATATTTATGAAGGGGATACAAAAGTCAGAGAGGAAAAGCTGCAAGTTTTGTGGAACAAGTATGAAGATCTGAGAATGAACCCGAATGAGTCTGTTGATGCATTCTTTGACAGGGTAAATTCTGTGGTAGAAGACATGCGGGGTCTTGGTGAGATTATCGAAGACATTAAAATCGTAAAGCGCATCTTGAGAAATCTTCCACCTCGGTTCAATCAGAATGTTTCTGTTTTGGAAGATAAAGATCCGAAAGAGCTGACATTGGATAACCTACACAGCACTCTTATTGCATATGAAATGAGAAATGATGACAACAATGCTGTGGAAAAGGGGAAATCCAAAGAGGTGGAATTTAAGGCCATGAAGAGGCTCACTATTGAAGATTCTTAGGAGGAAGAATAGTCAGATGAGGTGATGTCATTCCTTTCTTCAAATCTGCAAAGAGGAAAAGGAAAGTTTAAAGGGAAACTTCCACTAGCATGCTTCTGATGCGGAAAGGTTGGTCATCTTGCTGCAAGATGCCCCAAAAAGTTTCAAGAAGAAAGTGATGAAGATGAAGTTGAGATTACCATGAAAAAATCTTCAGCCTATGTGAAATGGAAGAAGCCGTTCAAGAGAAATTTCTTTAAGAAGAAGAATCTACTTTCACAAAAAATAGACAGTTCAGCTGAGTCTGAGGGTGAAGAAGTTGAAGAGGTAGAAAACTGCAATGATCGTGGACAAAATGCGATGGTGGCTGTTGCCAGTAGTGCTCTAGAAAAGAAAGAAACCGAAAATGATAAAGAAAAATAAGAAATTGAAGGGAGAGTTGACATGGAATCTGAATTAGAAGAAGCTCTTGAAGAGATAGATGTTTAGCGAGCAAAAACAAAGAAATCCAACAAGATAGTACGTGATGCCAAACTCTACGTGAAACAACAGGAAGAAGAGAAGTCTGAGCTTGAGAAAGAAATTGAAAATCTTAAGTCTTCCAGGCCAGACCGCACAGAAATGGGTGATGAGCATAAGATCAAGATTGAAGAGCAGAAAAGGGAGATCGATTGCTTGAGTCGAAAAGTGAAAGATCATGTCAAGCGTATTGAAGATCTTGAAGAGGAAGTTGCCGGTCTACGGAGAAAAGTTAAAGAGCAGGAAAAACCATTGAATCCCAACACATTCTTGGGAAATCAGGTCGTTTCGATGACTAAAAAGAAGAAAGAAGAGCCTAGTAGTTCAGCAGAAAAGAAGCAGAAATTGAACTCAGATGTTAAGGCTGAGTCATGGCTTAATCAGAAACAAAAATCTGTGGCAGCTGAAGTTAGACCGCAAGCACCTGTCCCGAGATTGAAAGTGGATTTGAGCACAAAGCAGAATCAGAATACTCAGAGATCCCAAGGGGAAACTCATAGTGCTGAAGTAACATGGAGGAATGCACCTTATATCAGGTGTTATTGTTGTGGAAAGATGGGGCATTCAGAGTATGTGTGTTCCATAGCCAAGAGATATAGAAGGGAACAGGAACAGAGATGGCAGCCAAACAGAGGATGATTTTCTCGAACATATTTTGAAGGACACTGTTTTTTGTGTGGAGGATTTGGACACATGGCTAGGTATTGAACTTCGACCATTCAGAGAAATGTGCCAAAGTAGAATCAGGATGTTCGCAAGCAGCCAATCAATGAACCAACAAGTGAGTTAAAAATTCAGAACAGATTTGATGCTCTACAAGATGAAGCTGGTCCATCATACTTTGAAAAATAACAGAAGTCTCAATCTATTACGAGTATGAAAGAAAAAGTATGGATCAAGAAGAAGAAAAATGAGAAGGCTGTGGTGGCGGATATTGCCCTTAAAACATCAGATCGATCTGGTGTTTGGATCCTTGATAGTGGTTTCACATCCCACATGACGGGTAATATGGATCTTGTTACAGGCATCAAATATGACAAAGAAGGAGTTGTCAAATTTGGAAATGATGAAGGCCTGAAGATTGTTGGCTCAGGGAAAGCCAAGTTTGGGGGCAAAGAAATGAGACATGCTGATGTCTTGGTGGTAGAGGGTCTCAGTCATAATTTGTTTAGCGTCAGTCAACTATGCGACTCTGGGCACTCTATCCTATTTACCAAGAAGATGGGTATTGTTAAAGGAAAATATGGAATAGTCATTCTACAGGGAAAACGAACAAAGGGGAATCTTTACCTAGTAGGTAGGGAAGAAGATTCATGCCTTTTATCCAGAGAAGAAGAAAATCAGCTGTGGCATAAGCGACTTGGTCATCTATGTCAACCATCTATGGAAGATCTGGTAAAGTGTGGTGCTGCTAGAGACCTTCCCAAACTATCACGTGATCGCACTCATACATGTGATGCTTGTCAACAAGGGAAGATCATCAGGAAGACATATAGGCCAAAGGAACAAAAAGCAACTGGAGTGCTCGATTTGGTGCATGCTGATGTATGTGGACCAATCTCACCACGAGCTATAGATGGGCAGAGGTACTATGTTATTTTCATTGATGACTATAGCAGAATGGCCTGGGTATTCATCATTACCTATAAGATAGAGGTGTTCAGTTTCATAAAGCAGTACAGGAGGGAATCGGAAAAGATGCTTGGGAAGAAAATTCTGAAGTTTTGTACTGATAACGGTACGGAATTTACAAACAGTCAGGATGAAAACTATCTCGAGAAACATGGGATAAGGAATCAAGTTTCATCAGTAAGAACTCCCCAACAGAATGGAGTAGTTGAAAGGAGAAATCGGATCATCAACAACATGGCCAGAACAATGCTTATTGATAAGGACCTGTCAGAGAAATTTTGGAAGGAAGCAGTGTTGACATCGGTCTATGTTTCAAACAGGTCCCTGTTATGTCCGAAGCAAGGGAAGACTCCGTATGAACTGTGGTACGGAAAGAAGCCAACATTGATGTACTTTCGAATCTTTGGAAGTAAGTGTTTCATTCTCAAAAAAGAACATCATAGGAAGTTTGAGGCACGAGGAGAAGAAGGGATATTCCTTGGCTATTCCGGGAAAAGAAAAGCGTATAAATGTTTCAACAAAAGGCTAGGAAAAATCATTGAAAGCAATGATGTCACTATAGTTGAAAATGAGAAGAATACTCAACGATCCAGTGAACAGTTCATGGATGAAAGTGATGATGAGGTAAGCAACCCAGGGGGAGCAGAAGTGGCAGAAGCTGACTCAGAAGAAGATACTGATGATGAAGAGGAAAATGTCAAGTCGGTGTTTGCGAGGAAGCCAAAGAGTCAAGCTGAAATTGATAGGCAGAATATCATTGGAGATCAAACAGCTCCAGTTCAGACTCGAAGAATGAAATCATCACAGCATGCATCGTTTTTGTCTCAAGTGGAGCCAAAATGTTTTTCTGATGCAGCTGAAGATGAAAACTGGGTTCAGGCCATGAACGAAGATCTTGATCAGATTGAGAAGAACCAGACATGAGAGATTGTTTCGAGGCTAGCAAACAAGAATGTCATCGGGACTAAATGGGTCTATCGCAACAAGATGAATGAATATGGCACAGTGATTCGGAACAAAGCACGACTACTGTGCAAGGGATACTCCCAGATAGAGGGAATAGATGTTGATGAGACATTTGCACCAGTTGCAAGGCTGGAGACAATCAGATTATTTTTGGACATAGTAGTGCAAAGAAAGTTCAAAGTGTTCCAGATGGATGTCAAATCCGCATTCTTGAATGGGGTTCTGGAAGAAGAGGTTTATATTGAGCAGCCAGATGGTTTTCTCATTCATGAGGATGAGAACAAAGTTTGCAGGCTGAAGAAGGCGTTGTATGGGCTGAAACAAGCACCAAGGGCATGGTACTCAAGGCTTGATCAGTACTTGAAGAAGCTTGGTTTCCAGCATGGAGGAGTTGACTACAACCTCTATTTCAACAATGACAGTAATCAAAGGATGATGGTGCTAGTGTATGTCGATGACATAATTTTTGGCGGATCAGATAAAGCTCAGTGCAGACAGTTTTCCGAATTCATGAAAAATGAGTTTTAAATGTCAATGATTGGAGAGCTAACGTTTTTCCTTGGTCTACAGGTGACACAAGGAAGGAATGGAACATTCATTTCTCAATCTAAATATTCCAAGGAGGTCCTGAGAAGGTTTGGAATGGAAAATTTCAAGGAGATGAAGACTCCAGTTGCTACCCGGATGAAATTATCAAAAGTTGAGGATGGAAAGGCAGTTAATATCATAGAATACAGGAAAATCATTGGAAGTCTGTTGTACTTAACCGCAACAAGGCCTGATATTGTTTTTTCCACATGCCAAGCAGCGAGATATCAGAGTAATCCCAAGGAAATTCACATGCTTGCAGTGAAAAGAATACTTCGGTATATCAAGGGCACGGTGGACTTCGGCTTGACATACAACAACAAATCTCAGACAGAGTTATTGGGATATACTGATGCAGATTGGGCCGGTTCAGAAGATGATAGAAAATCAACGTCAGGTGGTGCATTCTATCTTGGTGGATTGTGTATTTCTTGGCTAAGCAAGAAACAAGATTGCATTTCATTGAGCACCACAGAAGCTGAGTATATTGCGGCCACTCAAGCATGCACACAGTTATTGTGGATGAAGCAGCAACTTGAAGATATGGGAGTTGAAGTGAAGTCTCCGATAGGAATCCAGTGTGATAACTCAAGTGCTATAAATCACAGCAAAAATCTCGTCCATCACTCAAGGACAAAGCAAATTGAGATAAAGTATCATTTTATCAAGGAGAAAGTTGAGCAGGGGATCGTGAGGTTGGAGTATGTGCCTACAGAACTACAGGTTGCAGACATCCTGACAAAGGCCTTACCCAAGGAAGCTTTTGAAAGACATCGACTGGCTTTGGGAGTTCAGTCAACTCCTCGCACTTGAAATACTGTGGATGTGGAACCACCCCCCCTCTCCCCGAGGTATGGTGTGTTTTTCCCTAATGTGCTGATCTGTGTTCTCTACCATGTTACAGACTTCAACGGAGTGACCTTTGGGTTCATTGACAAAGGGGGAGAAAAGTGTTTGTTAATGGGGGAGAAAATAGTGATTGTTCAAGGGGGAGACAGTGCGGAGATTTGATAAATCATAATTGATACGGGGAGAAGCTGACAGGTGGACCATCCAGAAAGGGGGAGCAATGAGAAAGGGGGAGAGCATTTCAAATCTGACGATGCTAGAAGTGATCGATCAAAGAATAGATATCACGACAGCTGAGGATCGTGATAAAAGCAGAACAGTGGTGTTGGAATGGTGTGAGATGGTGTCCAGCTATCACCAATTGGTATCAGTGTGGTTCAACAATTGGTATCAACTTAAGAATTGGTATCAGGGTGGAATCGACAATTGGGGTCTGACATGAAGTGATTCATTGATGAACTTTTCATACTACTCTCGTTTCTCACGCCGAGCATTGCTCATGTGGGCTTAGAGTACGTGTTAAGTGAATCCTTGAATGCTATCAGAATCGCAAGGGGCGAATGGTGGTAGCGGCTGGAAGAAGACTCAGTGAGGTATCAAAGTGCAGAAAATCATCCTGAGCAGAATTGTGAAGAGTTGTCAACAAACCCAAAGGGGGAGATTGTTGGGAAAAAATCCCTCAAGGTAACATTGCTGTATTTTTGGGTTGATTGTGTTTGTTGAAAAAGAGGGTTTTCATGGATATTCGTCGAGTTCCCAAGAAGTTGTTGACAATCCTTGTTGACAAAGAACGATGACAAAGGAAAGGACGTTCTGGAGGCGGTACAAAAAGAGCAGTACAAGGTGGCGCCGTTTCCCAGTGTTTGCCAAATTTTTAGGGTCCAAAATTTGGAGTTTGGTGAGCATCGCGAAAAGTGGATTTCCATGAAGAGCATAATTTTATATGGAAAAGGCATGAATTTCGCGAAGATAGGATGCTTGGTTTGGAAATCGCGAAGACCAGAAGAATGGAGGCGGTGATGCTTCGCGATTACGTCAAGCTTCGCGAACGGCAGAGGCTGAAGCGCATCACGGCGGAGAAGGGCGTTGCGAGAGAGCATCGCGGCGAAGGTGCGAAGGAATGTTGGGCTTCGCGAGGGAGCTTCGCGGTGAAGGCGCGAGCCGCGAAGGTAAGTTGACGGCGATTCTTCGCGACTACGTCAAGCTCCGCGAACAGATAATTGCCGTGGAGCTTCGCGATTTGGACAGAATTTCGGCAGAAACTTTGGAGCTTCGCGATTTGAGATGACGTGGCGTTGAATTCGCGCGAAAAGTTCGAGGGTCGGTGGCATCGCCTATAAATAGAGGTTGACCCCTTCGAGTGAAGTAGAGAGAATTTTCAGAGAAAATACTTTGCTCTTGATTTGCGAAGGTGATTCGCGGAGCCAGTGTGCTTCGCGAAAGAGGTGCTTCGCGACGGCTATTGTAGCTCCGCGAAACCTGCGAGCTCCGCGTTGGCTTACTTAGCTTCGCGAGGGTCGTTGCTCTGTGACGGCTTGAGCATCGCGAGTGTGATTCGTGAGGGAGCTTCGCGAGTGAGCTTCGCGAAAAGGCAGGAGCTTCGCGAAGAATTTTTTGAGCTTCACGAAATTGGGAGCCTCGCATTGTAGGGTGCTTTGCGATGGTCTTTCCAAAGGTAGTTTGCCCAGTGGATAGTGGCAAAGGGGTATTCATCTACGGGTGAAAGTTGAACTTCAACAGAGCATCTACATACAGAGAAAGATGCATTCCTTAATGGAAATGAAGAGACCTAGAGGTCTATAAACTGTGAGTTGATTCCCTTCATAGAGCAGTGAGCTTAGGAAGAGGAAAAAGGTGATCCTCTCCACCGGCAGTGAGCCAGAGAGAGAGAAACAGGGAGTGACCCTTGGGAAAGCAGTGAGCTAACCCTAAACATTGTAAAGGCAGTGAGCATGGGCATAGAAGTGATCTAGCCCGAACCTTGTAATCCACATCTAGTGAAGATTAGTGGAATTTGGTACGACCGGCAACCTGTCGGCGTATGCTCCTTGGACGTAGCCCTTAGCGGTGAACCAAGTAAAATTGCTGTTTCCTGTGCTTGCTTTACTTTCTGTTTATATTGTGCAGCAGGAAAAAGAGAGAAGAGTGTTTTTCTTAACAGCGAAACAAGATCTGAACGTGCATTAATTTTTAATTAGTCATACCCTGATTCACCCCCCCTCTCAGGGTATCCAGCCTAGTGGACCTAACAACTACCATATTTATGGGATATGTAGAGAAACATAGATCATATCCTGGGCTTATCTAATCCAATAACAGATAGATAATTTCAACTATATTTGAACATGGTCAATATAGATATTACATCATTACCCAAAAACTATGTGTGTCTTGATTCCCATTACATTTGGATAAATAATGATTCTATTATCTTCTACAATAGATCCATCAACAAATTTTGAAAAGTTTATGTGATAAGTTTCCTTATTTTCAAATAAATTCCCCCCACCACACCTTGGTGCATGCCCCTTATTCAATTATATTTAGTATTTATTTACTCTAAAAAGATCTAGGGACCTTATATTTCTCATGTGAGTCATACCCATGATAACCCAATAATGAGTCCTAATAGAATCATTCTAAATTGTAAATTATTAAATTCCATGTGAAAATACATTAAACATCATATCAAACCTAAAATCTTCATATGACATTAGACTGCATGGTCTCCATCCCCACATCATGATGTTAAACTATGAGGGAGAATTCAATCCTATGAGACTTGAAACTACTCAGAGTAGCCTGACCTTTGTGGCCTCTTTCCCCCTATATGAGAGCTTGATCCAAATATAAGTCATCAAAACATGGTTAGCTTGTGTCTTAGAACATTAGTTCCCCCATTCCACACATATGAGATATATCTAGGATAATAAATAGGTTTCTATCCCAGAACTACATGTGGCTTGATTTTTTCTAACATAAGATATATATTCATGACCAAATACTCATATTCTAGGGCTAACCACAATGATCAAAATAATAGTTTTCCTTTTGTATTTCTCGTTTATATGAGCTAGATTAGTATATGGGATCCCATTTATTTTCATGAAATATGTGTGTCTTGATACCATCGAATATTGGATATGTAATAATTCTAGGATGACACATACTGGGCTTAGATGCAATGTGATAACAATACCCTATCCCTGAACAAGAGCCTAATCTATATTGGAAACATTATCTTCAATAACTACACTGGGATTGATTCCAATCATTATTTGATACACAATGACACCCAGAACTTATATATCAGGAAAAACTAAAATATCTAGAAACATACCCCCCAATACATAATAGATAAATCAGTGTAAGGTATTTTCTTTAATTTATCAATAATTATAGTATGATACCAGACTTTGTGGAGGTATTTTGCTATTTAAATAATTTCCTAAATCCCTTAAATATTTTTATTTGAATTTTAACTTATTTGATGAGGATTCTTGGGGGTGTATCAGGTTTTTGAGACATAAAAGAAAAAGGAAGTTTGAAATATTGTAAATATTTCATATTTGGTGCACAATTAGAAGTAATGATGTTCCCAAACCATGCTATTTGGGAAGAGGGTTGCATAGTTATGTAAATCATCCAATAGGGGAAGTCCAGATCTTGTAGATTTGGTTAGAGGCATTCTGCACTCTCGGTGCATAGTTTTTCAAACCGTGTAGAATCCCAAGGTAAAAAAGGTGACATGGAACCCTCTTAGACCAAGGTAGGTTCATGGTTAGAACATGGTTTGGAAAACCCTGCATCCAAACCATGTTCTCCATAAAATGTTGGTTCTTACCATTTTCCCCCTCAATATTTTAAGTATTTCAGCCAATTTTCCACCCCATTATTCTTCATATTGCCCAAGTATTGATAAAAAATGATAAATACTTCACAAGAGTCCATCCCCTATGATTACAGGACACATGGAGTTTCGTTGGGTGTGGATCAAATCTCTGGGTACATCTAATGCTTCTCTTTCTTCTATTTTACGAAATAGGTCTTACAGTTTCATTATTCTTCTTATGAAGCCCTAAACCATATTTTCATAGCTAATATTTGGTAGGGGATTCAAATGGTTCCTCATTATGTATCTAATTCTATGGTTAAGTGATAATTTATCTATATATTCAAGGTAGGTGGCATACATGTTATACCCCATAGTCTTGAAGTTTATTTGTGCTTCTGTGGTTTGGTTAACAGTTCACTCTTGTTGTTAATTTTATTCCTTTAAAAATATTTGGTAGAATGGTTATATTAATGATGAATTTAACCCCTAATAATCCATATGGGATGCATTTAAGATGACTAGACTTCTTTAGGGACACCCATGGGGTGTTCCCACACTCCTTAATAAGGAAACATTGTAATGTTTAGCATAGAATTGGATTTTGATAAATTAGATCTCATGATAAACATGATTATATGTAAGTTGATATAAAAATAGAATATGGGTAGTTTTTATGAACTTTTATAATGTTCTACGAGATTTTTTGTCTTAATATGTAATGGGTTGGATAAAATATAGTGATCGTGCTAAATGAATTATGAATTGTACTTGAATTTCCTAAGTTGGTTAATGAATGTGAAATGATGAACATGCTAAAATGGTAAAAACTTTTAAATTTTTAAATAGGTTAAATGGGTTAATTCATGGTAATTGATGAATATGTTAATTTCTCTAATTCATGGGAATTATTTATTATGCTATATAGGTTAATGTATAAAAATGTAAATGGGTCAAATAGACCATGTTAAGTAAATGGTAAATGTGCTAATGGTTTAAAGATTGTTTATGATTCATATGTTGTATAAAGTGTGAATTATATATTCTATGTTAATGGTTGGGTCTGGTTTGGGATATGTAATATGTAGTAAATGGATAAAAAAAATGTGCACAAGGCTTGGTAGTTTTTGGGTAATAGACATGAGGATCAAAACCCATGGACCAGGTTAGACTAAGGCTCTAAACCCCACCCAAGTAATACATGAGTTAGGGAAGGGGATAGAGGCTCTATGCCCCTAACAATTTAATTTTAAGAGACTAACTAGAATGAGGTTCCAAGGTAGGTGTAATGTAATGGTTTGAAAAAAAATTATCTCTACTGAGATAGGGAACTTGACTTATTCCCTTATACACAGTAATTGACCAGCATATGCCCTTGTGTAAATAATGTAAATGCTTAATCCATGGAATAAGTGATGAATATTGATTAAGTGATTAAAATGGTTAAAGTGAATATATTTAACAAATTATACCAATGTTTTATTTTCTATTACATATCATTTATTTATTTTTACATACACTATATATTAAAAAATGATATTTTATAGGCACTTTTAGTGGTGGCCTATATAGTTTTACTCACACCTTACTCAGGCCTCCATTAGGTAATTGATAAGTCATCTTGTTTTCAGGCCAGGATAAGGGGAAAGGACTTACCCTTGAGATATGAGTTAGTCTTGGGTTGTACATGGATGAGAAACCATACTTGGAGTCATGACCCATTTTTTTTGTAATTATCTATTAGTCTAATTTTGGGATTTATTCACATTAAGCTCTGTTAGAAAGACATGGTATAATTATTGTTGGTTGTTTTATGTATTCTATTTTAGAATTTATGGGAATTGATGTTTATGGTAAATTTCATATTATTTCCTTTATTTCATATGTTTTCTGGTGTGGCTTAATCTAGTAAAGAGGTTATAGTCTTACCATGCGATTTGTCAGTCCCTTTTTATTAGTCAGCAACATCTAGCATACAAGGAGCTGTGCATGAGGTCATGTGGTGACTCGAATCAGGGAACCAGTTAGTGGATTCTAGGTTAGGAGAGTTACAAAGTGTTATTTTAGTGGTTCTTTTTTGTGCCTTACTGCTTTGTTATGGTATACAAGAGATTAAGAGGTTTCAGGCCTTGTTAATGAGCTCATGCATGGGAGTAGTTGACCCATGTTTGAGGTAAAATCAATGTACTCAGGTGGTTATTATTGTTCGTTATATGTGTTGATACAATTGAATGATATTTCACCATTGGGTGATGCACTCATCGTGTGATGAGACTATTTTATGATATTTTTCTTATGTATGGAATGACATGATGTTATGCATTGATGCATCATTATAAACATCTAGGGATATAGGTGGAATTCCTCATGATATTAACACATGGGAAGGGTATGTGCGACATTAAGGGTATGATGCATTTTATTTTATTGAAAATTTGAAGAAAAAGGTGTGTAATAAAGTTGATATAAATGGTTAAATTGAAATAATGTTAATGAATGGTTAAATACTTGTACTTAATGAAGCATATTAATGAGTTAACATATTGGTTGTAAAAAGTTGTGAAATGGTATCTTTTATTAAGAGGAAATATTTATGTTTTTACTATGGAAATAATTTAATTTTTTTTAATGAATGACTTGTGACTATGTATGTTGGTTTACACCATGTTAGGCATGAAGAGTAATAGGAATGGTCGAGGGTATTGTTCTATATGAGACGATTTCAGTGGGGATAGTGTGTGTGAAAATGGTTTTTTTATGGCTAGTGAAAATCCTTATTATATGTTAACTATGCGTGTTTTATATTATGTGTTCTAATAATTTTGTTGGGAATTATATAAAAATTTTATTATGACAACGTGTGTTGGTTGGAAAATAAGAGTATTTCACTGATAATAAACCTCCAGAATTAGATCAAGGAAACCCAGTGATCCTGTGCAATATAGAAGATGAACTGTTTTGTGAGAACATTGCTTGTTTTATAAAGATGATGGAATGGGACCTCGGGTTGGTCGTGCCTATTTTGTTTTATCTAAACAGAGAGTTTCAGTTGCAACACCATACAATGTTTTATATAGAGGTTTGTACTGAGGCTAAATAGTTATAAATAGAGTCCATCCAGAAAATTTTGGATCACATGGTGAATCCTATAGATAACATAATCTAGTTGGTAGTATATATATTGTGGGGGCCGATAAAGCATTGGTCGGATATAATTATTCAGACTAAGAAGGCAGATGGTATACTATGGAAGGAATTCTAGGAAAATTTTCATGAACACTTATATCCAATACTTTGATATAAGAATGGCCTGTTGAATTTATGATGATTACATTTGGAACAATTGAAATGATGGATTATAAAGTCTTTTTCACTGACTTTCAACGCTTTGTCCCAGCATTGGAAGGGGATGAGGATACTAAGAAAATATGTTTTAATGATGGACTTAGACATGAAATTGAGTCCTAGTTGAACATATTCTATTTAAAGAGGTTTCCAGAAGTGTTGGATCATCCCTTATTTTAGAATAGTACTTGAGGTAGGCTTTAGGAGGTAAACATGTGATTCCAGTTGGATTGAAAGGTTGTGGGACTTCCATGGAAGGAATAATAATTTTGGAAATCATCATTAGTGTGGTAGTGTTAAGACAAGTCAGAAGAGAGGATCTACCTCTCAGGATGGAGACCTAGCGTTTTTCTATCAGTGTGGAAGGTCAAGACACATGAATAGCCAGTGCCCTTGGATGCTAGTTGAGTGCTGAGTGTGTTGTAGAAGGGGTTATGTGTAGAGGTTCTGTATAAACCCTTGAAATTTGGGTATAGATGGTGTATTGATGCTAATGTTGAGTGCAAGAAGGGGGTTAGTTACCCCATATCATGATGAAATTCAGATCCTTATTGGCTGCACTAGTAGTGGTCTTAGGCGTATTACTCAGGGATGAGATATTGCATATGTGTAAGGAAGTGAAGCACCAATGATTGAGGCTTGGTCCCAGGGTAGAGTGGAATTCTATCTCCAATAAGTTCACTCTACACCGAGAGGTGGTGGTACAATACCATCAACAGTTCAAGGTTTGATTCTTTTCTATTCCACACATTCTAGTGATTTATTTGATACAAGTTCCATGAACTCTTTTATAACTGATCAGTTTATGGTTGTGTTGGGTCTAGCAGTGGAACATATTTGTAAGGACAAGTCGATTGATAAAAAATTTGGTGTGAGACTAGAAATTATTAGGCAATGTAAGGGGTGTGCGCTCAAGGTTGGTGGTTACCATTTCCTATAGGAATTTTTTGTTATTTAGAAGTTAGGTTTTGATCTAATTATTTGATATGGACCTGCTAGTGTTATACCAATCCCATATTGACTATTACCATCATAGGGGAACATTCTCAACTTTTGAGAGAGACACGTATGTCCATTGTGGGGAAACTGATGTTTGGGCATGCTGTGTAGGGACAGTATGTTAGTAGTTCGGTGAACTCAAAGAACAAGTCTCCTGTTTTATGCTTGATGATAAGGGTGTGGAGTAGATTATCTTCCCTACTATGGTTGATTCGATCAAGGATATGTTTCTTAAGGACTTATTAGGGTTTCCACCTGAGAAGTATATTGAGTTCACGATATAGTTGCTATCGGGAGAAAAACCATTTTCCATTATTTGATATATAATGGCACATACATAGCTCTAGGAACATAAAATATAGTTGGAGGATCTCGAGATGGAGTGGGTTACTCATCCCAGTACATCACATTAGGGATATCTAGTGTTTTTATAAAGAAAATTGGTTGATCCTTGGGATAATGTATCGATTATAGAAAGATGAATCAGATGAATGTAAAAAATTATACCCTCTACCTCAAATTCATGATCGTTTTGAGAAGTAGGAAGGTGTAGTAGTATTCTAAAAGATTGATTTGGGATTAGGGTATCATTAGCTATGGGTAATACCTTTTAATGAACTATTTACTTTCTATAGAAGCAGATATGGTTTATATAAGTATTTTTATGCCATTAGGGTTAACCAATGTGTTGGCAGTGTTTATGGCCCTGATAAACCACGTATTAGACTCATAATTTTTTTGGTTTGTAGTTTTATTTGTGGATGACATCTTAGTTTACTCCAAAACTAATGAAGATCATTCCCAAACATATTTCCATAATCTTGAGTACTCTAAGAGATCATATTCTATAAGTCAAGCTATCCAAATGTAATTTCTAGATTGAGAATGTCAACTTCTTAGGGAACAACACATTAGAGTAAAGTGTGTCCATAGACCCAGAAAACATGCATGATGTAGTGTCTTGGGAGAATCCGAAGAATTTTTTTGATGATCAATGTTTGTTGGGTTTATCCAACTATTGCTGAAGTTTAAAAAATTATTTTTTCATTTAGAAGAACCACTATCAGGACTAACCAAGAAGGAATTCAATTTTGAGGGGTCTTGGGCCTGTTAGAATTCCTATCAAGAATTAATGTGACATTTGAATACCACATAAATTTTTATCTTACCTGACCCATATAAGAAATATTCCTTTTTTATGCATATGGTTTTTTTATTGGGGTGGGGTTGATGTATGATGATCAGGTTGTGGCATATGGGTCAGGACAGATGAGGCCTCATAAAATAAATTACCCTATAAGTGATCTTCAATTGGCCACGACTTTTTTTGGTGGTATTTCTTAATGTGGGAATGGTTTATGATTTATAATAATCATAAAATCATAAATTAAATCTTCTCTCTATATGATTAAAATCTATATCCGTGAAGATAGGTTAAATGTATGAAATCCCTTGTATTTGATCTGGTTTACACACCTAGAAGGTGAAACAATTTTTTTACTTCTTTGAGTCATAATATTCAAAATCAAGAAGTTTAGGAATCATTTTTTGAGTGGAAAATGTTTGCATTGTTTTCTTAGAATCATCTTTCGATACATGATGGGCAATGGTAGATGACCCTTACATCCTTGGAAATTGAGTCCACACTTTTGATATGGATAATGAAATGCATTATGAGGATCTAGAATGGTTGGATTTGAGGGATGGTTTCAAATGTGAGGATTCATCTTCTAGTTGGACCATTAGGGATGATGGAATCATTTATGTTTGTGGTTGTGTGGTTTTCCAACGTGTATGTGAGATGAGTTGATGTGTGAGTTTCATGCATCAAAATGGTAAGTGTTTCTTGGATTGACCAAATTGTATCATGATATTTGTATAAATTATTGGTGTCTAGGGATAAATAAATATGTTATGGGTTTCGTGGCGTGATTCCTTACCTCCCAGTAGGTGAAGGATGGGCATCAACTGCTAAGTGGTTTGTTGAATCTGTTTTCCATTCCATAATGGAAATGGGATAAAGTGATGATGTAATTTTTGGTAGGTAATACAAAGAAACCCAATAAGAATGATGTGATCTAGATGGTTGTAGATCGGTTGACTGTGGTGACTAATTTTAAGTCCAATTCGATAGAATTTCATTGTAGAATAACTGGGTGAGTTGTATGTTCGATAGTTAGATTGTGTTCATAGGGTACCATGAACTATAGTTTCAGATCATGATTTTTTCTTCACATCATGATTCTGGAAGGGATTACATATGGATCTTCATAGCCATGTTTTTTTAGTTCAATCGTTAACCCATATATGTATGGGAAATTAGAGTGTAGTATTAAATTACATGAGAACATTTTGAAGGTTTATGTCATAGACTTTGGTGGATTGTGGAAAAATAATCTTTAACTGGATATGTTTTCCTACAACAACTACCAATCTTTGATTCATATGGAACAATTTGAAGTTATCTGTGGTAGAATGTGTAGATCTTTATTGTGTTGAATGGAATCTAGGTAATCTGAATTGTTGGTACAGAGTCTCATGTAGGAGATGTCATAACAAGTTCAGTTGATTCAGAAATGTAAGGAAATGACTAATATTAGGATTATGTTCTATGAAAATTGGAATAAGAAAACTCTTTATTTTTTGGTATGTGATCGTATTTTTATTCGAATGTCACCAAGGTTGAGTCGTCATTGAATTTAGAAAAGAGGTAAAGTTGATATCTTGGTACGTGGTGTCGTTTTTGATTTTGTAGAGGATCACATAGGTGGTGTATCAATAGGATATTCCACAGTATTATAGTGGTTTTCACAATGTTTTTCATGTGTTACATCTTACTCAGTATCACCCCAACCATGTTCATGTGATTTATTTTTATGATTTAGTGCTTGAGGCTGATGCATCCTTTAAGGAGGTTCTGTTTAGTATTGTGGATCATAGTGATAAAGTCTTGTGAGGAAATATTTTGACCATGGTTTGATTTTTATGGAAGTGTGATAATTTTCAGGAAGAGATATGGGAGAGGGGGTAAGATATGTAGACTCAGTCTCCCAATCTCTTTACTTGGAAAACTCAGTGATGTTTGAAAGCACAACATGAGGATGATCAATTGCAATGTGGGGAGGTTGTACAATTCTGGACATCATAGAGGTATGTCCCTATTTAAATTTTTACTCAAATACATTAAATATTTTTATTTTAATGTTTACTGATTGTATGAGGAGGCTTGGGGATACCCTGGGGGTTCAGGAAATGGAATAAAGGGGAAGTTTTTGATCCTGTACATGTTCAAAATTCGGCATAAGGTTAGAAGTAACCATGTTCTCAATCAGTGCTATCTAGGAGGACAGGTGCATGGTTATGTAAACTGTGCAAGGGGGACATCAAACTTGTGAAAATTTAGACATGCATTCCGCATGTTTGGTACACGGTTTGACAAACCACATGTAATCCCAAGGTAATTATGTAACATGGATGCCTCTTGTATATAGGAAATCACAAGGATGGCACATGGTTTAGAAAACCGTGCATCCAAACTATGCACCCCCTTAAATATGGGTTTTTTCCATTTCTCCCTTTGTATTTTAAGTGTCTTACCCAATTTTCCTCCCATTTCTTATTCCTACAACCATAGTGACGAGCCAAAAAAACCAAGGCTTCCCATGAGTTGATCTACTTATATTCTAGAATATTTTGAGTGTCGTTGGATGAGGATCAAATATCTATGTAATTATAAGGAATATCTTGAATAATTTTATTAGATTGGCGATTTTGGTTTAATTCTTCTTATTTCGAATTCCTATAAACATCTATTTCAAGAGGAGTTTAGGTTGGGTATTTAAAGGGTGCTGAAATTATGATCCATGTATAAGGTTAAGAAAGTGTTTGTCTATGGATTCTAGGTAGGTGGTCTATATGGTATATTCTATAGTCTTGATGTTGATTTATGCATGTGTGGCTGGGTTTGTGGTTCTCTCTTATTGGGAATTTGATACCTTTAAATGGATTTGTTAAAATGGTTAGCTAAATGATTTATTGAACCTCTCAAGATCCCTATGGCATAAATTGACGTTCAGTAGACTGTTTTAGGGATACCCATGTGGTGTGACAACACTCCAAAACAAGGAAAATTTGTAATTTTAAGCATATATTTTACTTGTGATAATGTAGACCCCATGGTAGACATGATGATATGTTATTTGAGAAAAAAAGGGAATATTGATAGTTGTGTCTGGACATTGATACTGCCCTAAGGGATTATTTTGTATAAGATGGAATGGGTTGGGTGAAATGTATTTGTAAAATCCCAAGTATGTAATGAATAATAGATATTTTTATCTATGTCTATTAATGAATTAGATAGTGTTTTAGAGGCTTAAAATAAAAATAAATCCAATCTTATGCATGGAATACACTAATATTCTTAAAAGATTGTTTTACTGCCCTTTGATGGAAAACCATTTTAAATCTATCTTTTGACAATTTTATAAGCTATTTTTGTCAAAATAAAATTATCATTTGTGATTGGGACATCAAAATTTACTTTGTGTGAATTTTTGGTATTTTTCCGATAAATTTCATTTTTTAATGAATAGTGAAAAATGTTGTATTTTAATTCAAAACTGCTTTTTAATCTAGTTTATTTATATGATTAGATTATCTTTTGAATTGGTTTTGAAGTGAAATTAGAATATATTTTTACCATTTAATCCAATGGTGGTCATTGGAATCAATTTCACTTTGAAATTGGACTTAAACTGGTGTCAATATTTTGATACTTATTGTTTCATAAAAACACGCTATTTTTCATGACAACGGGAATTAATTATTAAATTAATTAATGTGAATTATATGTTTTGAATTATGTAAAATAGACTTCATTTTTGAATTCGGAATATCAAATATAGCTTAGGGTGAATTTTTGTTAATTTTCTGAAAAACGTCAATTTTTGATGAATAGTGAAACCACTAAGTGGTAGTTAAAGAAACTGATTTTTCGTTTAAGTGAAACTTTGCCACTTTTTTATTTTGAATTTCAAAAATCCGACATACATGGTTTTCATTAAGAAGTAAAATGTGGTTCAATGAGATTAAAATAATTTTTTGGTGAATAGTAACTTATTAAGTTTTTAACCGCGATTAGTGGTAATTAGGATAGTTTGAGGTAAAAATAATGCTTTAATAATATGAAATGACCTAGACACATGTCCTAACCTTATTGGATGTGTCATGGCCGACCAAGAAAAGCCATGGGTCAACTTGGGGACCCCATGGAGCCACTTTGGTTGGGAAATGACATAAATAACTTTTTATTTAATGTTAAAGTAAAAATGACACAAACATGAGTTATTTTACGAAAAAAAATTTTATATGGGGTTATACAAGTCTGATTTTTGACTATAAATATTCATTAGAAGTTAAAAAGATTTCCTACATCATAGTAGTTTTTTTATTATTTTTTGACATTAAATAAATAAATGTATTTATGACATCATGATGATGCATCGATGACCTCATTATTTATCGATTTAAATAAAATGGAATGATAATGTAATATCTAAGACCTACACATGTCCAAAACCTATTGTATGAGTGGATTTAGAACCCTTATCACCTTATCCTCGAATTATATCAATGTGGGACCTTTTGAGTCCGAAACTCATTTTAAAATAAAGTAACATATCTTTACTTTCCAAGAGTGCCCCTCCTCTCCTCTTATAAAAGGCCCCCACCTCTACCTCTTTTCCCACACTCCCAAAGCCTTTGGCTCGGCCAACCCCTGCTCATTTTGTCTCTCCACTTCCCTCTTTTACCCCTTGAAGCCTCACTTTGGGAAGAAGTCTTCTCAAGGAATCCTTTGAGCTCAAACCAAAGGAAGTTACCCGATTTTAAGGTAATGTCTTCTTTTGAGTCCTTTTGTTTTATTTTACTTCTCCAACCCCCTAAAATCTATTTATTCTCTTATTTTGTAACAACTCCAGTATCCTCAATATACTAGGATGTTTTTATAAGAAGGATTCAAGATACACCTATACACACCTACATCTAATGGTTAAAGAACATACGGTTTCCGTGGATGGTGAATTTATGCCTCCCGAAACGATGATTGTTCAACATTCCTTCAACACCTTAAAAGGTGACCATTAAGATGTCACTATATTTATATATGATATATAATATGTTTATGTTTTCCTTAAGCTTCTGTTTTTTTCATTTTGGGCATACCTTTATGGTTTCCATTATGGGTAAATGCAATATCATCATTTAAGGAAGTGCAGACTACCGCCCCCTCAAAGTGATTTGATTCGTTAAATACCATATGTGGGACGTATAAAGGATGGAACTATTATATTATATATGATATTATACTGGAATTATAATATACCTTTATATCATTATGATTCCATTATATAAAATACGAAATAGAAATGAAAGTAGCGTTCATGCGTACGTACGGCTTACCGTCTCCATGAACGGTGCATTTCATTTCTTACCTCTAAATGATTATGTAATATTATAAATACATAAATATAATTGATATATATGATATATATGATATATAAATCATGATTATAATTCTGGATATAATGGATACATGAACAACATGTAATTATAAAGGGCTTATTTTGACTCAAGTACCAAAGATCATTAAAACGACCGTTATTAACTTAAATAATTACATAGTGTTCATGACATGGAAATAAGTGATATAAAAGGAATAATTAACTTGAAAAAGGTTCTTAAACAAGTATAAATTAACTCAAGTTTATTATTCAGGACATTAAAGAACGATCGAGTCAAGTCGGACCCGAGGTATGAGACTTCGTCTCAATCTCCTTTCATTGAGGCATATTTTATTTTATACACATCTTTCTTTTATACGGTGTATAAAACCCTTTGACTTTTACATTTATCGAAAAATAATATTTTTTATATGAAGCATTTTACAAAATGAAAAAAGGGAATGTTTTTGTCGTACGTATGCGGCGACAACGACTTCTCCACCACCATGACAATTATTTGAGTTTCGGCTTCCTCTACAAGCCATACCTTCTTTTTAAAAGAAAAATAAATACCATGTTTTACTTTTATTTTATTTTGGTATTGAAAATTGTTTTCATATTGTTTTTATATCAATGTGTTGTATTGATATCTTGTGATTTAAAGGTGGAAATGTTATGTTTCCTTTATGCATGTTTTATGTGATACGATTATGTTGAGTTTCTTGGGCATTATTATGAAGACGGGTGGTTCCGTGATAAACTAAGGGCGGGTGAGCCCGATATAGCTCTCCAATGCACTGGGTAACGCGAAGGAGTGAAACGTTAAGGTTTCTCCGAAGAGATTTAGGGAATATACAATGATGGGTATTCCAAACGTAACCAAGAGGGTTACTCCCTACGTAAGAATGTTATAAATGCCTCAAGTTACCTTTATGTCTTATGATTTATATGATTTACTCATGATTTTATGAGGTGTGTTAAAGTGCTTATGTTTTATGGGTAAAGTATGATTTCATTATTATGTATATATGTACCCATGTTTCCTTTCCATGTTTTTATAACCCATACTGAGCTTTTTATGCTCATCCCAAGTTTTTTTGAAATTATTTTCACAGGTCAAGGGAAAGGTACATGATATGATGATAGTGTCAAGTAAGTGTCAAGAAAGAATCCATGTTTTATCTTAAATATGTTTCCATTGATGGGAATAAAGAATACTATCTTTATGTAACCACTTTGTTTATATGTGGAATGTAATGCAAGTTTTATGATATAATTATCTAAAACTCTAAACCCGAAAAGATCCTCAATGCGTAATCTTGTAACAACTCAAGATTAAGTAAGGTTTAAGGCCGGGGCCATATAGTTGGTATCAAAGGGAGGTTTAGATAACTTTAGGAGTTATAATTCTATTAAATGATTATCCAAAAATATATATTTTTGAAATGATATAGCATTTGAATATTACCATGTTGCTTCATCTAAGACATGTTTGTTCAGAATGGTTTTCCGTAGAGGAAACTGGGAAGCAGTACTAGGAAGGCATACAGAAGGAAATAACATTCCGAATCAGCATCCCGAGATGGTTGGAATTGGAACTGAACAGTTTGTTGCAGTGATGGCACAATTGACTCAGGCTATAAATGGTGGTGGTATCAATACACGAGATCAGCCAGATCAACCACAGAGGAACATGTCGGTCGTGGAATATTTCATGAGGCAACATCCCCCATCATTCAGAGGATCATCTGACCCTGTGTTAGCTGAAGGGTGGATTAAAGCACTAGAGAAGATTTTTGATGTCATGGGGTGTTCAAACAATCAAAAGGTTAGTCTTGTTATTTACCGTTTGGAGGGTGAGGCAGATCAGTGGTGGTCGATGGTTAAAAATATCAGGGACGCCGATGAGATTGATGCTCTCGACTGGGAGGAATTCAAAGGTATGTTTCTTGAGAAGTATTTTCCTAAGGCTGTTCGACTTAGGATGGAAAAGCAATTCTTGTAATTGAGGCAAGAGGAAGACTCAGTGGATACCTATGAAGAAAGGTTCACTCGATTGGCAAGGTATGCTCCAAATTTTATTCGAGACCTTGATAGTAAAATCAATCGTTTTTACTTAGGATTAAAGCCAAAATATCGAAGGGCATTAGCTTCTCGTGTGTTTAAATGTTATGAAAAGCTTGTTCAATGTGTTGAGAAGGTGGAAATGGAGTTTTCCGATGACCAAGTGTTCTATAACAACCAACAGAAGAAGAGACTGAGGTGGCTGGAGAAAGGTAAGAATTCTTCAAAAAAGTCTGATGGTAAGAAAACTAAGTTTCCAGTTTGTGATAAATGTGGATGAAGGAATGCTGGGGAATGTCTTCTGAATTCTGGAAAGTGCTACCGATGTGGTAAGATGGGACATAAGGCTCGTGATTGCACTGAAAAGGATCAAGGTGAAGGTAAGACCAAATTTGATTTACAGTTAGTGAAATGTTATAAGTGCAATGAGATGGGTCACTATGAAAATGAGTGTCCGACAAAGAGCTTGAGTGATGGGAAGTAGTTAGACTACAAGCAGAAAGGAGTGGTGAAATCTTTTGCAACTACTTCGGCAGACGTCGGGCCATCAAATGAAGTTGTATCAGGTACTTTGTTTGTTTTTTCAGATTATGCCAGTGTGTTGTTTGATTCGGGGTCTACACATTCTTTCATCTCTGAAAACTTTTCTAGTAAAATAGGAATACCATCTCATGAAGTGACTCCTGAACTTGTGGTAAAAACACCTGGGGGAAATGTTGAGGCAAAAAGAATTTATAAGAATCTTCCTATCCTTATCTGTGGAAAGAACCTACTTGCAAACCTTATATTTCTACCTCTAGTAGAGTTTGATGTTATCCTCGGTATGGATTGGATCTCTATTTACCATGCTAAGATTGACTGTAGAGCTAAAGAAGTTTCTTTTCAGAAATACTTTCAGTTTGTGTACAAGAATGAACCCTTACTGTTGATAACTTATCAAGAGGCCGAGAAACTTGTAATAGATGGAAATGAATGTTACCTTGCACACATCGTTGAAAATAAAGGAACTGTTCAGATTAATGATGTGCCAGTGGTAAATGAGTATCATGATGTTTTTCCTGATGAGTTGCCTGGAATAATACCAGATCGGGAAGTTGAGTTTACTGTTGACTTAGTTCCTGATGCTAAGCCAATTTCAAAACCTCCTTATCGAATGGCTCAAATTGAACTTTTAGAGTTGAAGGAGAAATTGAAAGATTTATTAGAGAAAGGTTTCATTCGACCTAGAACATCACCATGGGGTGATCCTATTTTATTTGTTAAAAAGAAAGATGGTTCTATGAGACTTTGCATTGATTATAGAGCATTGAATAATATCACTATTAAGAACAAATATCCTTTGCCTCATATCGATGATTTGTTTGATCAGCTCCAGGGAGCTCAGTTTTTTTCAAAGATTGACTTGAGATCGGGGTGCCATCAGCTGAAGGTAAAGGAGTAAGATATTCCGAAGACCGTGTTCCGTACGATATATGGCCATTATGAATTTGTAGTAATGCCTTTTGGGCTAACCAATGCACCTGATGTATTAATGGACTTAATGAATAGAATTTTCCATGAGTTCTTGGATAAGTTTGTGGTGGTTTTCATTGATGATATTTTGGTGTTTTCTAAAAGTAAAGAGGAGAATGAAAGACATTTAAGGGTTATCTTGGAAACCTTAAAAGAAAAGAAACTGTATGGAAAATTCATCAAGTGTGAGTTTTGGTTGCAACAAATTCCTTTCCTTGGTCATATTGTTTCTAAAGATGGAATAACTATTGATCCTGCAAAAACCAAAGTTGTGGAAGACTGGACAAGACCCACAAATGTAACTGAGATTTGTAGCTTCCTTGGTTTTGCAGGCTATTACCGAAGGTTTGTTAGAAATTTTTCTCAGTTATCTAGTCCAATGACTAAGCTAACTCGGAAGGGTGTTATGTTTATGTGGACAAAAGAATGTGATGAATGTTTTCTGGAATTGAAAAGAAGATTGGTGAATGCTCCAGTTTTGGCACTACCTTCCAGGAATGGTGAGTTTGTTATATACAATGATGCTTCATTGAAAGGACTTGGTTGCGTCCTAATGCAGAATGATCAGGTAATTGCTTATGCTTCGTGACAGTTGAAAACTCATGAGGTAAATTACCCTACACATGATTTGGAATTAGCTTCTGTTGTTTTTGCTTTAAAAATTTGGAGGCATCATTTGTATGGAGTAAAGTGTGAAATATATACCGATCACAAAAGTTTAAAGTATATATTCACTCAGAAAGTATTGATCATGAGACAAAGGTGATGGCTAGAATTAATCAAGGATTATGATTGTACAATTTATTACCATCCGGGAAAAGCAAATAAAGTGGCTAATGCTTTGAGTCGAAAAAGTAATGCTTCATTAGCAATGTTGCGCTTGGAACGTGATCCTTTGGTTAAGTATTTGACGAACTTTGGCATAGAAGTTGTTGGTGTAGGAAGTCCTTCTGTTTTGTTTCAGGTATCAGTGAGATCTTCTCTATCAGATAGAATCCAGCAAGCACAGAAGCAAGACAGTGAGTTGCAGAAAAAGGTAGAGCTGGTTCAGAAAGGTAAGTTGCCAGAATTCAACATTGATAATGATTGTGTTTTGAGATTTGGGAAGAGATTGTGTGTGCCTTGTGATTCACAGTTGAAGAGAGAGTTGTTATGTGAAGCTCATAGTTCTCCATTTTCAGTTCATCCTGGCAGTACTATGATGTATAGAGATCTGCGAGAGTATTACTGGTGGGAAGGAATGAAAAGAGATATTGCTGATTTTACTGTGAAGTGTTTGACATGTCAACAGGTTAAAGCAGAGCGGTAGTTACCAAAAGGGATGCTTCAGACTATACCAGTGCCAGAGTGGAAATGGGAGAATATATCCATGGACTTTGTTGAGGGATTACCGAAGACATATCGAGGTAATAATTCAATCTGGGTTATTGTTGATCGCTTGACCAAGTTTGCTCATTTCCTTGCTATACGAGATAATTTATCTCTTGATCAACTTTCCCATTTGTATCTTAAAGAGATAGTCAGGTTACATAGAGTTTCTCTCTCCATTGTATCAGACCGTGATCCCATGTTTACTTCTAACTTTTGGAAAGGCCTTTAGAAGTCGTTGGTTACTGAATTAAATTTTAGTACTACTTTTCATCCTCAATCAGATGGGCAGTCAGAACGAACAATTCAGGCCTTGGGGGATATGCTACAAGCTTGTTCGATGGATTATCAGGGATGTTGGGACCAACAACTTTCTTTGGTTGAATTTTCATATAATAACAGTTTTCATTCCAGTATACAGATGGCACCATTTCAAGCATTATATGGGAAGCGATGTCGAACTCCAGCCTTCTGGGATGAAGTGGGTGAAAGGATGTTGATGGGACCAGAATTGGTAGAAGAGTTGCCAGAAAAAGTTCAGCTGATTCAGAAGCACATGAGAACAGCTCAGAGTAGGAAAAAGAGTTATGCAGACAATAGGAGGAAGGATCTATCTTTTGAGGTAGGTGATCATGTTTTTCTCAAAGTATCACCATGGAAAAGTGTGATGTGATTTGGTAAGAAAGGAAAGCTGAGTCCAAGGTTTATTGGACCATATTAAATTCTGGAGAGAGTTGGATCCGTTGCTTACCGAGTGTCTTTACCTCCGAGTTTATCTCAGGTACACAATGTTTTTCACGTTTCGATGTTGAGAAAGTATATGCCAGATCCATCTCATGTTTTGAGTCCAGAAGTAGTTTTGCTGGAAGAGAACCTATCATATGAGGAACAACCAGTCCAGATTCTTGACCATAGGGAGAAAGTGTTACGGAATAAGGTGATTAACCAGGTAAAGGTTTTGTGGAAAAACCACATGATTGAAGAGGCAACATGGGAATCTGAAAATGCAATGAGGGATAAGTACCCCCATTTATTCGATAAGTAAATAAATTGCGGGGACGTAATTTTCTAAAGGGGGGAAGGATGTAACATCCCAAGTAAGTAATTAATAATAGATATTTTTATCTATGTCTATTAATGAATTAGATAGTGTTTTAGAGGCTTAAAATAAAAATAAATCCAATCTTAAGCATGGAATACACTAATATTCTTAAAAGATTGTTTTACTGCCTTTTGATGGAAACCCCTTTAAAATCTATCTTTTGAAAATTTTATAAGCTATGTTTGTCAAAATAAAATTATCATTTATGATTGGGACATCCAAATTTACTTTGTGTGAATTTTTGTTATTTTTCCGATAAAGATCATTTTTTAATGAATAGTGAAAAATGTTGTGTTTTAATTCAAAACTGCTTTTTAATCTAATTTATTTATATGATTAGATTATCTTTTGAATTGGTTTTGAAGTGAAATTAGAATATATTTTTACCATTTAATCCAATGGTGGTCATTGGAATCAATTTCACTTTGAAATTGGACTTAAACTGGTGTCAATCTTTTGATACTTATTGTTTCATAAAAACACGCTATTTTTCATGACAGCGGGAATTAATTATTAAATAAATTAATGTGACTTATATGTTTTGAATTTTGTTAAATAGACTTCATTTTTGAATTCGGAATATCAAATATAGCTTAGGGTGAATTTTTGGTAATTTTCTAAAAAACTTCAATTTTTGATGAATAGTGAAACCACAATGTGGTAGTTAAAGAAACTGATTTTTCGTTTAAATGAAACTTTTCCACTTTTGTGTTTTGAATTTCAAAAATCCGACATACATGGTTGTCATTAAGAAGTAAAATGTGGTTCAATGAGATTAAAATAATTTTTTGGGGAATAGTAACTTATTAAGTTTTTAATCGCGATTAGTGGTAATTAGGGTAGTTTAAGGTAAAAATAATGCTTTAATAATATGAAATGACCTAGAAACATGTCCTAACCTTAATGGATGTGTCATGGCCGACCAAGAAAATCCATGGGTAAACTTGGGGACCCCATGGAGCCACTTTGGTTGGGAAATGACATAAATAACTTTTTATTTAATGTTAAAGTAAAAATGACACAAACATGAGTTATTTTACAAAAACAATTTTTATATGGGGTTATACAAGTCTGATTTTTGACTATAAATATTCATTAGAAAGATAAAAAGATTTCCTACATCATATTAGTTTTTTTTATTATTTTTTTACATTAAATAAATAAATTTATTTATGGCATCATGATGATGCAGCGATGACCTCATTATTTAACGATTTAAATAAAATGGAAAGATAATGTAATATCTAAGAACTAAACATGTCCAAAACCTATTGGATGAGTTGATTTATAACCCTTATCACCTTATCCTCGAATTATATCAATGTGGGACCTTTTGATTCCGAAAATCATTTTAATATAAAATAACTTATCATTACTTTCCAAGAGTGCCCCTCCTCTCCTCTTATAAAAGGCCCCCACCTCAACCTCTTTTACCACTCTCCAAAAGCCTTTGGCTCGACCAACCCCTGCTCCTTTTGTCTCTCCACTTCCCTATTTTACTCCTTGAAGCCTCAATTTGGGAATAAGTCTTCCCATGGAAGCCTTTGAGCTCAAACCAAAGGAAGTTACCCGATTTTAAGGCAATATCTTCTTTTGAGTCCTTTTGTTTTATTTTGCTTCTCCAACCCCCTAAACTCTTTTTATTCTCTTATTTTATAAAAACTCCAGTATCCTAAATATACTAGGATGTTTTTATAAGAAGGATTCAAGCTACGCCTACACACACCTACATCTAATGGTTAAAGAACATACGGTTTCCGTGGATGGTGAATTTATGCCTCCCGAAACGATGATTGTTCAACATTCCTTTAACACCTTCAAAGGTGGCCATTAAGATGTCACTATATTTATATATGATATATAATATGTTTATGTTTTCCTTATGATTCTGTTTTCTTCATTTTGGGAATACCTTTATGGCTTCCATTATGGGTAAACACGATATCTTTATTTAAGGAAGTGCGGACTACCGCCCCCTCAAAGTGATTTGATTCGTTAAATACCATATGTGGGACTTATAAAGGATGGAACTATTATATTATATATGATATTATACTGGAATTATAATATACCTTTATATCATTATGATTCCATTCTATAAAATACGAAATAGAAATGAAAGTAGCGTTCATGCGTACGTACGGCTTACCCTCTCCATGAACGGTGCATTTCATTTCTTACCTCTAAATGATTATGTAATATTATAAATGCACATATATAATTGATATATAAGATATATATGATATATAAATCATGATTATAATTCTTTATATAATGGATACATGAACAACATGTAATTATAAAGGGCTTATTTTTACTCAAGTACCAATGATCGTTAAAACGACCGTTATTAACTTAAATAATTACATAGTGTTCATGAAATGAAAATAAGTGATATAAAAGGAATAATGAACTTGAAAAAGGTTCTTAAACAAGTATAAATTAACTCAAGTTTTTTATTCCGGACATTAAAGAACGATCGAGTCAAGTCGGACCCGAGGTATGGGACTTCGTCTCAATCTCCTTTCATTGAGGCATATTTTATTTTATACAAAACTTTATTTTATACAGTGTATAAAACCCTTTGACTTTTACATTTATCCAAAAGGATTCTTTTTTATACGTGGAATTTTACAAAATGACAAAAGGGAATGTTTTTGTCGTACGTATGCTGCGACAACGACTTCTCCGCCACCGTGACCATTATTTGAGTTTCGGCTTCCTCTACAAGCCATACCTTCTTTTTAAAAGAAAAATAAATACCATGTTTTACTTTTCTTTTATTTTGGTATTGAAAATGGTTTTCATATTGTTTTTATATCAATGTGTTGTATTGATATCTTGTGATTGAAAGGTAGAAATGTTATGTTTCCATTATGCTTGTTTTATGTGATACAATTATGTTGAGGTTCTTGGGATTTATTATGAAGATGGGTGGTTCTGTGATAAACTAAGGGCGGGTGAGCCCGATATAGCTCTCCAATGCATTGGGTAATGTGAAAGGAGTGAAACGTTAAGGTTTCTCTAAAGATATTTAGGGAATATACTGTGATGGGTATTCCAAACGTAACCAAGAGGGTTACTCCCTACGTAAGAATGTTATGAATGCCTCAAGTTACCTTTATGTATTATTATTTCTATGATTTACTCATGATTTGATGAGGTATGTTAAAGTGCTTATGTTTTATGGGTAATGTATGATTTTATTCTTATGTATATATGTACCCATGTTTCCTTTCCATGTTTTTATAACCCATACTGAGATTTTTATGCTCATCCCATGTTTTTTTGAAATGATTTTCACAGGTCAAGGGAAAGGTACATGATATGATGATAATGTCAAGGAAGTGTCAAGAAAGAATCCATGTTTTATCTTAAATATGTTTCCATTGATGGGAATTAAGAATACTATCTTTATGTAACCACTTTGTTTATATGTGGAATGTAATGCATGTTTTATGATCTAATTCTCTAAAACTCTAAACCCGAAAAGATCCTCAATGCGTAATCTTGTAATAACTCAAGATTAATTAAGGTTTAAGGCCGAGGCCTTATAGTATTGGTTGTGAAAATTGACTTATGATTTGTAATTTAATTCATAAGTGGGTTAATTCACATGAAATGATGAACATGTTTAACGGGTAAATACATGTAAATTTCTAAATTAATGAAATAGGTTAATTCATGGGAATTTAAGAATATGTTAAAGATGATATTGTATGGGAATTTTTATTATGATAAATTGGTTAATGTATAGAAAGGGAAATGGGTTAAAGAGACTATTCTAAGTAAATGGTTAATGTGATAGTAGGTTAAGGATTGATTATGATTCATATATTGTATGAAATGGGAATTGCATATTCTATGTTTATTTTTTGTGAATGGTTTGTGATATGTTATATGTGGTAAATGGATAAATAAGGATGTGAACATGGATTGGTAGTTGTGGGGTAATGGAATTGAGGGTCTATACCCATGGGTAGGTTTATAATGAGGCTCTAAACCCCACCCCTATAATTCATGTGTTTTGGGAAGGGGGTGGAGGCTCTAATCCCATAACAGTTGCATTTGATGAGAATACCTAGACCAAGGCTCCAAGATATGTGTAATGTAATTGTTTATAATATGTTTATCTCTAATCAGATAGGTAAATTGACTTATTCCCATATGTATAGTAATTAAACTGCATAGTTTGTTGTGTAAATGATATAATTTTTTTACCCATAGAATAAATAAAGAATATAGATTAAGTGATTAAAATGGTTATAGTAAATATTGTGAATGAATGGAACCTGGTTTTTCTAATTTTTTCATTTAAATTTATTTATGTTTTAAATACACTATCTGTATAGACTAGATATTTTATAGACACCATTGGTGGTGGCCTACTGAGTTGTTCTCATACCCTACTTGGGCCGCCATTGGGTACCCGAGCAGACTTCTTGGTTATAGGTCCAGACAATGAAAAAAGGCCTTAAGCTAGTGAGTTGAGTTGGGATTAGTTTTTTATATTTGAGGATCCAGACTTGGATTTAGGACACATTTTGGGTATTAATATATTTGTATTATTTTTGGTTATCTTCAATTTTAAAACTATTAACATGACATGTTATAATAATTTCTGGTTTTTTATACCATATTTGGAAATTATTGGTAATGCATGTTTCTATTTTATTTCTTATTTTTTCTTTTATTTCATATGTTTTCTATGGTGTATAACTCTAGTAATGTGGTTAAATTCTCCCCAAGTGATCTATTAGACCCGCGTTGTTATTTGGAAGTCTCTATTGTATGGGGAGGGGTTCTTGAGCTCTGGTGGTGGCCCATCTTGGGGGGACCAATTAGTGGATTCAGGGTTGGGGACTTTACGTTAACTATGTCTATCTTGATCGTTCAACTTTTCGAGACACATAGTAATTTTAGGGTAAACTATCCTTATCCCAACTATAGTTCTCCCACCATTATAACTATCTCGGATTATTGGTCTATATCAAAAGAATTCATATTTTTTTGGCTGAAAATTGATAAAGATACCCCCACAAATGAATGTCTATGCCAACACAAGAGCTCATCACCTTCACAATAGTCAGAGACCATGCACCAAGATGATGGTGGATAACATTTATTTTAAGGAAAAAATACCAATTCCTAAATCATATGAATCATATATATGTGTTGGAACATTTAATAAAATAAATATATATGGATTTATTCCTTTATATAATGTATTTATAGTGTTTCCTATAGTTTTCATCCTAGGGCCAATAACAATCATTAATTTAATAGCAATCCTTGTATCTTCCCTACATACATGATGTATCTTTTCAAAGTAGTGTAGCTTCATTTCTAAAAAGACATATTTCATCATTATAAAATAATTTTTTATGATACCCTAATTCACTACGATGTGTTGGCCTCTATTGTATCACTAAAAGGTCATGTTCTAAGGTGAATCTCCTTTCTAATTCCCCTACATATGAGTTAGATCTATGTTGGTGACTCAATATCTTTTCATGTATTGATTCCTATCTACCCAGCCTATGTAGTGATAATCAGATCTATGATCCTGGGACCAACTAAAAATCTACAAAATACCCTCTCCAACCAATATGTTTGAACTTTTATAATGGAACTTCACTTCCTTGATGAACCTACACCAAGGTTGGACTTATTTTTTCACATACACATGAACATGATCTATGTGTAGGATACCTCCCAAATATTGTTATGGAATAATAAAAATAACCATCACCCACATATGAGTTTGATATACGTGGGAATCTACATAGGAATTATGTATGGCTTGAGTAATGCAATCAAAAAATATGTGGTGATGCCAGGATTATCTAACTGAGTACCAATGGAAAAATGAAACTAAAAATATTCACCAATATTTGTGTACAAGGAAGATCAACTTAGTGGATTTCATTTTAAATTTTTGTATGTGGATTGATTTATTTCCATATAGGGTGAAATAGATAAACCTAGAATGTATTATCCATAGAAATAATAAATCACCCAACTCATCTTAGTAACAGGATAAGTCATGAAACATTCACAATAGACCACATCCATTCTCATCACTGAAACAAGTAGGTCTTACCCCATGCACAAGGCATATCCATACAAAATTAGAAACCAGAAAAGTCACACATCTTATTTATATGATATATTAACATATAATTCATCAATATATGTTATTTAATTGGTGTACTCATGCTATGTAAATATTCACCTATATTTATTGCCCCTCTCGAAATTGTTCTCCTTACCAGCATAGTATGGGTTATTCTCTAACCACTCTTGTTTCACACACAAAGCATGACTAATGTGTTCTTAGATGACTAGGCCGACCAATTTTGTGTGGTCGGGAGTGTCAAAGCTAAATATAAAAAATAAAAAGTGGCCCACCTTACAAGACCATCAACATCTTATTTATGATCAAGCTAATTTGACTTTTTTCTTTCATATAAGTAAGATCTATGAAATAGGGCCCCAACATATGGTTATTTTCCCATAGAATTATTGTGTGTTTAAAATTCATATAAAATTACAATAACCCTAATAAATTAAACATATATCTAAAAAAAGTACTCATAATTTTCAAATCAATTCACTATGACATGGTGAAATGATGCAAACCTATATGACCTCATCCTATTTTTATGATATTAAACTACAAAGCATATGGTCTTCATCAGATGAACCTAAACTACAGAACACCTAAAATTCTGGTCAAATGACATTAAACTATGTAAACTTCATCCTAGTTGTATAATGTTAAACTAAATAGTGTAAGGTCCTCATCACATGATCCAAAACTGCAAAAAAACTAGTATCCTGGTCCCATGATGTTAAAAAAACCATGATTCTAGCTTCATAAAGATAAAATATATAGTTTATGTTCTTCGTCGCATGACCCTAAACTATAAAACAAATAATATCTTAGTCGAATGATTTTAAACTATGTGGAATTCATCATAGATGTATTATTTAAAACTATATAGTGTAAGGTCCTCGTCACATGACCCTGAGCTATCGAACACCAAACATCTAGGTCAAACGACATTAAATTGTACAACCTTCATTGCATATATATATAATATGAAACTATGTAGTGAATTTTGTGTTATTTCTTGAACTAAAAATATATATCACCTAAACTCATGGCCACTTGATGTTAAATAGAATGACCTACATCTTAGTCGTATGACATAAAACTATATCTAATAACGTCTTCATCATGTGAACCTAAAATGTAGATCACCTAAATTCCAAGCCACATAACATTAAATAGTTTGACCTCTTCCCATTTTTTATGATGTTAAACTGTGTAGTGTAAGGTTCTCTTTGAATAACCCTAAACTATAGTACACCTTACATCATGTCCACATGATGTTAAACTATATAAAATTCATCTTAGTGGTATTACATTAAAATAAATAGTATAATTTCCTTGTCAAAAGAACTTAAGTTGTAGAGCACTTAACATCATTTTTATAGTATGTTAAATTGAACAACCTTCATCATAGTTGTATGAAGTTAAAATACGTGGTGTATGTTCCTCATCACATAACCCCAAAATGTAGAACAACAAACATCCTAGTAACATAACCTTAAACTATACGACCTTCATCCTGGTATTATGATGCTATTATACACAGAGTAAGGTCCTTGTCTCTTCACCAAAAAATATAGAATAATTAACATCCTATTCACATGATATCGAAGTATACATCCTTATTATTAGATATAAGACATTAAACTATGTATCATAAAGCTACCATATCATTTACATAAACTTCAGAACACCTAAAATCATCTATATGAAGTTAAAATACATTGGATAAGGACCTCATCAAAAGAAAATAAACTAAAAAGCCCCAATTTTTAAATTACATGAAGGTAAACTATTTTATCTTGGTCATAGTTGTATGAATCAAAACTAGATAGCATAATATCCTCATTGTATAACCCTAAACTACAAGAAACCTAACATACTAGCCACATTTAATTGAGTTATATGACTTATAATATATATATATATATATGACATTAATATGTATAGAAAATTATCCATTATCACTCTTTACTAAAGGGCTAAAATATCCTGACCATGGTCAATCATGGTTTGAGGTTCTTCTGCCATATTTTATGGTCACCTCAATTCATAAATCATACTTCATATCTTCAGTGTATATTATTGTTACATATACTTAATGAACCATAGAAAGTGGATTTACAATAATCAAGGGGATCTCTTTTTATTAGGAATGTCTTCTCTTAATCCTATATATGATCCATCACCATATGAACTAGATGAATCTTTACCTTAGAAAAAGTTCCACTAATCCTTGTGATCCATGAAAACCTGACAATAGAGTCCATCACCTTAAATTGATTTATAGTAATCCCTTTTAAATCTTTCCATTTCATCATCCTCACTTCAAAACATATGAGATATGATTTAAACAACCCATAATCAAAATATTCAAGTGTATTCTACATATTTAGTGTTATGTCAACATATAAAATAATTTTTTTGATGTATGTATTTAGTAACTAATTATCAATACTTTTATTCATCCTAATATTGTGACCTTAAAACATATGAAACATGTTATGAGATTCATGAACATAAACTGAGTACAAAATTTGCTAAGGATGTCTATACTTGTGAATATCCACTATTTCGCATAAAATTTGGATTGGTCCATATCATACAGACTATCTTTAGGGTTCCAAAACCCTTCTTGTATTTTCTTTCCTCTATAAACTACTTTGTTTCATAGGTTTTTGAATACTCAAAAATCTTATATGTCCATAAGACACTCTGTTTGACTATGCATGTCTTCCCCTAGCTCCTATATATTAGCCCTTTTCCTATCAACAAGATATATCATTACCTTACACAAAGGACCTAGGAACCACGTGATATTTAGAAACATTTTTGTTGGAATCATCTCCCCAGAGTGATACAAAACTATCCCTCACTTTTATTCCCCATATCAACTACTTCAATTAAAACTCCTTGATTCATGATTTTAAAAGCACAAAATCCAACTATTCAAGTCGATTCAGCATCCTTGATGCTACATCGACAACAATCATAACTGTTCACTGATGTAAGGATACATGGTCTAGAAACCCTAAATAATCATCCTTGAAAAGGGATGTTGGGTGCCAGAACCCGTCATCAATATTCATCTTTCAGGAATAAATTCATTTTATGAGCATCAGAATCTTTCAGGGCCCTTAGTAATAATCTAGTCTCATTTCAACGGAATCTCTTCTCGACTGCACATATTAGACTCTAGAACTTGTATAATGATCCCATATCCTATCAACTAGATATGTATTTTCCTTGTAAAAAATTATACTAATCCATGAGATCCTTGACAACATTGTAATGAAACTCATCGCCCGAGAGTGATTTAAAACTTCCCAATCATGTCTCTCACATTTTATCACCTTGATTCATTACATTTGAGAAAATATTACCCTTCAATATGAGTACTTATTCATGAAGATGATTTTTTACAACATAATGTCTAAACTATATAAATTACAACTGCAAATGTTCTATGTTGTACGACCTTAAACTTTAGAATTATTCAGTCAAAGCAATCTAACGTTAAACATCCTCAACATTTTTCAGACTTTTTTATCCTGTAAATACCTATGAAATGATTCATAATTATAATTATATTGAAAAACCATAAAGGGATAACTTTAAAAAAAATTCAAGTCTCTTCTAGCTAAATAAACACCTCTCTTGATCTAGGAAAAATTGAGCACTCCAAAGTTAAAGACACATAATGTTTGTTAAGTTGAAAAATCACAAAGGTAAATCTAATAAAAATTCAATTCCCTTCCCTCTAAAATTTATTCATATGAATATTTAGTCAAAATTATGGTCAATAAAGAAAATAAAAGAAATAAATCTTGTTGAACCCACCACATAGACCTACCAAAGTCAAGTAATGCTCGTTAGTCTTCTATCCTATGAAAAAATTATTTCATCCTACCTCAATGAAAAAATCACCCAAGTCACACCGCTGAACTAGGAACTATATCACCTATTTCAAATGGGTTATCACTAGTGTGTCTATATGGGTTTTTATACCAACATCCATCTGCAAGACAAACCCATGAGGAGTTTTTTAGGACTCAAATGTTTTATATTAGATTTTAGATAACTAAGTGTTCAAAGAGAAAAATTTAGAATTATTAAGGTTTCATGAAACTTTATATGATATTCAGTCACCAAAATATCATGAATATAATAACATTCAAAGAGAAATAAATATTGACATTAGAATATCAGTCTCAAAAGTTTAATTTTCTAATTAGTAAATTGGAGGGAGGAATCTCCATAGATGTGAGACTCTCCCATAGTCCCCAAAATAAAATTATTCTCCTAAAAGTGAAAAATTGGTATAGAATCTACTTAGAAAACTCCTTCATCTCTACTAAATTATCTTATAGGGAGACTTTGTATTGGTACATTTGACCTACCAATTCAATCTTTTCACCTACCACATGTTTCAATTCATATTCCCACATAATAACATCATGATTGATCTTCTATACCATTTCAATGAGTTCATGATCTTCTACTACCATATTATTTCAAACATTCATTGTATAATGAATATTGGATAGCTCCTATTATAGCCTATTGAAAGAATCCCACCCAGTGATGAAAAAATCTTAGTGAGCCACATTTTTTTCTGTGTACTAGGATGCTTCATTTAGAAAAGAATTTCAATGTATCCTGTATGAAGATGAGTCATCCACCAGTAATATACTCAGATCGAGGGACCTCTTATTATACCTCATGGAAACCACATCCTTAACCCTAACATAATAATACATATAGTCTAACCCTCTATATCTAATGGTTGTGAACATATAATGGAGGTGGACCAACTGATCCTTAATATATTGGAAGGGTCCCTCTTGAATTAAGATCCAAAATTCCATAAAAACCTTCCTCCATGGTTTCTAATGAAATAATAAGTACATTTATCCTTGAATGGGGAATATTATAGGAAGTGATACATATTCTGGTACCAAGTCACTAATCAAAGGAATCATACATGTACCCATTAGCTTGCTTGGTCCAACCCAGGATTGTGCTTCATCTACTTATGGTGGGTAAGAAATTAAAGTAATGGAATCAGGGTCCCATATGATCTGAATTATAATTGATATGATAAAACATGTAATGAAAATTATTCAATAGAAAAATCATGTGGCTAGAAAATTTTATTCATGCTTACCACTAATGATATTCTATTATTATCCATGAGAGAAGGAACTTCTGGGACCACAAACATGAATGGAGGTGAGATAGGGGAACCTTGTGGTGCTACATTAATTTATGTCTGAGAATTTATCCCTTATATCAATTTAGTTTATCAATCACCCTAAAGGGACACATGATTAAAATGATGTTATAAAAATATAATTCAGAATAGATAATACACCCAATTCCGGAAGAAAACTCATACCCTAAATGAGTAGTGCCTCCAACTTGGCTAGATTAGCAAGAATATTAGCTTCCTATGTCAGTATTGTCTAGAATCACAACTGCTCATACAAATTTTAATGGAATGATCTCTTATAAAATAATAGGAGACACTATATCCAACCCTATTTAGACACTATCCACTTCCACCTCTCTATGGATCACATCCAATATCAGAGGTCCCACTAAAGGTATAGAAGACATGTGTTCCTCCCTAACCAAAAATGTGTGTATCCTAAAAAAACATTGTAGGGTCCTACACAAATAAATGGGTCAAGATAATATGATAGGTAAAATCAAATAAAATAATTTATGTTTACAAAGTGCAGCACTTACGTGTTAATTTTGGGCAGGGATTCATTGATAACTTGGCATGATTCCTCTTCCTTGTCTTTTCTAGGAAAAAACCTTTATAATGGGGTTATGAGAGTTGTATCAATTTATAAAGGGATAATACCCATGGTGTTGGATGTGTCATTGGAAAAGGAACAAACTTTGTTTCTTCCAATTCAGCAACCACTACATCTATCTGTTCCATCTGACTAAGAGATCTCTGACTGTCACCCTTCTGATTAATAAATTAGTTAACCTCGTCCACTATTCCCCCAAGAGAATATACCAAGGAGAGTACACACAACCATATAACTCTAGTTTCCTCTAATATTAATTAGGAATAATATCAACAATGTTTTAGTAATAATTATAGGAAATATTAATTTTGTGATGAGATTTGTATTACGTCTTAATTAAATCCATAATGGATATCCCCATAATTACAAGGTACTATTATTCTAGGTACTATTTTTTATTTCACATTGGTCATATAATGGATATGACCCTTTGAACAATGGATCATTATAAAAAGTTTTTGGAGGAACTCCTTAAATTTAGTAGGCTATTGTTCATGGGACATTTCCTAAAGAATGTTGAAATTTCCAAAACTATCAAACTCCATGCCTTTCTGGTAAAACACCCTCCAAGACTCATTGGATGATTTATACTTTTGAAAACCATATAATTTTTATTATTTTATGGAAAATAAAATTATATTCAGAGTAAGAACCCTACAGATTTGGATTTCTCCCTTAGGCTCTTTACTTTTCATCTCCTTGTCCGTTGTAACTTTACTCAATGGAGGAGCATACTAAAATTCCCCCCTCTACATTCAAGGAATATACATATCCAAATTTCTTTTTATTTATATTTCTATGGTTATATGATTCTACTAAATCCTCTTTAACCTCACACTCATCCCCTTTTGTTGACTCTATAGCCTTCGTCTCGAAAATAACCAACTATTAATTTTGATATAGATGGACCCAAGAATAAGTAATATATTTAAAGTGTCAAAAATTGTATCATATAAGTATAAGTTAACCAAAAACATATTATACTCCATGGTGAAAATCATCCATAACTAGTTACCCACCATAGGATGCCTCTTCGAAAAAATGTGTCGAGGAGTGAGGCACCTCATCTAAAAAACCTAAACTTACACTACAACCGACAAGGGGTGTACCACTCACAAAGGATCCTTACATAAATTAAAATATATAGGTGAACCTCATGGATGTATATAAAATCGAATCATGAATTATGATCACCCTTTTCATTATCCGTTCTGTTACAGGAAGAGATTCCAAATAGAATAAACATGAATTGTTCATGTCGGTGCATCTTACTCCTTATTTCTCAATTCATTAGCATGGAAGTTATGAATATACTAATTACTTGGAGAAATGTACTAAACTAAGAATAAATGATATATTAGGTGTTAATAAACTCATATCAACCAAAATGTTTCCCCATCCATCCCCATTGTGCTTGGAATGGGTTGAGGATTTTATGTATAGAACTTCCCGAGTAGATTCGATGTATTTGATGGTATATTTTTTCCTATATGGAAATAATCAAACCAATATATCAACCACCTACCATTTTATTCACCATAATGAAGGTGTAAATCCTAACTCCGCCATCATTATATACTAATAAAAAGTACTTCCATAGGTATATTGTAAGAAAACATGCTATCTAAACAAGTTGGCCAACCTAAGAAGTGACTATCACCCTAGTCATCGAATTCCCCTTCTTCAAAAATTATCCAGTAGGTAGAATTTTCCTCATGAGAATATAATTATGGTATGTCCTTTGAATTCTTTTCTTGGTATTTTCAGTGATTCTTCATGATAAACAACTCAATACACTTACTATAGGGGATATCATCCCCTAATACAGGTTCTTTCCATGAACATTATTCACTAGGTAGATCAAATATATGTTTGTAGGAGTATATTATACATCTTTCCAATAAGAATAGGGAGTAAGGTAATCATCATAAGTATCTCCTATGATTGGTCTGAAAAAAATATTCTCAATGTCCTAGAAACTGATTTCAACCTCACCGTGCATCAAAGGAAATTTTTTCATGTTTGAGATCCATTAGCTAGCCAGGGCAACCATCATACCTTTGTTATAATAAGAATGGGTTTGACTGAACTAGAAAGATTAATATCGTAAAATCTACTTCAAATTAGTTGTGAATTATGTAGTAGTTAATTTCACCAAGAAGTTCCAACCCCATTCCATTCTAATGAATCCACCCAATCAAATTTTCTTATTAGATAACCACCAAAACATACAATTGGAAATAGACTTCCACATGATTGAATGGTACATGTGGATTTTAGGTTGTAATTCATGATAAAATCCTTCAAAATATATGTGAATAAGATTCAAAATATATCTTGTAGAACAATCATATTTATTGAGGAAATTTCCCACATATGAGATATTTTTTTAATGTTTTGTGGGTCTTCAGGATCATGGTAGGAGGTATAATCCCTATCTGTGGTGGTGCGATTAGGGAGTCATTATGAAGAATGAACCAATACAAGGGAAAAAAATTAAAATATGGATACTCCAATAGATTATTCCCAATAAAACATAAAATATTCTCATGGTTAGACTAAACAACTATACACCTGTCTACATCCACACTACATAGCATAAAATTACATCAATCCAAAAAAACATCGACATGTATTCTAAAATACATCTACATCAAGAGAAAAGTAAAATTCAGATTAATAAAAAAAGTGTATGATTTTTTATTAAAAAATATGATTGAAAAAAAGGCCCATCTCGCTTTTGAATCATTATGAAAAGCTCATGAACCATGTGATTTCATGTGATCATATGACTATAATAGCATCATTTGAATCACATAACCCTGATGGAATTGTATTGTAACATAATGATCCAAAAATCATGTGAACCGAATGAGTATGACAAATATAAATGATGCCTAGAGAAAGTGAATTTTCATTGATTTTTATGTTATTCGATTATACAGATATATTACACGATGTAGCCACACAATTTATTCATGTATAGGGTTCACTTGAAAGGGATTAAGAAATTAGTTTATATGAGAGGGAAAAATCAAGAGTTATCAAAACCTTTGAGAAGTAGGTGATGTTTCCAATCCCTTTCTCTTATATTTATAAGGTCATTCATGGAATATAAAAATTCACATGGTGTACCAACATACATATAGAATCCTAATAGACTTCTATGTGAATTTACATCCATCGAACCGAGTCATGCCTCCTCATTTTGAACTTCATTTATATGGGGGCATTTATGGATTCAATCTTGAGAAAAATTGGAAAATTTTGAAGTTTATAAAATATCTTAAACACAAGATATATGTTATAAAGAACATTTTTAAGGAAAGGTATGATTTATTCCCTAGTCACATGACCACTCAAGGGTCACATGATCAAGTTAAAAAATCACATAATCGTTAAAACTACACTTGATTATGTGACCTCAATTTGTTCACTAGATTTATTCAAGACAACTGAAGGGGTTTTTCGATGACATGGACATAATGTTCACATCATGATTGAGTTAACCTAGTTGGGTCATGAAAAAAAGGTTTTCCGTGATGAGACCTTCATGAATACATTGTTCTTCACATGATTCCAAGATATATACTTGACTACCTAGAGATAATAGATTCAGGAAGAAAAATGTATCCAAGGTTGGAGGAACCCACGGTCACTATTATTTATGTGATTCCCTCTAGATTTATGTGCTCTCCCCATGATAGTCTAATCACACGACTCAGATAACATTATTTGTCTATGACATGATTATATTGTGGTTATTGTTCTTTACGAGATGTACCTGGGAACATCATTGATGACATGTGACCTAGGATATAGTGAACCTATTTTTTATTGTAAGACTTTGAAATATATTAATAAACTTTTTCATAGTTGTATATTATGACTTTGTAATATTTTTATTCTCGATGAGCTCAAAATTCATATTATAAAAATATTAAATATGTTAGTATCAAGTGAATGTAGTTTTTCATAAATAATGTTTCTATAATAAAAATCCCTAGATTGTAAATACAATATGATGGTTGAATCCATAACATAGGGTTTACCTTAGGCGTGACCTATAGTTGTCTAGCATCAAATATTAAAATGACACAACTGTTGGTAGAAAAATTAAGTGGATTAATTAATTAAATTTGTTAAATTTATTCATTTAATACCCATAACCTAATTTCATCTATAATTTCTTATATATAAATTCAATTAGGTTAATTTCATTTCCCTATGATCCTAAAGAGGATAATTCAGAGAGTTATTCATTTGTGAATCAACATCCTATGATGAAAGACAATCAGATACAAGTGGATTAAGATGTGGACAACACAGCGGGACTTCTCCATTTCTGTAAAATGCATTCTAGACAAACGATAAATCCATAATCAAGTTAGGTCTTATAAATTTCGATTTATTCCATTGATTAAAATATTGAAAAAGTATTTTATATTATTTTTATCTACTTTATTTGATATTTTATTTATTTGTTCCTTCAAATGATCCATACTTCCTTGTTGTATACTTGATTCTTTAAACCCCTTAATTCCCTTTTTATTGCCCGATTTATATGAAAATTGGACAGTAATTTCTGGTCAATGATGGTTGACCTTGTTATTGTGCTTTTCCCCTCTTCATTCATTATGATCTACACTATTGGCCCATTAGGTTGCAGTTCAACATTACTGAGGGGTGTTTCAGTCTGATCAAAACCCAAAATTTTCTACAGTATTATAATCAATGAACAATTTAGTAATTAGAATATGAATCATAACATTTCATGAGTTTTGGTTGATGAAAACAATGATCTATGGTCATATTTCATTTCCTCAAAGAGATGTTGTGGATTTGTGTGGTGGGAGAGTGTCGTGGGGATACGGGTGGATAGAATCCGACGACAAGAAACTGATCAAACATGAGTGGTCATGGATCCACACTACTAGTGTGATTTGAAGAAGAGAAAATTGTAGTGGTGATCTGGCAATGACACATGAGTGAACTTGGGTTTTTATGGAAAACCCAACTACACAATGTGAAGTCCGAGAACACACATCATGTAGCACCCATAATAATGGCACTAGGGTTTCAAGGAAGGTAAGGATCACATGTGTTGGACTCATAATGTTTTAATCATATTTTAATTATAAGAAATCATATAAATTCTACATATCTTGTTAATCATATTTAATTTCTCATAAATCAGGTGTCGAGATAGTAGGATTCATTATTCCTTAAATAAACTTACCTAAGATCTTAATTCCTATAAATTATGTTTAGTTATTGTAAACTATTTTTAAGTTTTTCTATAATGATTTTTTTGAATGATCATGTCTAATTCATTCTAGGAATAATACTGATTAATTCTATGTACATATATTTGGCTAAACTATGATTCTGCCACTAGATCTAGTTTTTCGGTCAATGGACTCAGACAACGTGACCCAACCATCATGACTGGACACTATGACTCTGACACCTTGACCAGACACTGTGACGCAGACACCGTGACCAGACACCGTGACCCAAACACCTTGACCAAACACTGTGACCCAGACACTGTGGCCCAAACACTATCACCAAACACTGTGACCGACACACCATGACCCAAACACTGTGACCCAGACAAAGTGACCCAAACACCATGACCAAACACCGTAACCTAGACACCGTGACCTGACACCCTGATCCAAACACCACATATGTTCTACCGGTTCCTAATCTCAATACAAATATGCCATGTTGAATGTCTAACCGCTCAATGGTAAAGTGAAAGACATTGTTTCCTAGTGACACTATTTCCAAGTGATGTTGTTTCTAAAAAGACTGTGACACTATTATTTAATATATTTTTTCATTTTCAATTTAATTTATAATGGTCATATTTGAGTCTTTTAAAGGCACTATCATAATTAATGCTTCATTGTAGACAAGTCACCTAACAATATGAGGTATGAGGTGCATAACACATATATCCTGTCTGATCCAACACATGCACTCAAACATAAAATGAAAAACGTGGTATTGGAACAATTGAGATGAGACGAGCATAAGAATAAACATTTTTTAAATGAGAACTGATACACGTGACAAGATACATCTGAGGAACACATGATTCATTTACAAATCAAAAGGATGGAATAATGTAGATCAGAGCCAAGAACATATTCAAAATACCTACTCCATGAAGAACACGAGATAGATCTAACTAGAAGCCATAGAACCAGACTTGTGATACTATTTTTTTTCAATTGGACTCGATACTTGCATATACTTCAAAATAAAATTCCAGAGCTACATAGAATAACACTTAGAGCACTTCTGACGATATCTCATCATCTTTAATCTATTGTGTACTGTTTTTAGCTTTTGAGTAGCTTGTCTGCCTGTATTAAAAACACACACGTTGTCCTATATTAAACTGAAGGATACAATATATCCTTCCCCTTATATATTTTACATTTTTTTACTCCCATGGGTATGTGTAAAAGAGGTCCTTCTGTGACCTGGTAGTCTTTACACACGAACAACTATATAAGAGGTCATGTGACCTGGATAGTCATGTGAACTGTTGTTTAACATGATCTAGAGTGTGGATCAATGTTTATTAATATAAACTTCTTGGTGGCACGTGATCACCAGGTGGAGTGGATTAGGTCTTGGATTGAGCCTGAACAACTTGTTTTATCCATTGTGTTGATTAATTTAGTTTTTCTCTATTTTACTATATAATTCCGAAATCACTAGATTTTACATTGATAGATAATCTTGGATAGAATTTTTAATTTTTTTTTCTTATTATAATCACTTCAAAAGTAGTATCAATAACTCATACTGATATTACTAAGAACTAATCAATATTTGGAGAGATTATTTGAACAGTCAATCTTTTATAACTATATTACCTTGATTGACTGGGCTGTATTTTTTTATTGGGGAACCTTTTATGAAAACATTTCAATAGAAATTTTTATAGATACTAAATTCACCCCCTCCCCCTCTAGAGTGCTATACTCTGACCAATATTTGGCATCAAATGATTTTTATTCCTATTAAGACTCTATTTTTAAAACTATTCAACTATGATTTTATTTATACTTTAAAGATCAATAATTTTTTTTAATTATAAAATTTTTGATCATTCTAATTATTTCTTTATGATGGATAATAGACTGGACAGGGCTGAAATAAACAAGCCATCATTCTTTAATGGAACTAATTATTCTCAAGGGAAAATTAAAAGGAAAATGGATTTGGAAAGTACGAGCTTTGAAATTTGGTCTTCAATTATAGATGAGTATAAAATTATTGCTACTGATAGATTTACTTGGGATGACCAAACTTAGACGAACTACAATAACAATTGAAAAGACAAGAATGATTTATATTTCTCATTAATAGATGAGAAATTTAACACAATATCTACATGTGGAACTGCCCATGAAATTTGGGATACCTTGTCTATTTCTCATGAAGGAACTTCTAGTGTGAAAAAATGAGACCAAATACATATACTATTAAATATAATAACTTTAGAATGAAGCATGATGAGCCTATTTCTGACATACATCAGGTTCATTGAAATTGTCAACACAATGATTTCTCTTTGAAGATAAGTTACTGTCAAAGAAAAAATCATGGGGATTCTCCGATTCTTACCTAGTAGATGAAGAGGAACCTCTATCTCTATTAGAGAGTCACGTGACAATAGAAAATTACTTATAAAATAATTCATTAGGAAAATAATTATGTATGAAGAGGAGTTTAATGTAAACAAGGAAGAGGAGGATGAACCCAAAATATAATCTGTTGCATTCCAGACTACCACCTCTATACACAAAGAAAACAAGAAATTGTAAGTATCTATAGAATGTTCTAGGAGTGGCCAATCATAACCCGAAAATTATGAGGAGATGTCTCAATTATCCATAAGGTTTATAAAATTTTACAAGTAGAATAAAATTTTCAGAAATCCTATCATCAAAGGAAGGTATTATCAAAAGTGAATATGGAAGAAAGATTGGAAAATAAGTGACAAGTCTAATGAGATAGTATTCAATGAATGTAAGAGAAAGGGACATATAAAGGCTGACTATCCCAAGCACAAGTATAAAAAGAAATATTAGAACAACGATAAAAAGTATATAATGTAAATTAAATCAAAATGGAGTGATTTTGAGTACAATTAATGTGATTAAGAATCTTCACATGATGAATAGGATAACAAATCCAATATGTGATTTATGAAAAACACATCTGAGGTAACATTGGAATCTTTTGTACACAATTCAAATTATTGTGGAGATGAAAGTGATTCTAAAAATATGTCTAATGATGAAATTTTTTAGTATTGTATTATTCTTGAAGAGACATGTAATTAACTACAAGATAAATAGGTGTCTTTAATGAAACATCAAGCTCTTACCTCAACTGTTAAATCTGAACTTACTGTAGAAAGAGATAAAAATGTTCAATTGCTCAAAGTAAACAATGAACTAAAGCTATCTAATAACAAATTGAAAAGGGAACTTGAATGGTTTAATAGTGGTAAAGATACCTTGGTAAAAATACGAGGAAAATAGATTTCCCCTAAATACACTACTGGTATTGGCTATCAACCTGGTAAATGATATTTTGGAAGAACTAATTTTGTTTCAAAATCTAGAACTTACAGCTTTACTCATAGTTCTGGAAAACATTATTTTAGTTTAAATTTTGATACACTCTCAATTGTTTCAACATTATCTAGACCAAATAGAGTATATTTTTCAAATACTTTACATAATTCTTATAGGAAACCTATGTAGCAGATGTGGGTTCTTAAATCTCCAGTTACAAATATTATTGGATCCAAACAAATATGGGTACCAATGTCTGTTTTTATTTTACTATTTTATATGAAAATTGTTTAAAGTGATCATGTAAAATCTTCTGGTACTTGGACAGCGGCTGTTCAAGACAAATGAAAGGGTACTACTCATGCTTCAAGAAATTAATTAAAATTTTTGGTGCAAATGTCACCTTTGGTGACAATGCCAAAGGAAAAATCACTGGCCTTGGCCAAATCGGTAACTCTAACTCTGTCTCAATTTACAAATTAATTTTCAAATTGAATAAAATACACTCTTCTTAGTATTTTAACGCTATGTGGTTATGTATTTCATCTTAAATTTGAATATGATTCTTGTAATGTTTTTAATTCTAAAAATTAATTAGATTTTTCTTCAATAAAAAATGGAAATCTATACTATGTTAACATAGATTTTTTAGTTTCTAAATTTTTTTCATGTTTATGTGTATTTCTAAAACAATCTTGGCTTTGGAATAGGAGTCAAGAACACTACAATTTTCAATCCCATAAAAATATAACTAGAAAAATTTTAGTCAAAGACATAACCAAATCTTGAGTTTCCAAACGATAAAGTGTGTAATCCTTATTAAAAGGGAAATAAATAAAAAATTTCCATCAATCAAAAGAAAGAATTTTCAACTTATCGACCTCTTGAGTTGGTTTATATATATATTTTTGGACAATATAGAGTTTCTAGTTTAAATGGTAATCACTATGTTTATATTGCTCTATATGACTTCTCTAGATATACATGGACCTAGTTTTTTTCTCAAAAAAGTGAATCCCGCTCTCATGTAATCAAATATTCTACAAGAGTAGAAAATCTGAGTGGAATTAGAATTACATCCTTAAAAAGTGATCATGGTCGTGACTTTTAAAATCAAGATTTCGAATCCTTTTGATCATAAAATGGATATATTCATAACTTCTATACCCCTAAAACACCTCAAAAATGGATTTATATAAAGAATAAATAGAACCATGCTTAGTGAATATGACATAGATATTTATTTCTGGGCTGAAGCTGTAAATAAATCATGCTATATCATTAATAGAGTGTTGATTATACCCGTTCTTAAAAGAAATCCACGTGTTATGGAACAATAGAAAACCCAAAGTAAGCTACTTTAATGTTTTTGGTTGCAATGCATATATACTTACTACTAAGGACAATCTTGAAAATTATGAATCTATGAGTGATGAGGGAATTTTTCTAGGATATCCAATCTCTTGTAAAGCATATAGTGTGTTTAACAAAAGAACTAAATGTGTGGAAGAATATGTCCATGTTAAATTTGATGAGACAGATCCACATGAGCCTAAGACCACTCTAGAGAACCTAGAAGATGATATGTAAAATATCAACATCAATTCTAAAACCTCTAACAATCCTGTAAAAGAATATGTGAAAACTTCTAGTTCTGTAATTTCTCCAGATTATATTCATAATGAACCCGAACCTGTTGATGAACCTTAAATCACTAGTCCCTCTTTTTTTAGAGTAGTTAGAACCATTAAGAACCATCCTTTAGATGATGTTGTAGTATATTTAGATAAAGGAACTCAAACTAGACCTTCTCTTATAAATTAGGTTGAACATCAAGTTTTCTTTTCACAGCTTGAACCTAAATACACTGATGATTCTCTCAATGATGTGTTTTGGGTGATGTATATACAAGAAGAACTTAATCGGTTTTAAATAAAAAATGTTTGGAAACTTGTTGACAGATCCAAATACACATTTACCATAGTCACTAAGTGGTTTCTTATAAATAACACAGATGAAGCTGGTAATATAGTTATAAATAAGGCTAGATTGGTTGCACAAGGCTATAGTGAAGAAGAATGAATTGACTATAAGGATACCTTTTCACATATATCTTGATATAAAGCCATCATAATCCTACATTTTTATGATGCACATCTGAATTTCAAACTATATAAAATGGTTGTTATGTGTGCATTTCTAAATTGATATATACCTAAGGATGTATTTGTTGAACAACCCCATTTTTTCACAAATCCTCACCTTCAAAATCATGTTTTCAAGTTATAAAATGCTTTGTATGGTTTAAAACAAGTTCCATGATCTTGATATTATAGATTAGATACTTTTCTTATTTCCAAAGGTTTTATAAAAGTAATAGTTGATCCTACCCTTTTTATAAAAAAATTTCCAATGATGTTTTAGAAGTTCAAGTTTATGTAGATGATATTTTTTTTGTGTCTTAAGAAATTTTTTATGTATTGAATTTTCTAATATGTTGCAGAATGAATTTGAAATGAGTAATGGGTGATCTAAAATTCTCTTTTGGATTTCAAATATTTCAAAATGAAGATGGTTTTATTTTAAATCAAAGAAAATATAATAAATATATTCTAAAACATTTTGGCCTAGGTAGCACTAAATGTAGTGATACTCCCTTGAGTACTTCTTTTAAGATGGATCTTGATGAAGATGGAAAATTAGTTGATCAACCCACTTATAAGGGAATGATTGAAATCTTACTCTACTTAACTTCTAGTCAAATTGACATTATGTTTAGTGTATATATGCGTGATCATTGTCAATCAAAACCTAAGGTATCTCATATAAATATTGTTAAAAGGATTCTCAAATACCTCAAACATACATCCAATATATGACTATTTTATCCCATAGAAAAATCATTTGAGTTAGTCAGCTATTCTGATTCTAATTATGGTGCCTATGATTCAGATAGAAAGAGCACCTCTAGAATATGTCACCTTTTGGGAAAGTCTCTAGTATCCTCGTGTAGTAAGAAATGAAACTCTATTTCATTATCTACTGCTGAAACAAAATACATAGCTACTGTTAGTTGTTGTGCACACATTTTATGGACGAAACACACATTACTAGATTATGGATCTCAATTCATGCATGTACCTAAAAATTGTGTTAATAGAAGTTATATTAATATGTCAAAAAATCCTATATCATAGTCCATGAAAAATCATATTGATGCAAGACATCACTTTTTGAGAGACCATTATCAAAGAGGTGATATCACTTTGAATTCATTGGAACTGAATATCATCTTGCTGATATATTCACTAAACCAACAAATTGTGAAGGGATATTTTTCATCATATGTGAATTAGGATTGATAAATCTTTTTTATAAATTGTAACGTTTCATAACATACTATTTCACAGTTTACAGTTTCACAAGTCACAATCTTAAGATTGTTGTCTAACTCTCACAGTTCTATATGTTATTATTTCATGTTTATGGTCTCACAGTTATTATCTCTCGATTAAAATCTTGAACATACTATATTTAGTATTATGGTCGCACTGTATGGAGACACATCGTAATGGTGACACCATAAAAACCTGTTCTGGTCACATCTTGAAAACATGTTCTGGTCACACCGTGATAACCCGTTCCGGTCTCACAATAAAGACACATTTTAATTTTCTTTGTATTTTATTACCTATATCGCAGTGTTAATTATTATATTATATTCATCCTTCACTTTGGAATTTGTGCTTCTTGAAATCTATAAATGATAAAAACCAAATGTATTTCACTATATTATTCACTTTATCTCTCTTATCTCAAACCCCATACCTTTCCCTTTCAAACCGCAAGACCTACTTCATCTCTTTCTCTATCTCTCTCTCAAAATTCTCATTGAGTTCCCAGAATAAATCGCCCATATTATTCAATGCTTGAGAAGCGAAAATCTAAGATGCAAGTGAATGGACCCCAAAAGGTGGCGCCCTAAGGACCACTGAACCCAAACCTTGTTAAAAAAAGAGTGTTATCGGAAAAGGAAATCTACCCTAAATGGTTTCTTTCAAGTAAGTCTTTAGTGTTGAAAGTATTAATATAATAGGGATTGCTGGATTGGATCAAAAAGGAGACAAGGCCAATTTATCCAAATCTTATTGCTCAATTATATTACTTTTTTCAGTTCTCTTTTGAAACAGAATATGTTTTTTTTGTGAGAAGATGGATTAATGGTTAAAAATGAAACTTTTCCTCAAGTTTATGGGATGCTTTCCTAGGGATATGTCATGAAGGAATTTTTTTGGAATAATAGACAGTTCCTCATCCTCCTAGTGATATATTTGTTTTACAAGAGACTTTGGGAGGCTTGATTCAAAGAAAGAAGAAAAGAAGAGATATTTATTATCAGTTAGATAGTGAAACCATATTGTTTTTTAAGTTTATTCAGAATCTTATTAGTCTGAGGAAAGGATATTTTTATACTCTCAAATATCATGATGTATTTTTGATACATCTTATGAAGAATGTACACAATATTAACCTATTCAAGTATGTTATACTTCATATGTCTGAGTTGATTAAGACTACCTCAAAGTCTACCTCCTTGTTCTACTCAAGGTTAATCTCTGTTATGATATATTCTAAATGAATGGTTGGACTTACTGAAGAATTCATCAATGACTATGAATTCTTTATCTCAAAGGTTACAATCAAATGAATGAAAATTAGTTGGAATCTGCGGAGAAAGGCATGGGTGGAGGATAATAAAAGGGTATATGAAATTTTTAATCTGTTTGAGAATCCTTTAAAACCCAAGAACATTTATGATTCTGGTTTAGAACTAGATGAAATTGTTGACTATACTATTGATGAGGAATAATAATAAGTTGTTGCACCTATAGAAGATACTATCCTGGATAAGGAAGATAATGGACCTATTCCACAAGATAAAGTTGGGAACGAAGCACCAATTCGTGAAAGATGTATTGATTTATAAGAAGAACCTTCTTCGGGAAAATAATATATTGTTAATGTAAGATAAGAGGTGTATCATAAGGATCATTTTGAAGAATATTTTTCAATTGAGAAAGATAATGCGATTGAAGAAATTTTGGAAGCACTCTCTAATTCTGATGTTATCCTATCTGCTAAGAAAACAATGTAATAAGCCTTCCAACTTTCTAGAAAAGAAATGGGTGAGAGTATTGGAGATGGGATTTTAGAACGAGATTAAAGAACTAAATCTCTTATTCCTGTGAGAGATTCACTTGTTAAGGGTGAGTATCACCCTCGTCTATAAAGTGTTGAAATTCTTAATCCAATTGATCAAAGCACTGTGGTAACCTAGTATAAGTTATTTTGATACATTCATATGAATGATACCTAGGAACCCTCTGTTAATGGTATAGACCTATCTACTATGTTTCAATTGAAACTGATCTCTTCTCTTGATGTATTCTCTACCAAGGAACCAGAACTTATCTCATCTCCTATTCCTGAACCATCACAAGAACCTAAATCCTTCATGATTCGTTGTTATTTTAAAGCATTTGGAGCTACTTTATTGGTTGGAGTAGAAAAGCTTGTGAACACACAACCTACTCCTATAGAAAACCTACATGAAAGATATTCTACCCTACTATTAGAGAAGATCATATGGAAGATTCATCCAAAAATTCTTCATGAAATTCAAGAGGTTATAATTCAAATCAAAAAGCTAAGTGATTAAGTGAAGTCTTTCAGAGGTATGGTTGAAGATATGAAAAATGACTTCTAATCAAAACAAGTTATTCTTGCTCATCCTGTTGAGGATGTTCATGGTCAGATTCCATATAATTTTGTGTCTCTAATTCAACTGAACTTGACTTTATTAGTTGACAAAGTGGTGTGAGAAATAAGTATATAGTTTCAGAGATGTGTGAGCTTGTTATTAGTCTCAAAAAACTGACTAATGGGTATAAGGGATGTCTTCAGAATGTTCTGAACCAACTAAAGTCCCTGACATCAGCTATTACATCCTCTAGAGCCTCTAAATAGCCATCTCATCCTTCCTTTGAAAGTGATCTAGACAAAACTATTATTAAATAGGAACTTCAATCGGTGCTATGTGCCTTTGACAAAGATACTATCTCTAGAGTTGTCAAGAATAGTGATATAGTACTTGATTTGGTAAGGATTCACTCCAAGATTGGAGATAATGATTAGGATGAAATTACTAAGAAAGTGGATTTCTACTTTAATAGGATTTTCTCTAAGCATGATATGACCAATCATGTCAATTATCATGTAGAGAATTTGAAAACCCCTCCTGTCAGTCATGCCTTCAAGACTCAAGTACAAAATCTTAAAGATATCACTCTTTTATTGGAAAAGTTAATGGAGAACTAAGATGATTTTGAGAAATCAATGTAGTATAGTGGTGATATTATTACTGACTTCATTCAGTTGTTGAAACCTTATCATCAATTGTAGAGCAATGTTATTGTGGCTTCTAAAGCTGCACCCTTGCAGCCTGGTTTACCTCATTCCTATTCCACTACTTTTGAATCTACCTCTATGTCTGTATCTTAGGCACTGAGCTAGATCAGACCTATTATCCTTGAGAAAAACATTCCTCAGTCTTCCACCAAAACTACTTTGGAACCTTTTATTTTTGTAGGACTTTCTCTCCATTATATGTTTGTTGGATCACTCCCTTATTCAACATCAACTTCTTCTCCTGTGGCTCTTTCTGATGCTACTACCAAGGGAAAAAAAAGACAACTCATGTTGAATATTAGTGAAACATGTATTTTGATAGGAATATTTTGTATTTTTTCCTACTGCTTGTACGACGACATCTTTTTAATATAATGCAATATTAATTGTTTATCTATATTCTCTTATTTATGTTAATTGTCTTTTTCTTGTATTTTTTCATTTTTGATAATCCCAAAAGGGGGAGAACAGACCACTAAGAACATACATGATTTGTGATAATCAAATGGGGGATATTGTTGGACTCCTCATGTTTTAGTCATGTTTTAATTATCACAAATCCTATACATCCTATAAATATTATTGATCATATATAATATGTATCAAATCATATGTAGAGATGGTTGGTTTCTTTATGCTTTAAATGAACTTACCCGTGATCTTAATTCCTATATATTATGTTTGATTATTGCAAAATATATTTAATTTGTTCTATAATGAATTTCCATTAGGAATGATCTAGTCTAATTCATTCTGTGAATATTATTGCTGATGTCTGTATACAGATATTTCGCTAAACTATGGGACTACCACCTGTTCTGGCTTTTCTGGAAAAGGACTGAAACACAGTGACCCAGACATCATGACCAAACACCATGTCCCAGATATCGTGACAAATCACCATGACCCAAACACTGTGACAAGACACCATGACTCAGGAACCATGACCAGACAACGTGACCCAGACACTGTAACCTAGACACCCTAACCAGACACCGTGACCTAGACACTATGACTCAGACACCGTGACCCAGACACTGTGACCAGACCCCATGACCCAGACACTATGTCCATCCACTGTGATCCTAACACAGCATATGTGCTACAGGTTCCTGATCTCAATACAACTGTACCGTCTTGACATTCTCATCACTCAATGGAAATGAAGAAGATATTGTTTCCTGGTGACACTATTTCAATGTGACAATATTTATAAACAGATTGTGACACCATTATTTGATCAATTTTATCATTTTCAATTTTATTTCTAATGGTCATATTTGATTCATTTAAACGAACTGACATAATTAATTCTTATTTATAGACATTTCACCTTACAGTACATGTTGTGAGGTTCCTAATACATGCATCATGTCTGCTCCAGCACGTGCACTCCAACTTAAAAATAAAAACATGGTACTGGAACAATATAGATGAGATGAGTATAAGCGTGATCATTTTTTCATAAGAAAACTGATACATGTAACATGATATATTTGAAGAACACATGAATCATTTTAAAATAAAAATGTTACAATACCATAGATCAGATCCAAGAACATCTTCAAAATACTAACTCCATGAATAACACGAGCTAGATTTAACTGGAATCCAGATCACCAGACTTGTGATGCTCTATTTGTCACAGGAGGACTCGATACATGCATCTGCTTCATCCTATAAGTCCAGAGCAGCATAGAATAAAACTTCTTATGTCATCATCTTTTCTCTTTTGTGTACTTTTTTTAGATTTGGAGCAGTGTGTTTGTCTCTGTATAAAAATCAAACACTATCTCATCAATTAAACTGAAATATATAAGATATCCTTCCCCTTATATCTTTTTACATTTGTTTACATGCATGGGTAAGTGTGGAAGTGGACATTGTGTGACCTAGTAGTCATTACCGAAGAATAACTATGGAAGAGGTCATGTGACCTGGACAGTCTTGTGCATTGTTGTTTACCCCAATCTAGGGTGTGGATCAATGTTTATTAATATAAACAGCTTGGTCGAAGGTAATAACCAAGTGAAGTGGATTAGGTCTCATCTTGAGATTGGAAAATATTTTTTATCTGCTGGGTTTTTAAATTTAGTTTACTTTGTTTTACTATATAATATAGAATCACTAGACATTACTTTGATAGTTAGTATTGGATAGAAGTAATAATTGTTTTTTCTTATTATAATAGCTTCAAAAGTAGTATCAATAACTCATACTTTTATTTATGAGAACTAATCAATCTTATGAGAGGTTATTTGAACAGTAATACTTTTATAACCATATTACCATGATTCACTAGGCTATATTTTTTTGGGAACCTTTTAATAAAACATTTCAACTGAAATTTTTAAAGATACTCAATTCACCCACTCTTGTGTACTCTACTCTGACCAACAACATGTCTTCTGGTTGGTCCCACACATCATGTAAACCTCCATGGGTGGTTAATTCATATGAGAACTACACATGGCTAGGACCTGATGTGGGAGGACATGTTGTGTACACTAAGAGTACATGGGAATGTTCTAGTACCAAAACATGGCTAGGTACAAGGTAAGAACTGGAACAATATGGGCATATCCAAGGGAATTAGGGAAATCCTTTAGTGGATAAGACATTTTGTGTGGGGCACTTACACACCATTTATTGTGACATGGATTTCAAGCCATGTCCATAGGATAACACAACTAGGAAATAGATGGATACAAATTTCTATGCACCATAATGGTTTTGTATCCTTATAAGAAACAGTTACCTTGTATATGTAAATTATTTGGACTTGAATTTTATCACATGATTGTCCTTTCCTTAGTAGTTTCCTTGATTGGAAGTGATGGTATCCTTCATAGTGAATTTCAAGATATTACATGGAATTTTCCGAGAATAGCTCTTATTTAGGTGATGCTTGATGATGGTAGATATCAGGTGGGATCATCAGCTAAAAAGGTTGGGTTTTGAAACCCCCTATTGTAACAGGGTATAGGTCACACATATTCCTTACACCTAATTGAGTGTCACCCCTAGTGAACTAGGGTTTGGTTCCTCTATACAGTGATTTTGACCCCTTAACTCACTATGGTGTGGGACCTTCATACAATGATTGGAACCCCCTAATTCATAATGGCTTGGGTCCTCAATTCATTGAGTGGAACCCCTTTGATTCACTAGGAAATTGGTCCAATATATAAATAGACCCTATTAGTGGAACCCTCTTCATACTAAGGTATGGTTCCTTTATAAATGGAGTGGAACCCCCCTAATATACTATGGTGTGGGCACTCAACCCATGGTTTGGCACCCCTAAAATACTATGGTGAAAGTCCTCTATCGATACCTACCTTGTAGAACCCCCTATCATACTAGGATATGGGTCTCCCATGATTTTAGTAGAATAAACATGATGTACTATGGTATGAGTCCTCATGAACTTCTCATATAGACATGAATGTGGTTGGGAATCACTGATGGACCTTTGGAGCCGCTAGAAGACTCATCATCTTGGGTTGGGATGTGAAATGGAGATCACCTTTCTATCTCATATGGTTTTATTTATAAGAACATATATATGTTCTTGGGTTTTATTTCCCTCTTAATTTGGTCTGATTTGAAAATTTTGGTGGTATATTTTATTTCTCCCCCTTTGATTTCTAGGGTGTCCAACTAGGTATGTATATACTCATCGATGCATAGGATTTTCCACACAGTTCGTGTCTTATCTAGATAATGGAATGATCAATGGTAAATTTTGTGGAGCATATGGATACCTAGGATTATAGGACTCATACAGTGGTCTGGCATAGATATTAAGATTCTATCTCTCTCAGCTTTTATTTTATACAATTTTTGTTGGGTTGGGACTTTATTTTTATTTGGTCATTTATTTTACCCTTTACACTTTGGTTTTCTTCTATCTTACTATGTTTTATTCCCTATAGGTTTTCCCATGCATGGTTTTACTTTAGTTGTTATAGACCTTATTATTATTCCTCTACACTACTACATGGATATGGTTGAGGGTGTTCATATTGGTACATTATGAAGAGGACTATCATCAAAATTTCACAATGTCAGTTCTTGTTTCAATCCCCTATCCTATTATAGGAGAGATTAGGGTTGTGTTAGATTGAACTTATGTGGGCTAGGTGGGCCCTGATGGTCCATGCCTGTATAAAGTGGTATCATAGGTGGTTCATCCAAGAGATTATGTTTAGAGTATTCATCTTATAAGAATTTTTTTGGAACATAGCTCAATAGTGTTAGAGTGTCTAGAGTGTGTCTTTTAGGCAAGGGAAACCAGTGTTGGTGTGGAGAATGATGTATCCATAAACCACACTCTCATTGTCATATTATCTACATGCAATACTGAGACATTGGTTTTCAAGAATAGTGGTACATGAATCATATAAGATTGGGTCATTTGACTATCCTTGTTGAGTTAGATTACATTATATATATATGCTCATCTTACTGTGGTTTATCTTGATCACTTTCTATATTCCTCTATGAAGAAAACTATCCTAGATTAAAATCGTGGATTTTGATGCTGGTCTGATGAGTGATGTTGTCCCAATATATGGTCCATATTGTGAGGATCTTCCTCTAGTAAGGAACATAGTATCACCCACACCTGTTAATAAATAGATAGAATAATTAGGGTAGGTTATGGATGCATACAGATTTTCTGTGCTTTGTGTGTTCCAAAACCTAAGGCCACTGAGGTTCTGTAGTGGTCTACATCCCTAGGCAATTGGGGATTGGATTTAGTTGGTGATCCAAGTATTTAGGATCACGGTAACCCTGGCTGATCAGATGGTTCCATTGGAATATAGTCTTTTCTAGGGATTAGTCTGTCTCTTCTTAAGTTTATTCATACTGATTCATGATGAGACAATTCTCTCATGGAATAACAGCCAATAGGTATTTTTTATGATTAGTACCCCTCATTCTTACACTCAATTTGGATTCAAGATCATCTAGAGTTGAAATAGGGTAGTATGATGGTTTTTTAGTATTTCATACTCCCTCACACATGGTGAGGGATGTTAACTTCAAATAATGGAAGTTCATAAAGGTTCTTTATATATACATCCATGAAAGTGCATTCCCCTTATGAATTCCCACCTATAATGGATTGTTATAGTTGATTCTGATGAAGTAAGGATTCATATCTAAGGGATTATATGAATATTTATATAGTAGTTGGATTCTTGGGGCTCGGTGGTCTATAGAATCTAACAATCTCTAGTTAGTAGGGTATCAACATAGGAGAACTATTCATGGTCTTTCTCACACACATGGACATGTAGCGAAGGATTCACATAGGGAAACAGGTTATCTAAAAGAGGGTAGATGTTATTAATGTGATGGGATATTCATATGGAATGTGATTGTCTAACCTGATGTGACAAATAGGAAAGATAGGTAGTAGATGGACCACCATAGTAGAGGCAGCACCGCGATCAAGGTTCTCCGAGGTATGGCCCGGGTGATCCCTATGGTGGTGGTGCTGGAATAGGGGAGAGTGTAGTTCAATGAGTAGAATCCATTTATGGAAGGAAATTTTATGAGATAACACTACCACAACCTATCAGTGGACCATTCTAGGCTTCAGGAGTGGGCGGTAAGGGCCATGGGATGCTGTAGGCCATAGAGTCTTATGACCAAGAAACTCATGAGGTGTTACAGTGTATGATAAATGTTTATTATAATGTTTCTCTAATATGTATAGTCATAGGTGGGAGTCACGACTCTATTTCTATATCCATTGTATGAGATATAGTTCTCCCCATTGGGGACTTTTTAGAGAATATTTTTCTCAAGGTTCAAACGAGGTGAGATTATTTGATGTCGTTTGTCCATTGCTATTGAGAGATATCACTTAGTGGAGAGAGTTTTATGTGGATCTTATTGGCCTTCATAATGATTAATTTTGACATCATATTGAATATGTAGGGGTTTTCCATGGTTCAATATCATATTTAATGTCATTACAGGTGATTAATATGCCTTCAGACTGATGGTATTAGATTTTACATTATGTGTGAGGGGGATGTTATAGTTGATTGAGTGGGAATTTCTTGTAAGAGGCTGAATCCCATCACCCATCAGTTGGTGAGTTTATCCCTCGGTGCAGAAAAATATTCATCTATCTTTATTTTATCGATAGTGGAGTAATTTATTGATGTCTTAACTAAGGATGTTCAAGGACTACCTCCAATTTCAGATATAGACTTATGCATTGTGTTTCACCAAGGGAACATCCTGATATCTTATGTGGAATGTCTAATGGCCCCTATGATACTTTGAAGATGTGTTTTTTTTAATAAAATTTAAGTGATGGGTTTTATTATACCCAGTGTGTCGCCTAGGCATCATTTTTTTTGTGAAAAGGGTAGATGTGAGCTTACAACTGTGGGCTTATTAACATCACCTAAACTAGGTAATGATAAATAACATGAAACCCGTTATGAGGATTTAAGACCACTTTGATCAATTATGAGGCATGAATTTTCCTCAAATATCGATCTCATGATCGTCTATGGCATGTTGAGGGATTGGGAGGATAATATTATATATCATGAATTATGATGTTTATATAGAATCTATGAGTTCTTAGTGATTCCTTTCGGTGTGCTTAAATCCTCCAATGTGTTTATGGATTTGATGAACCAGATCTTCCATCCATGCTTGGATTGATTTATGGTAGAGTTTATTGATAACATATTGATATACTCTATGTTAGAGAAGTATCATATAGAGAACATGCGAATAATCCTATAATTACTCTAGGAGTGCCGGATTTATGGTAACATCTCAATGTTCCAGTTCAATATCTACATGTTTTGATTTCTAGGGCATGTAATTTATGAGCATGGATTGGATATTAACCCAGAAAAACTGATTTAGTTCTTTCTTTGGATCCACGCAATAGCATGTCAGAGGTGAATAGCTTTCATTATTATATGGGTACTATAAGAGGTTCATGGAAGAATTATATAGGATTTTATCCCCTTTTAATTCCCTAACATAGAAATGGAATCCATTTACATAGACTGAATAGTGTTATAGATCCTTTGAAGGGATAAGAATGAGGCTAAATAGGGCTCTTGTTTTCAGACTACCAGTGGAGGGAAAAAAGTTTTTGGTGTATTATGATTCCTTTTCATTTGGACTTATCTATTTTTTGATTTAGATATAGGTATTGATCACATAGAATTCATGGTATTTGAGACCCCATGAGAATAACTATGTGACTCAAGATTTGGTGTTAGTAGGGGTAGTCTTTGCACTAAATATTTAGAGGCACTATCTGCTAGGAGAATGCTTTTTCTATTTAATTACACCACTAGAGTCTCAATTATATCATTACAAAGAGATATTTTAAACTATTATAGAGGGATTTGTTGGGGTTTATATAGAACAATGACTTTGAAATAGTTTATACTTATTTGAAGGGAAATGTGGTGGATGATTCGCTTATTAGGAAGTCTCGGTCTCGTTTGGTGGAGGCAGCATCTGATTAGTTGTCTTCATTCCATATTACCTTGGTAGAGGATAGATAAGAATATTATCTTCATTTAATGGTGGTGACTCCTCCACTTATATATCATTTGATGGAGGATCTGTTGGGATACATCGACTATGAGGTTCTTCATGATCAGATATACTCAAGAATTCACCTAAAGTATTTTATGATGGAGGGTAAAATTTCATCCTTTATTCATGGATGGATAATTATTACATTTTTAATGTGAGAGGAGGTGATGAGGGAGTTTAAAACTTCTCCTTTGGTAGAATATCCTAATGTATGGAATTTTTTCGACTATGAGGTCACAGTTATGCTAGACTGAGATTTGTGAGGCATATATAGCTGCACAAGAGATGGTTTGAGTGATAATAAAGAAGGTTTAAGTGATCTATGAGAATATGTGGATATCTCAGAGATGATATAAATATTGCGCAAATCAATGTCGTAGGCCACTAGAGTTTGATAAGGGAGACATTGTTTTTTTATAGTCTCTCCATGATGATGAATTTAGAGGTTCATATTGGGAGGCAGACTATCCATGAGTTTCATGAGGCCATTCAAGATCCTATTGATGAATGAAAATTTGGCATACTAACTAGACTTACCCCCACATCTGGAGCAAGTACATGACAACTTCCATGAGTTTCATCCTTGGAGAAATTTCCATGATCTTATATAGGACATTGACTGGGGAAAGATGGACATCAAGGATGGATCCCCCATTACAAAGTACCTAGTGGATATTGAGGATTACAAGGAGATTATTCTATGAGAATTGACCATTCTTCTGGTTTTTATGTTTTGGTAGCAAGGAAACATGTGTGAGAGATCGTGGAAGTGGGAGAGTTAGATTCTGGATCAATATCCCAAACATTTTATATAATTTATACATCTCAGGGATGAAAATCCTTGAATGGGGGTATAAAATATTGGCCCTGTTTTTTTGTTTTTAGACTTTCAAATATATTATGAAATATTTTCAGAGCATGGTAGTAAGAATACATGAGATTAGAAGGAATGGTTGGCCAAGAATTGATATTATAAAAATTTTAAATACACAAATATCACACACACATTGTTTTTAGAAATAATGGGAAATATCCTTAGTGCATTCTCAAATCAAAAATCCTAGACCGTAGTTGAATCTATATTGTTGGTTTTAACCTAGGAATTACCTATTGTATTTTTTCCCTAGACATTTGGATGTGGAAGCCGTTGTCGGGTATGTTTAGTGGATTAATTATTTAATTTATTATAATCATTCATTTAATAATCATAACCTAGTTTTCATTAAACAATTGATACTAAAGAAATAAATCAGGGATATCTTCATAACCTTGGGAGAATTGGGACGAGAATTGAGATAATTTTTAATTGTAAGATTGACATCGAATGAGGAATGAAAATATTATCAAGGTGAATTGAGAGGATAAAAAGGTAGTGAGTCTTCTTCATCACTGTAAAATGTGTTGTTCATCAAATACCTGTCCATAATCATGTTATGTATCATCAATTTTGGGTTCTTCCATTTATTGTGATATTGATCATGGATTTCATTTTATTTTCATCTTCTTTATTTGATATGAAATTTAATTATTCCTTCACATGATCCATGCAACCTTAATGAATAATATATTTGATAAACTTTTTGTTTCACATAATCTAACATCATTTATAAGATCATTATCTGGGATATTTTTTAAAAAGATGTTTCACCTTATTATTTTTCCCCCTCTCTGTTCATCATGTTATTCATCACTATCACCTAGGGTCAAGGTTTGATATTTTTTTGGGTGAGTTAGAGTTCAATAATGTCCCTAGATTCATTGTATTATTGTGAAATAGAAAAAATTTAGTGATTGGATAATAGATCACAATGTTTAGTGGGTATTAGGTGATGGTGACATGCATCAAATAAGGGATTTGATTTCCTAAAGATGTAGAAATGGTGTAGAATTGGGGGATAGCCGAACTGGTGTATGAGTGGCTGGAATCTTGCCACAAAAAACCAATTAGATGTGAGCTGCCTTCGATCCTCACTCTGTGGAATGATTTATAGTGGAAGCGGTGTTACTAGAAGCATATTTAAAATATATTAAGAAACATGATTTTCTACAAAAAAATAATAACTAAATTTTATGTAGTCCAAAAACACACACCAAGTATCCTCCATGAGACAATGCTAAGGTATTGAAGAATATAAGTATCAAAAACTATGTGGATGGTATAATACATTGTGTGAACCTCACCTGCACATGGACAGGTCCCCATATGGGAGGACATTCCCTGTACTCTAGGATTACATGGGAAGGGGCCAATAATTGGGCACAAATAGGTACACAACTGGGTACATGGGCACGGCTTGATGACCACCGACCTAATCAAGAGCACACAGGTAGGACCAGGAGGATTAGACACACTATATAGTCCCCTTAGATATTGTGTATGGTTAAATGGCCTCTGATCCTTGTCTATAAGAGAAAAGTCCAAAAATTATAGATGGAAAACATACCTTTTGGACCCAATACACACCATGTATCCCTATAAGAAACTTCTTCCTTGTTTATCTCATTCATTTGGACTCAGATTTTATCCCATTAGTGTCCAATCCTAGGTAGTTCTCCACACAAGAAGTAAAAATAACCTTCATCTTGGATTTTATGATATGATATAGAATGTTAAGAGATGACACTTCTTTAGGAAATTCTTGACTATGGCAGTAATTAGGTAGGATCAAATGTGATAGAGTATAGGGTTGGAAACCCCCTATTATATCAGGGTGTGGCCCCCCATACTTCTTATACTCGATTGATTGGAACCCCTTGGTGCACTATGTAATAAAATAGGTCCCCCATAAATTTACTGGACCCCCAACTACCCCCTCCCCAACATACTAGGTTGAGGGTCCTCTAACCATTGAGTAGACCCTTCTCCCTCCCTAATAAACTTGGGTGTGGGTCCTTCATAGTTTGAGTAGAAAACCCCCTGATGAACTAGGTTTTGGACCCATTAACAACATATTTCCTCTAAGTAGAACCAACCTATCATACTAGGGTATGGTTCCTTTACCCATAGAGTGGAACCCCCAGACGTACTATGACGCGGGTCATCTACCGATAGTGTTTCACCCCCCTTACACACTATGACACTAGTCCTCTATAATTACCTATAAAGTGGATCCCCTTTCATAATAGGGTATGGTTCCTCCATGATTTGATTGGAATCCCCCTTAAACACTAGGGTGTGGGTCCTCTATCAATATACTAAGTGGAATCATAACATACAAGTGTGTGAGTCATCTTTCTATTATGTATTGTTCCATCTTAGGTTGGGAAGTAGTAAAAAGATGAAGGTCCTCGTTATGAACATCTTTGGTGGAAATGTGAGATTTTCAGAATCATTGATAGACCTTTGGAGGTGTAGGTAGACTCATCGTCTTTGTATGGACTGTGATATGGAGATCCCCTTTCTCTCTTGTCAATGATTCTTGATGAACACACACACACACACACACACACACACACATTTTTAGATTTCATTTCCCTATTTATTTGGGTTTATATAACTACTTCTATATTATATTTTATTTCTCCCCTTTAGTTTTTTGGTTATCCTATTGGGTATGTATATACTCATGCTTCAAAGGGATATTCCCACTAGTATTGTCTCATATGCATTTGATAAATATATAGGTGTTTATTTTAGTGGATCATAAGAATACTCAGGTGCATAGGTCATTTACGATGGTCAAGTTCAGAGATTAGGATTCAAAATCTCATAGATTTAATTTATTCTAGTTATTTTTATGATGGAAATTATTTTATAGTTCGTTGTGTATTTCTCCCTTTTACACTTTTGTTTTATTCTATTATACTATCATGTATTCCCTATAATTTATTTCGTGCATGGTTTTACTCTAGACATGAAAATCCTTTTTATTAATCTTATGCACTACTACATAGAGATTTTTGGGTGCACCCAAAAATGTATATTTAGAAAAAAACTCCCGTTATAGTTATGACTTCTCGGTGATTGTCTCCATCCCCTATAATATTTGAGGTGGGATTGGGGTTGTGTTGGATCGACCTTCCATAATATAGATAGGCCATGGGGGACTGTTTGTTACATTGTCACATGTGACACATGATCTAAGGCAGAATTATATAGATAATCTTTCATAGACTTAACCAATAAATGTGGATCTCCCATAGTGATAAGAATAATGGATATAGTATTGATCAATGTCTATAAAAACACCCTAAATAATAGAAAATTAAGGATTTTAGGGGATTGGATATGCAGAGAGTGTGTAATTTCATTAGATAAAGAGTATTGATATTTTAATGACCATTTTTTAATAACTGAAAAGTAATTTCAAAGGATGGTTTTCACAACTATATAAATTGTTCTAGAAATACACTTCCATGGGACTACAATCATGAGAACCAGTTGCATAATGCCCCATTGGTCACATGATCACTAGATGATTTATTAGTCATGAAATCACAATATAGATCCTCAGTCGGGTGATCATATCTCATATCCTTTATTACATTACATGGTTTTGTGGTCTGTTTTACTTAATGAATTCATAAAAAATACTTAAGGTCATGCGATCACAAAACCCACATTTACATCAAGTGAAGTGCATGGCCTTATATTATCCACATAGAGTGCATTACCATATGACACTCACATGATTTACTTATACCTAAATTTTTCCACCAATACTCTCTTAATTCCATATTTCCCATTTCTCTTTAAATCTCATACCCCTGAATATCCTCAAATATTATTTAACCTGAAAGGCCATAATCCATAAAAGACCAATAATAATTCCCTAATCATCAGTGGGTAAAGATTTTTATGAACGATGAGGATTATGGCTCCTATTATAATCAAAATACAGGGGGGAAATCTTTATTTTTCTAGAACCATCATACCTCATATATTCATAACAGGTGTTTCCTGATGGTCATATTCCTTGTAAATACAATGATATGCCAATATGTATTTCACACAACAAAATTACATGAAAAATCTCATACCTTTTCCTGTAAATCCATATTCCCCATGGGCCTCATGATCATAGGGAAGCCTCAAGGTGTATTCCCCGCACCCTCACGCGATGTTCTTGATATCATGTGAACTCTTTTTCACACACTGACCATGGATCATGTGGTCTTAGAGATCTAAAATGATCATTCCACTAGAGTAACAAAAACACATCCATTAAGGGCCTCCAACTTAGGTATATGTCTATATTAAATATTCTATTTTGAAGTCTCACATTACCAATAAAATATCTCATGGAATCTTCATGTGTGTAATCCCTACTCAATCCCCTATTTTTGTACCTCTAACAATGATGATTCCCACAACATCATAACTATGTGAAATTTTATTCATCTTTTTATTAGATACGTCAAACACCTCTTTGATGCATAATATGTAGATCCAATATTAAAATTTCCTTGGAGTCAACCTTACTAAATAATTATAAACGTCATGGTATGTTCCTACAACACAGCCGTAATCTATGTCATCAAACTGTGTGGGATTTGATTCCAATCTTAATGATATATGTAGGATTTCTACCGGAGGTTCAAAACTAACATCCTTAACATTTCATCTTTGTGATTCCATATTCTATATATGGTAACATACATCCCTTCCTCCAATTTCCATACCCTCATGAGCTTAGAAATCTCATTAATTAGGGTTATATTCCCAATAGACCATTTTCTATTTGTAATAACTCTCAGTATTATTATTCAGAGGGAAATATTTCTTTTGGTTACCATCACATAATCCGCATTTGGATATATTTCCTATGGGGGAACCATTTAGAGGGATATATTCCTTATGAAATCAATCCATATAATATGTGATATATTACAATTGGACTATATATATCTTCAGATGACCATATTCCATATAATATCAATCGATCCCTATTGGGATATTTTTCTAATGAGGTATATCATTATAAGGCCATATTAATTATGAATACTACTCATACAAATCAGACCATATTCCCTTCGAGGCAACTATACATGCCTGTCCATGAGTAATCACGTCATTAATCATTGTTAGGTAATATTTTCCAAGTCATCCTTACTACACAATGTAAAAATACATAGATTGTTCATAATCACACCACCCTAAAAGAAACGATGACTATTAATCTATGCGGTTTCTAATTATTTTTATAAGGATATATAGAATGATTATTCAGGGCCCCAATCCCAACACCATGAATACCTAATGCCTTCCTAGACTATAATAAACTCTATAGCACCTAGATCTATGGATTGAAAATGAAGAAATTCTCAAAAAAGAATCAAAAAATGATAATGGGTAAGGCATTAGAGAACCTATGATATGTATAATATGTTTCATCAATGGGGAACCTATGAAACTTATAGATGTTCACATCAATGGAATACCACTGATGCATATGGAATCTTACCTCAATTCATTGTTTATATATTAAGGTAACCACTCCTATGTTGGGATGGGGGAAATATTCACTAAAATATATTAAATCAATAAGTGATTCTTGTAGTATGAAAATCCCCCCCCACATGTATTAATGATCCAAAACTCTCATATTTTAGATAAATGTGTGTTCTTGAGAATCATGGGAAACGAAACCAAATGAATGAATGCCTTTAGAAAATAGAATCGTAGATTTTTATGGATACAAAATCAATTTGTAGTTTCCATTAAAAAAAATTGGTGAAGGTGACATGAATTATTATATGACCAGACCTAAAATATCACAATAATGTTCCTTCCCATGTTATGTCTTGGAAACAACACTGACAAGAGAATTAATATGTAGCTTGAAATATCATATGTGATTCCTCTCCATTAATAAATATATATCCATACAACTATTGAAAAACAAAAATTAGTATAGGATTTATCCAAAAATTTTAAAAAATAAAAATAATTTAAAATAGAGATACTCAAAATAAAAAACCTCTAAATAGTTAATCTCATAATTCAATGATCAATTTATGGATTATTTAATTAAATCAAAAAATGTATAAAACACTAAAAATAATGTTTAAATCCATGAATCATTTAATGACCAGTCTTCATAAAAATACTAAAATGAATTAATTAAATATGAATTATCAACATTAAGGGGTTATTTATAAATGAAAAACATATAAGAATTTATAAAATATTGTATCTCATCACTCCCACATACCTTCACTATATCACTCTTGAGAAATACAAATAATTAAACCTATTAAAAATATTAGAATACATAAGTTCAAACACACATAATAGAAATAAAATAAATAAAATATTATTACATTCCTCAAAATTTCATTCTCCCTATATGAATTAATCAAACTATCCTACTTTAATACAATATAAATTTTATATTCTTAGTGCGAAACAAATAATATTTTAGTCGGATTTAATATTCAACTAATGAAACATTCAAAAATCACTATCTTCTATATTTTTTATACCCAAGATAGATTTCCTAATTCATGAATACAACTAAAATGATATTTATATAATTTAATTTCCCCCTTTATAATTTTTTTCAATATTCTCTTCCCCTTAATCCGTTCATTTATTATAATTAGGCACTTATTGAATTTTTCCCAGCTATGTACGTGAAAATAACTTATTAAATTTACATTGGGAAATTATTACTTGTATATTAAGTGCCTAATTATCTTATTATGGGATCCCAACTTCACATTTTACTCACATTTTAAAGTAATAATATAACTATCATTTTACTTGGATCCCTGATGAGTTATTTTTAATAATGTCTATGTTAACTATGTTTAAGTTAAGAAATCTTGTTTTCTCACGTTATAATTTAAATTTTACTTTGACCATTCCTAACACACTCATTTTCATTATTCAAACAAAGAATTTCCATGAAATAAGACGTAAAATTCCATGAAAATCAGAAAAATTACTAATGCCATAAAATTTTAAACGAATGTTCTGTTTAATAATGTATAAAACATGCAATAGATAGCATAAAAACAAAAAAATAGTATAGTTTAAATATGATTGTTAAAACCTAGCTATTAAATAAACTAGTATAAGTAGGATTAACTTGTTTATGAAATTTACAAAGTTACTATTAAATATAAATTTAGTGAACCATTATTAGTAAATAATAATTCAATTTTTATTACAGTGATTTTATTATTTTAAAAAATAAATTTTCTTCATAAATTGTTTTTATTTCTTTTTATGTAAAAATATTGTAATAAATTTCAAGAAATTTTCTAAACTCAATTTTATAAAAAGGATATAATTTTTAAAATAATCGTATAAAAATTATCTTATGGGTAAATATTGATATTTTATTTTTGAAATAATTAATATAAATTGTTACATAACAGTAGCATAGTATTTATTCAATTAATAGAAAAATAAAAAATATTCTCAATACAATTTTTTTGAGATAGTTATTATTATATAATGATATTATAGATATATATGGAATATTAGAGATGTTATAAAACATTATATTTTAATTAACTATTATTCTTGATGTATTTAAATTCAAATAAATTGAATAGTGTAAAAATGACCTTAATTATATTTTATAATAAATAATTTTTTAATAAATGATTAAATATTAATAAAAATATGATATTAATACCAATGAATGGAATGTATTTTAACTCATTAAAAATGGCACATTTATTGGGTGATTTACTCATATTGTGAAATTTATGATCCTTTAAAGGATTGAAAACTTCAATAATGAGGTTATTATCAAAAGGGATAATGGGGGGGGGGGTTAAAACTAAAAGATAAAGTTGTAATAAATATAACTTGTACACATTTTATTAGATTAGAATATTTTGAATAATAATAATCCTATATTATAAATATAGGATTTTTTAGTCGTTTTGACAAGAAATAAAATTTATATTAATTTAATACGTAACAAATTTGAAGAATGCACCTCACCTCATTTATAAAAGGAAACCAATTATCTATTTTATTTAAACCACTTTTAGAAAAAAATATTTACAAAAAATAACCAATTATTATTCTATAATTATAATATCATATATACCTTCATACCTTCCAATCGAATGGAAAACTACAATATCACTAATGTGAATGTGTGGACTACGACCTCCACGAAGTGATGTGAACCATTTTTCTTTTACACATTACATGGATATTAATAAAGTTAAATTTAATGAATATATATGATATATATGAAATAATAACGATTATGTAATGATTAATTGTTATTTATCTTTTTTTCCAACCATAAAAAAAGAAAACAGTGTTCATGTATTTGTTTGTCCTATCATCTCTGTGATTGGTGTAATTCATTTTTCAATATCTATATTTTATAGATGAATATAAATATACATTTATTGAATATATATGATATTTTTAAATTGAATAAAATTATATATATGTAACCATCATAAATATACATGTACTGAGACAACATAATCAAAACATACTTTAAAAAAAATACAGTTAGCACCTCATATAATGATAAAAATAAAGGTGTATTACAAAATGGGTGAAAAAATTTCATAAAGTGATCATATATCATTTTTTATATATTATTTTGGTTCTGATATGCAATTATTAAAAAAATTAATTTTTTATAGAGGAATGTATTGAACCTACAAGGCAATTTGAACATGAGGTAAGGTGTTTCATAAATCAATTACATTTAATTAGGTTATATTAATTTTTTGTTGTCATTCATATTATAAGACAATATGTAAAATTAATTTTTATTATTTTATGTTGTATTTACAAAAATTTTATGTTGATTTACATTTGATACACATATTAAATTCATTGATTAATTATCACTTCAAGGGTATGATCTTTGTAAAGGATGTCATCTCAATTTCCATTCTATTGAGAGATTATAGGAATTATGCACCGATTTATTTCTATGAGGTATATATAATTCTCATTTGACGTTTTTAACATGAATAGGAAAAATTCATGATTATTAATGACTAAATTCAACTTACACTTTCACAAATTATGTTTAAAAGAAAATCTAATTATATATTTTTTTGATTAGGTACATTTTTATTTTATATCCTTGTTTTTTGTAAAGTGATTCAAAAAAAGTTATTATTATTACTGAAATAAGTTATTAAGAACATTTTATGTTATCTATAACTTTTTAAATTGTGTTAATGGAATATTTATATTTTTTTATAGAATGGTTCCTTTTTAAATTTCTTTATAAAAAGTTTAATGAATTTTTTATTTTATCTTATACGGCATTATCGAACTTTACCACTACAATAATCATTTTATACCCTTTAGATTATTTTATAAGTTTTCAATGGTTCTAGAAAGAAACATATTTTTGGAAAACTAATCATCAATGTTTTGTTTATATTTTCATCTTTTATTTAAAAGAATCTATTTTACTTCAAAATATTCTTTTTATAGTCATATCTCATCTATTGATTAATCACATGGACATTAACTTTATTTGGAAATATTCTCAATCTTATGATTGTTGGACATAAAATTTCTATTTAATATCCATATTATTTTTATTATTTAAATTCATAATCTAAAAACATTAAACCAATTCTATTTATGATGCTTTAGTTTTAAAGTTGTGTGATTGGGTGAGGAATTATTGAGAAAAATATTCATTACTCGATACAGAAATTTATTAACGAGGTAAACTTTTAATTATTTCAAATTGATCATTAAATATATGAAGAATGAATTTGAAATTTCGTGGTGGGTGGGGTGTGTAATTATACATCCCCACGATACATCGATAGATATTATGAGATATATCAGTAAGATAGAATTAAATGGATTTTAAGTGTATTCCAACCCATAGTTAAAATTGTCTAGGTAGTAGGATTTTATGATTAAGATATCATGTTGTTTGATATCATGACATTCATTATTTATCAATTTCTTAATTGTGAATTCAGTTATTATTATACATGATATTCCTACATTAATATTATCTATAGATGTATTTTGTGATAAAGTTATTGATTAAATGGAAGTTTTTTAGTTATTTAACATTCCATATTGATTATACCTTATTTAATAATGATATCATTAATTTCATGTAATCCTTACTGATAATATATGATCACCATGTTATATTTTTCGTTTCCCATAGATATGGAGAAGGATATTATGAATAAAATCATGGTTTCAAGAATTTTTTATGGTATGTAATTTATATTTCTAATGTAATATGGGAATTATTTATATATTTGGGTTTTAAAGACAACTAAACTAATTAACTCTTGAGGACTACATCCCTTGTATATATGCTAATATAATCGTCTCTATGTTACTAGATTTGGGAATATTATATTCGGTATTAGAGGAATTTTAGTAGAAACCATGGGAAAAATATTTTAAATGAACATATCTAACTTGTGAATGATGATAATCCTATATAGTATTCAAGATCTTTTAACATTATGGAACTTTGGTTTTACCGATCGACATTCATGATGATTTTGAACTAAATCAATTAGTGCAATTATTTATTTATGACTCCTAATAAAATAAATTGAATCAACACCCATGGAAAATGTAGGTATTTACTTTATGAGAAAACCAATATGAATGGTTTTGGAACTTATAAGATCATGAATATATTAATTAAATTGAATATGGTTATAATAAATAATCTTTCTCGTATGAATTATCCTATTGTATCATAGCATGATTTTCCTTTATTAGATCACTTCATGCCTCAGAAGTCCCTTTATTTTAGTGAAACCCTGAATCCATTTGTAGCTTATAAATGAATTAAATATCAAGGAAGTATATTACAAGATTTGGGATGTAATTAATGTGAAAAGAATATTCTGACAGTTTATTGTCTTAAAATAGATGTTTATCAATGGTGTTCATTAACCGAGAACACTAAATAAGATAAATAGATAGAATATATATAATTGAGAATTTTAATTTGATTTTCCTTGATAAATACTTCCCTTCAGAACACAGATCTAAAATAGAGATGAATATATTTAGTTTAAATAAAATGGACTAATATAGTGTGGTAGATTATAAGGCTAAATTTACAGTATTACTAGGGAATTCTTCAAAGTAGATACATAATTTGAAGAGAAATATTGATCATTTATTTAATAGGATCAAGACCAGTCTCTAAATAGGACTATTTTCTCATATATTTTTATCATATGACGATATATTATCAAGTTCCATTAATATGAAGAAAAATAATTCTATAATCGAGAGAATAAAAGGCTGGCTAAGCATAAAGAAAAATAAAACACATCAAAAAATAATATGGGAATGAGGTAATCTCCATTTTATAAATACTAACAAAAGAAGCATCTTTGAAATTTCATAAATGGAATGGGAGTTTGTTACAAGTGTAGATATAAGTGTGATCTAGATAATGACTATAAATAAAATAAATAATCCAAAATTATTCATATCTTCAACTGTGAAGATATGGGGAATTATTCAAACTATTTCCCCCAGAATCAAGGGAATAACTAAAAATATAAGTGAAGGGTAGAGTCCAAGCTTAAATTATAAATATAGTAAAATAGGAATGTGTTTGTGTATTGGGATTTAAGAATTGTGTTATAGAAGTTTCTTATCTATGATATTCTAGTTAAAAGAATCATGAAAAGTAAAAATATTATACTATAGAATTTTCTCTTTAATGATTTGAAATCCTATGTTGAATGGTAATGATTACAATGAATATTGATTTAGTGGTAAGGTGATATTTTCAGAGAACATGTGGATGGGGAAAAATAACTCTTAATTTGTTATAGATGTTGAATTAAAAATATTTAGTTACAAAAAATATAATATTTCCACTAATGAAATAAATTAAATAATATTGGTAACCTTAAAAATTATTAGTGATTTGAGGGAAAAGTAATTTATGATAGATTTTATACATATTTTGATTTATGAAAAATATTTGATAATATGGGTTTTATTTAAGGAATAAGGATAAAGTAAAATTTTGGAATCGATTATGTTTTCATAAGGGTTTGGTGGTGATTAATGTTGTTAGTATATTTAAAGAGATTAAGTGATCATGGTATTAAAATGTTTCATGTGTGACATTATGGGATACTTTATATTGTCTATTTATAAATTTTTGATCAAATATTTCTTATTTTTTGTATTTTAATTTGGGTTAAAATATTTCTTAGGATTCTTAAATATTAATATTTTTTAAATGGACTATGTTAAACCATGGATGTTTTTATTTCATGTATTTTTTGATATATTTTGATCAACATTTTGTTTTAGTTATATAAATATAATGATTTAATGAATTTTCATTCTTTACTGGATCGTATTGTCTATTAAAATTTAACATTATTTCATCAAGCATATAAAATTTCATTATGAATAAAATCATTCAAAGAAAATATTAGATTATAGTGTAAATTGATTATAGTAAGAATTTATACATATAATGTAATTATATTTCTTTATCTTATTGTTATTGGTAGAAATGTGATACCTAAAATCAGGGAAAATAATATTTAAATAAAAAATTTATCCTACTATAATCATTATAGATGAATTGATTTTCTTTTCACCCACAACAGATTTATGGTTTTGTGGTCGATAAATTTCCCCTATCCATATATTATCACACTCTATATTAGTCATTGGGTGTTAGGTTTCACTTCTATAACCATAATTTCACTTTCCATTAATTTTATACTATTAAGAAACTTATTTTTTATGAACATTATATTTCCCTTACCCTATTTTAAAGGGATGCTTTATGAAGAATTTTGATGATGTGGTTTTTCTGTAATGTTATTTTTAAATGTAAAACCATTGATTATAGAGAAAAAGATAAAATTGTGATGATGGAATTTATTGAAACTCTAAGACTCTAACACCCTAATATTTTAAATTAACAATATGTTTAATAGAAAAAATAACAGACAATGCTAATTTGAAACAAACAAAAAATATTATTATTTAAATATGGAAATTATAACATAGCCATTAGATTTAAAGGTATAATATTAACTGCTTTATGTAATATATAATGGTCCTACTCAATATAAATTTATTAATAATTTTTTTGTAATTAATCACCCAATGTTTTGTGGAGTCATTTCTTTCTTTTTAAAAATTTATTCTCTTCAAAAAATTGTTTATATATATTTTTATGAGAAAATATTAAAATTAATTTTTAGAACCTTTATAAATTTTGATTCATAAAAAAAGATATAATTTTTGAAATTGTTATATCAAAAATATAATATGTGGAAATTTTTATATTTTTTCTAAAATTTTTGACTTTTTAATGAATAATGAAAAACATTGAATTTTAGTGAAAAATATATTTTCTTTTAAAGTATTTAAAAAATAATATTATATTTTGAATCAGTTTTAAAAATTATTTATTTCTTTTTGATAAAAAATAATTTCATTTTAGTCTTTGGAATGAATTGTATACATTAATTTCTTACAAAACCATTTTCATACTTAAATATTTATTTCTAAAAAAACAGGGTTTTTTTACATTTTCTGATATTATTTTTTAATTTCATTATTTAAATTTCTTAAATTTAAATTTAAAATTTGACTCCAAATTTGGAATTATAAGATCAAAATTTGTTAAATACTTTCCTTTTATTTTTAGTTATTATGAATAGTAATCATCATAAATTTTGTTACCATGGTAAAGGTAAAATGCGTTAATAAAGTGTAATAATAATGTTCTATGGACTAAATGTAATCCTATAACTTAAAATAATTCTATTAGATTTTTATATTTCATTGATAATCATCAAAAATTCAAATATATTACCTTTTTTTTTCATTTTTACATGTTTTTTACCTTTCTAATAATTTATTAAAAGAAAACTAAAAAATATCATTTTCTTTGTATTATTATATTTACATTTTTAAAATTGGAATAAAAAATGTTATATGTGGTTATTTGAAATATAAATTACTATTTAATCATGGTAATTTATTTATACATTTTAGTTTTTAAATTATTACCTTATATGTGTATGCAACACTGACACAATATTTATTCAATTAATAGAAAAATATAAAATTATAGAAAAACTATACAAATGATATTTTTTGAGGTGTTTACAGTAACTCATGAATTTTATAGATATATATGACATATTATTTATTTTATTATAGTCTATAATTGAATTTACTATTCTTATTTGTGTATTTTATGTTAAATTAAATAAAAATTTTCCAAATGACATTATAGATATTTTATAATAATTAATATTTTATTAACTGATTTACAGTTCATAAAATTGTTATATTACACAACATTAATGGGATTTGGTTATAAAATAAATCATGGTCCATTTATGGATCAATGTTTCTCATATGGTGACATTCATGACCCTCACATAGTATTTTATTATAAGTAATGCAATTTTTATCTATTTTGACCTGAAATATAATTTATATTAATTCAATACTTTTAGAAACTCAATGAATTTCCCTCTGCTAACTTGAAAATGGACACATATTATCTCTTTTATTTAGATAAATTTTACATACAAATAACAACCAAACCATTCCCATTTATCTTATAAAATCATTTATACAAGTTCTATAGGTTATTTTCATTCAAGAATACATACATTATCTCCCTTAAGAGGATATCTAAAGGAAGTATACCAAAGAAGTGGTAAAAGTATTTACTATCTATTTCAAGAATATTTATTTGTATTCATGCTATTAATTTGTTTCACACATAATAAAATAATAAATCCATTAAAAATATTGTTTAATTTTGTTTTTATTCTGTTATAACCATTTCCACCGCTTTTGGATCGAACAAAATGAAAAAATATTGTTTGTGCGTACATACGATATATTGTCTCTACTTAGTGGTGTAAATAATTTTTCATAACCATTTCACTATGATGTTTGTAAATATTTAAATAATGAATATATATGATATTCATGACATAAATATACTTCTAGAATTATAATATAATATATATCTTCTTACCTTCAAATTTGTTAGAAAACTGTAACATCACTCGTGCGTGCGTGTGGACTACCACCTTCATGAAGGGATATGAATCACTTTTTATTTTCACTTTATATGGTTGGTAATAAGGTTAAATTTAATGAATATAGATGATATATATTACATAATAATTATTCTATAATGATTAATTATTATTTACCTTTATCTCCTTCCATTCATCAAAAAATAAAAAAATGTTCACAAGTATGTAATGCATACCATCTCCAAGAATGGTGTAATTCATTTTTCTATATCTATATTTTATGTATAATTATAATTATATATAAATTTAGTATATAAGATATATAATATTTCAGTAAAATTCATTATATAATGTTACCATGAGAAATTTGTATGGTCTGAGATAACCAAATAAAAATATACATTTAAAATAAAGAAGTTAACACCTGAAATAATGATACTAATAAAATAATATTAACAAATAGGAGAAAAAAATGCAATCAATTGATCATATATGATATTATATAAATGAATATTTTTATTTCTTGTAATTATAACATATTTAAATTTATTATACATGATTTTAGATAACCTATGGGGTGGGTTGAACATGATGTGAAGGATTTAATAACATAGTTTATTATCATTATGTTATATGAATAATTCAACATCATTGATATCCTAAGATAATGTGTGAAATTAATTTTGGTTATTTTATTTTTTTATGTTGTTTTTTTTAATTTGATTCAAATAATGAATTCATTGATTAATTCTCACTTCAAAAATATGATATTTGTATGGCAGTTCATCTTAATTTCCATTAAATTCAGACATAATTGGTATTATTCACCTGTTTATTTTTGTGAGGGGTATATAATTACAATTTGAGGAATTTAAAATGAATATAAATATATTAATGATGATTAATGATTAAATTCATTTTACTATTTCAATAGGTATTCAAAAAAAAATTCTGATCTTATTTCTCGTTTTAATTTCTATATTTTTCTTCTATATCCATGTTTTTTTAGAATTATTTTAAAAAAGTCATTTTTATTACTCAAATAAATTATTTAGAAAATTTTTTGTCATCCTTGAATTTTTACATTCTTCTAAAAGAATACTTATAATCATTATCTAAAATATTCCTTTTCAACATTCATTAAAAAAGTTCAATAGTAATGTTTTCTTTCCACATATACAACATTAATGGAATTTTGCATTTCCAAAAACCATTTTACACCATTTATATATTTCTAAAAGTATTCAATTGTTTTAAAGTGAAAAATATATAATGAAAACTTATTTTCAATTTTTCATTTATATTTTGATCCATTAATTAAAATAACATATTTTACTATAAAATATATTTTTTTATGGTCATCTATCATCTCTTGATTTACCTCATAGACATTAACATTCTATTGAACCATTCAATTTCTTTTGATAATTTAACATTAAATTTACCTTAAATATAAATATTATTTTCATTATTGATAAATTATTTCCTAAACCATATTTTATCTCTAAAAACTATGTCTTACTCTAAATGTTATTTTATACACTGGGAAATTATTGATAATCTATATTCATTATTCGATATAGAAATTTGTTAAAAATTATTTTTTTGTCGAATTTAAGTTTATTATTCAATACATGAGGAATTCAATGGACATATAGTATTGGATGAGGCCTATATTTATATTTAACTTCAATACAATGGCATGGATCACGATATAAACTATTAATCTAGCATTAGATGTGTATTTATTGTATGTCTAGCCATAGTTTAAACTATATTGGCATAATGATTTTTCAGTAGAGATATCATGAGGTATGAGAACATGAAATACAATATTAATCATTTCCATACATTAGAATTTAGTTAATTTTATAGATGATATCACTTAATTATTATTATCCATTGATTTATTTTGTTATCAATTTGTTTAGTTAATTTTATGTGTTTTCCATTATTTATCTTTCCATATTGATTATATCTTATTTACCTGTGAGATATTTTGTTTTACATAACCGTTTCTAAGAATCTATGATCACCATTTTATTTTGTTTCTTTTCCCAATGATATGAATAAGGGTATTATGAATAATATCAAGGATACAAGAACAATGTTTAAACCTATATACTTTATATTTCTGATGTAATATGGGAATCTAGTATGTTTCTGGTTTATTAAGACTACTAAATTGATCGGAACTTTTGGATTTGACCCCTTTTATCTTTTCTAATGTAATAAATTAGACACTATCTTTGGGTTACTATAATTGTTGTTCTCAAAAAATCTAATAATAACAGAATTCATGAAATATTTAAAATAGAATAACATCTTTACTAGGAAGGAATAAATTTAACCTCAATTTTCCTAACCATGAATTCATTGAAATAAAAAATAAATTTTTTTAAGAAATTATTAAAGATTCTAAAAAAAGAATTAAAAATATTCTTAAAATAATATAAAACTTATTTTAGACCTCTCCCACACTTTTTTAACATTGTCAATTTAAATTTAGAAAAATAAATGCATGCATATTAATAGTGATTAAAATGGTCGTAAAATGATAGAAACAACATGTTTTTTATTCTATAAGGCTTGAGATAATGACCATGGCGTTTTGCACATTTTTTAACGTATATAAAAACCAAATTTAATATGAAAATTTTATTTAAATTTATTAAAATATAAAAAATAAAGAGAACGGGTAGAATCTTGGGTTATTCTGCCCATATAGGTGTTCTATTTAGGTTTTTTATTATTTTATAGACCTTTTATTTTCCTTAATATTCAATATGATGTAGTTTGTGTTATGAAAACAATAACATCCACTTCCTTCTATAACTATTAATCGTAAATTCTATATGTACTCCCCCATTGTTAGAGTATAAAATGTTCACCTATTGATTATTATAGTGTATCTGGTAAAGTTGGGGTTGAAGTATGATATATAGGCCCTCCTATACAACAGATCATATGGATTCCTCTTCTAGTGTCAAGTACAATGATGTTGTTGGGACATGTTCAACTAAGGTAATGTCTGTAAATAATTCAAACTAAATTAATTTAAAATAATTTCTATTAGATTAATGTTCTATCCCACATATTTAACATATTTAACTATTGTTTCTTCTTGAAGGACCATAAGGTACTCTTTATAGGGCAGATCCATATATTATTATATACCTACCACAAATATTTCAATTCCATCCTTATGTTATTTATAGGCGAAGATTTCTCGATATACTTTTACATATTATTCCATTCAATCCACATATCTTGTTAAATATTCTTCAAATTACTCTAGGTAAGATTTCAACAAATTATCAAAATATTATTCATTAATTTCTTCTTCAACAATTTACGCACATTGGAAGCCTAATGAGTGTATGAAATTGAGTCTTAAAAGTGACTTCTAAATAGGTTTTTCTCGAACTGAATGTTTATCATAGAAGTAATATCTTATACCATATCCTCCATCAGTATCATTTAGTAACCACATAGGTAATATATTTCTTTATTATATAGTCCCTTCATATTCTGTAATTGAAAGTATAAATAGTTATAAATCAATAGTTTCATAATAAGGAAAATAAAAATTTCTTTTATGTTTAAGGAAATATGAATGAAATTTATTTAATGGAAAGAATATCCCCTCACTTATTTAATAATATTATTAATTATGTTCATTCAATGACCATATGAGTTTATTTAAACTACTTAATCGACAAGGTTTATTTAATTATCCCCTCGAAACAAAATTCATCCAGTTTTTATTCATCATTTTACAAGATAGGAATAACTTGAGATGAATATATAAAATTAATAGTGTGTATATTGGTGGTTAATTTACTGTATAAAAAATTATAATGAACTGAGTATAGTTCCATAGTATCCCCATCTCCAATTCTAGCTTGTAGTTCATTATCATGGAATAATTAATCTTTTAATTCTTCTATGTAGGTCAGAGTATAGTAAAATGTAAAGAGGGGAAATAATTTCCCTTTAAAAATTTAAAGGAAATAATTAATGAATATAAATAATGAAAACATCTTTTAAAAATAGTGTATATAAATAATGCCTTTAGGGAGAACAGAATATTCAATGTTTAAATTCCCAAAAAAAATAATTTTATATGATCCTAAAAGTTAAATAATAAAATAAATAGCGATTCTTACATTAAATAGTTAAGAATATTGATATATTAAACAATATATTAGTTTAAAAAATTAAATAAGTGAATAAATAAACTTTTTGAAAATAAGTAAGGAACATAATTTGATAAGTAAGTTATAAAATATCTCAAGAAGAGGCTCAATTTCTACAACCTCAGTGGATTTAGTACACAATGTTTTAATCCTTTTCCTTTAATGGCTTCTATGATACTTAAATTCCATATATTTTTATGTTATAGAATGAAACTAGGATAAAATCTACACTACTTTTTAATTGGTATTTCTAAAAACAACAAAGTATATTATCCCTTCACTTTTACAAGTTATGAAAAGAAAACTCATGCCCCTCAATTTAAAGGTATTGATCACCGATAATAGAAAATAGAGTAAGAAAATATGATTTCTAGAAGTAATGATATTTTTTTATAGACTCAATTCACTCAAAATAAAATGAAGAGAAACATATAGGAAATGAGAAATAATATATGTGTGAAAATATTTTATAATATGGACACACCTTAAATTAGAGAATAATGCACTTTGGAAAAGATATTTCTTGTGAGAAATTGTCAAATCATAGAAAATTGGAATTGGAGAATGGTTTACAAGTGTGATTTCTAAGGCCATTAAGATGTTATTTATAGCCTCAAAATGATTTGGGAGTGTTCTAGGATTTATAGAGGTTAATAAATCCATTTAAGACTATATTAAAAGTATTTTTGAACATGGTTAATGTGGGATGGAAAATAATATCATGATGCCAACAGTTACTAGGTATCCTTCATCAGGTAGTTCATGGACCACCGGGAACACCAATATCACTACCAACTTCCACTGACAATCGATTCTGCCCAACTAGTTGGTATGTGAAAACCTGAAGTCTAAAATGATTCTTCCCAACTGCAGTAGTTGGTTGGTTCTCTTCCATCAGGTATTCTATAGACATATGATGCTCAAGGAATATATTTACTTTATTAGTAGTGGTTTTGTGTTCTCCCGAAGCTTAGGAAGTTTCTTTTTATTCCATCAGTTATTCAATGTCATTACACCGAGTAACCAGTATTGCTAAAGTACCTCACCTTCAATAAGGGGATCCTATAATTTATTTAAATTTCTTCTATGGTTAAACCAACCAAATGTAATGATATAAACAATTCATTAAAGAATATTCAAGGATCCTCAATGTTTTTTTTAAATATTATAACATGATTTCCTAATTTATAACATCCAATCTCTTAAATTATTTCATTAGACACTTTAAAGAGTGTATATGATCATCAAAATTAAAAATAGTGAGACACACAATAATATTTCAATATTTTATAATCATAATCACTTTAATAATAAGTGAATAAATAATATAACAATTTAATTAAAACTACACAAGATATAATATTTATCCCCTTAATTATATTAACAATATTTCTCATTTATAATAATATTTAATAATAAAAATCCCCCATTATAGAAAATAATAAACCATAAATTTTGATGGTTATATAACACTTCTTTAAATATTGATTTCTATATACCATTAATATTATTCAAAATTATTCATATATGGGATTTTAGTATACAATAGACATAAAAATATACAATTCTATTTATCATCAGTAACGATCTTTTCAGAGATAAGAAAAAAAACTTTCAAAATTTTGAAAAACTAAAAAATAAATAAGGGATATTATCAAATGAGAAAAATATAAAATATATATGAAACATTGAAAATGTTTTTTTTAATATAGAGAAAATATAACTGAAAAATAATTTACAATTTGTGGTCCTCCTTTAAGATGATTTTAGTATAAACAATATTAGATACACTTAAAAAAATGCAATAGGTGTGCTAAAGGTATCATAGCCATTAAATATAAATATTAATGAAAAAAATATTTAAAAAAATATAAAACCTTCCATCATTAAATTTTAGTAAAAATTTTGTTAAAAAACCACATAAAATTCCACAGGAACGTCAAACCTGGTGTGTAGTAAAGGACCACTACATAATATCCGGGTGAAGATCAAATAAATCATCAACCATCCCTTTTAGAGGTATCAATGTCTAACTGCATCTTTGTGAGGACTATATCAACTTTTTGTATTTAGACTACAATGTTTTCCACAAATTATTATACTCACCTAACTTTTCATAAATTAAAAAAAACATGTAAAAAATTAATTTTTTTTGAAAAAAATGAAAAGTAAATTGCAAAAAATATCAATATTTCCATGGTTAATATTTATGTATCACAAGTTAATAATACCCCAATAACCATTAATTAATTCAAAATGGTAAAGGGGAAGGTTTTTAGTAAAGATGATGGAAATTTGAAGGTTTCGTAGAAAGGGATAAGAAAGATTTCACCTTTTGGAATGTGATCTCATTGAAAATGGTGTCTTGGAACAATGTTATTATTGTGAGAATATTGGATAGTAATTGTAGAGATATTGGAATAATATTATGTAAATCCAAATTTTATGATAATATTTTGAATATATATGATTTGGCTGAAACAAATCCCAGTGACTATGTATTCACATCAACTGTAGATATAGAAATATAGTTTTTCATTTTACTACTCCATGAGATAAATTATTTTCCAATTATGTGAAATGTACCACATGTACTTTTCCAATCCAATTGGAGTCCTCCAAAATTAGTATCATACAAATAATAAAGTCCAAAATTAGTTTATTTATGATAAAATAATCCATTGTTTTTAGTTCATTAAAATATGTAAAAATTGTTTTGAGATATTTTAAGTGAGATACCTTTATATTTGAATGATAGTGAGAATGAAGGAATATACTAAACATCATGTTTAATCGAATCATAGTGAGGTATAGTAGACTTTCAATCAGACTTCTATAAAGGATTTTGTTGACTGATTTATTGGATTTAACCAATGTTTTCTTTAATGTTGTACTCCTAAGTGTTTTAAATTTCCCTAGCACGATCCATTCCAAACTTCTTCAAAAGTTCAGTAGATTATTTACTTTGGTTTAAAAAGGATTCACATATATTTTTGGAAATTTAGAAACTAATTAAGAATTTGAATTCTCTAATAAAAATTATTTCAAAATATTCTTTCATTTAATTGGAAAATTCATTATAAATTGTTTCACTAGTTAAGATAAAAATGACATATTTAACACACATATGAATTAAAAATAATTCATTATAAATTATTCGAAGAATAATGGAATCATGTTTTCTCATTTTAAAATCATTTGATAAAAGGTATTTATTTATACTCTTATACCAAGTATGATAGGATTATTTTAAACCCAAAAGATCATTGGTTAACTTGAAAACATTATTTTTAAATTTAGGATTTCCATAATTTGGTTTTTGTTCTATAAAAACATTTTTATAAATTAACCCCTTTAGAAAATCACATTTGAAATCCATTTGAAAAAAATTGAAATTACAATAAGTGTTGAATGATAACATGATTATAATGTATTCTATCCTCGAAATGGGTCTAATGGTTTTACCATAATAAATACCTTATTCTTGATTATATTTTATATAAAAAATCATATCTTTTAAGGGATAATATTTCATTTCTCATCATGTTTGTGTTGAAAAACCCACATTGTGAAAATAATTAGATGATTATCGGGTTATTCCATAAGGGTCTAAAAATTTTCCTTTAACATTTATTCACCTACTATTGCAAGGAATGTATCCAATTCTCATCATTAGTATAATCACAAAATGAATTTGGTTCAAGGTGTGTGGGAAATTATTAATGTTCAACCACATTTAAGACTCACCGTCGAGTACAAGTTTCAGATTATAATTCAACAAAAACATTATGAAGGGGTATGTATTTGGATTGATCCCATGAATTAAATAAATTATAATAAGGTATTAATTGAAAAAATTAAGTTATTTTAAAAGATTAAATATCAGGTAATGTATAACTAGGTTATTGAGCATCATCATCACTTTGGGGATTTGATTTAGGAATTTTCTCATAAAACATTATGTGAATTAACTCATAGAAGGTCTTAGTCCTATTATTGAAGACTCAGAAGGCTTTAATTGAGTTTGAGTACCCAATAATGATACCATATTCATATTTAGATTCAATATTTACTATATTATAATTGGTATTAAGGATAAATAATTTAGAGCTGAAACCTTTACAGGAGAAAATATTTGGAATTTTTCCTTTCCAAAGTTCACAATATGTTTTTCCATAGACTGATAATAAGAGATACGATTATGTATATAGAAAGCGGTATTGACTGACTCAACTTAAAAGAATTATGGAAATTTAAACTCATTCATTTGAGTCGTAAACATTTCCTACCGGGTCCTATTTCTTCTTTTGACAACCCATTTTGTTGATGTTTTCCAGGAGTGTAGAAGGAGTGATGATAACTTTTAGAAGTAAAAAACTCATAAAAGTCTTTATTTTCAAATTCAAGGCCATGGATTCTTCTAAGGTAATTTTTTTTTATGATTATCCCTTTTTAAAATTTGATTAAGAGTTGATAAAGACAATACATGACTCATTTTTATGAGTTAAGAATAACATCATTTTAAATCTTGTATAGTCATCAATAATTAAAAAGGTGTAATATTTTCCTCCAATAATAGCAAATTAAGTTTTTCTAAATAGATCGAGGAGAAAAAGTTCTATTAATTTAGAATAAGAATCAAACTTTAATATTTTCTATAATATTTCTATTTCTTTCTATACTTAAAATGATCAAAAACAATATAATATTCGAAATAATAATTCATTAAATCTTATAACAGTTGGTTATGGATGAGATTTACAAGAGATTTTATATTTGGATGACATAAGTAATGATTCCAAATACAATATGGATTATATTTTTCACCGATAACATAATATTTTCACTAATAATATATTATGAATATATAATACAAACATTAATAAACTTAGATTTGGTAAATAATTGTTTTCTTATAAAATTAAATTACATAAAAATTATTATTTAAAAGTAATTTTAAAACTTCTATCTCATAATTGAATAATACTAATAATATTTTGATTAGATCCATTTAAAAATAAATAATCCTTAATTAATGTAGTATTGGATAAACAAATAGTACCTATACCATAAAATTTACCTTTTCAGTCATCTCCAAATGTGACATGACAACGGTCGAACTCTTTAAGATAATTATATTTATAAATATCACTATACATTTTTTCAAGTTACTATTATCCATATAATATGTATTATATTGGGGTTTCCTTTTGATATCTTCTTTATATAAAATATTAAGAGACTAATGCTTATTTTATCTATATCTTGGGACTGATTAATTTATTTAAAAATGAATTTTCAATATAAGATTCTTAAGAATAGGTTTTTTCAATAGAAATATCAATAGATATATTATTTATATTAGGTAAAAAATATCTATAATTTTTATAATTGAATTCATATACAAGATGATATATTTTAATAAATAAATTAAGAAAATTTAGTTTGTAAATTTCCTTTAAAAAATTATAATTTTATTCAATTTTTGGGAAAAATTGATTGTTTTTAAAAAAAAAATCATGAAATTAAATTTAACAAAAAAATTAGATTCCAAAATTTTATTAAAGGTTTCATTACATTTGGTGAAATGATAAATAAAATTTTCAAAATTCATTAATCTAAAATTCCAAATTTTCAATGATCGGTTGTAGTTTTATTTTAAAAACCAAATAATATTTATGATTTCAAATTGATCTATTTCCAAAAAAAACTAGATTATAATTGTTTTTATGATTTTAAAATATTGAAACAATTTTATAAAAACCATATTAAATTTGATATACAACATAGTGAATATATTCATAACTTTAAGAAGTGATTTATGAAGTAGAATAGTAAGAAATATAATATTTGAATATACTTTAACACATGCCTTTATATTTACTATGTGGAAATTAAGACTTTCAGCTATTGATTTTTTTATTGAATGTGTGTCCTCACTACTAAACTAAGATGAAAATTTTATAGATTTATTTACATGATTCTTATCTTTAAATTTTTTGTTCACGGAAAACTATGGTTTTATGTGGCCCTTATTTTTAAAATCAAATCATGTAACTTTCACATCTTGATTTTCATTTTTGAATCATTCTTTAGATATTTTCTTTTTCATGTACCTGTTCACCCTTTTATAAAATATTAGAATTCTATGTTATTCATTTAAATGAGTCATTGTTTATTTCCCTTAAATATATTGTATTTCTAGATTCTTTAACCACTTCTTCCTCATTTTAACCTTGTCTTTTAATTTTTATCCCATAGGTAATAACAGATCTGATAATCTCCTAAAACAGCTTATTTATTTTCCTTTATTGGCTTGGATCATGAAAATTTTGGTTTAATAAATTCTTTTTAAAACATAATTGATTTTCATGAAACATTTTTATATATAAATGAAGTATCCAAGTCCTTTCATCCATTACAAATATTAGCAAGTCAAGTAATAATTTCCTTTATATATTATCTAGAATGTATATAGAAAATCTCAAAGGATTTTCTAAACAATTTTAATCTAGTATAATTGATTTTTTTATTCCTTAAATATTTATTTCTATGATTTTTTATATTTGATTATTCTTTTTTCATCTATAAAATTGAAATAATTCTTTTTTATCTAAACTATAATTCAAGAAATTCATTTATTTACTTCTAATTAGAAATAAGAAATATCATTGGGGTTACATTCATCTTCTATTATAGTAGTATGAATATAACCATGCATGAAAATCATCCGTACAAGATAAAAGAACTCAAATAAAGGTATACATGTGATTTTTCTAAAGAACATAATTATTGCCATTAAAAAATTTAGCATGAACCATTAAGTTTCCTTCAAGACAACCATGGGTTTTTAGAAAATCCATCCACAAAATAAATTTTTTTTGAACAGTCAATTAAATATTTGGAAACAAAATATTTTTTTAATTAATTTCAATAATAATCAATACTCGTTCGATAGAAAATTCATGTTGGATTAAGGTAAAATTGAATGGGGGGTGAATTACCCTTTAAAAATATCATTAGAAATAACTAAAGAAAATAAAGACGGAAATTATCATTTAAAATATGGAAGATAAATAAAACCATGAAATAGAAAAAAAGAATCACTGTTGAAAGAAAACTGTTATAATATATATGATTATAAAATTGTAGACATAAAAGAAAAATATTATCATAAAATAAATAATTATGTGTATTGAGGTATTAAGCAGTTAATTGGTTAATTTAATGATAGTAATTAAAAAATAATAATTTAGAAAGTAATTAAGGGAAAAAAATCGGTACGAAAGTTCATAAATATCTAAAGTTGATCCCCTACACATACCACCTCAATGGATTAAGTATTTAATGTATTATTCACTTTGATTTAATGGTATCCATGATACCAAAACGACCTTTCTTTCTTGGTTGTAGAAAGAAACAAAAATATATTTGTTTATATATTTTTAATAGGAATATATATACACCTTAAAATGGATATTCCCATTTATTTTAATTTTTATAGAAATAAAACTACATTACCTCACTTTCAGGGTAGTGAGAAATGATAATAAAAGACAGAAGAGTAAGATACAATTTCAAGAAGAAATCATATTTTAGTATTGACTCAATTCAGAAAAAATAATATGAAGAATGGATATAAGATAATGATAAAGAAGATAAAAGTGAGAATATATTATAATAAGCACACACACAAGAGTATATAATAAAGTACTTTGTAAAGGAATTACTTTTTAGAAACAAGGGGATCATAGTATGTTGGTGTTGGAAAATGGTTAGAAAGTGTTTTTCAAGGGAACTAAGGGGTCTATTTATAGCATCAAAAAGATTTGGTAACCTTATTGAAATATCATAGGGTAATGAAACCATTTAAGACTTCATTAATGGTCTTTTAATAAAAATAAATGCTCTCTTGGAACTAATATCATGATGCCATCGGTTACAAGTAGCCACCACCAGGTTTCTAGTGGACCACTGAGAACTCTATTTTTACTACCTACATCCACTAGGGAGTTAGTGCTCCAACACTAACTATCCTGTGAACACCAGAAGTTAATAGATATTATGCCCAACTACATCGGGTTTTCAGTGTTTCAACACCAAATATTTTGTGGAGATTTTCTAATCAATGAATCTTGAGACTTAATTATTGGTGAGACACTAGGACTCCATCAGCTTTCTAGTTGTATCTAGGAGCATTGGAATATTTTTTTCAAACCATCGATAGTCTGATGGCTTTACACTAGATAGCTACTGCAACCTTCACTAATTGTCCTTTAATAAAGGGATCATATATATCTTTAAAATACCTTTTAAAGTTACACTAGAATCCATTAATTGATTAAACAAGTATACTAAGACACATCATAGAACCATCAAGGTTCATTAAGATTTTAGTAAGATTCCATCAAGGCTAACAACCAATATTTTTATGAAATAATTAGATAAATTAAATAGTGTTTATGATCATGAAGACTAAATATGATAAGAAGCACAACATTTTAGTGTATATATATATAACTACTTATTCTATCTTTTCCCTAAATTGGGTCCCAACTGTTTAATCATTAACATAATGATCTATGTCTTGTAAGGTGAGTGCTATATCTGAATTTACAACATCTGGAGTATAAGGATTAAATTAATATTCATTGTTATCAATAAGATAATTACCCAAATGAAATAATATCTTTCCCATTTACATCATCTTATAACTCTTCTTTATAAGGAAAGGTTATTAGAAAATGTTTATTACAGTAAACCATGGTGGGGTTACTTCTTCTAGTTCCACCACCACCTTCATTATTTATATTATCAAGGATTTCAATTGATATTTAGCCTCATTATCACCACCTGATCCTAAACATTTTTTTACCTTTAGTTTTGAAAAGAGTATGCTCCTTGGTTATGTAGGTCCTTCATATCATCTAGCCTGATATTTTTATCCTCCTTTTCTCTCCGCACCTATGGAAAAAATTATTAAACATTTTCACTATCAAGTTATCTCTTAACCAAATAAATAATCTCGATAACCCCTCTAACAAGGAGTAATAATGATATTTTTAATGAGGTACTAGATTATATATTTTTCTCCACCCAGAAATATAGAAATGATATAGAATAATTAAAAAAATGAGATAATGAAAGTCCAATGATAAGTAATTAAAATAGTAAAAAATTATAACTATGAAAGAGATAAGTGAAAAATTGGACTAACACCATATAAATATCATGATGATAATGACTGTCCTATCATAGAGTTCCATGAAAAAAACTTTGAAACAAATTAAATGTAATGAAATAGTGGGACTTGAGTTTCCTCCTAAGAGGAGGGTGTTTTTATCATATTTGTATTTTTTTGAATTTAGTGTCTAAAAATTATGATTTAATTCAATTGATAATTTAGGTGGATTAATTTTAGATTCATTTTTAAAAATAGTGGTTTAACCGTGGATCATCTCATCCCTTGCCTATTAGATCATTATTTCATTTTACACTGTTGTTCTTAGTCTAAACTTCTAAAATATTAATATATTTCCCTCACCTGGTGATTTAGGATTAAGTAGTGTGACACAATTATCACCACATCAACTAATATTACCTACCCTATTGATCGTAATTATCTAATCAATACTGAATCAACCTATTTTTCAATATCCTTTATAGTGAAGACGTTTTAGGTGAACTAAGTGTGGGAAACATAAAATGATAGAATAATAATTTAATGTCATTGAATAATGCATATCTCCTACTATCTATAACAATTAAAAACTTCTAGATAAATGAAATAATAGAGAGAAATCAATTAAAATTTAAATTCATCAATAGGTTTAAGGGGAATATCCTAATCTATAAAACTAATGGTAATGTGTTAAATTACATGAAAAATTAAAATAAATTAAATAATGAAAGTTATTAACAACATCACATCTAGATCGATCAATTAGCAATAGACTTAAATTCTACACTTGATAGTTGTGTTCTTGTAGATATTCTGTAGATCTACTTATGTACTTCTGTGGATCCACACCACATGAGTGTCACAAAATTCATCCTCTTATTTGATCAAATTTCATAATTAAAGAAATATTCTTGGATTCATTGTCTTTCTCACATTCCTTTTATATATTCCACCTTGATAGCTTTAGGGTCTATATTATTCATATGGGAGTATATAGTATCCTCATATTGTATTCACTTTACAACAAACACCTTTATCATAGGTTGGATGAGCACCATGTGGAATCATAGGTGATTTCATCCACAATTTGGTAATATATTATTAATGATATTTATTTTAGGTTAAGGTTATCCTTTTTTGGAAATCCAATGTTTCTTCTATGTATAGGTAAACCTTTTCACAACAATTTATAATGTTAACATAGCCTAGGAATGGTGGTTTTTACCCTTAAAAAACTCCTTTATGACTATTACATAGACATTCCCTTACTATGATGTAGACCATATAGTTCTTCTTTTACCCTTTCATATCCTCAAAAATTCCATTACATAAAAATTATATCCATAGGGATTCCTTTATGTAATATTTGATATCTTTTACACAACCTTGGAACCACACTCATTACCTTTACATAGTGGCAGTGGGAACTTGATGCAACATCCTTAGAGTCATAGAGGTAATTTTACATATTACTCACCCATGAACAAAGTTTTAAAAATTCCTAAAGTCATATGGTGGTATGGATTAATATGTAGAGGAAAATATCCATCAAGCTGGGTATAGAGGGAATTTCATACAGAGAAGCGGGAAACTTCATACACATATGAAATATCTTATATGGGCTATTAAATCCCTTATGGATTAGGATATCTCATACGTGATGACTAGAAAATCCAAATGTGGCATGAAATATAATATGGCATTTCACTCTTTTTTTAATTTATTGACCTATAACCCAAGAAATAAATAATTATTAAAGGATTTGTATAAAAACAAAATAAACATAAATTTGTTTTAATAAAATGAAACTCATAATACAAATACTTTAAATAGTTAATCCTAGATTTCAAATATTAGCATATTGAGTGTTAAATTAAATATATAAATGAGTAACCTCTAAAAACATGTTTAAATATATTTATCATTTATATTACAGACATAAAAAAGGGTACATAAACAAATTAATGATCTGTGAGATATTTGGATGAGGGGGATATTTATAAATGTGAAAAATAAAATAATATTTGGAAATATTATCTCAAATCAATGAATGTTTTGAAACTTTTTAGAATCATAGATGATCCCCATGAAAGCATGGAATTATTAAACTCCCTCCTTTTGTTGGAAAAAACTATTCTCATGTTTGGATGAATTTTTTACTCCCATGATCCCAGCAACATTCCTCTTCTTCCCTTAAATCATGTGTCTTCAGTGATGATTTCATCTTTTTCATAATATTTCCAATTAGTAGTAAATAAAAAATCCTCTTTAATCTCCTTATCCCTTAGATGAGTCCCATATGTAGTATAGATGATACATGATCAAAGATCATCTTGAGTACTTCCACTGTAATATGGGATGTTTTTTAAGTAAAAAATATAATGAAACCCCTCTATATGTTACAAAATATACTATGTATTCTCATTAGTGGAAGAGTAAAAATTTTTATGTAGATCTTGTATCTAAGTTGAATATATAATTTTTCAACTTCTCAAGGAAAATATATTATTTATAATCCATAATATATTATATATCATGGTTTTTATAGTACTTTTCCAATTTTAACATCCTCTAGAAATTATATTTCACTTCCTCTTGTTAATGAGAAAAAAATATTATGTATCTTTATTTACCTTTAGAAAAGTATAATACTTATACTACTTCTTTAGATTTTATGAAATCATAAATAATATTTATCATTTACCCTAGTAAAAAATATCTTACATATCAATATCCAATATCTAATCACCTAATAACACCATGTAGAGGATGTTACATATCTCATGTTAGTTAGATAATCATATATATCAAGAATTACTTCCTTAAATTCACATAGTAGATGATATTTCACATCTCCTATTATTTTCTATTGTTTTAGGATTCCATACAAAATATCTTTTGTATTATAATCTATTTAAAAAACTCTATTCTATACCTTGAATAACTCTAATAAAACTACCTCTATATTTGTTCCTTCACCATTTTCCAATAGTTAACAACTTTTAAAAGATAACATGTAGGAAAATACAACTTCAAGATTCTAAAATTTCATGATTTTTTAAGTAACATGAAAATAAATTAACCTATAAATTTCATATATTATTTTTTGAAAGTAGTTTTGAAATGATAAAAAATATATATATTAGGACTAGTTTAAATAAGAATTAAAAAGAAGTCATATTTTAATATAAACTAATTTATTCATAATTAAAGGAAATTCAAGTTAAATTATGTTAAATGTTAAAAAATATCCAAAATTGTTGGATGATCACTCCTCCATAGTTAATCAATAAATTTTATAAATGTTCACAATGGTCCCACTTCCTCTCAACAAAGAGGACATATTTTAAGATCTAAAAAAGAATAGAATTAGATTAGTTAGTATTTTAACAAGTGGAACATTAATAAATCCTTCTACCTTAATATACATGTCCCAAAGACAATTTTACAACTTTTATACTTCCTATTTTAAATTCAAATATTTCATATATACATTCTTTATCTATGTTTAGAATTCCCTAAACCTTTTAATCCCATTTTTCAATTCGAACTTATTATGTTTTTTAATGACTTCCTTTAAATAACTTATAATTTCAGTGTATATATACCAATAACTAAATCATCCCAAGATAGAAATTATCCCTTAGATCTAAATTTAATCATCATGGAATAAAATAAATTCTTCATCAGCAGACTCTCAGGTTGTTTTAACTCTTAGTTAATGCCACACTTACACACACACACACATTTTTTTTCACTTAGGAGAGATTATATATCAGTTCAAATATTTTTTTTACTTCCATTTATATAATATATCCAAATTTTATTTATAATGTCTCCCTGAAGTATTAGTAATTCAATGTAACCATTTTACTAATGGTTTAGTTCATAATTCTAGTTTCATCATGTTATAATTTTTTTTCATTGTATTCTTTTATATCACCAATCCATTCCCCATTTCTAACAAGAAAGTATATATGGTATTAATGTGAATTTTTTATTAAATTTGGTGAAAGAGAAGTGAAACTTTAGGGTCATATTTTTATTTTTGTATTATTTTGAAGGATAAAAATACACTAAAATAAAAAAATATACAAAACTATTTATGTCCATATATAATCATATCCCCTGCCACACAGATAACATAGTCACTACATTCAATGAATTTTGAAATGTAATATGTAATTGTGAAGAAGGAATAATATGAGAGTGTCTAGAATATATAATGGGTAAATAGAAAACGAGGTGGAATTTGTTCAAATGTATAAAGGGGAGATTGGATCCTCTTTGGGTTCCTTTCAAAAATAATTTTTAAATTTTCACTGTTGTTTCCCAATCAGTTTCAAGGGATTATTTAAATCATATCCTCAGATCTAAATAAAACGAAATTTAAATGTGTTAGTCACATTAAGTAGTCATGTCCACATTTAAAAAATATTAGTAGGCATGAGTTTTATATGAGAGGAGAACAATATCACTTTATCACCAAATTGGAAGTCTTTTTATAAAATAGACTTCCCAGGATAGATTTGGTCTTTTACTTATATATAAAGTAGTTCACATAAAATTCTATTCCTATATGCTCAATCCCCAGTAGTTGGAACTTTCTATACTCATTATCTTTGCTAAATTTCAGGTTCACTTGTTTCAAATCCCAGATGACTTTATATTGTAGGTATATAGGAATGTTATGTGATTTACCATAAACTATTCTATATAGAGACATACCAAGGGTAATTTTTAAGGTAGTTCAATAATACCATAGTGGATCCTCTACATTCTTGATTATATCCTTTACATTTTGATGAACTATATTTTCTAAAATTCTATTTTCTTTTCTATTGGATGCGTCATCCTCTATGTTTTTAAATTGGTACAAGGAGGAAGATGTTATTTTATACACCCCATACTTTTTCATGAGATTATCCATATTTCTATGGTATAGGTGTGTTATCAGATCACTTATGAATTCCCTAGGTATCCCAATCCAACAAAAAAATGTGTTATCTTAGAAAATCAACAACCTCACTTGAATCATTAGATTTATTTTCTTGGGATTAAATCTATTTTGAGAAAAAATATACAACTATAATAATATATGTAAATATATGATAAACATGAAATTTCCCCTTGAAGTTTATACCCCTGGTAATAAATATTTAAAAAAAGTAAACGGTTGTAGGGGAATTTATTACCTTTTAAAAATCCCTTAAACGAGCTTTATGATTTTAAATGATTTAAAAAAATAGTGTGCATCCTATAAAACTATTTTCCAAAATATTATAGCTTCCAAAACGTCCCTATTTGTTCACTAGGATCAAAGGCAGAATCCAAATTAAAATATATGATAAACTTTTATCATAAAAGATACCTATTAATTTTGTATACATATTATAATTACTTGATTAATATATATTTCTGAAAAGTATATATCCTATAACATATCGAACTTTGATTTATATTTTAGCTTAATAAATATATGCATCGGAATGAAGAACATTACAATTTATGTGACCATGAAATTTACCATTTTAGACTTCCATGACACCTTATCAGTGATTTTATTGATCTACTTACTTGGGTAGAATCATTCAGGGTTGTTTCTATATGTACTTCAACATCACCAATGTGAGGATATCTACTCATGTGTGTCTGAAACATTATTATCATAAATATTCTTTTCTTTTATTTCAATGTTGAATTATTTTATACGAATAATCCACCACATTAGCCTTAGAGTTGCATCATCATTATTCATTAAGTACATGAGATATGTATCATTAGAATAAATGGATACTTTAAATCATATAATATATAAATAAAAAATTCATATTGAAAAAATACGCTCTAAAACTCCTTCTCATTTGTTATATAATTAATGTGATTTTTATCTGGGATTTTTTAATCATAACCTATCACATTTTGGTGCCTATTAATATTTTAAGAGAAAACTACACCTATTTCCATGTTAATGGAATCACATATTATATCAAAGGGTTTTTCATAAGCTAATTCTATAATGATAGTGGTTGGGGTTATGATATCCTTGAGCTTTATAAAAATCATTTGTAGATATTCATCAAATATAAAATCAATATCCTTATTAATAAGATTATTCATGGGTAAGATATTCTTTCAAAAATATGTAATAACCTTCTATAAAATCAACAATTTCCTAGGAATTACATAAGATTTTTTTACAATGGTGGGGCATGGTAGCATAAACATGACATCAAGCTTGGTCATGTCCTCTTCAATCCATTATTTGGATATAATATGGCCATGGAAATTAACTATTTCCACCATAAATTGATATTTTTAAAAATTTAAAACCATGTTATTTTCAATACACCTCTTTAAATAAAATTCTATACTCTCAATATATCATTCCAAATTCTAACCATAAACCATAAATTTACCACAAAATACCTTCATGATGCTTTAAATAATGTCTCAAAATATTTTTTCTCATAGAAGGGTAGAAAGTAATTGGGTCATTACGTAAACCAAATTGTATTATTTGGTATATAAGAATACTTAAGGGATGAGTATATTTTGTTTTTTTTCTAATCTATTAATTTTATAGGTACCTAAAATTATCTAGAAAATACATATATAAAATAGTATTCACTCTTGTCAACTAAACACTATAGTATATGATCTGTAAACGGAATGGGAAATTGGCCACTCTGGGTCACATGGATTTGTTTTCTGTAATCATTATAGACCCTATAACTATTTTTAATCCTAGTGTGAACTAATACATTTTTTCTAATCATAAAAATGTGGATTCTATTATTCTTATTGAAATATGGCTAGGAATTAACAACTAGGAGTCTAGAATTTTATATAAAATTATATGTCCTAAAAGTATTTCAATCACTTTTTAACAACATTCATAATGACTGAGTCTATATTTTATTTAGATTACCCCATAGATTTTAATTCACTCTCTTTCAGTTTTGAGTTCAAGAAAATAGTGTTCTTAATCATACGGAAGTATCATAAGGTGCATTCGAAAGAATTATTAATTTTTTCAATATAGATAAATTTTGGGGTTCTTTATTTGGTTCCAAAATATTTTAAATTATATTAGTTAATTTTTCATATTCCCTAGGATATTCATATTTTAGATTTAATTTAAGTGATATTATCTCAATATTCGGGGGTTGTTCTATTGAAGGTTTCAATTCAGTGTTCTTTACATTAGAAATATATATAAACAAAAAATTGAATGTAATATATTTAATTAGATTATCAATATATCCTTCATTTAGATCACATTAAAATGGATCACTACACATGTTTGGATCCAAACTCAATTAATTTTTAAATATGGAATTATTATAATGATTTTGGGATTCTAGATCTTGTCTTATGTTTAATATTTCATCAATAATTTGAATATCATCCTTTTAGTAGAAATGTGTTTCATGACGATAAAGATCAATAATATAATATTCTTATTGATACAATTTTATTTAATCAAGCATATTAAAATTAATACTATTCCCACCAAAATCTAAATAAGGTGTTCCCTCATGAACATTTATTGTATTTTTATAGTTTTTTAATATGGAATTCCAAATATAGTAGGAAAATGATCGTTACATATGTTTTATTATATATTGAAGATGTTAAAATCAAAAGTAATTACCATACAATTTACAATTACTAGTACATCCTCTAAAACTCTAATTGGGTAAATTGTAGCTCAATACGATAATTTTACCACCACTCTGGTTTATTTTAGATCTCCCACCAATAGTGAATAATAAATTGAGACAGGAATAACATTTATTGATTCCCATGAATAACATAATTCATTATTGAAAATGATTTTTCTTATAGTGTAAGGGATAGTAAAATTGCCAATATTTTGAAAATTTCAATGAAATTATTCAGTGATTAAGGCTAATACATTCATACTCATGATTACCTTTTCATCTTCATACATTTTTGGCTTCTTATTACACATATACCTTGTGAGTTTTTTATTTAGGGAGGATTGTTTTATTCCATCAAACATAGTTATGTTTATTTACAAATTAGTGATTTTATCAATCACTTCATTATTCATATCCAAGTCACTATTTTTCTTTTGGGGTCATCCTTGAGGAGAAGGGAAATATGGTTTGAGGTACATCCCCGTATTATTTTTCCCACATCAATCTTCACGATTTATGCCTCTAAATATTCCTCCACTTATTTTTATTTAGTCTTTGATTCTTCTTACATGAACTTTTAATATATATTTATAGTTTATTTTTATGTTTTATCCCATCCTTTCACTTCACTTACACTTCAAACAACAATAAAATTTACATTAATATTTGGGTTAGGAACATATTAGATTGGATGTTTACCTAAACCATTTTTAATAGAACTGTATAGAGTAGTAGGGATCTATCCATACTAGATATTCAATTATTTACGTTTATATCCAAGACTTTTCAAGGTGAATTGTTGATTTTATTGAGGATCGACTAGTTATCTTAGTATATATTCCATATAGGACCCCTGGTTATTCCCTAATGGTTCATATCTTATAATGGGTTTATAGATATTCATTAGAAATGTCATAAGATTATATGATTATTAAAAATCCAACAAGAATGGTGGCCTCTACGGTCTATACGTTATATATCCTTATTTTATGGTTGAATTATATTTAAATCATTGGTTTCTTGGTTAATATTGGTTCTGAATCTTGAACATGGACTTATGGATTTTAGTTTATTTTTCAATGGGGTAGAAATACGTAAAATCCTCCAAGGAATGGCATAGATAGCTAACTCATGAGGTGTAGATAGTAAATATTAACTTCCATTTTTTAGTGTTATCTATATCACAAGAGAGGTTGTATGTTCAATTATAGTTTCGTGAAAAAATATTTTTAAAACTCTTTACCTAATGAACACCTCTAGTAGTATAAGTTATAAATAATTATGATGTTTTTTATGAGATCCACTCTATCAACTCAGAAGAATTGGATGGATATTTTTTATATTGTGTCTCCTCCGAAGGAATCATCTATAAGGTTCCAATTATTTTATAGAAGTCCATGATAAAAGAACAACAAAATGTGATGGACCTTAAATGATTGATGAGGGTATAATAGAGTCATATTCTTGAAACTATCTCAAAACACATACATGGTCTCTCTATTAGATTTTATAATTACAGATATCCCCATCATCGGCTGGTAATTCTTGAATAATGGAAAAAAAATCTAGAAGGAGGCCCTATGGAACTCTTCCTAGGTTATAACCTCTTTATGCTGATATTTTTACAAATATTCATCGGATAAACCCTATAAAAATAATATTAATTTCTTTTTACTAATTTTATTTTCTGATGATCCTATTAATTTAAAGATGTTTCAAATAGTCCCAAAATCTCCTAGATTCTTATTTAAAAACTCTCCTTCCAAGGCATGTATCTTTGGTAAAATTTTAATAAGTATATTCTTAAGTTCAAAATAAAATTGGTTTTAAGTTTTTAATAACTGATTATTATTATTATTATTTAAATTAGGTATATAAATTTATTTGAGGGTTATATTAATTGGGACAGATTCTATGCCATGTTTTCACTTCACACTGAATATTTGGATGATATGTAATATTATAGGGACTTTTTCAATGTGATATAGAAAAACTCTCTCTACACTTTCTTATTAATCCTATGGTTTTAGAATCTATCCAGCAGATTTCATAAAAAAATAAGATAACATGATAATAACTAATCAAAACTATATCCTGTTTTGAATTAAAAATAATTAAACCAAAAGAAAATAGTACCATAAAAATACTAAAGCTGTATTACCTCCATAGAAGTGGAATTAGGTTAATTGGGTGCTTATTTTGGACCTCATAGAAAAACAATGTGATACCAATAAATAAGATAGTATAATGTGACTTATGTTGTCTTTGTTGATTCAGAATTTTCAATATACTTATTGTGTTATGTGGGCTTAGATTGTATTGGAACACATAGAATGATTTTTTTTGTTTCCGAAATCTATTAAAATTATTATTAAAACAATGTTTAAAATAGTGTTATCCCATCATATATTTATACAGTTAACCTCTTAAATCGTGATTAATACAATTAAACTCTCTTAATTTATCTAAATAATCAGTTGGAACCCCAACCAATTATCCTCACTTTGTATGCTCATCTTAAACAATGATATGTAATATATTACACACTACATTCTCTTACTTATACAAGTTACCAAATACCATAAATCAGTTGTGAACAAAACAACATTTCCATCTACTATATGGGAAATGAACTAGGTATGAGGGATATTGAGATAAAAACTAGGTGAATTGAAGGAATAAAAATCAGAATATGATCAATGATGGAAATATATATTTTCCTAAAGTATTAAAAAAATTCTAGTAAGATCAGGAAATAAATAATTATAAAAAAAACTCAAGATTAATTAACATGGGTGGGGTATGTTTTCTTGGAAAGAACACTGTGGGTCTAGTGTTCTATCACTATAATTATAGAAAGAAGTAAAGAAAATAAAATTAAAATCTAAACACTAATATCCATTCACAACAATGAGTTTCACTCCCATTTATAAAAAATTCGTAATTATTTGAAAATCTCTTAATGATAGGATGATCCCCATATAAATATAGAATACCAAAAATTCCTAGTGTAAATGGAATAGAATTTCTTATTTATGTTCACCAAAATGATATAGACCATTAATGATATCATGTTTCATCCTTTTCTCTAGGATCATGCACCTCTAATGAATGTGTAAGATTTTTTTCTTGATTTATTTAAGCATTTTCAAATGAACATATTTCTTTAATCTCATTTTTCCTTAGACGATTTCCCCATGTACTAGAGATGATCCATAGAAAGGGTTCTTTATGATTAAGTATTCTAGTATATAGAAAAATATATTATCTAAAATATATTATAAAAATCTTATGGAGCTTCCAAGATATATTATGTACTATGTGGCTCCATAATCTACTTTGACTTTCACTTTATGTTTTTTAAAATTACAATAACTTTTACTTTATTATTTGGATAATTAGAATTTATCAAATAATTAGTTACTTATTACTTATTAATATTTTTAATGATTTATTAATTGGTATTTTTTATATAAAGGATTCTACAGACAATATGTTATTCAATTTTTAAACATTAAGTTCTGACTTATATGTATAATTATCCTCACATAGATCTGTCCTTAAATAGATCCTTATATGATTTCTTATTCTTATGAAAAATTGTTCTATAAAAAATCTTTGTGTGTAACTCTACTAGATATATACTTATTTAGATACTTACATTGATCCTTATTTTCAATATCATCTTACATGATTACTCATAAAAATAATTTCACCTATGTGGTTTTGTATCAATACATGGATATTCAAAAGATTCTTACAAGAATTCACTCATATATAGAATTACTAATATTTACAATATAAATAATGATTATATATCTAAACCATTGGATGTCAACATTAATATACTAGATATAATTTATGAAAACTAAACATAGGATCTATAATCAACAATATTTGTAACACTCTGAGATTTTGTAAAATATTTTTTTAAAATAAATTAAATTTTCCTATATTTTCGGTTACATGAAAATCTTGGTATATATTTTGTTTCACACAATAGTTAGTTTATATTGTACACAAAACACTTATTTTATCTTGAATTACACAAAACACTAATTTTTTCATGTGTTACACAAAATACCGAGTTTATCTTGTGTTACATACAAAACTGAGTTTAAATGTAACATGACATACTATTATAATAATATTATTTAATATGATAGTTATCACCTATCTCTTGGAATGAAGTGTATGAATAGGATTAAAAAAATTATAAAAATATATGGTTTACACATGCATATATAATTAATTGTTTGGTTACTAATTAATTTTAAATGGAAATAAAAACTGATTGAAAATAACAGAAATAATTTGTTTTTCTAAAACTATTTTTATACACATAATTTTTTTAACCAAAATCAATTAAATCAGTAAATTGTGGATAATTATTTTAATGAAATTAATATATTACATATTCAATCAAATATTTAACAATCATCTAATGTGTTTTCTATACAATAGATAATAATAAATCTAATTTTAGCTTAAAATTATATTTTTTTAAAAATACTTTTGTTGTCTTTGATGATCTTATTTTAAAATTTACTTCTAAGAAAATTATTCAAAAAAAATATTTTTTAAATTTTAATATAAAATTTATCTTAGGATGATTTTTTGGGAGTTTTTTGAACTGTTTGATTTTCTAATAAACAGTGAAAATTGCTTAATTTTAATTGAAAAATTTATTTTCATTTAATTTATTTATTGTGCTAAATTTTAATTTTAATTTTTTTAATGTAAAATTATATTAATTTTACATTTAATAATACAATTTAGGTAACTTTAATCAACTTTATATTGAATTTTGATATAAAAACATTCTAAAATTTTAAACAGTTTATTTTTGAAAAACCCGCTTTCTTGTGACATCTCCAGGATTAATTTTAAATTAAAATTTTCTACTTATGTAATTAGAATTTGGGAAATTTTATTCCATAATTCGAATAATCAAAATTTATATTATAAAATAATTTCAACTAAATTTTATTACATAATGATGTGTGAAAACAGTAAATATTATTTACTACAGTAAATGTAAGAATTGGTTTATCGGGGATCAAACTAAAAAGATAAGGGTTAAAAATAACACAAAACACATCCAAAATTTTTTTAGAGATATAATTCATAATTAAATCTTCTATGAAAAATTATGTTTCATTATTGGAGCCTTGTGACATGATAAAAATGTGGGTAGAATTCTTATTTTTCAAAAAATTACAAGTGGGCCACTAACATAACTTATAAAATGCCACCAATTCTCTTCTATTATTCACACATTCAAACCCTTTCTTCATCCAATAAATATATGAATAAATTCCCAATATCCCACCTATAATCCTGGAATTATAATTTTGGATATAAATGTAACCTAATAATACTTTTGGTGCAAACCAAAGGGGGAAACCCGATGAATTGGTATGGTTCTACAATAAGAATTTTTATTATATTTCACCTGCAAAACATTAAATTATTATTAAAAATGATGATATAAAAAACTCAACAACTTACATATATATATATATATATTAATTTAATTACCTACAACCATATCCACCTCTGTAAAATGGATTATAAAATCATCATTAATGTGTGGATGGACTGCTGTCTCACGAACAAATAACATTCATTTTTTCATTAAAACCTATATTGATGGGTGATGTTGAATATAAGATATATAGATTCTATTTATAACATAATTATAACTAATTATTCATTACATAATAAATATTTTTTTTTAATTTTATCCCATAGGGAATATTATAATGTTGCTCGTGTATACGGCGGTCGACCGCCTCATAAAGCGATGTGATTCCTTTTCACTAACGCATTACATGGTAGATAATAATGATAATGTAAAAAAATTTGATATACAAGAAATAATTATGATATTTATTAATATTTATCATTCTTAAAATATAATATATCATTTATTTCTTACCTTTTCACTCAATGAAATAAGATAATATTATTCGTGTACTTGTAGACTGCGGGCTTCACAATGTGATGTGACTCTATCATTTCATCACCACACCATGTGAGTGATATTTATAAATATATTAAATGGAACAATATTTTATTTCTTATGTTATAATAACTATGGTAATATAATATTTTACTTACATTCTTTCCATGATGATCATTGAAAAATATAAATGTTACTCTTGCATACGTATCGTCTATCGTCACCATGAATAATGTATTTCATGTTATATATAAATTTTTTATAGATTAAAATATATACATATATAATTAATATATATTATATTTATATCATGTTTAAAATTCTTGTGGTGATTTAACCATTATCAATTTAAGAGGATGAAAAATAACCGATCTAAACATACACAAAAAACAAAAACGTTATTCATGAAACATGACTTTAAAATGCTATTGTTATTAAATATTAATAAATGGTCATAATTAAATAATATATGGTATGATATATATATATATATATTTTAATATATTTATAATAAATATATATTTTTTATATAGTAGGCTCTAACGTGTATGGAGGAAGTCGAGACTCAATGTAAGGAATTTCTACCTCAATTTTTACTTCATTAGACACATTCCATATTGAGCACCTATTTATTTAATATGGTTCATATATTTCCCATGAATTTATATTATTATTATTATCCGGAAAATTATTTGGGTTTTCATATCAATTTTAGGTTCTCTCTCATGAGTTTTATAGTTCAGAAGTTTACAAATCGGTAAGGGGTTTTTGTATAATTTTTCTTTCTTGGAGACATATATTATGTTATGAAACAATATTATTTCAAAAAGAATATATAAATACCATTTTAAATTTAATATGAATTATGTATTTACACTCATGATATTTTAAGAACCTTTTAATATTATTTTTTCATGGGGATTAAGATATAAAGTTACTAATGTGGTAATGATTTTATCTTACAATCTTATCATTTATTGAGATTATTTATGATTATGTTTTTAGTGATAAATATTATGATCAATATCTCAGTAAACTCATGAATTTTAATATCCTATTGTTATTCATGATATTATTGGTACCATTTTATCCACTCTTTGGTACTTTAAATAATTGTGATAATGCTTTTTATTAAAATATGACTATATCTCTCTCTTCAGTTCCAAATTTTTTTTCTTCCAAAACCTTGTTTTAAAAAATGATAAAAAAACGTTTTAAAATTATCATATTATTTTTAAAATATGTATTTAACCTTGATTGACACTTTAAAAAAATAAAATAAATATTCATGGCTCTTTCCAAACAATTATCATTTGTATTTTATTGAAAATATGAATGGAATCATAGTTTTAACATTTAGGACATGAATGAAACTTAATGTCCTAATTATCATTATTTTCATTTAATATTCCTTTATAAAGTTTCATAATTATTTTCGAATCAATGTATCTTTAATAAAATATGATTTAAAAATTGTTCTTCCAAGGGGAAATGATATTTTATTCAAGAAATGTGTTAATTGAATTTTAAATATTTCTTTACATGTTATAAATATTATTTTCAATGAATATGATTTTGAAAATATTTAATGTTTTAAATGAGATTTTCAAATAAAGATTATTTTCCTTAAAAAATGTTCCATGTGATTTTTTTAAAAATCCATATCTATTTATCAGTATATCCTTTTAGGTTACTTTTTATTTAATGGGGATATGATCCAAGGATACAACTCTTTTTCTTTCTCTTAATGGTTTATATTTATGATGACATAGTGTCTATGGAACATGTTTCTCTTCTATAGGTTATACCATGATAAAAGTATTATGAACCACTATTCTTTTTCCATGGGTTATACTATAATGAAATGAATATAAAAACTATCTATTTTCCATAGGTTTTGATGATAGGAAGTGTTTATGAAACCCATTTAAATTCATAGGTTATGATATATTGAATGTTTTATGATCATGGGGAACTCATTCATATGACTTTCATTAGGTTTTGCGAGAGACCTATATATCCCTGTAATTCATTAGGTAATGATAAATGTTCTCTGAGCTTATAGGGTAAATTGGTGGCTATCCCAAACCTAAGAATGATAGTACATGATTGGTTATCCTAAGCCTACAAAATAGTGTACACTGGTGGATAGCCCAAACCCAAATTAGGTACACATGTGGTTAGACCAAACATAACATGTTATAATAGTTTCTGAGGGTTTTATTGACATAATATCTTATAAGATTGTGTATATACCAAAATTCTATGTATGATGCAAATTTTATTCTATAATGGGTCATTTTCTTTGATTCCCTTATGATTCATTTCTTATGAAATACCAATAATTATTCCATGAATCAATATTATTATCACTGATATGAAAGAAACATGTTTCAAATGTTATTATCAAGTTATCACACCCTTAAGATAAATTTATGATTATGTATCTCCCTTGTTTCCCTTTTTAAGCATATAATCTCACCATTTCTAGGCTTCCTTTCCCTAGGATATGAAGAAAGGTTTTTACGTAGGAGTACTAAAGGGTAAAATATGTATGAGATACATTAAAGATATTTCATGAAAGAAGAATGTTGTGTTTGAATTTTCCCAAGGCACTAAACGGTTATGGTACTTTGGCATGTTTTTATATAAATTAATGAATATTAATCGAAAAATATGAAATATCCATGTTTGAGTATCATGGTTCGATATATTTTTTATCATAGTAAATGTTTTGTTTACCTCTTGAAACTAGGATGAGAAAGCTATAGAGAAATATGTAGGTATATTTCTAATGCTATTTATAGAGATTTATCTTTGGATAAGTCTAATAATGAGTCGAAGTTTAGAAAAATTCCTTGAACTTTCCGTATAAAGGATTCAGAAATTGGTTTCAAAACAATTACATATCTTTTTAGTTATTTCAAGTGGATGTTGATCTGGAAAAAGGTACCTATGGTTTATAAATATGAAAAGGTAACATTGATATAAACTCAATCATCACCATGTGAATGAAAATGGTACTCTATACACACCTAGTTTGACACTCTCTGGAGATATGTTTGGGTAATTCATAACCTATTTATGAACCGTCATGAAGGATTTTACTAAATGATGACTGTAAATGAACTATGATAAACCTAATTATTCATATATTAATAGGAAAGGTGTGAATATTTATACATCATGTAAGTGATTTTCATAATAATTTGGTTTACCATAATAATTTGTGTTTCTGGCACTATTTTTTTAGTGTTATTCAATGTTTGTAACTAGAAAGAATCGTGTTAACACCGAATATGATTGAAAAGTATAGGTTCATGATATATGAATTACAACATGAACCTTGATGAGATTCATAAAGAATATATGTTTTTTTAGAAAAACATTGGTATTATGTTTTTTGTGATGGTTGATTGTGGGTGGGGTTATAGTTTGTACAATAATTGACATTGGGTTCACCATTTTTCTTTCCCAAAAAATCTAGAATGGTCATTTTCTCCATGTTTGGTTGTGAAGGGGATTGAATGTTCTTCATAATTATTTTCAGCAGGTTTACAATATTTTTTTAAAAAAAAATATTAATGGTTATGAAATATGTATAGTGTATGGACATAGTTTCCAAAGATAGGTGGTCTTTTGGTGTTTCAGACCCAATGATGAATATGAACTCACATTTTTTGAGAGGATGGGATGTACCACCTCGACCCCAAAAGCCTAGATCTTGTCCATTATTATATTACATTTTCACAATGACAAGGAATAAAATCTCGAAGGAAAAATTAGTTTAGCAGTCTTAGAAGACCCGATTACATTCAACATACTCATAATATACTAGGAAAAGAAAATATAACAAGATATAATATAAAACTTAAATAAACTTCACCCTTGAATTCTTATTCGGAATTTTCATCTTCATAATCTATAGAAATAAGCATCAGAAAGGGGTTATATCAAATTATTAGTAAGGGTAAAAAATACCACAAAAGATATCATAAATATAAATATTAGGCATAGTGAATAACTAAAAACCCATTCCTTTAAAATCTAACATGAACACATTATGGAAGGAATTAGAGCTGAATAAATAATTTCATAATAAAAAATCATTATGGTTATTATACTTTTATAATAACCCCATGAAATTTCAATTATTTTTTCATAATTAGGTAATGAATATTGTGGGAAATCATAACCATGCAGTCATGGCCTTGTACCTAGACTATAAACAACTATTTTTAAGGCCTTGTGCCAAGACCATAGTTTGTCTAATGAGACGAACCGATGAATAGAGGGGATAACGTAGACCCCACACATCACTTAATAAGTCCAATTAATTCATAAAATTAATGGTGTGAAAATAATCAATATGTACATTCATATTGAAACTAACATATGAAATGTAACTACTTTCCCCAATCATTAAAAGTAAGCAATAACCATTCAGAATAATGTGGTGAACTGTATCAAGATAGTATGTCCATAGTCAAGCTAATTAGAAACCCCTCAACAACATATTATAGATGATATCATAATATATAAACCTCTATGAAATAAAATATTAAATAAATGATGTTGAAATAAATAAATATACTTTTATATGAGACCATTGCGAAATTCTTGAGGAAATAAACCTTAAACATTTCAAAGTGTTCATTCCACCTTGAAACATTCAAATCATAATCCCTTAGAATATCATGAGAAAAAAGAGACTCTTCATATGATATCACAAGGGTAATTACATACACAAAAATCAACTAATAAGTTATTAATAATATATATATCTCATAAAATTTTAACTGAGGTGAGAAAAACCCATTTTACTTTAAAAAGAAGAGTTATTTTGGAAAATCATTTGTATTTGTCATTAATTTGGATTTAAATATGTATATCCCAGAAAATAAAATTTAATGACATTGACATTACATTGTAGGCTTAAATTATGTCAGATGAATTGAAATCGTGTCAAATGTGTTTTTAAAGAATCTTTACAATTAAAATATTTTTAGTGCGGTTTAAAAAAATTATTCAAGATATTTTAAAGTTAAATAGCATGTTTGATTTCATAATACTAGAAGTTAACAAAAATATATTTTTTATGTTAAAATATGTGATTTTAAAAAGATAAATATTTTGTAAAATAGACTATATAGTGAACTTCATGATAGGTAAAATTTTGAGAAGTTCCTTGAATCGGGGTTGCATTTCAGAAGAATTTTTGTAATATTCTTTTAAAATATTCAACTCTCCATAAAATAAAAATGGATTATCATTAGTACAAATATGTAGAAAATTCCCACAGAATTTATGTGGAGTTCATAAGAATAAATAAGATTTTTATTGAGGTGAGTAGAGAATAATAATAACCCAAATGAAAATGGAGGTTCAAGTAGAAAATCCTTACCAATTTGTAACCAATCGATTCCTATTACCCAAAATTAATATCCATAAAATGATAAATTAAATAACATTAAAATAGATATATTCATGATATGTTACTCAATGGTAATTATGAATACACCATACATAATAAACAGTGTTGAATAAATAATATCTCACAAAAATGTAAGTGAGAAGATAAAACCCTTACCTTAAGTCTGGTGGTGTTCATTACATGTTATTAGTGTCCTGGATAACCAAATTAAATTGATTAATTAATAAATAAATAACCTATTATTTATGTAATTTATTTAGTATTCATTTATTAAGTTTATTCAGGTCCTTCTTTATGGTTATATGAGGTCCAAATTTATTGTTTGGGATAGTTTTGTTCCTTTTATTCATGACTGCTTTACTTACATACGTGTAAAGATAGTCCTATAAGACGAGAATGGTTGTCCTGAATAAAAGATCTATTTTATTTTTTAATATCTATAATATTACATGGTTATAAAATTCATTTGATTATTGGGATTTAAGATAAATCTTTATAAAACATTAATGATAATTTTTTGGGTTAATTAACGGTTTTTATCACAACAAAATCATTTTGATTTATAAAAAAAATATAATTTGTACCAAAAGATTCCTAAACATTGAATAATTTATAATACATTTATTATAGTATATTTCAACCATAAAAATGGTTTCATTTCTATAATTTATGATGGTAATAGAAATTGAAAACTCATCATCCTTGGATGTTCTAAATTAAAACATCTTGGATGGTGTTTTTATTTCTAGTATAAAAGAAGGGGAAAGGAGAGATGATGATGAATTATTAAATTATCAAAAAAAATTCCAATAAAATTAAGGTATGGGAGTTATCATAACATTTGGATGAAAATAAGTGATGAAAAAATAAATAAAATAAAGGAACTCAAAATAAAAGAAAAGTTGAGACATTTCTTATGAAAATTTGGCAGCCTAACGACATTGCTTAAAAATTCATAAAATCTTTTGATGATAAAAAATAGGGTACCTCATAATTATTAAATAAAATATTGATATTAAGGGGGTATGTAATTACCTATCCCAACATAATCCAATTTAAATTAAAAAAAATTATCATAAAAGGAAATCTTGAAAAAGAGAAGGGTGGTAGATTCCCTTACCTTGTAGAGTAACTCCTATAACCTAATGTTTGGGACATTGGGTGCTTGAGTAAATATTATGAGGACTCCTAGGGAGGTAAAATTACAAAATATTAATGTACGATGAATTTTTAATGAATGAAAATTAAGTAATGTGTGGGTATATATAGTAAAAGAGAGGGAGTATTTAAATAATTTCAAAGGAAACCTCATTAGTGGTTTTTGAAAATCTATGGGTATTACAAAGGTATTTTCCCATGGTATGGGAAAAACGGGACAGCTCATATCATATATTAATGTAAACAAGTAGGACAGTATTCTATATTAATTACTACATCATGATTATTTCATTAAACATTCTGAAAACTCCCAAATGTATTTTTACTATTCACGAAAAATTCATGTATTGTAGAAAAATGAAAAAAATTTACTCCAAAATATTTTAATGTGTAGAATTCAAAAATGATATTGATTTTTTGAGAATAATTTTCTAAATATTTTAAATTTAATTTTCAAATAAAATAATAATTTATTCCAAAAAACAACTTTAAAACTATATCTCATTTTATAACAACTTGAAAAATTAATCAAGGTCTCATAAAATTCTATTATAAAAATAAGAAAAAAAATTAAAAATTTATAACTACATTTTATGAAAATAAATTTCCATTTTAAATTAGTAAATTAATCATAAAGTTATAATTAAAATATTTATGACATTCAAAAATACCATTACAAATAATATGATCATTTTTTCAGTTATAATATGTCTCAATTGTATTTATTCAGTCATGGGTGATGTTCCTTTTATTAGCTGATTTACTATTCACTAATATTCATATGAGTAATAGTACTATTCACAATGGTATGTTACTATTTATAAGGGTATGTTACTATTCATCAAAAAAACTAAGTGGATTCTATCAGACTTTAATTATCCTACTGAATGCAACCGTGTTTGTCATTTTTTCGAAAGTCAAATTACAGAAGTAGAAAACTTCTGTTTATGGTTTAGGTTATAATAAAGTTTCTTTTTGTATAGACTTAGTATTTCATTCATTTTATATTAAATCTATTTGTAAATTCTTGGCATGTTACATATGTGGTCGGGCTTATCACACCCTTTTGGGAAAAATTATTTCCTACATTGATACTCACTTATATATTTTTCATATATTCCTAAAATCCTTCCCATGACCTAATATGGGACTGGTTACCACTGTGTTAATAACAGGGTTAATACCACATCATTCTCTTATTTAGTTATGATTATATAGTTTATATACTTATTTAGGCACTTTAATGTTTATTTTCATCAAGGAAATAGTTTGAATCTTGTATATGGGATTAAACCTCTATGAGGCATCCTACGTACCCTATGAGAACAAGAATCAAAACCCACATAGTTATTTTGAAATTGTTTAGGTTCATGTGATTTAAATAATATATGTAGTTTAATGTAATGTAATAAGGATGTGAATATATATATCAGGCCCCGATAAAGCATTTTAAATATCTTTTTGTGAGAGGAATCAGTCTACAAGGTTTTATTAGGGTTCTTATGTCGATAATGACGTGAGAACAGATGCCTTGAGTTGGACTTATGCATACAGGAATGCCCTAGATTATATCATTGAGATTATGGACCTCTAAGTGAAGATGATATGTAATAATAATAATAATAATATCCCAATGATGAGACCACATGGGGGAAATCTAATCATGTTATTGGTAAAATTATCACGAATCTGTAATCCCACGTGAGTCATGCTCGGTATGAGAATAAAGATATTACAGGAGTTATGACAGATCATATGAGAGAATATTTTCAAAGGACTTCCCCATAAAAGTTTTATTTTGAGTGAGATGATTACCTATCTCATGGAGGGTATGGTGTATAGATCTTTTCTTAAGAATCTGTCTAACATATCCTATTTATAATAGGAATCAGAGTCATCAAAGATGGATTCAGTCTCAAACCCTATGATGCATATAGTGTATCTGAGGGAATGGATAGGGATTACAATTAAAATGATTCCCATTTATAATACCACTTACCAACCGCTGATGGATGAGGGAGGATGGTATGATTATAGTAGAATTTAGTCTCATAATTCAAGAATACTTGGGACATGAAGGGACATACTCTAGAGTGGATTCTTATTGGTGCTCAGGCCTTAAGAAGGTGTCCTGTGTATCGTGTTTGGAAAATATTTAGAGCTCTAATATTTCAGTGATTTCCTAACCTAATAATGGGATTGGGAGGGTGAGAACACTCTAAGACATTGTGATTGTCCACATGGTTTTAGGAATGACAGTGGGTTATACCATGATGGATTTCCATATACTTATTCATTCTCTATCTTCTTATAGATAAAGATAGATGCTGACTATAAAAGTTCTATTGTATACGCTGGGCATTACATGGAGGGCATATCTAAGAGAACAAATTATATATGTTCACATGAGTTACTAACCCTAACCCATTAATAACACTCCCCTTATAAATGGGGTATACGGATAAAGGGTCCTATCTGGGGGTTCTCATGGTGTATGTCTGATTGTGTCTACCAAATGAAGTTTATATGTCCTATGAGACATGCCCGACATGTCATGATGGTATAGTAGACATTTATAGATTATTCATCTGACATGATTGGGTGTTAGTATAACATGTCAGAAACATCCAAGGGTTTCTACCTCACATGTCCAGGATGCTTCACACAAACATATTTGATGTGTTTAAGATCTTTTACAAAATCAAAGAAGTCATACGGATGGTATCTTATATGCCCAAATTACTTGTCTTGTATTTCATGACATGACCAAAGATGACATGCCTAAGATATGTTGCATAATCAAAGAGGGCATGTCCAAGATACATCACATAACAAATTGGACGTGTCTAATATGTTTTTCATATTCCAAGAGGAAATGTATATTTTAAATTACATGATCAAACAAACTTGTCCTTAGGCTTTCACATGATGATGCTGACATGTAAAAGATGATTCATAGGATAAAGATGACATGTTAATATGATTTCAAGAGGAAAACGTGTCTCATCCATAGGTAATTAGAAAAAAATAACTATATGTAAATAAGTTGTCCCTAGATCAAACATAATTGTCCTCATTCTATCACAATAAAATAATGACATGTCCAAGACTCCTGACATGACAATTTCTTCATGTTAATAAGTTTCCATGATATCAACCTAAATTTTCTATAGGAAATAACTTGACAATGTAGATATGTCAATAAGTTGTTGTACGATCATCCTGAATTATCTATGGCCTCTCTTGAAATCAATGTGACATGTCTTATTCAAACCAAGGACATCATTAAACTAGTGAATAATATTTTGATTCCATGACCTAAAACTAATCTTGTAGTGGTGTCTCGTGAACATGTTTATGATATTACACCTTCATGAATATTTATGTTTCATGTACAATGTGATCATGAATCAATGATTCATATAAAATATATTTATGGAAGGCGGTTACATGGGTAGTGGGTTTATTCCATATCTACACGTCCTAGGCCTTGTATGAAAAAGGGAGGGTATTCCCATGAGTAATCATGTGTTTGAAGGCCATATACATGTTGAGGGGAACACCATATGATTTAATCACAAGAATATACAATATTTATGTCATTATCATGACCTAAAAGGTGTATTTAAGGGGTTCTACAGTCATCTGTGTGGTTTTTCTATTGAGTTTTTATTTATGGGTGAGGGTGCACAATACAGGGAGAAGAGGGTATATGATATGCGAGATGCATTTCTTCATTAGTCTCTCTACATGGAATGAGATTTATGAGGGTAACACATGTTGAAATCATCACTTCTAGGGATGTTTTTGAGTATCATCGTATTGATATTTTATGCCATTACAAGATTCATGCCTACTAGTTCGTATCTGTAGACACCAGTATGGGTTTCCCACATGTATGAGATCCTCCACTAGAAGGATGAACAAAGGTGATACAATATTGAGGGATCCTCTTCCTAACTTCACATTTATAATAAGTGCATTACTAAGCTTCATATATACTTCATATGATAGTGATTGTATGATCATCATGTGATCTCGTGATCTCTATGGGATCATGTAATGGGTTCTATGGATGTGTCTTTTTCCTTTCTCATTGGTGTTTCATGTATGTATTATGGCTCACACAACAGAGTGAAAAACTAGTGGGGTATCACACGATCAAGTGTGTTCCCCAATATAAACCATGAAACACATGAAATTTAATTCATAATGTGATTGTGTGATATTTAACATATCACACGACAGGTTTTATTGAAATCATCTAAGGATGTCCTCTAGGGATGGTATCATGTATGCTCTATTTCTCTTCTTCCAATTCACTCCCTCTCAAATATGCTTCCCCCTTCCTCTCCCACATGTGTATTTTTATAGAGGAGGAAGGGATTTATATAGTATGAATATGGCCACATTTTATTTTTCATTGCTCATGGGGGACACTATGTGTGATATTGAGATGGTGGATTCATTGCATGAAAAGACTCTCATGATCACAATATTGCTTCTTGTGATGACATGTTGGACAATATTCAGGGATTCATGTGATCAACACCAATCCACCTCAATATCACATATTGTTCATGTGATGTATCTCTAGAAAATAACTAAGGGCATTGAATGATCCAAAAAACACCAATGATATAATTTACATGGTTACATGATTGGCTTTAACCAATATCACTTAGTTCCCACATGATGAAATCGGTAATCATTGAAATGTTTTTCATGATTTCGTATGCTCATGTGATGGATCGATGTTCTCCCCATTTGATCACACTATGCATAATGCATCTTGTGACGGCTTCACAATATATCATGATGGTATTAATGAAAAAAAATCTTCGGTATGCCTTTGGTACAATGTAGAAGGCTCGGTAGTCTCTAGTATGATCGATGGAGATAGATTTCAGGGAGGATCAAGAAATGTTCAGTGTCATATAAATGTCAAACTAGTGGCATGGGAGTGTGGCCAATGAGTGAATCAGAAAGAGGTTAAATAATACATGGGAGTGGGAACGAACTCTTGGGATTGGCATGATCAGAAAGTGGGGGTTTTATCCAAATCTTTTATAAATGAGCATTTTTCCCCTACTATATCACACATCAGTTTATGGACCAAAATCTCTACACTTAACAAGCTATCATGGATCCACCGGTCACCATAACTGAGTTATGAGGTCCACTATCAATTATCATCAGTACCACCCTTTTTCAGCCTACTATCTCATTGCACTGCCACCATATGATGTAGATCTTCTCTTTTCATCAGTTCTTTACTACACACCCCCTTCCATATGTTCTATCATGCCACGGTGGATCCCTATTCATGGTTGAGGCAACTCTCACATGATCTTGGGTCGATCTGGCTTGGATATAAAGCTTCATATATTATTTTTTTGGCTCTGAGTCCTTTGTGAAAAGTATACTGGTATTTTTTTACATTCTTTACACTTTTGAGTTTTTAAATGGTGAATTTCACATCACAAAGTTATGGGTGTCAAAAAAAAATACCCCCTTATAATTTGATTCATTATGAAAAAAAGAATCTATTTCTAAGGTAAACATAGATCAATTTTCTGTATATCTGAACATATGGAGGGCATTGATATTGAGATCTATGAGATTATTTTTTCCAGAGTTTTTTGACTATGTAACTTCTATGTGATATCTAGAGGATACTATTAACCGTGAATTATCAGCTGAATCACAGATATGAAGTACCCTTATCTTGGGGTATTGATATCCTAAAACCAAAATGTGTATAAATTATAGGACAAAATAGGGATTGGGTGAAAAGGAACTTGTGGGTGGATCTGAAGTAAAGCACTTGGACATTTCTATGTATCCAATGAGAATGGAACTCAAGCCTTATAAGATCTTAAATATATCACTATGTAGATCAATATTTGGCACATGGAACAAAGGTTCATGGATGTAGAAATCTATGATGAATGTACTTATATAGATAAATATTATAGGTAAGAAGGGAACCATTTCCATCTTGTGATGAATCCTTGAGTAGAGGCCCATGTTTTGGTGGAGATATTGCATGGATCATCCATGATACCAATCCTTTGTGTAATACCAAATAGACCCAAATGCCTATATTTGAGTTCTTAAATTACAATAGATTTATCTTTTGAAATTTTTATGAATTATCACGAATATTAAATTCCTTATAAATGTACAATCTAAAGTTCTCTTGAGATTCCCTAATATATAAGGATAACATGGGTATGGTATCCTTCCCAGAGGTAGAAATATCTAACTAATACCTAAGTCAAGGGACATAATGAGCTTAGATTTTTTTGCTATGTCTGTATCATGGGATTGATAAAATATGTATCTATTTATTTATATTGACCTATTTTTAAACCAAATATTTATATAGGTGAAGGATTAGTAGGTGTGGAATTGGATTTTTATTAGGATTTACACATAGGGGTTTTTTATCAGAGAAGTTTTCTACCTTTTATGCTTTAAAAATTCTCAATATATACTGGATCGAGAAAATTGAATAACCAGTGAGCATGGACTCATCTTTCTCCCAGTATTAACTTTTCATATTTTCATCCAAGTGAGAATTTTATCTCCATTAGGTGATTTACCTATGGTCTTGAAAGATATTCCATAATTGTTATCAATTTTAGGGTCTCCCAACTCAGAATTTTAATTAATTTATTTTATTATCTTTTATATTAAACCATATATTGTTGTAGTTTAGAGTATTTTATCTTGGACCTATACTTTTAATTTTAGGTTCTTTCAAATCATACATTCTGTTTCTATAGTATATGTTATTTTATCTCATACATGGAAATTACATGTAGTTTAAAGTCTTACTATCGAGACATGATTGATAAATATGAAATGGGGAGGATATACTAGACATGAACAAAAATAGACTAAGGTGATGAGTTCACCATGATATAACATGGGTTCAAAAGTATTGTAGTTCCATTCTTGCAAAGATTATATACCTCTTTTTGGTAAGACAAAGCCCTTATGCATTTCTAGTATGGTAAAAGAGAGATGTCCCAACTCTCTTCCAAGGTTCATTAAATATTTTAGAGGTGGTATTGGTAGTTATAATAAATATTAGGCCATTTGAATCCTCCTAGAATGTTGGAGTATGGTTTTTCTAAATCATGTGTCAAAGAGCTTGAATCGATGAATCATGGAATGGGTTATCCATACCAAGGATGACTCAAAACACCCTATGTTACTGAGTCCTATCACGGTGTCACTGAGGCACATAAGGATTATATCTCCTTTCCTATAAGAATGAGATGCCTATGGTTGGTAGGTTATAGACTTTATGAATGAGCCCATATAGCTGACATGCATGTTCATGTAGAGGGGATCCCAACTCTTTTCCTATGGTTATGGAAGATTGGTTGATAATCAATCATTTGAATGATAAAGTTGGAAGTTGATAGAATGTTATCTAGGAAGGGTTCTAGAACCCTAGGGTAGTTGATATTTTGTTAGAAGAACCATGTCCTATACAATATGGTTTCAACTCACATGGTGTCGTCCATCAAAAGGTTCCATAATGGAACACTACAATCCTTCTTTGAGAAAGGGTATAATAAATGGTGATATAACATTGAGGATGTAAAATACACTGGAATATTCTGTATATGGTAATTGTAAATAATGGTCCCATGTGATTGGCTCATGAGTAATGATATGGTATAATCATGTTGGGAATGGATTAGAACACTCTAAGGACATGAGTTCTTCCAAAGGGTTGGAAGGATCACAAGGAAAGGAAATCCCTTCCTATAGGTCGAATATGTCTCTAGTTTGTAGGTAAAATCCCATATGCATCAATAGAAAGGTCAAACAGAGAGATCTGTTTTCCTTTCCAAAGGATATTAAAGGGTTTTAATGACCCAAGGTACTAAAATCATGAATTTTTATTTATAGAAAATGTAATATTCAATATTTTTTCAAGCACCCTAAAATTTGTATAACTTCCTAGTGAACACAGTATTTTACAAAGGAGATGTGAAAACCATTGCTCTAGCTTTATCTAGGACCAGTGTGTCCAATGAGCACAGTATGGAATTTACTGGTCCACAAAGTGGGAACCATGAGATTTATGCCTTCTTCATTTGTGATCTAACATTTTACTAAACTCAGAATATGAAGAGTTTTGTGAGTGGATACATGACATTTGTTCAATAATCTCTTTGAAGGTTGTCAACCAAAAACGTTTTTTGACTCTTTATCTAGTATTTTAAGGTCCTTAGATTTAAAAAATCAAAGGATAGTGTTTATGTCCACACAACATTGACCAATGTGCATGAATTTTAAGGTCATGAATCATTTGGACCTCGTATGAGGGTAATATTTCACAACAACCTAATTAGGATAACTAGGGCCAAGATTACTCAAATATCCATTAGAGTGGAAGATTATAATTTTGTAAATCATGGATCAATGTTCTCAGTCCATGAGTTTTTGTATGATACAATCATACCATGAATTACCTAGAACAGACTCAGTTGTTGATTCCTTCCCCTATGACATCAGGCTCACAAGAATAAATAAGTCATTCGTACAAGGACTAGATGCCTCTGGTTAATGGGTATAAGACCTTATGCATCAGTAGAAAGGTCAAATAAGGGGATTTATTTCCTTTACAAGGGTTATTAAATGGTTTTACTAACTTGAGGTTCTCAAGATATGAAGTCTGATATATGAGCATATGGAATTAAAAAATTATGAAATCACACAATTCTATCGTGGATCGAGGTTAGGTTCTTGTGGTCCTTTGATAAGGAATAATGATGGGCGATGTCCTGCAACTTTTAATGTCATGTAGTGAGGGTATATATCTCATGTAATGTTAATGTCATGCGACTATGAAATTTTCCTTGTAGTTTAGTGTCATGCAATGGCGATTTTTTCCTTCCCTTAAAGTTTAGTGTCATGTAGTAAGGATGTTCACTGCATTAATCAAACCTATATGTAGTTAGGTGTGAATTTTTATCATTTCAAATATTGTTGATGAATATAGGATTGGGGATATTGGAATCAATATGAATCATTAGGTAATAGTAATCAATCCTCACATAGTTTTTGATTGGGAAACTCTCCATATAGATCTATACAATATGTAGAAGGGGGAATTATTCCTATTTGTTATTGTAGTTTGACACCAGATTGGAGATTCGAGCGTCACTACAAATCTTGTAATGAAATGAATCTATCCACATCAAGTTCTTGAATGGTAAATTATCAATACATGTTTGATATATATTCCAAGGGGGTATTATTTCCATTGATTATGAAGTTAGACCCATGTCTTGAGATACGAGAATCACTACATATCTTATGATTACATGAATCAATACAAATGTAGTTCCTGAGAAACCAGGATGTTTAATGTCATGTAGTAATTATGTAGGCTCCCCATTTTGAGAATGGAATATTATGGTTGGACCAAAGACCTAAAATCTATAAGTCACTATGTGTCCTGCAATTTCAGGAACAAAGCCACACATAGTCCATGAATGGGAATGTGGTGGAAGACCAACACCAATTATAATGGTCTTGTCAAGTGAGATCCATGGTAATACATAGTTTTATAACATGAATGATACATTAACCATTCAGTATAACTTCATGTAGTAAGGACTGATGGTGTGCCTTTTAAAGTATTTAATCTAAGACTATACTAACCCTATCATGTACTAATATGCCTTCATCATGTGGGGAAGCCCTTACTAGAATTACAAAGATCATGTGAGCTATGCTAGGAATGGTAAATAAATAATGGAAAGGTTATCCTCACATCATGGATGAAATTATATAAATTACATGGGAATTTTGTATAATGTGCTGGTTGGGTCAAGATATAGGATCTATGTTTCTCTAAATATCTCATTGGAATGAGAATAAATCATTGGATACTTCTAGAAAGATCATGCAGTTTAATGTCCTGTATTGAGGACATCATTCATGAATTTTAATGTATTTTGGTAAGGAAGAATGTGAATCAGGGTGAAATTTGAGAAATATTTTGGTTGGTCCTGAGATATATGTTCTGGGTGTCACTATGTATCTTTTTATGGGATAAATCAAGCCACACATAGTTTTAGGAAACCGTACAATTTAGTGTCATGTGGTATGGATGTCATCCTTACAATTTCACATCATGAGATAAGGATAAGGGTCACCAAACATAGAAGATAAGGCTCGACCATTTTCAGGTATCCTGATGTCTTGTTTCTGAGATGGATAAATTTTGGACATACACTATATTTGGGTACTGGGTTTTACTATGTATCCTATGATAGATGGAATTAATCACCATGTAGTTCTTGGATGAGGAATTCCCTATGCATATCAAAATCACAAAGAGGGAAAGGATAACTTCATTCCAATTTTTCATATATCTAACTAATATGTGATGAATTGTTCGCAAGATGATTATTCCAATGTAGTTTAATGCCATTCTATCACAACATCTCCCATGGAATTTATCACCATGCAGTAAGGTCGTGTTCGATATAGTTTAACACCAATTGTTTAGGACATGTTTTGTGTAATTAAATGTCATGTGTTCAATATTTAGGGACACTATGTAGGTTAAAGTATTTATTATATAAATTTTTATCATGATAGGGGTTCATTCTCCAAGCCGTTTTCTACAAACCATAATGGTCATCGTGTAATCTTAGGTGGGGTGTAGCCACATCTGGATTAAGTCTATACATTTCTTTATAGTTCCATGTGAATATATATAAATGTTTCTCTAGGACATTAATATACACCTCCCACTCCTTGGGAATAATAGACATATGGGCTTAAATTCATACTTATTTGTCCTTGGATACAATAATCTAATGGATCTTTTCCAATAATTATGTAATTTTTCATACTATAAACACCAAAAGATGTAGTCATTTGTTATATTTTTTAGTAATGGTTGTTGAGTCCTAGAGTATGTGTCCATGTACTTCAAAAAATGGAGTATATTTATGTTTCTGTGGTGACCCTCATATTCCTGGTAATGGAAGTGTCTAACTTCCGATATCTAAACATTCTTGTATATATTTGGGAAAATGTAAATCATACACATATTTTTTTGACCTGTCTGGGATCTCATAATTGGAAATTGAAATGGGTACATATGTTTTGGGACATTTTTTATAACACTCTCCATATCATCATGTCAGCCTTTTATTCACTGGGACTCTATGTTTTTACCTGGTAAAACCACAGAGGTTTCCACTCTGGGTCTCATGCTCCCTACTGTGAAGTGGTTTTGATAGTTTATGGGGCACTATATATAGTTAACCATGGTATTTTGAGAACCTATATATATATATGTATGAATAACAGTAATTTTTTTATCACCTCACTATATGAAGGTGTCTGGGTGAGGAGAGGACTTCCTTGTACATGGGAGATATCACTTTGGTGAGGTTGACCATGGAAGATGTTAGGAGTAGATTCATTGTGATCCATCTTCATACTAAAATAGGGAGGACTATCATGGTAATGATTACCTTATTATTTGGTTTAAGAGTTTATGTACCCCTGGGGTGTTGTGAATGTTTCTCGAACAACCTAAAGGACATTGGAATTGAGAAGATTGGGGATACAACCCTCCATCTGCATCCTCTCGAGAATATGTTGACCATCCTTTTAGGATTGTTCATGGATATTATCTTGTTATACGAAAGATTCTGGAATATATTGATAACCATCTAGTGTTTTGGGGGTATGATCTCAAGGATAATTATCTATTTGAGTAATCCAATGATCTTCTAAAATGCTTCCAAGGTTATAAGCCTTCCTGTAGTAGGTTTTTGGAATATGCCGGTCAATTTTGTTTGAACTAAGGATATGATCATGGTTCGTATATTTATTCCCCATCATAATATACCAATGAACCTCTAGAATTTGAGGATGTGTATGAGCATCCTACTATAATATATTATAATTTTTTAGTAGTTTAATTAATAAGAATATGAGCCTATACCGAGGTATGGGACACACTCACTTTGTGAGCTTCTTTCATAGTGAGGATATACGCCTGATCAAGTACAATGAGAGTATGTCTAGTATTTTTTGACAAGAATATCACCCAGTCCTATGTCATGTGACACTCTCACATGATGATCCCTAGTCAGAGTGGGATATGATCCTGATCATTTGTCACATCCTTTAATGGAACATTCTGATAATCCTCAAGGATGGGATTAAGGAAATGTTCTTTCTATAGAGTATCCACTTGTTCATATTGATCCATGTGTTGTACTGCTCTTGATTTCAGGATAGTAATATATTCCTATCCAAGAATTTTTACCCAAATATACTAGAATATCTTCTCTATCTCTATCAAAAAGCAATAGAATGTTAATAGGGTATGTACAAGAATATATTCTTGTACACTCTCAGATGTCGGGATTGGTAGGTCGATGTCTTTAATTGAAGTAGGGATATACACATACTCTTTTCATCCTTGTGTAGTCATAATATATCAATGGATCTTATACATGGGGTGTGTATTTATACATTCCCCATTCTTGATGCCTATATATGATAGAAAAATTTGTTTGAGATAGAATGCATATGAGAATGCTTCCTCTAGTCCATAACTTTTCCACATTCAACAAGGTTTCCTTGATAGCCAGATCTAAGTGTTTTGGGATGTGGACTGTCAAATAATTCCCTAAGCTAGAGACTGAGGGGTGTTATCAATTTTTTTGATATATCTTAAATTGATAGTGTACTATATCAGTGGTACATATGGAAACAATAATTTCCAATTGATTCTGAAAATATCTCCCAAAGATTGAGATGCTGAACATTTTACCATGTTGTGTTCAGTATGTTGTGTTATATGTAGTTTATCATCATGTGGTAAGTAATTTGTCTTTCAGTTTAATGTAATTCTACTAGGACGTCATCCATGTAGTTTAACATCATGAGGTAAGGAAGTGGTCATGCAGTTTAGCATCATACAACTACGATATCAGTAAGGCAGTTTAATGTCATGCAGTAATGACTTGGGTGAGTAAACATTTCAACGGGTGACTCTTCTGAATGATATTTAATTAATATTATCCATATTGACTGAGTTTTAGGATCCTATAACTATTCAATCCATTACTGTTCTATATATGAAACCAATATTTAAAGACAAATTAGGTCTCTATTGTTTAATTGAGACATCGATGATAGGGGAAATATTTGTCGTGGCCTATTAACCTTGCCTCACATAGCTTCCACATTTTAAGGATTTTCATAAAACCATTCCCCGTAGAATAGTCAAAATACCTAGGGATGTGTTTTTTTGGAATGAATAGTCTTTTTTTAAATTGTTTTAAATGAAGGTCTCCTATCCATTGGAGATATGTAGCCTATGATTCACTTCCCCATTTGTGTATTCTCTTCAGAGTGATCACATTACTAGATTGGGTATTCATGTTTCAGTGGTTCCAATATCTCTTCTTCCATATTCTCTTGAATCGAACCTTTAAAAGAATATAATCCACCAATTTTTTTCATACGACTTCAGTGGTAGGGGAATTGGTTTTTAGAGCCTATGAGCCATGCCTCATCTAGATTATTTATTGTTGAGAAAACTATCAAATTATTCTCTTTGGTAAAAATAATGTTCCAAGGGACATTTTTTTGGAAGGAATATGTTTTGTTTAATCTAGTGTTGATAGATGGTTTCACATCCCAAGGAGGTATGTGGCCCATGATCCATTGCAGAACTTGTGTGTTTTGCTCATAGTGTCCACATGGATGGAGTGGGAATTTAGATGTTTCTTATTTCAAAATCCCCCTATCTATATGATCATGGGGCCTCTACATTAATCTCAATCAACTCTCTATCAAATTCCAGAGATTTTGGTGATAGGGGACATAATTTTTACATACTATCATCCATGCCTATTTTATATTTCTCATTATTAGAAGATCTACCAAACCATTTTCTACGGAATAATCAAATTACACGGGGACATCATTTGATAGAATGGAATATACTATTCAATATCTATCTTCAAGGTATGGTATACCATATTGATTCTCCTATGTAAAATCTATACTGCCAATGGTATAGTTGTACAGTTGGATTTTGAGTCCATGGTATATATTCCAAGCCTTTATTGGTGCTATGTAAGTTGTTGAAGGATTGTGGGACTTTGATGATTTAAACACTTTTAGATGATTAAAAACCCCAAATATCATGGTGTATTTATAGAAATGGTTGAAGTAAAATGGTTTCCATATTACCCCTAATGAGGAGGTAGAAAATATTGAAATTCTTGAATCCTTGATTGTTGGGTTTCCTAAAAATATGAAAATGCGGCCAGCCCTGTCTACTAGGGAACTTCAATACAAGGCGGGATTCCATAGGAAGGTACTGGTACATAATTAAAATATTTAGAACCTAGTATAATTCCAATAATTATTTCCTGGATATCCATATTCTCTCATTTGAGTTGAGTGATATGTTCATCTAAATAAATTTCTTTGTCATCGCCAATGATTTTACTATAAGGAGCCCTGAAAACACCCTTTCCTCTATTGGTTCTAGGTTGAGTTAATGATGATGAGAGTCTTCAAGTGGACCCTATAGAGTAAATCCAATACAAAAAAATGTATATATTATTAATTTTCATTACCCTACAAAATTAAAACTCGGTCAATAAAACCTTCTACATATGCCTAAAAGATACCATTGATCCCTTCTTTTCTTGTTCTAAAAGAAAATGGTATGCCAAACTATTATGTATCAAAAGAATTAAGGATGTTATGATTATACTTTTTATGAGTGTTATTTTAGGGATCCAATGATAAGTATTAATATTCGATTTTTATCATATGAATGGAGGCATAAGTGGGTTGGTACTCCTCCTCAATGGAGTATCTCGTTTGTTGGGTCAGTGCTCAATATTCCATTTGGTGGTCAGTGCCTATAGTATCGTTTGAAGGGTCAGTTCCCATAGTGAAGATGATACTGGGATAAATATTATAAAAATTCCCCCACTCCTATGGGATAGGGTGATACCTGGTATCCCACAGTCACCAAGCCTAGCTATGATGAAGTCAAAGACTCGTAGATATTAATGATCTAGAATTGATTCCGGGCCACTTTCAGGATACACTGGTGGGACTAAGACATATTGGTAGTAATAAGGATATAATATTATTAAATAACATCATTATTTAGATACCCCTATTGGGTTCTCCTATTAGATGACCCAACATGGATAGTCTCTGTAGGGACAACTTCTTATATAGCTTCTTTTCTAATCACACTCACATATCAATGATAATGACCAAAACGGATGGCATCCCTCATAGGAAACTGTTAAGTGAATGATTTGACATGGTTATTTTCCTCATGTACATCTCAAAGGTGGGAATTATTTGTTTTTATAAATTCAAAGTATAATCATTTAAATTGGTTGAATATAGAATCATGATCCACTTCCACACATGCATCCCACCATGGGAAAGACAACATTTAACAATTCATTCTATGAATTATCTCATGAGACAATTAAAAAATCTGTGTGGATCCATTTATGTGCTATACCAAGACGAAGAAGTTCTCTATATGGCATTGGAGGTGTTGTTTTGGTGATATCCTACGTCGAGGCCTCAGGGCCAAATCATCTTATATAGCGATCTCCGAATCCATTGGCACATTTGATGATGTCAATTTGATTATATGAAATTTGGGATGACTTGGGGAATAAAAAAGACACCTTATTAGTGAAGAATCATATATAATAGTAGTTTCTAACAAAATTACATTCAAAGTTAAATGATAAATAGATGGTCCCTTATATTTATGCAAGTTTCATCATGGTAAAAAAACATGTTGGGTTCACCATTTTATTATGTGTAGAATTAAGAACAAACTAGTTTGATGGGAATTGGGTATTCTGTCATTTTATACTCATGAAAGGGATGATATAGTTAAAATATTTCACATCAAGTTCACTATTTTTTATTCATATTAAAAGATATATTTTAAGTTTTTATCAATGGTTGATTGTAGTGGGGTTTTAAAATCATTCACATTGGCTTCCCCATTGTTGTTTTTTATAAAATATAGAATGGTCATTTTCCTGGTGCTTCATTGTGATGGTGGTTAAATTTTTTGTATAATGATTTTAATTGGGTTTACAATATTTGTCTTTAATTGAAAATCTTAATGATTTGAACATCCATAATTGATTACATACCTTCTTCCCAAAGGTAGGTGATCCTTTGGGGTTTTGACCCAATGATTTTTGGGAACTCACATTGGTTGAGAGGATAGGATTTCAGTTTCATCATATCCTTTTGGGGGGAATTTTTTTAAACTCTAGGAATCTCTTATAGGTTTAAGATATGTTCATGAAATCCTCCCCAAGCCCAAATATGGGACTAGTTACCCGTGTGTCAATAACTTGGTTAAGAACATGTGCTGATAGGAATAATTGTGTGCATACCATGGGTTCTCCATCATTCCATTATTTATATTTGATTGTAAATTTTATAGACATATTGAGTTCTCTATATTTTATTACTGATTAGGGATACATTTGGTGTCTTTGAGATAGGATTGAACCTCTTTGAGGTGACCTACATATTCTGCGAGAATAGGAACCAAAAATCATGTAGTTCACTTGACATAGCTTAAGGTCATTTGAAAGAACCAAACCATGCAGTTTAATGTCATGTAGTAAAGACATGAATATAGAGCTCAGGAATTGACGATTTATCAAACTTATCTTGTTGAGCCAAGAATCAAAGTCAATAAATTTCTTGTTATGGGTCTCTATGTCATGAAAGATGAAACAAAAAATGCCTTGAGTGGGACTTATGCATAGTAGGATTACCTGGATTGCCTCATTGAGAGTATGGACATTTGAGTAAATATGATATGTAATTAGGCTTACAACCCAATTATGGGACCAAACTAGGGGAATTATCATCATACAATTGGTATAATCATTTCAGTTCTCTAATCCCACATGAGTCATTCTCTGTGTGAGAAATAAGGGGTAGTAGAAGATTTAACACATCATATGAGAGAATATTTTCATGATACATTCACATAAACGTTTACCTTTAATAGATATGATTACCAATCTCATAGAGGATTTGGTGTGGATATTGGGATATAAGATGGAATCCTACATATCCAATTTATTACATGATTCATATTCATCATAGTTCTCTCTGGTCCCTATCCCACTAATGGGTTTTGGTATTTGAGTTTATGGTCAGGGTTTAAGCTTAAATGATGCTCATTTATGAACCCACTTCTCATCCATTGATAGATGATGGAGGATGGAGAATTATTGTATAACTAAGTCCCATATGTCGGGAATACTTGGGAAATAAAGGTACTTATAATTGTGTGGATCTCTATTAGACTTTTGGCCTTAGGAAGATGCCCAATGTATATTGTTTTAGACAGGAATATAAGTTCTCATAGTTTAGTAAACTCCTAACCTAAAAATGGGATAGGGTTGATGACCACATTTTGAGACATTGTGATAATCCCAAGGGATTTAGGAATATTAGGTGTTCATACTATGACGGATTCCGTTCTTTTTATTCATTCCCTATTATCTGACTGATAAAGAGAGATAATGTCCAGAAAAGGTCTGTTGCATTTACTTGGAAAGACATGGAAGGCCTATCTAGGAGCATGGTATAGATTGGGTCGCATGAGTGTCTAATGCTAACCCATTAATGTTACTCCCCATATAATGGGGATATGAATCCAAAGTATCAGGGATGGAGGTTCTGATGGTACAGGTCGGATTGTGTCTTCTAGATGAAATTGACTTGTCAAAGGGAACGTGACCTATGTTTCTTAATGGTCTGCTAGATGTGCCTTGATTATTCATCCAACATATTTTGGGTGTTGTACTAACATAGAATAAATCCCAAGGGAGTCTTCCCTATATGTCCAAGAATCTTCACGTGATCCATATCGACATGTCTAGGATCTTTTACCTAATCAAAGAGGCCATGTCTTGGGTTTTTTCACAAGATTGTCTTACATTATTTGGATGTCTTCACATAAATTAAGTGTACATTCCCAATATTCTTCACATAATCAAAGAAAATATGTCTAATATGCTTCACATAATCAATGCGGGCTTGTCCAAGATGCTTTTCATAAGAAAAGAAGACACATATATATGTTTTCTCATGGTCATCCAAACATCTCCTAGGTCCATCACCTAAAAATAATAACTTTTCCAATATTCGTTTTATGAAAATTTTATCAAGTTAATATGTTTTCATGAGATCATACCAGCTAGTCCATAGGCAATCACATGACAATGTTGATAAGTCAATAATATCTCACAATATCTAACTAAATTGTCCTCAGGCTATCGTATGAAAATAATGATATATACAAGATGATTTAAATGAAAGTTGCAACATGTTAATTAGTTTTCAAGAGATCAACTAGGATTTTCTATAGGAAGTTGCATGATAATGCAGATATGTTAATTAGTTTTCGCAAGATTAACTTGAATCTTCCAAGGCCTATTATGAGATTAAAGTGACGTGTCCAAGGCTACACAAAGACATTGTGAGACCAATGAATAATCATGAAATATTATATACTTAAATTAATCATGTGGTTGGGTCATGAAAATATAATTATTATCTTATGTGTACCAAAATTTTAAAGCTTCATGTCCAAAGTGATCATTCCAAAAGGATGCATGAAAAATATTTTTGATGGAAAGAGGGTGCATGGTGAGTGGGTTCATTCCCTGGTTTTCAGGTCCTAGGTCCTATATTACAATGTCAGGGATTTCCCATGACCTATCATGTGTTTATAGAAAATATACATTTTTAGGGTTACCCCATATGATAGAATCACATGAAGATAACTTGTTCAGGTGATTCACATGACCTCAAAGGGGTATTTCTAGGGACTCCATAGTCATGTGCAGTGGAAGTCTATTGATACTCTATGTATGGGTGAGGATTTACACTGCATGGAGAAAAGGGTGCATGAAATATGTGATGCATGTTCTTATTGTTCATTTTTCATGGAAGGGGATCTGTGGGGGTACAAAACATTGAATTCATAACTTCCACGGCTATGTTCAATAATCCAAAGATCAAGACATAACTATATTGCGAGACACATTTCTACTAATTAATGTCTGTAGACACTAGTATGGGTGGCCATAAAGTTTTAGGACCTAAACTAGGTGGCCATAAAAGGCAATGCAAGATTAATTTCTCCTCTTCCTAAATCTACATGGTGAAGAATCACATGACCTTGATTCATGTATATGTCACATGAAAATGATAGCATGATCATCATGTGATCATATGATATCTAAGGGACCATTAAAGGGGATCAGTGGAGATGCATTGGGACTTTTTAATTAGTTATGTGTATATGGATGATGGATTTCATAATAAGTGGTGAAACCAATGGGGATCACATGATTGGGTGAGTACCCTGTATGAATTGGAAGTCACATGATGCTTAATTCATCGTTCGATCATGTGATATTCAAGGGATCACATGAAAAGTTTATTATAATCACTTGAGTTGGTCCTTCTTGGATGGTAGCTAATGCACTCTATTTTTTCACCTCCCCTTCTCTTCCACTAAAATATTCTTCTCTCCTTACATTCTTGTGTATGTATTTTTATAGGGGAGGTAAGGGTTTATATGGTCTTAGGATAGCATCAGTTTTAGTTTCTTTTATCAAAGAGGACACCGTGATTATACTTGTGGTGTAAGATGCATCACATGAAAAGAATCACATAATCATGATATGGATTCTCATGATGACTCTGTATACATTCGCCAGGGCTTCATCTAATCGGCACCAAGATTGTTCACGATCATATATTTTTCATGTGGTGGCTCTCTTGAAAATCATTAAGGGATTTGTTTGATCCTTAAGAACTCCTATTGTGTGCTTCACATAGTTTCATGATTGGAATCATGTAATAGTTTATAGTTCCCATTTTATGACTCTAGTAATCATCGATATGGTTTTCATGACAACACATGCACCTGTGATGGCTCGATGTTGTGTCCATTTGATTGTGTGATCCATCACACATATTACTATGGATTTATGTGATACTTTGATCGTATTCATGTGAATAAATCTGTATTCATGGATTTGGAACATCATGGATGGATCGGTTGTCTCAGGTTTGATTGGTGGATATAGATTTTAGGGAGTATCAGGTGGCGTTGGGTTTCTTAGTGGTGTTAAAATAGTGGTGTAGGAGTGTGGAGGATTTGTGGGTGAGTGGGTGGTTGAAGATTATGTGGGAGTGGTATTGAGAGATTTATATCGGTTTGATCAAACAGTGAGGGTTATCTCTATATATATAATAGATGAACAAATTTTTACATAGCCACATCCCTCATCAGTTTCATAGTTGAAATATCTATACTTAATAAGCTATCACATATCCACTAGTCTCCAAAAGTGAGTACTGGGGTTCACTCCAGGTTATCACCGATAACGCCCCTCATAGTCCCACTGTCTCGGTACGCTTATGTCCATGGTGTATCCCTACTCCATTCTTTGGTTCCTTCCTGCACACCCCCTATTGTACATACTAACAAGTCGAGTTGTCTCCCTAGGCATGGTTTAGGGAACTCCAACATGATTAGGGATCGAACTGACTTGCCTAAATATCATATGGTGAAAAATTTTGTTAGCTCTAAGTCCTTTGTGTAATGTATATAGGTATTTTTTCATATTAATCACACTTATGATGTTTTTGATATTGAAGTTCAAATCAAACAATTATGAGTTTCAATAGTCAAATAAGTGGAAAATGGACTTTTATAAAATTTTGTGATGTAATGAACATAGAAAAAATAAGATTAAGCTTCCTACATATCAAGAATGTTGGAAGAAGAACATAGAAGAATATATAAAATGGAGGGGAAGATGTTATCTATATAAAAGAGAAGGACATAGAGTGATTTTTCTGAGTATAATTTATTATATTTGGAGGACATGGGAATTATCCAACTCAATTCCTCGATATAATAATTAACATATAGATCTAGGAGTGCCCTATTCCATGTAAATCATTTAAGTGTAAGGATTGAGATATTTATGTATTGGTATTCAATCATTTTATTGTAGAATTATTTTACCAATGGTATTTGGGTTATAAGAATCAAGAAACATCCTAGGATTACTTTATTATTAGATGAATATATGTATCCATGTATTATTAACTTGAAAGTTATGGATTCTATCAGGTTCTTATATGTTTGAGGTGGAACCTAAGTTTAATGTCTTAGACACCCCTCAAGGGGTTACATATGTTCATATTTTATCAATATTAAGGTTATTTTAGGATAAATTTATAGGAATACAACCCTTTGGTTTTGATGAGGAATGAATTTTATGAAAAAATGATTAACTTTATTGGTAGCATTAAGGGATTATATTTTATTTGATGTTACAGTAATTATGGGTTATTAGAATTTTATAATGTTTACATTAATATAATTTCAGAAAAAGTATAACTCCTAGGCCAAGTGATCACTTGTTTCTTATGAAAAGGTTGTGGGGATTGGACCCACAACCAAAGGGCGATAAGGGTGTAGGAATAACCACTGGCCTATAGGAAAGATTAATTATGGTGGAAAAATATAAAGGGATATATTTTTTAGTATGCATGGTAAGTAATTCCAAAAGGTGTGAATAATAGGCAAAGTTCTAAAAGGATATTGTGACCTTTTTCTATACCAAATAGGAAATGGGAAGACATCACTATGGGTTTTTTCACCAGACCCCCCAAAAAATCTAAAGGGAATAATGATACATGGGTTGTAGTCTATCATCCTATAAATTCAAAGAACATTATCCATATAATATAATTATTAACATGGGATATGATTTACAAAATATACAATAGGTAAGTGGTATGGTTCCAAGGATTAATACATTCAGTTGTATTTTATTAGGATTTGAGGTTTACCTCAAATCATTTGATCAATATTTAGAAATCTATTGATATAGAATAAAGTATCAACAATATGAGAGAAATTCAAACACAGGATGATATGATAAGATCTTTTTCAATGTATTTCAACTGTGTTTTGGATTACACCATCCCCTAGTTTATTTCCCTTGCAACAATTCTTTCACTAAATCATTTGGACCATATCTCGATTTGTGTGTGTCATCCTTGTGTAAGGGCCATTCTAATATTCTCTGTATCATTTGAACTTTATCACATGTATCCAATGATAAAAAATGTGTGTATGGGGAACACTTGACTCCCATAGAGGGCCCCAGACCAAGCCCAGTGTGTGTCGCATGTTCCCTAGCTAAACAATGGCTTTGAATCAGCTAGTGTATAATACATACAGTGTCTTAGTCTGGTGATACTCAAGCCTATGCCAGTTTCTAAGGAGAGCGAGGGGTACAACCGATGGTTACCATTCAAATAACACCCCATGGGCTCCTCAAGAATTTATATATCTCCTTATGAATCTATTTTTATGTACTAGAATAATGTTATAAAAGGATATCTATTCTGAACCGAGCTAGATAATGGGATGGAATTGAGGTTTAGATCCATTCATCAACATATAAGTACTTTACAAAGTTGACTGAAATGTTGTGCTAATAATTATGAGGCGATATAGAATTTGATGTTAGTGAGAATGCCTTTATACAAATTTCTCCATGGAAGAATTAATGGAAAAATAATACATAGATATATCAGTCCCATTAAAAAACATGATCATATCGAGAGAGTAGATTGTCGTCTAGAATTCAACCAATCTTATCATAGGTTTAGGATGTGTCATATAATGTCCCAGTTCTGGAAGCCACCCAAAGGTGTCCCGTACCTGGTTGGTCACATGGCCTCAAGCGCATTTCCCTAAATTCCAGAGGCTATCGACCAGTAGGGAGGGCCTTGGGTGTGATAGTGGAGACACTATGCCCTAATTAACAGAGTAAAACAGTGGAAGTAAACAAATAAAAATAGCAGGAGTAAAAAGTCCAAACAACAGTAAACAGAAGAAGACTTATGAAAGAAACAAAAAGAGAGCATATGTTTAAATGATTCATGATACATATATCTAAGACAGTATCCAAACAAGTCACAATACTTAATACAGTACTAAACCAAAGTAAAAAAAACAAGAAGACAACTCCTCAGCTTCGTAAGCCATAGCATGCTCCCATGCTCTCCAGATCTAAATAAGTCAAGTGCCTAAAGTAGAAGGGAGCTTCCCCTTATCTATACCTACAACAATATATTATGTTTAGGTCCAAAAGCATGGACCAAATAGGGTGTGAGACTAAATCACTGTAGGAAAACACCACAAGATCTGTGCCTAACAGTCATGGAATATATGGAAGGTAATAAGTAAAAGGAATTAGTACATAATGATGTACTCAGAGTAAAAGATCCACAATATCAATGCATTCAGTTCCATATATAAAAAAACTAATAAAAGTTGGTAATAACAAACAAGTAACCCTCTGGGAAGGACTCGCAACCTATCCCCTCTGGTCCTACCTAGAAACACATGCTAGTAGATAAACACGAACGGTAACCCTCGGAGAAGTACTCATAGCCTAACCCATATGGTTCAACCAAACAGGTACAAGCAACCCATTGTTAAGTACACATAGCCTACCCCTCTGGTTCAGCATAAGCATATACTCTCTAAGGAAGCACTCGACGTCAATTCCTCCTATAGTCTCGTATCGATAACTAATAGCGCTTTGGGGAAGAACTTACATCACATTCCCACTATGGCCCATGTCGAGTACCTATAAATACTCTAAGGAATCACTTATGTCAATTCCCCCTATGGTCTCGCATCATAACTAAAACAGACACTCCGGAGAATCCATTTTGTCTGTTCTTCCTATGGTCTACTACACTAGGTTCTCACTGCCCTGTGTAACTAAAGAAAGTACAGAAAAGCATATCGGCCAAAGGAAACCACAATAACTACTTGGATAATAGTCTAAAACATATCGGCATGTCATAACAACAGTCACACCATCCTATAATACTAGTCATGGGAAAACAAGGTAACCTAATAGGCTAAGCCAGACCAAATGGTCATAAACAAAACATGCATTGGAAAACACTTATAAATCATAGAAATTACCCCTATTCTCAATCAATTAACATCTATTCACTAATAAAAACATAGAAGGAAATTATGAAGGCTAAAACGGTAAACTCACAATACAACGTTCATGGGTATTGGGCACTTTTTCACATAAAACTCAAATACGTTCTACGGAAAGGCACAAACCACCTACCATAGTGTTGTAGGATCATTAAACAAGATCCTCAAGCCTTGAATCACCCTGTAATGCCATATATAAACAAAAACACTCAAAACGTTCCACCATAGATAACATGAGAAAGAGGAGAAATCAAGAAACAAAGCTCTTGAATAAGGGAGGGCTTTCTGTGGTGATCCCAACGTAATCGACGGTGGTCGAATTAGAGATTGGAAAATTTATCAAGGGCTTGGAGGAAGTTCGTGGTTGTACGGTCACTCTCGGACCAACTAGGTCAAGAAGGAGACGGTTCTGTCTGTCAGAAGCGACCCTGATACATTTAATGAGAAAAAGAAAATACATGGTGTGCACTTTAGAAGTACATGGCGTGTACTTGACTTAACTAGCCCCCTCATTAGTTGGTCTCCAGGTCACCACACATGGCCGTGTGTATAGATATTACATGGCCAGCACACAGCTAACCGTGGTAACCGAGTAAACGGTGTGTACTCATAAAGTACACATCATGTACAACAAAAATTTCCAGAAACTACTATTTATCTTAAAAACACTAAAAAAGGAAAAGATACCTGAAAAGCAGATCTGGGTTCTTAAAAACTTACCCCCTTAAAGAAACTTGTCCCCAAAATTTCCTTGGCATGGCAGCGTAGAAAAAGAAACCTCGAATAGCTTTGCCCACTGTGATCGTAAATCGCCCTCCATCTCCAAAGCATCGTCATGTACTCGCCCGTGTTGCGATAGCACTTGTACTAGAGGAACATGCCGTACATGGAGAACTTTTGCACTTCGATCGAAAATCTGGATTAGATGATCCTAGAAAGATGCATCCACTTCCAACTCAACCTCCTTCTATTGGAAAACATGAGACGGGTCATAGAAGTAACATCGAAGCTAATAAACATGGCATACATCATGCAAGGCCTGGTGCCTCTGAGGTAACTGCAACAGATAGGCAATAGGAAAAACTATTTTTAACACCACAAATGGACCGACGTACCTCAGCAAAAGCTTACCCTATCTCATAATCCTTCTATGTCCCAACCTCAGTGTGATACATAGGAAAACGTGATATCTGAACTCGAACTCTAGAGGTCATATTCACTTATCAGCATAAGACTTCTATTGAGACTGTTCAGTAGCCATCCTCTATCGAATCAACTCTATCTTCTCTGTGATCTCCTAGACAAGAAGAGGTCCCAACATAGCTACCTCTACTGCCTCCATCCAACATAAGGGTGATTGGCATGGCCTACCATACAAAGCCTCATAAGGTTCCATCTGAATAGTTTCTTGAAAACTATTATTGTAGGAAAACTCCACAAGAGGTATGTGCTTCTCCCAACAACCTCCAAAATCTAGGATGAATTCTCGGAGAATGTCTTCAAGAACATGAATAGTATGCTCAGAATGGCCATATGTATGGGGATGGTATGTTGTACTCAAAAGTACATGTATACCCAAAGCCTTATATAGCCCTTGCCAGACCCGAGAAGTAAAACGGGCATCCCTGACTAAAACAATGGAGTGTAGAACCCCATGCAGACGTACTATCTCACGGATGTACAACCGTCCCAGCTCATCAACACAGAAGGTCTCGTTGATCATAAATAAGTGAGAAAAATTCGTAATTCGGTCAATGACAAACCATACTGCATCATTCCCCCGAGGAATCCTTGGGAACCGTGTCACAAAATCCATCGTGGCATCATTCCACGTGTACTCAGGAATGGGTAACTGCTGTAAAAGCCCTACTAGTCATTGATGCTCCTCTTTCACATGCTGAAATGTGGAACACCTCATAACAAAAAAAACAACATATCTCTTCATACCTGGCCACGAGTACTGATGATGTAGATCCCGATACATCTTGGGGACACCAGGATGAATGGTCCAAACTGAGGAATGAAAGTCCCGCATCAGCTCTTCGAGTGTGTCTGCTAACACCCGTAGGCATCCATCGAAACACAAGATCTCATTATTACCTACTATCCATCTAGGAATAGGGCTCTCTCCTGACACACTCTCCTGTAGGACTAGGCCTTCAGAATCTGATAGTTGCCTCATTCGCACGCAATCAAGAAGAGTAGAGGTAACAACTACAAAAGAAAGAAATGTCTTCCCCTGTCTATCGTACACCACCAAATGCATCTTAGAGAACAGAGACATAAGATTACACTAACTGTTTGCCTCCTGAATTGCATTTATCTAAGTCCTCTTTCTCAATGCATCAACTGCTGCGTTGACTTTCCCCGGTGTATAGGCAAGCTCGAAGTCAAAAATCTAAAGGTATTCAACCCACTTTCATTGTCTCAAATTCAAGTCAAGATGAGTGAATATGTACTTGGGACTTTTGTGGTCAGTGAAAACGAAAAAAATACACTCCCAGAAGATAGTTTCTCCAACAACGTAAGGCATGAACAACTACCACAAACTCTAGATCATGTGTCGGGTAATTCCTCTCATGTGCCCTCAACTGCCGAGATTCGAATGCAACGACTCCTTCTCCCTGTATAAGCAAATATCCCAGTCTTATACCTAAAGCATAATAGTAAATAGTATAGCTCTGGCCCAGATCTAGAAATTATAGTATCGGTGCTGAAGTCAGTATCCCTTTAAGCTTCTAAAAGGATGACCCATAAGAATCTGACCACACGAACTTTCCACCCTTCTTAGTCAGACCTATTAGTGGTGCTGCTAAGCGTGAAAAGTCATGTATGAAATAACTGTAGTATCTATCCAGTACTAGAAAACTTCGTACCTCAAAGACATTCTTCGGAATCTCCCCGGAGACTATACCTCTCACAGTTTATGGGTCAACTGATACTCTTGACTCTGAGATAACATGACCCATGAAGTGAATCTGATCCATCAAAAAGTATTATTTTGAGAGCTTAGCATATAACTTATGCTCACTCAGTGTACTCAAAACGATATCAATATGGGTATCATGTTCATTTTTAGTGTGAGAGTACCCCAAAATTTCATCCACGAACACCATAATGAAAGAATCCAAGAATGGATGGAACACTCGGTTCATCAGTGCCACGAAAACTGCAGGCATGTTCGCGAGACCGAACGACATAATCATATACTCCTATAGACCATACCTACTCCAAAAGGCTGTGATAGGTATATCAGATGGTCTAACACACAAATGATGATAACCAGACCTCAATTCAATCTTTGAGAATAGCTAGGATCCTTGAAGCTGATCAAAGAGATCATCAATCCTCAGTAAAGGATATCGGTTCTTGACCGTCAACTGGTTCAGCTTCCTATAATCCACAAAAAGCCTGTGGGTACAATCTACCTTCATCACAAACAGTACTGGCAAACCCCAAGGAGAAGTATTGGGTCATATGAAACCCTTGGCCTGAAACTCCTCCAACTACTTCTGGATCTCCAGTAACTCTTGTGTAGCCATCCTATAAGGAGTAATGGACACCGGTGCTGCTCTTGGCACGAGCTCAATAGAAAAGTCCACCACTCTCTACAAGGGAGAACCTGAAAAGTCCTCTCAAAAGACATCTCTAAAATGATCCACCACTAAAGGAAATCCTAACTGTGATGTCCCATGGTTATCCAGATATAGTATAGAAATCATGGCTGTAACTCCTCCCAATCCATGATGCTCAGGTCCCGCTCTTCTCGCATGGACATCCCATTCACCCTTATGAAGAAATGATCCACCCTCTTGTGATGTGAAACTCACCCTACGAAGATAACAGTCGAAAATAGCCTATAAGGGAAATAACAAGTCCATTTCGAGAATGAAATCATAGTCTGTCAACACTAGGATGTAGAGGTCTCATAAGAAGTGACACCCACCGACCTCTAGAGGGAAAAACTTGCACTAACGCACACTAGACGATCTAGTCACCAACGGAGTGCCTAACGTCAAGATATCAGTAGAATAAAAGATGCATATCCCATGTCTCTCCACAACAGAAATAGATATAAATATATGGGAATCCCATGTATCGAAAAGAGAAGAATATAAAACTACGACAACTAAGATCGTACCTCGAATTTTAGAGTGTCTGAGATCCTACTTCTGCTGGGTCTGCTCCACTGCAAAAGTATGGCCTATACCACGACCCTGAGACCCTGCCTGGCCACTCTGAGATGATCCGCCCCAATGTTGCTGAAAGCCTGGCGACTAACTACCATGACCACAACCTCCACCTCAGCCTGAACTGCTGGAAGAATCCAGTTTCTAGAATGGGGAGGAACCGATGGTGTTGATCCTAGACGATGAGTCATAGAAGAACCCATGTCACCATCTGGTGGTGAGATGATCCGATAGAAGCACTGAAGATGGCCCATCTTGATACATGATCGACACTCCACTAGGTCTCTCACGCAATGTGGCATTTCATGCCCGATCTCCCCATACTGGTAGCACACCACCTGAGTACCAAGAGATATCTCTCACCTCCTTAGATCTCCACGCGTAGACTCCATATATCACATCCTTATTTCCATAGGAGGAATGCTAACAGTGTAATGATCCACCAAATTCCCATCCGTGAGGGCCCATAACTCCTCAAGATCCAATTTTTGGCATTCATTCAAAAAAACCATACACAACCAATGCTCTAATAAAAAATCAGATATTCTATCAAGGAATCTATCACAACAGCATGCATATCTAGCCCAACATCTATCACAACAACATGAAATTTCTAATTCACCATAAATGGAATGAAAAAATGCATGAAATTTGATTTCTAGAAAGTGCCTATATGATGAAAGAGATGGAATACCCTCATATCATCGGGTTTTAATAGAAATAGATCCTCAATAACATCAATAGTAACAACACAATACATGTGGATCACACAATTGTGAAATCGAATGAACTGTAAAATTGAAAAATTAGAAAAAGTTGAAATAAATGAGATAGACTGGATTTTCCCTTTACACAGGTAAGATACTCCCAGGAACAGCTTATTACCAAGTACCTATTCTGTCATATCCTTGAATTCGGGCTCCAAACAGTAAGTCAAGAAGAAAAAAACTCCTCTGATACCACTTTGTAACATCCTGGTTTTGGAATCCACTGAGTGGTGCAACGTACCCGGTTGGTCACATGGCCTCAAACGCATTTTCCCGAACGCCAGAGGCTACCGACTAGAAATTAGGGCCTTGGGTGTGATAGTGTGAAATCTATGCCCTCATTGACATAGTAACATAGTGGAAGAAAACAAATACCAATAGAGGAAGCAGTAAACAAAGAAAACAATAGTAAATAGTTGAAGATTGATGAAAAAACAAAACGATAAAATATGTATAAATGATGCATGATACATATATCTTGGAAAGTATTCATACAAGTCACATTGGTAAATACAATACCAAACCAAAGTACAAAAAAAGAAAACATGTAGACAAATACATAGTATCTCAAATCATAGTTTCATCCCATGATCTCCAGCTCCAATGAAATCAAGTACCTAAAGTAGAAGGGAGATTTACCTTATCTATACCCGCAACAATATAATCTGTTTAGGCCCAAAATCATTGACCAAGTTGGGTGTGAGACTAAATCCCAGTAGGCAACCACCACAATATTTGTTCCAAACATTCAGTTTATATATGGAAGGTAACAAGTAAAAGGAATTAGTAAACAAGGATGTACTCAGCAGTAAAAAATGCATAGTTTCAATGTATTCAGTTCCATATATCAAACAACAGCTAATCGAAGGAGGTAATCACAAACAAGTAACCCTATGGGAAGGACTCACAACCTATCCCCTTTGGTCCTACCTAGAAACACAATCAAGTAGGTAAACACCAATGGTAACCCTATGGAAAGTACTCACAGCCTAACCCCTCTGGTTCAACCAAACAAGTAAAAGAAACCCTCTAGGAAGTACACACTACCTACCCCTCTAGATCAGCTTATGCATAGAATCTCTGAGGAAGCACTCGCCATCAATTCCTTATATAGTCTCGTATTGGTAACTAAAGGAACTCTAGGGAAGAACATGCATCATATTCCCCATGTGGCCCACATCAAGGTACTACAGACACTATGAGTAAGCACTTATGTCAATTCCCCATTTGGTCTCTAATCGTAAGTAAAACAAACACTCTGGAGAATCCCTTACATCCATTCTACATATGGTCTACTACACAAGGTTCTCACAGCCCTGTGTATGTCAAGAAAGTACAATAAAGGGTATCAGCCAAAGGAAACCTCAAGAAGTACCTGGATACTAGTCTACAGGAAATCAGCATGTCAGAACAATAGTCATAACATCCTACAATACTAGGCATGGCAAAACAAGGCAGCCTATCAAGCTAAGCAGGACCAAACGGTCATAAACAAAACATTCATGTAAAAAAACATCCAAAGCATAGTAATTAACACTATTCACAATCAATTAAACTCTATTCAACTGTAAAATCATAGAAGGAAATTATCAGGGCTAAAACGGTAAACATGCAATACCCCGTTCATGGGTATTGGGGACTTCCTCACATAAAACTCAAAGACTTTCATCGGAAAGGCACACAACACATACCTAGGTGTTGTAGGATCATTATACATTAAAATAAATTCTTGAATCACCCAAAAACATCGTAGATCTAAAAAAATACTCAAAACATTAAATCGAAGATAACTTGATAAAGAGGAGAAACTAGGAAACGAAGCTCTAGAAGAGGGAAGCACTTTCTGAGGTGATCCCAACGCAATCGTCAGTGGTTGAATAAGAGATCAGATGCTTGATCAGGGGATTAGAGGAAGATCTTGATTGTACGGTCTCTCTAGGATGAACAAGGTCAAGAATTATATAGTTCTGTCTATCAGATGCGACCCCGGTACATTTAATGAAAAAAATACACAGCGTGTACTTTTATAGAACATGGGGCATACCTACCTTAACTGACCACCACATTAGTCGGTCTCCAGGTCACCACACACATCCATGTGTATGGCCATTTCATGGGCAGCACACGGCTACCCATGGTAACAGAGTACACGTCATGTACTTCGAAAATTTCCAGAAACACCTCTTTTTCTCAAAAACACCAGAAAAATGAAAACATACTTGAAAACAGATCCGAGTTCATACATGTTCCATGTATTACTATTTTTGGAAAAAAAATATTTTATCCATAACAAGTACTGATCTCTGATTTCATACTAAGGGAGAATGATATTTATTATGGGGAGCCACTAGTATAGATTCAAGATTAAATATAGATATTTTATGAAAGAGGACCAATCACTTGTTTAATGTTTTTTAGGAAATAAACAGATTAAATAAGCTACATGGGAACCCGAGGATGTAATGGGGAAGAATTATCCCTTGTTTTTTGTACCAAATTAATGAGTTTTGAGGGAAAATGTAATATTAAAGGGATAGACTGTAGCAACCCAATATTTTTTGAAAATCTTTTTTAAAATAGGTTAAATCTTTTATATATTTTGTTACACTCAACATTGATTTTAGATTATGTTACATGAAACACTAAGATTGGATTATGTTACGCATAAAAATAATTTTATCTTATATTACACAACACTATGTTTTTCTTGTGTTACACACAATACTAATTTTAACTTGTGTTACACCAAACACCGATTTTAAATGAAATGTGACATGCTATTAAAATTGTATTATTTAATATGATATTTATCTCCTAGACATTGGAATGGATGGTATGAAAAGAATTAGCTAAATTTTGTAAATATATGGCTTTCACAAACAAACACACACACATATATATACAATGAAATATTTTGTTTCCAGTTAATTAGAAATGAAAAAAAACTCTTGAAGATAAATAAAAACATTTTCTGAAAATATATTTTTATGCACATAATCACATTTTACCAAAATAAATTAAATAAATAAATTTTGGAAAATTATTTTAATGAAAATTATATATTATATATTGAATAAAAATTTTAACATTCATCTTAGGTTCATTATATACCAGAGATAACAATATTTTACAATTAAAATTATATATTCTAAAAAATTGTTTTGTCACCTTTGGTGAAATTATATAAATATTAATTTATAATTTTTTTATAAAATTTATTTTAAAATATAAACATAATTTCAAAAATATAAATAACAAATTTAACTAAGGGTAAATTTTTGATATTTTTCTAAAAAGGTTCATTTTTAAATGAATAGTAAAAAATACAGAATTTATTTGAACATTTCCTTTTCGTTTAATTTATATATAAAGTTAAATTTTTATTTTCAATTGGTTTTCAAGTAAAATTAGTTTAATTATAAATTTAATAATCAAATTTAAGTCATTTAAATCATTTTTATTCTGAATTATGATATAATAAATTTGTAATCTTTTGAACATTTTATCCTCAAAGCCCCGGATTCTCATAACGTCTACGAGATTAATTTTAAAATAATGATATCCACTTATGTAGATGGAATTTGGAAAATTTTATTAAATAGTTTTAATAATAATAATTTATATTATATAAAAAATTCCACTTAATTTTTATCAAAATAAATAGTGAAAATAATATAAATTAATTACCACGGATATGGAAAAAATGGGTTTACAAGGGGTTTATACTAAAAATATAATGGTTAAAAATAGCCCAAAACTTTTCCAAAACCCATTGTATAGAAATATATATAACTTATATAATATTGTGTCAATAATTATCTATCATGGGGTCCTTGTGACCTAAAAAACAATGGTGTAATTCTTTCATTCAAAAAATTACAAGTGTACCACTCACTTCACTTATAAAAGGACACTCATTCTCCTCTCCTCTTGAAACAATAAAACCTTTTTGATTCAGAAAATACCTACACAAATTATGTTAAAAATTATATCATACCCTACTAGAATAATTTTTTAGAAATACATCCTACATTTTAATGATTTGTTTTCAAACCTAAAGAGGATAACTGAAGAATAGGTGATGTTCTTTAACGGGAATTTAGTTTTTTTCTTCATCTACATCCTTCAAGTATTAGTAAAAATGATAAAATAATTACCATAATATCTTCAATATATTTAGATTATATTTTTATGTTCTTTTTATTATACCATATCCACATCGATGAAATCGGTTATCAAATCATCATTCATGTGTATGGCAGACTACATCCTCACGATCCGATATCATTCGTTTTTTCATTACCGGCTCTCATGGTTGCGTATAATTATGGATCTAAATTATATATATGATATTTATAAAATAATTATACCTATATATATATTATATAATATATAAATATTATACTTTCGATTTCATATGGGATATGATAACGTCTCTCATGTGTATGGTGCACTACTACATTGAGAAAAGATTTGATTCATTTTCATTAACACTTTACATGGAAGATGTTAAGGATAATGTTAATAAATATATATAATATTCATAAAATAATTATGATTTTCATGAAAATTATATCATTATGAAAAGTTAATATATAATTTTATTTATTATTTTATCTCTCACTGAAAGAAGATATTGTCATTTATGTACGTGTGGACTACCGCCTTCACAAAGCGATATGACTCTATATTTTAATATCCAAACCACATGTATGATATGTATAAGTATTATTAAATGAAAAATATGTTATTTGTGATATTTTTATCATTCTGGAAATATAATACATTACATAACTTCTTTTCGTAATGATCATTAAAAAATGGGAACGTTACTCATGCATACGTACAACTCATAGTCTCGATGCACGATGTATTCAATTATATATATATGTATAGATTATAGATCACCATAAATACATATAAACTGAAAGTATATTATATTTATATCATAGTTTACATTCAGGATATAATGGATCCATGATCAAAGTAATAGAACAAAAAATTACCAATCAAAACTTACACGAAGAACAAAGCAACTATTACCCAAAACATGACTTTAACATGAAATTGTAAATAAATGGGTAATAAAATGTCATAATTAAATCATATATGGTATGATATATACATAAGTATATATTTATGGTTTTTAATAGATGTATAATATCCCTAAATTTATTATATAGAAGGTTTGAACGTGTTTGAAGGAGTTTAAGACTTAAGGTAATAGAATTTTGTCTCACTTTTTACTTATGTGAGACACATGTCATATTCAGAAACTATTTATTTTATGTTTTATATATAATGACCATGTGTTCCATCCCAAAACTAGTTCACTTCCGAGTAACCAATCCCATTAGGCTAGATAGTCTCCAGCACACCTCCATATATGCCAGAGGTCACCGACTAGTAGCGATAACCAAAAGTGTATCTGTATGGAGACTATTCCCTTAGGACAGAGTGCAGCATAGAAGAGATGAAAAATAGATAAAAATAGAGGTGTAATAATAATTAATAACGTAGTGTAAAATTGAATAATCATCAATTAAATAAATAATCATCAAAATATGTAATCTATATCATATACCAAATCTAATGGCTTGTATCTATAAAAAAGAATAAAAAGGAATATATGGTGATGGGAAGACATTAAAATACATTATATATAAAAGGATAAAATTTTAAAAATAGTCCATGAATTCTAATCACTGGCTAAGTCATATACTACCATGATCTCATACTAATGTAAGAAATCGGGTTTCAAAATTGGGACACTTCTCTTTGTCTACACCTGTGATCATATAATCTACCCAGGTACCAATGGTAGCATAGATACAGTGTTAGTTAAATCTCAATAATACACCACCAATGGTGTCTATACAAATATAGTCTATGAATTTAAAATTTAATTGTTTTATGTTATATAAAATAAAATCATTATTGAAATAAATAACCTAGACATGCTTCACCATCATTTGGAAATGTCTCTAAGCATGTTATCATTTAATTATTAGATAGGTGTTGTAAATTATAATATATTGGAAATCATGGAGTAATAATTATTATAATGTAAATGTTTATCCAAGGAGAACCATGGAATCTAAAACTTTTGGGGTCAATCTAACTCAATGTAGCAACTTATACAGTCTAGCTATAATCATTTGAGTGTAACACAGGGGATACACCCAAGGAAATCCCCTATAAAAGAGTCTAACTATGTCTATAGAAATAATATACTATAATCCTAGGCTAGGAATTAGTGGTCCCAATGGGGTGAATCCATGAAACAACATGTCCAAATACATCAATATGAATCTAAGGATTGTATCCGAGACATTATAATATCTAAATAAGTGTTAAGTGAATCATTCGAACAACGATGAGGCATTCATGTAATGATACAAATTCCTGATTATATGGTGGGTATCTCCCATGTAAATTAGATCAATGAATTAGAATGTCTTCGTAGGAGTTCTCAAGTAATTACCTTGGGAATATAGGGTGGGATCAAGTCTATCCATTCCAATAAATATGAAAAAGGTCCAAAAGCAACAGTCACCCTATACTCATTTAATTTATATTCATATTTCATCATAGGTTATATAATACTCGGGACAATTTCAACTAATATGGTATATTCCATTACCTTTCATCATATATGATAAGGAAATTTAAAGAAATTTAACCAATTATCAAGTCATTTATATTTTCCAAGGCAAATTGATATATATAAATATATAATTTCCATTTATTTCATTAAATATTTATTTAAAATGATAAAATAATTAACTTACCAAATGAAAATTCAAATACACTTGAACGATGTTTTTGATAAACCCCACAAGGGTCAGTAAAGGAATAACAAGAAAACACCCTATCTAGAATGGTTAACATTTATATATAAACCTAAAATGATTTCAAATATTATCATTATTTTCTAAGAAAACAATCTATAAAATTTAAAACAAATCAGATGAATGTTAAGGACAAATTCTTGTTGAAACTGATGTGCGTACAGTGAAAAAAGTTTACAAAAGAAGATAATTTAAAGGAAAATTAATATACCACCTACCTTATGCATATATTAGATGCCTCATCTAGTATCATACCATAGTTTGGAAGGTATAATAAGAAAACATAATAGTAAACGAACACTCTAAAATAGGGAGCATGGGCTCGCAACAAAATTGTGGTTTTGAAAGATATAAGAGAAAAGAAAGGAGAATGGGGAACAGAGAGAATACCGGTAGAAATCAAATAATATGAAAGTATCTTGATTGGTAGTATTAATGAAGATTATTCTTAAAATACTAGGGTGAGGTATGAGAAAATATTACAAGGGAGAGGAATGGAGGGATACTATCCACAAGAGGATAAAACAAAAAGAGAGGTGAGGAATTTAAAAGAAGTAAGGGGAAATGGTAAAAATTCTCACATTTGAAGAGATTCATGGTATGTATCCATGATTTGGTCAACCATGAAACAACCATGTGATATATACAATCCAAGAGAAGTGACCCACATAGTTGTGGGAGCATAGTTTTTTCCAACTGTGATCTACCCATCCATCGCCCTCTACCCCTGGAACACACGCCGAAAAGACTACAATGCATAGTTTGAAAAATTATGTGCAGCATGTGTGCTCCCCCTTTGGATCCCTATAGCACCCCACATGGTTTATATAACCTTGTGGACTGGGATTCATAGTATCTACTAATTTTTTAGCCCAACTGATTCCTCTAAAATATGGGGTTATGGGCCCCACACAAGCTCATATGCTCTTGAACCCTTCCTTCAACCATGGGGGATATTCATAAGGATAAAATAATAGATTAAAACTGAAATTAAACAGTTATATACCTCAAAGAAAATATGGGTCCTTACATTCCACTCCCTTAAATGCACTCACCCCTATTTTTTCATCTAAGGGTGGTTGAACATCATCTAAGAATAACCCAAGCCACTGAGCACATATTTCAGCCTCTACAGAGACCCAGACATAATATACAAGGATATTACATCATTTAAAATGAATATTCATCAAATTATCAAAACAAACTCTTAAATGCCATAATATTTTAGTGTATTTGGACCGTCGAAGACAATATTTTCAAACATTGTGAAAGATATCCAATGTATTCAATATATATCTCTTTTAGAAATCCTACTAATTTTTTTTTCACACCCTTGGGAAAGGAAACATAATAAAGGGTTAGATCAAATCCTAATTAAGGGTAAATAAATGATTCATCTAATAGAAATCATGATCATAAGGGTATTAGAACATAATAATAACATTATAATATTATACCATGCATATCAAAAATCCCAATCAGGAGTCATAGAATAAATATTGGAAGTTCGTAAGACATTAATCATTATATAATCAATAAAATGGACCATGTTATAATATCATAGGCATGATACATAGATTTATTCCATACACATCATCTTATAACATTTATCACATGTTTATGTAGAAATAGATTCGCTCATTATGTTAAAGACATAAAATCAAGACCTAGCATAATCTTATGAACATGAAACCAGGTCCACAAATAATATTGTGAACATGTAATCAGTTTCATTCATTACATCATAGTATTCACGTTCTACTCCCAATACTATAAACATAGTTGATTAAGACACAACTTTTTCCCAATGTATATTAGGACACACTTATTTCTTATTTGGATCAAGACACACTTGTTTACAATTTATCATCATGGAAAACCTATTTCCCACTGTGGATCATTCCCATATACTTGTTTTCAATCATTATCTCATGAGATATAAATATTTACCCAAGTCATTAGAGGGAGATATAGGTCCCACCCATCGCCAAATGAAATCATACAAATGTGTTTCACAAGATAACAAAACATTCATGATATCATGACCCATACAAAGTGATCGGTTCCATAAATATCATATCATAACACATAAAATAAAATGGATATCATAAACATACATCATATCATAAAAATGTAAAAGAAATATGTTTCAGAATCCTAGAATAACCCATGAATGGAAGATTTCCTTATAATCATTTTATCATGGTATAACTCATGGAAGATAAATAGTTTTCATTAACAAATTGACACCTTAATCATAATCCATTTAGAGAAATAATAATAATGGTGTCCTTGGATCATATACCAAATAAATCATAAACTATATCTACATTATTCAACTTATATCAAATATATTATTTAAAGTATCATTTAAAACATTTCTTGTGGAAAATATACATTCTTCTTTGAAAATTTATTTTTAAAACATTAAACCTTTTTCTTTAAAAATAAACATGAAAATATATAAAGGATTCATTTAAAAACATTTAAAACACTTATAAAAAATTTAAAAATGGGGAAATATATTTTTTAAAATATATTTCAACAAAATTTAAAGGATTCCTTGAAAATTATTTAAAAAAACATCATGAACATAAAATATTGTTAAGATCATTTTCATTAAAAATAGGTCTTAAAACCTGAAAAAGAATCTGTTAGAATTATTTAAAACACTTATTTAACATAAAACAAAATTGAAAATATTTTAATGTGAAAATTACATTGAAAATTTATAAAGGAATCATTAAAAATAATTTAAATCATTTTCATTGAAAATAATATTAAATTTTCATTTAAAAAAATTTCTTAATTTTTTAAGAAAACACAGTTTTTGAATAAAATATCTTTCCGACCGAAGTGAAAGAAAATCATTTTTTCTTAAAAAACATTCTATTAATTAAATTACGTACCAAATATTGTAAAAATGATATCATTTCATGATGATGTCATAAATAACAATATTAGAGTAAAATTCATGAGATTTTCAGATAGATGGATCATAATATTTCATCTATGGAATCATAATCATAAATAATCTTGATAAATGAGGAGATTGTAGAAAAAACGTATACCACTTTGGTAACTTTGAATCATAATCACCAAGAAATAATAATATTACATGAAACTAAAAATATCATGAGAAGAATTATATTGATGATATAACATGTCAAAGTGTAGTATGGACACCTTGTAAAATAATATAAGTTCACAATATAACATGTGTCTCAAAAACAAAAAATTGAGACAAAATTACCTTACCGATTCCATAAAATTTGAACCATAAAACCCCATGAAATAGATATAATAAAATGGATATTTAAATTCATATAAATTTAATTAGAATAAGAATAGAATAAATTCATTGGAATTATATACACCATATAAATGAAATGAGTTGTGAATATTGTATAAGTCTCTTCAAAATAAAATTGAGAGAAGAAATCCACTTACAAAATTAGTAAATTTTGAATCCTCAAATCAATGAAGTAATAAAATAATTTGAAAATTTAAATATCATTAAATAAATTAAATTAATTATATAAAAATCTATAGGTCAGTACATACACCACACAACAATAATAAGTGGTGAATATAGAATATATATCACAAAAATAAAAGTGAGATGAGAAAACCGTCACCTTAACCCCTGACCTTCCTCATACACATTCAAACCTCATGTATAATAAATAAAATTTAATTATAAATCCACCATAATACCATATTTTAATATATAATACCATATAAAATTTTATTATAACTTTACGACACTCGTTTATTAACAATTTCAGGTTAAAGTTATGTTTCAAGTAAGAACTGCTTTGTTTTTCACATGTGTTTTGATTGGTTTCATTTTTTGTTATCTTAATTATATAACCATTTAATCTCATAATATATGATAAGAATTATATAAATATAATATATATTCAGTATATATGCATTTATAATAATCTATAAAGTGTATAAATATAAAATTGAATACACCATTCCTGGAGACGGTAGGTCATACGTACGAATGAATGTTGTTTCCATTTTCTTATCATATTGAAAAAAAGTAAGTAAATGATGTTGGAGTTGGGGCCCTGTAACCAAATTTTTTGTACTTTATGATATCTTTTATTCATATTTTGGATTGTTAGTTGTCCCAAACAAGCCTAGGTCAACCCTGAACTAGTCACCCATGTTGATCCGTGAAATGGACTAAAGGGCTTTCCTAATCCCCACAGGCTAGAAACTAGCGTAGGGAATAAATGTAAAGTAGTTGGGAATGATTTTTCCTTTAAGAAAAAAAAATAAAGACTTTTGATAAAAATGAGAACTAGCCATGGAAATAAAATTTAACTCTATATACCTCTTCCTGACCTCATATTTCACTATAAAACTCAGAACAATGCTCTCTATATGAGAGATCGAACACTAGAAGAACCTAATACTCAAAAGATAATGTCGGTATGAGAACCAAAATTCTCAATATAAATGCTAATGATAAACCAAAAAATATATTTATTTTTTTTCTCGAAAACATCCCATTTACAGTGGTTTGAAAATAGGTTTTTATCATATTGTAAAATAAAATTACCATTTCATTTTATATAAACACCCACGTTCCACCATTCCATTTTCAAAAGATTTGTTTACCATTTTAAAAACAAAAACCCCAAATAAAGAAATACTAACTATGAAAGAAAATAATAAACAGGAAAAAGTGGAAATAAACTACAGGTGTTGAAAAAGACTAGCAGTGTGTTGAGAAAACCAAAAGTACGGAGATACAAAAAAGAATACAAATAAAGTAACCATGGGTAATAATAAATTGAACTAGAAGACCTTGGGAATACTTAGTTCAGAACCACATATAAGCATGTGGTGAAGGCCGTATGTCTATAACCAATTGGCCTCCCTCTACTAGCCAACCTAATAGCACATCCCACCTAGCCTATCTGTGATCCTGTGGGTACCAACCCATCTAATCAAGGATGTCTAGAAACCTTCACTAGATCCCATAAAAGACACCCAAGAACCCATGGTAATAGTAAACTGTGTAAGTGGAGGCCCATGGACGTGTGACTCACCTTTCATTCCACCACCGCACTTGCCTACCCCAAAATAGACATCACCTATACAATAAGGAATAATGGGAAATCCAAGATAAGGGTTCCTACTATAAATATATACATACACATATCACATCACACAATGTGCTAAATGGTTCATCACAAAGATAATTCCATAAATCATTTCATAAAACATTTCAATGTGTCGATCGTTATTAACCCATTCAAAGACACATTCTATTACCAAACACAAAGTAAAGTTCCAATAGGGTCATCACTTATTTTAAAAATTTAAAACTTTTCTCTGAAATCATTAGTGTCTCCAATTGGGCCTTTATCTTTATATAACCCAATGAATTTGCTAAAATCATTGACAAATAGTTTCCAAAGAAACACCAAATACCACTTCTATATTTATGATGTCAAAGAGTCCTTCATGTTCCCAAACATTTGCTAAGAATGTTTTCAACTTGAATGGGAAATGATTTATGGAATATATTTAATGTCGTAATCTCAAGCCGCTGGAAGTGAAACATTAAAATTTGTAAATAAATGGGTCCATTTTAATAAAATGTAAAGCAAGGAGAGATAGAAAATTTTTAAAGGAATGAGCAAAGGAGTGTCATCTTCCCTTGAATGCACATAAATGTTTGCACCTAGTGAACCCATGGATGTTTCATTATCTATTGACACCATTCAATCCCATGAAAGTCCAAAAACCATTTTTAAAACTGACACCATCTTTACAAACCAAACATGTCAATTCCACATAATTTCCAAAAGTGCCAAAAAGCATTTTAAAATCATAGAGAACTCTCAAATTTTTTTTTGAATCATGAAACAAAATTACTATGTTCCATATAATGTCCCAAATCACAATATAAACATTTTAAGAGAATATTTACAAAGTAAAACACCAAACAAATCAACCACTTTAACTATAAAATTAAAATGGTATTTAATGAAACCCTTTTTGGTGTCTACCTACATAATCATAATCAATGATTCGCCTGAAAATATATTTTTAAAACACTTTATTATCATAAAAACACCAAAATTATGTATCTTTAAGAATTATCAATGTTTGAATCATATATATAAATTTATTGAGATAGAATCATGAATTATTCAAACACATTTAGCACTGACACATATATGCATTAACCAATAATCACCTCAAAATATATTTTTATTCAATTCTACCATAATGGGAACAATACAACAAAGGAAAAAAATGCACCATAATAATTATAATCATGATTAAAAATTAATTTAATGAATGGAAGTATCAGCGAAATGCTTTGGAAAATAAATATGTGAATTCACCTACCTCAACAGTGTGTGATTATGATAAAACCTAAAAAGAAGGTAAAACTGAGCCCGATGTATGACTTGAACACCCTATACTAAGAGGAAAACAATAAAAATAGTTAAAAACAGCCATTAAGGTTTGGAAAAATGCTGATATCCCTATGAAATCGAACAAAAACCTCAAAGGGGGCTCACCGGGGGAAGCTGTGAGCAAGAGATGAGGTATCCAGGGCGGTCGTGCGTCAAAGAGGAGTCAACAGGGGGAGGCTGCATGCTAGAGGGGAGTAGGTTGAGGGAGGCTATGTGAGAGTTGGGTGGACACTAGGGGGGAGGATTGAAAAGGGGTGGGGTGCGCCGACAAGAGAGAGAGGGTGCGGCTGAAGGGAGAGTGTCGGATGGAGGGACGGTCGGAGGTGGCAGAGCGGTGCATTGTGTAGGTGAGGGGGAGGTGGGGGTCTATTGGGTATTGGAGACGGAAGGGGGAGGGTACATGAAATTAGGGTTTAAAAAACTAATAATAATATATGTTTTAACATTTATTATTATTATCATAATCATCATATCATTAATAATAATATCTATAATAATATTTATAACTACATTATTAATATTTTTAGTAAAAACAAAATTTTTAATAATAAAAAAATATAAATAATAATGATAATAATAATAATAATCATTTATTATTTTAATTTAAAAAATATTATCATTATTATTATGTTTTTTAAATTATTATTTAAATTCTATTTTCATAAAATCTTATTTATTTCAAATATTGGGAAACTGCACGGTTACCTCGGTCGACCACACAGTTACTGCTAAGTGTGTAGTGCCTAAACACCGGCCTGAAACCCACCATAATTATCAAACATCAAAAAATTTAAATAAGAACTCAACCCAAACCTCAATGGGAATAACCAAACAAAATAATAATAAAGTAATATAATTTTAATGGTCGGGGTGTGACAATTCTCCCCACCACAAAACCTTCTTCCACCAGAAAGACACCAAGATAAAAGTTAATAAAATATTGAGTCCATGCATGAGAAATACTATAAAAAACATGAAATTATAGGGTGAAAATTTATTCCGTTAGTCACACACGACCGATCCAAACAAAACCCCAACCCAAAAAAAAAGACAGAATGCGAGAGGGTTCTTCTCACTACAATGATTCTACTAGCTTGTAAATTAAAACACCAACATACCACCCTATGGATGGGGGCATAACATGAGAAATCCCAACCCAAAATTACCTGACCGATCCACATGAGTTGAATAGAACTGCTGATATTCAAATAGAAAACCACTATAAGGCCACCCGGTATACCAGGGCATGGTAACAAGGAAACTCCCTATAAAAAACACCATCAAGAACTAAGACTTCCCCACAATGATCTAAAACTCTAATTACAACAAAACATGTCCATTATAACATCAAAATGAAATGGTGAGATTACAGTGATGGAAAAACCTTAACAACAACAAAATAAGAATGAAAATACTTTAAATGTTCCAATACCAACACAAAACAGAAAGCCCAAACTTAGGCTTCATACCCTCCGAAACTTATGACTGTGTGTAAGGTTTACTCTAAGACCTATGGTCAAGGATATGATTGCTAAAGAATCTACTGTCTCATATTTAGGAACTATAATCCTCTGGTCATGACTTCTTATTCACGAAATTCTTCCTACAAAACATTTCCAGATGACCCAGATAACTGCAAAAATTACACGTCTTCTAAGGGATGCGACATGACAGCTTTGAGTTCCTGAATTGGCTACACTTTTGGCACACCCAAGGATGATACGACGAACCAGAAATAAGAACCACTACAGGATACTCCTTAAAAGTACGTTCCTCCATCATATAATTCTCTCTAAATGGGAAACCTTCATGAGAAGTAAGACATGTCATACTGACAACCTCCTATGCTCCATAGAACAACTCTGTTAGGAAGGATTCATCTACTAGTTTCTCAAAATGATGGTCCTTAGAATAGAGGACACACAACTTGATTTCTGGATAAAGTCCCCCAATGAATAGATAATTATTTATGAAATCATGTGATGCTATATCTAGATAAAATGAACATGTTCCTTAAACTAGTCAACGTAGGCCTTCACTGATCGCTGTCTTTGATGAATACCAATTATCTCTTCCCTTTTCTTCATCTTCACCTCCTTAGGTATGAACCATTTGATGAAGATAGATTTAAAAACATACCACTTCATCATGACTTTAAATGATGGTGGGGAGAATAGTTTCCATTCATCCAAAGCTAAACCTTCTAAAATACCCAATACAACCCACAATCTATCAGTTTCAGGAGTTCCCAATGCCCTAAAGACATGCCCGAACTCTTCAAGCCACCTTACTACCTCTATTGTACCTTGATCATTGTGATGAATAGGTAACATTTGTTAAAATCAAAAATTGGGCGTGACTCCTTATAAATAATGGAGACCTTTATTGGTATCATTATTTGAACAGCATGGAAAACACAATCCAAAATCGACATCAAATCAAAGTATAATAAATGGTAACATCCTGAGCCAAAATGATCAGCTCAAAAACCAAAAAAATACAACAAAGACTAAAGAACTCCTCTTTTCAAAAATCCAAATAACTTTTCAATTTTCAAAACCATCTTGTTTTAGGAATATTTTCCAAACCCAAACCACATTTCACTAAATGAAACCCATGTCATAAAATAGAAAACCAATTATTGAAATCATTTTCCCTTCCAAAAATAAGTTTAGGAAAACAATCCAAGCCTTTTGTTTCAAAAAAATGACCAAGGAATCCATGAACCTTTTCACATTTGTTTATCTATTTCCATACATACATGTAAACACTCACAATCCACACACATAGCCTCACATATGAAAATGTCCATAAATAGAATCAAGGGTCACACACAATCCATTTTCTTATCAAGTCCAAACATTTAAAAAAATTGAAAACCAAAAAATTTTAAATTTGAAAACTCATCTGACCAATTTAAATCCATTTAAAAGAAACCATTTTAATTACTAAAACCATTTTCATTTTCAAGAACACACTTTCACCAACTAGAACCAGAGTGAACCATAATATGAACCAAACTACCTAAAGGTGGACTAGACTCTATGCCTATTCCAACAACATGGTAGTGGGTCATGCCTCAAGTAGGTCACAACTCCAAGAGGGACTTGAACCATTCAATAAGACTCCACATGGATCACTACTCCAGGTGGTATCACAATGTGAAACCAGCCCACCTCTATAGTCATCCCTCAATCCAAATCAAAGTCAAAAGACTAAAAGTCAAGACTACCTGTGGAAACATGAGGTTTAAAATGAGAAAGGGTTCATGAAACCCTTCTCGTACCTACCTATCATGTCCCAATGGTCCTAATCTCTATTTATTAGACACCCTAAATAACAAGGGAATCCTCTGATAGCATTTTTTCATGAAATATCCTGTGTTGACCCTGAATCATTCACCCTATCCAGTCTGCGACATGGTCTGAAGGGAATTTCAGAAACCCGCGGGATGGAAACTACTATCGGGAATCAATGTAAAGTGGTTGGGAATTATTTTTCCAAAATATAAAAAGACCAAAAAAATAAAAAAATATTGATGATAAAATCGAAAACTAGTAGCTGAAATAAAATAAAACTGTACATACATCTGTGTGACCTCATTAGTCACCACCAAACACAGAACCTTGTTCACTCTGTGAGTGATCCAACACTAGAGGAACCCGAAACTAAAAAGATTATGTAGGCATGATCACTAAAATGATCAGTAGTAATTCCAAATATAAACCACATAATTCACGTGTTTTTCTTCACTGAAAACATACCATTAACATTAGTTTGAAAATAAAAATATGAAAATAGTTTAATACCAAGTTTGTAGATAAGACTACCATTTCATTTTAAATCAACACGCAGACACCACATATTAATTTTAAAAATACGATTTTATCATTTTAAAAATCAAAACTCCAAACAAGGAAATATTGGCTAAGCATGAAACACATAAATAGGGAAAAATGAAAATAAACTGATAGATGATGAAAACATACTAGCAGTGTGATTAGAAAACCAAAAGTATAGAGATAAAACAAAGAGTATAAATATAGTAAACATGGGTGATCCCAAAAATACCTATAATACCCATGGATTTACCTGTTTAGGAATCACATTTCGGTGTATGGTGAAGCTCCTAAGTCTATAACCAACTGGAATCCCTCAACTATCCAACCAATGGAACATCCAACCTAGCCTATCTGCGATCCATAGGGGTAGCAACCCATCTAATTGGGATTGGTTGGAAACCATCACTCAATTCCATAAAAGATGCATAGTAACCCTTGGTAATTGAAAACAGTGTAATTCGGAGGCCCTTGCACACGTGACTCACCTTACATGCCTCCATCGCACTTGCCTACCCCATACATTAACATCACCTATACGATAACCCATGAAGAAATATCATAGATAGAGGTTCCCACTATAAATATATACATCCATATATCATATCACACAAGGTAACAACTGGGTCATCACATCGATAATACCAAAAATTATTTATTAAAAAAATTAAATTTGTCGATAAGGTGATGCCCTTTAAAAAATGCATTCCATTTCCATGAAAATTATAAATTAATAATTAGGTTGTCACTTCTTTCAGACATTTAAAATGTTTCTTTGAAAACATGATTGTTTCCACTAGGTCCTTTAGAATTATATAACACAATATATTTACTAAGAACATATACAAAATGTTTCAAAAGAAACACCAAATACCACTTCTATATTTGTGTTTCTAAATGGGCCTTCAAGTTCTAAAAAATTTACTAAAAAAGTTTTCAAGTTGAATTGGCCAAGATTTATGAAATGAATTTAAGGAAACAATCCCAAAACACTTTAAGTTAAACTTCAGCATTTAGAAAGACATGGGATTATTTCAATAAAAAGGGAAGGTAGGATAAATGGGGAACTATTAAAGGAAAATATTTAAAGAGTGTCCTATTCACTTGAATGCACATCCATGTGTGTACATAGTGAACCCATGGATGTTTCATCATATAGTTACACCTTCTAAATTCCCTCAAATACCAAAAAACTTTTTTAAAACCGATACCTGGTTTATAAACAAAAATCATCAATTACACCTAATTTCCAAAAGTGCCAATGCGTATTTTATGAACTAAGAGAACTCTCAAGGACAACATGTGAATCATGCCAAAAATATCTATGTTCCACATAAAGACCAAAATAAAAATACAACCATTTTAATGTAATAGTTACAAATAAAGACACCACACAATTCAACCAATTTAACTAAAATAACTAAAATGACATTTAATCAAACCCTTTTTGGGGTGTACCAACTTAAACCTAATAAAATATTCACCTGAAAATTTATTTTTAACAAACACCATTGTCATAAAAACACCACAATGGTGTAGCTATAAGAATTTTCAAAGTACGAATCATATATAAAAATTTACTAAGATTGAATCATCCATTATTCAAACACATTTAGTATAGACACATATATTCATAAATCAATAATCACCGCAAAATATATTTTCAAAAAAATCCACTATCATGGAAAGAATAATAGAATGTAATAAAATGTACCAAAAACAAGATAATCATGCTTAAAAATTAATTGAAAGGTATAAAGTAAAAATGGAATGATTTGGAAAGGAAATATGAGAATTCACCTACATCATTGGTGTATGATTGTGACGAAACCTGAAATGGAAAACATAGCCCAATGTACAATTCACACACCCAATACCAATAGAAAAACAACCCAAAGAACTAAACCCAACCATTTTTGTTTGAAAAAATCCTACACACCCTAATAAATTTAAATAAACCCACAAATGGGACTCACCTAGTCGAATATGTGTGCTGGAGGGGAGGCGGTCATGCTTCGGAGTAGAGTCGACCGGGGAGGTAACACGCAGGAGGTAAGTCTTTCGAGGAGGCTATGTGTGAGTAGGGTGGGTTTTTTAGGGAGGAGTAGAGAAAAGGTGGGATGTGTTGGATGGAGAGAGAGTGTTTGAGGCCGAAGGGAGAGCATCGAACAAAGGGATGGCTGATGTTAGGGAATTCCAAAGGTAGGGGAGAATCACGCTTTGTAGGTGGGGGGTCACACTGGGTAATGGAGAGTAAAGGGGGAGGGTAAGAGTAATTAGGGTTTAAAAAATAATAATAATCATTATAATCATCATCATCAAATCATTTACAATAATATATATAATAATATCAATAATAATTTCAATAATAATAATAATGAAAAAAATATTAATCATAATAATTACAGTAACAATAATAACATTCATTTATCATTTTAATAATAATATTAATATTAATATTATCCTTAAATTATATTTTCATAAAATATTATTTGTTTTAAATATTGGGAAGCCGTATGATCACCTAGGCTGACCACATGGTTACCACTAACCATGCATTGCCCGTTCACCAACTTGAAACCCACCAAATTTATCAATATTTAAAAAATTTAAATCATCACTCAATCCAAACATTGAATAGAATACCCAAAGCCAAGAAATAATAAAAAATATTTTTAAAGTTCTGCGTATAACAATTCTCCCCACCAAAAAAATCTTCCCCTAGAAAGTCACCAAGCCAAAAGTTAATCAAAAATTAAGTCCATGCCCAAACACAACTATAAGAATGAAGGAATTCTAGGGTGACTATTTATTCTCTTAGTCACAACAGAACAATCGAAACAAAACCACAACCCAAAACAAGGGGAGAGCACGAGATGGTTCTATCTGTTATGTTTTGAGTCCTAGAACCAATTGTTTTTTATACTTTGATTACATGGATATTTATTGTATTTAAATATTAAACATCTTATTACATATTGTTCATTGTTCTGGATGACTATGATGTAATAATTTCATAGAGTATTTATTGCATTGATAAGGTTATAGAATTTTTTTCTATGATGAGAACCATGAAATGTTATAAAAAAATTCTTAAATATAGTTCTGTGGTTGGATTACATACTATGATAGAACATATAGTATACTGACTTTGAGGTGCAAGTACTCGTAAGAAGATGATACTTCCTCTCTTGAATTTCACACTTGGTAATTTATAATATGAGAGATAATGTGAATAGACCCTCTAATAAGAATTCTATATGTTTTGGTTTCATCGGATATTCCTATCTACAAGCATGTGTAATGGTCCTTAGACATCATGATTATCATTAATATGTGTCATGACTTGTGCACATTTATTTACTAACAAAAACTATCACAACATAGATTGGCGGGATATAGGGTACAATGGTTGTGTCATGAGTATCATGTCATTACGGGATACGTCAATGAAGGATTTTTTTCCTTCCATTTATGGAAGTTTATATCTTGAACCTTTTATTAAAATATAACCATCGCATGAAATTCCAAGGACATGATGTCGCAATGAGTTTATTTCAGGTAGTAAAACAATGATGTATCAAGCATAAAGATTGATTACACTATCATGAAACCTTCTTGATGATATATTGAGACAAAGGGATTATATTACACAGTGAGCATTCGTATGTGGATGTTGTTGTTACGACATTGAGTTCTTTCTCTTGGGTGACTTGACCCATTGCAAGATAGTACTATTAGACTTTTGGAAAGCTCACCTAATACCAATGAGAAATAATTCCAGTGGGTCACACACTACTTGTTTTTGGTCGTCTCGATTAAATTTTATTTGAATTTAATTAATGGAATAAATATTATTCTCAATAATATAGAATAATTTTATTCTAGTTAAAATTTTCACATAAATTAAATTAAATATATTTATTCATTTTTAGAACATTTTTTAAATATTTATTTACTAGTTTTAAATAAAATATTTATTTTAGAGAATATATTATTTATTTATTTATTCTGGTGTTAAATAAATGGAAGTGGAGTTTGAGCGGAGAAACTAACTTCCAATAGTAATATAATTATTTTTAAGATGATAAATAATTAGTTAACTAGTTGAACATGTTAATTTAATAATAACGCATCTATTATTTTGTGATGTATAATTTTATTTATAATACCGTTCTGAGAAAGTTGGCACACCATAAATAATGATGCGGTATTATTATGAAGATAATGGGTTTCCTCTAAGTTTATGAATGTATTTAATTGTTTTTATGCAACTAAATATTGTAACTGAAGCCCCATGTCAATAAATAGACAAGTACGCATATTGTTCCATGTACCGATTTGCACACCCAGTGAGATGAGAATTGTTGAGCTGAACAATTTCTCTCTCAAATCCTCTTCCCCCCTCTCATGAATGAGATATGTTCTTCAAGATCTATTAACATGTTATAATGAACAATTTATGCAAGATACTAACTTCACCGCAGTTGCACTCGGAGAATGAGTGGTGTTGATCGGAGGCCGTCGAAGCACATGTGGATCACCGCTAGAGGGGTTCTAGTTTGGAACCTTGCAAGATAAACAAGAAAATCAGGATGGGTCATTCCAGATGATCAACATCATCAATAATGAATGTAACATAGATCCAGGTATTTTATTTCATCATAAATTAAATTTAAATTACTTATAAACATGATGTGAAATATCCTCTATAAACAATTCGGGCCCCTTCCTTATTTATCTAAATCTATGATTCTATTCTATGGAGATTGGTGTTAATCGACGTATTTATCCTGGAATAATCATGGATCATGGTAAAAATTAAAGTGTGGTGTTAGCCCAACCGTGCTTCCAGTGCATCGAGAACCTACAAGTGGTATCAAAGGGAGTTTCTTCATAGTTTATAATTATTTAAATAATTCTTTGTTGATTTATGGTTTAATAATTTTGTATATCAATTCAAGGTTAATTGTTCTGCTAATTTCGATTTTGAGATCTGTTCCTCATTTTTTGTTTTCTGAATATTTCACAGAAATTAGTAATTTTTGGATTAAACGAGGAACTCATCATGAGTCACCGATGATTTCTCCCAGGTGACATGATAGTAGACTCCATGTTTTAGGATTTACACGCTATGTTATTTTACAAACATGCCATGTAATATGTACTATACATTCCACATGTACCCGAATTCATGTCATGTGTCCCACTACACATGATGTGTATTCCCTTTGGGTTAGGGGACAAACTGTGTATCCCATACACGGCTAATATGACCGGTATTTGTGTAATGCGGAGACAACACAACGTGTATCCCACTGTACATGAAATGTAATTCAAAATTTTTGAAGTCTGTTTCACATGCCAAGTCCCTAGGAGTACACTTTGGAAAAACAAGTGAAATAAGTACATGTATGGTAGTCATAACATCATGTCAGGAACTTTACCAAATACACAGAATTAAAATTTTAGTGTTTGCGTAATGGTCAAATCTACATATCATGTATAAATCATACTACAGTTTTTTACACTTTTCATTGAAACATATTGTATTCCATATTCCATAATAGTAAAATAGTATGAGAATATAATACATGTTTGGTAGATTCGAATAGGTATTCCCTAGGTAACCTCTGAGTTGAATTTATGTAAATGGATGAGAATATCAAGGAAATTCAGAAAAAGGATTAAGATAAAAGGATTGATTAATTAAAGATAATTATTTACCGATTAGAGAAAAATTTATCTTAATAAGAATGAATAAAGAATCTAATACAAGTTTTATTATATGTGTAACTCATTGCATGTATGTAGGTTGTCATGAGAATGACCAAAACCTTTGTATGTGATTGGATTCCTTTTAATTTATTTATTAAATTAAATTTTGGATGGTGAGACATATCTCCTAATAAATATGTAGGGAACTTTTTCCCATGGTTAGTTTAATGTAAACCTCCTTTTTTTACCCCTCCCCTATGTGTGAGGTAAAAATAATATGTAGTAGATGGAGCCCCCATGCTTGTGGAGGCAATCCAAGTCAGGAGCTAAGGAGAAACCAATCCAAGGAGATATAAAGGTGAACATGTGGGAAGTTGTAAGCATGAAGGTGTTCCTCTCATAGGTCAAGGTTAGTTTATAAACAACTAGATAAACTGTCCATTAGAAATGGCTAATGATCCTACCCTTTACTTTACTTTATTTCTGTCAGTTGAATGGTTTTTCATTATTAATGTGTTGGTTCGATCACATAATTCATGAACTAAGAGGCATATAAGATGGATCTAAAATAAACTAGGATTTTTAATGAATATTATCAAGACAAGGTTAATCACATAAGTAAGTTCCACTTAACATTAAAAATCATGCTATAAAGACAATAAGTAAAATTACACATAAGAGAAAAAAATCCCTCAAAAAAATATTATGTCAGACTAAGACTTTTGTTACTTTATTAAGGGAAAGACTCAGTAAAACTATGTGTTTGACCAACCGTTATTGGGATACTAAAATTTATATAGTAATCCCTTGTGAAAGGTTTTGGGTTGACTTTACCATATTTCATCAAGAGGAGTATCCCTTTTTAGACTTGGTGTAATGTTGGAAGCATTTTTTTAGGAAATCCAAGTCAGTATTTCAAGATTGGGGAGACCACTCAACAGATCAAGTTGCTTTAAGCCCACATTTGGCAAATACCTTACAACCTAAAATACCTTTAAATAGATTTACCAACCCTTGTTGGGGTTATGCGAAGGGTAATATGGTTCATTGCCACCAGAATGTCATGGAAACTAGACATTCTGAGTTCAATGGTGAGGGTCATTTGGACATGAAAAAATATTTTGAGATTTAATAAAATTAATTTATTATTTCTCATAAAATTAAATCAACAAAGTATGAATAATATGATATTTTAACTGTAGAATGATATAAAAAACTTTCCAACCACAGTCTCCTTGTGATAAATTCTAGATAAAGACAACATCATCACCAGTAGTAACATCTCGGAATGGTTTAGATACCTTTGGGTTATCCTACACCATGACCATAAGTCTTAAATTTTGGAGTCAGAATTATGTGATCCTCCTTCCCAAGAGGTGACTGATGAAGAGATATTGGTATACTAGAAACAAATCAATGAAGTGGCCGACATTCAATTTTTTATGCTATCAATACTGTATAGTGATCTCATGAAGTCCCATGAAAACATGGATACCTATACCATACTCGAGCACCTTTGTGGTCTTTACTAGGAGAGAGAAAGAAAAGAATGGTTTGAGATCTCCATGTCAGTATATCAGAGTATTCTTGGAGAGGGTTCCGCATCAAGGTCGCGCGTAGTCAAGCTCATTTGAATCATTGAGCACCCGGAGGTTCTAGGTTTTAAGCTCCCCAAAAAACTGGTTACTGATCTCATTCATGCATCGCTTCCTCAGATATTTTCCATCTTTGTTGTTGATTTCAATATAAACAACATTGAAAAGTATCTATCTGATCTACTTATCCTCTTTATCCAAGTGGATAAAGATATGAAGCATGAAAAGCCTGTTGCCCTTATGGTGAATGAGAGTAAAGGGAAGGTGAAGGGAGTTAATCCCAAATATTCTTCATGACCTTCCAAGAAAATGATGATAAAAGGGGAGGAAAGGGAAAAGGAAGTCTTTTGTTTCACATGTGGAAAGAAGGGCCACTAGAAGAAGAACTACACACAACCAAAGAAGCAAAGGGAAGCTTCAAGTGCATTTTTTATCGAATGAAATCTAACTATCTCTATAAATTGTGTTTTAGATACAACTTTTTGTGATAAAATATGTATCCAAAGATAGGAACCAAGTACCTTCAGAAATATTGATCGAGTGGAGGTAGATCTATGGAAGATAATGGAGACATAATTTTTATTGTACCTGTTGGCGACTCCCACCTCATATTGCCAACTGGGATGATCTTGGTGTTAAAGGTTTCTTATTATGTGTCTTCTGTTACTAAAAACATTATTTGTGTATTCATATTATTTATAAATGGATATGTTTTTATGTTTGGAAATGTATATTGGTTCTTTTATACTGATAGAATTTGTTTTGGTAGGGAACATTTATACAATGGTCTTTACGTGTTGGATTACACAAACCAGGTAATGGCAATCAATAACCAAGATACATCAAATGAATCATACCACACCCAACATTGGAATCACTATTTATTTCATGTAAATGAAAAATGATTGACATAGTTACATCAAGATAGATATTTATATTCCTTCAAACTAACACCACTTGGAATATTCCATGCATGTTTACAAGTAAAATGTCCAAATCCCCATTTAGTGGGAAAGGTGACAGTGCCAAAGAGCATATTTAATTAGTTCAAACTAATGTGTGTGGACCATTGCTTATTGAAATAATGGGTGGGTAATCATACATCATAAATTTTACTAAAGATTTTAGTAGATATGGATATATATACTTAATGAGGTATAAGGAATTTTTTTTAATATGTTCAAGGAATGCAAGAATGAAGTTGAGAACTAGCATGGTAAGAAGATTAAAAAACATCACTCAGACTAAGGTGGAGAATATTTTAATCAAGATTTAATTGAATACTTATAAGTGTTTGTGATCCTATCCCAACTCACTCCACCTTACAAACCCCTTTAGAATGGTGTGAGTGAAAGGAGGAACCAAACCATGTGGAATATAGTGAGGTTAATGATGTGTCATTCAAGTCTTCCATTATCCTTTTGGGTATATGCGTTACAAATAGCCGAACACATACTAAACCAAGTACCAAATATGTCAATAAATGCTATTACATATGAGTTCTAGAGTGGAATGAAATCCATGTTATCAAATTTACATGTGTGGGAAGTGAAGAATTGATTAAGGACTCTTCAGGTAACAACCTTTAACCCCAAGGAACAAACTATACCTTAATAGGATACCCCATAGAAACAATGGGATATTAACTATACCACCCCTCAGAAAAAATCGTTATAGTGAAAATAGAAGCCACATTACTTGAGAGGCACCACATCTCCAAAGGAGATTGTGGGAGCAAGATAGACATTGATTAAGTCATCAATCAAGGCATACAATAGTAGGTACATGAATAGATTCCACAAATCCCCGAGGAAGAAAGAACTATTCCAAATACACAAGAACTGCGTGGGAGTACAAGAGAGGATAGATAACCAGAATATGATGGTTTTATTATTACCTAGGATGGTGAATAATTATTTGTTGATAATAATGATCCACTAACTTAGAACGAAGCATTAACTGTAATAGACATTACCAAGTGGAAAGAATCCATAAATTGTGAAATGTATTCCATGTACCAAAATGTAGTCTAGATCTTGATAGATCCTCCAGTTGATGTAAATCCTATTGTATTTAATGTCAAAGAATAGACTACAATGAAACCTATTCACCAGTTGAAATGATAAAATTCATCTGAATTCTACTTTCCATTACAACTTAGCATTACTATGATATTTTAAATATGGATGTCAAAATATCCTTCCTTAAGAGGGACCTTCACCAATATGTCTACATGACAGACCCTGAAGGGTTTATGAATCCGAAGGATGATAATAAGGTATGCAAGTTATAGATTACGGATTTAAGAAAGAATCATGGTCATTCAACATTCATTTTTATGAATCCATAACATAATTTTGTTTTATAAAGAATGAATATGGACATTGTGTCAAAAACAGTTTAGTGGGAGTGCATTCATTTTCCAAATAGTATTTGTTGATGACATATTACTTATTGGAAATGGGATACCGGTATAAATGTCTATTAAGTAATGGTTGAGTCAATGATTCTCCACTAAGGACTTGGGAGAGGTAGAATATATTATTGGGATTAAGATCCATCATGATTTATCTAAGATATTGTTGGTCCTAAGTCAATGTACATACATTATTGAGATACTGAAGAGATTCATTATGGAAAAATCCCAGATGGGATTGTTTCTAGTGTGACACTGCATTTATAATTCCAGGAAAATGTGTCCACATACATATGAGGAAATAGAGAGAATTTCAAGGAATCCATATACATCAGCGATTTGGTCAGTCATGCAAGCTATGAAGTACACTAGTCCAGATGTCACCAATGCATTGTGTGTGGTAGGAATATTTCAGGATGACCCAGGTGACCTCCATTGGATGGCAGTCAAGACTATACTAAATTATCTAAGTGTTACTAAGGATATGTTCCTAGATAATAAAGGATATGAGGAACTAGTTATCATAGGATATGAAGATGATGGTTTTTATACTAATAAATATTACATGAAGATAAAAGCTAGATACATCTTCACTTTGAATGGAGGTGCAGTGAGCTGGAATAGCTCAAAGTTGAGTGTGGTCACAGATTCTGTAGTGGATTCTGAGTATATCTCAGCTTATGAGGCCGCTAAAGAATCATTTTGGATTCAAATATTCATCTAGGAGGTGTAAGTGATACCAAGAAGTAAATATCCCACCCCACTCTATTTTAATTATATTGAAATGGTGGCTCTTGCAAAAGATCCAAGGTCACATCAGTGGATGAAGAATATAATTCGAAAGGACCATATCCTGATGGATTTTTTGTCAATGAGGTGAAGTTTTAGTGAGAAGTATTTCCATGGAAGAAATTTTGGTGGACACCTTGACTAAATCCTTAATTCATCAAAAACATTATCATTATGTGAGGTCTAGCAGACTGAAAGATATAGGCAATTAGCTCTAGTCTAAGTGGGAGTTTGTTAAAGTTGGTTTCCTAGAACGAACTGTTTGTACTTTTATTACATGTATATTTATTGTATTTAAATATTAAAAATATAATTACATATTGTTCATTATTATTCATGATAATTATGTAATAATGACTTAGAGTATTTGTTGCATTGATAATGTCATGACAATTCCACGAAATGATGAGAACCTTGAAATGCTATAACAATATACATAAATATAGTTTTATGGTTGGATTACTTAAAATTATGGGACACATAGTATACAGATTGTAAGGTGAGAGTACTCGTAAGGAGATGAGACTTCCTCTCATGAAGTTCACTCTTGGTAATCTCCATGATGGGAGATTATGAAAACAGAACTTCCAGTAGGAATTCTTTATGTTATTGTGTCATATGATATTCCAATCTGGGAGCATTCGTAATGGTCCTAAGACATTATGACTATCATTAATATGTGTCATGACTGGTGCACTTTTATTTACTGATGAAAACCATCAAGCCATATGTTGGTAGTATGTAGGGTATGTTGGGTGCGTCATGAGTGGCATTTCATAAATGGATAAGTCAAGGAAGGATTTTTCCCTTCCATTTATTGAAGTTGATATTTTGGCCCTTTGATTTAAATAGAACCATCACACAAAATTCCATATCCATGGTGTAACGATGAGTTTATTCTAGGTAGTTAATGAACATTGTATCAAGAATAATGGCTAATGATACAATAATTAAACATGCTTGATGATATATTGAAAAAAATGGATTATATTACTTAGTGAGAATTCTAATGTATATTTCATTGTGGCGACTTTAGGCTCTTTCACCTGGGTGGCTTCACCAATTTCAAGATAATACTCTAGGAATTTAGGCAATCCCACCTAATGCCAATGATAATGAATCCTACAGGGTAACAAAGTAAGTGTTTCTGGTGGTCTTGAATAAATTCTATTTGAATTTAATTAATTAATTAAATATTATTCTCAATACCATGGAATAATTTTATTCAAGTTAAAATGGTCACATAAATGAAATGAAATATATTTTTTTATTTTATTGAACATTCAAAAAATATTTATTTTCTATTTTTTAAATAAAATATTTATCTAAGTGAATAAATTATTTATTTATATATTCAGAAGTTCAATAAATGGAAGAGGAGTTTGAGCGAACCAAGCCCGGTCCGGTAGAAAAATAATTATTTGGGAAACAGTAAATAATTATTTAACTACTTGGAAAAATTTAAAATAATAATAATGATGCCACTATTTTTTAACGTGGAATTTTATTAATAATTTTTTATGCACATTGGCGCACCCGAAATAATGACGTGGTATTATTATTAAGATAATGGGTTTTCTCTAAGGATATGAATATATTTAATTCTTGTTATGAAATTAAATATTGTAACCAAATCCCCATGAAGTTAAATTGGAAAGTATGCCTATTGAGCCATGTACTGAACTCACTATAAAAAAAAGTAACTTATACCAAAAAATAATTAGTGACAGATAACAAAATTGTTGGTAAAATTGTGTAATTCCAACAGATATTAACATTTTTTAGTGATAACTATACATACCAATAATTATTTTTTCAAGAAAATACATCTGTTGGTATTAATTGTTTAATACCAACAGATAATTTATTAACAATTAAATATGTGGTTATATCATAACTATACAAACAATTTTTTTTCTAACAAATAAATCCATTGTAATTTATTATTATTTCTAAAAAATCCTTATCATCAAAAAATGAATTACAATAAATTATTCAATAGTCAAAAATATTATATCAATAATTATTTATATATTAATTAGTTATCTAGTATTAATAAATCATTTTACAATAAAAATAGAGGCATATATTTTTAGTTAAAGTAATAATAATTAAATAATATTTATTGAAATGATGATGAATAGTATAAAATAAATAGAATTGTTCTATATTTTGAGATTATATCTAATTTTTTTAGAAATATTGCATTTTTATTACATATAAAAGTATATTATGTTTATTAATCCGATTACAGGTCAAAAACAAAACAAAACAAAAGAAAAGAACAAACAAAGAAAAAACCCACACCATCACCCCTCCCTAATCCCACTGTGCCATAACCCTCCCATTCGCAGTGCCACTCCCCTACCATTCCACCGCTACTCCCCTGATCCACCACCGACCCACTATCACTGCCCTGCCATCGCCACCACCCTCGACCTTGTTGCTCCCCTCGACATCGTAGCACTGTGCCACCATCTCCCCCCAACTCCATCATTGATCCTCCTAACATCACTATCATCGCACCCCTCGACCCCTTTATCACCACTGTTCTGTTCGATAACTCCATTTCCACTACTCCAACAACCCCAAAATCCATGCCTCTCTGAGATCCTACATATGGAATCACCTCTTCACTGTCCTGCCTCCAGGGTCACACCTTGGCATCCTTCCAAAGGTATTTCAGTGCGTCACATTTTTTTTGTTTCATTTACATAATCTCTACTTTAGTAAATACTGTATATTTGGTTCATACTTTTTATAGTAGTAGTTTGTTAATTTAAATTTATAGCATACAGATTTAAATTCATTGTTTTATTCTATGACAACTATTTGTGTTTCTGCCTATGGTCTTTTTGGGCAAATTCCAGTCTTCTAATGGTAATGAATCAAGGGTTTCATTCTCACTTAGCCATGTGATTCAGTTTCATTTATTTGGTTGTATTTTTTTTATCCATTCAATTTTTTGGTCTTTAAATTTTTAGATGCTTATGTTTTATTATAGGTCTTATCACTTTTAGAACTGTATAATATTCAAGTAGGCTTCCTAGACTGAATAACTAGTTATAATAGATATATTTTCAGATGGTATTGTTTAAAAAACATTGAAATTTATTACAGCACTATTGATTTTAATGAATACTTTATCTTAATATAGTTCATTGAAACTTCAGTACCTCAACTCATGTTACATGTGCCAGTCATGTTTCTTCAATTAAAGCTCTATCAGAACATTCAAGTTTAGCCTACAAGGTAATAGGCCATAGACTACCTGTAAATGCATAGATGCAACTAAAATATGGTTGGAGTATTTAATTATAAATTGAGGCTACTTAATCTTATGTTATATTAGATACCCATAGTGTCCCTTGAGGTTTGAGTACATTTTAAATGCTTTGCTGCTTCAATTTTGTGCCTCAATCGTTCCCCGACCGAATCTATATGAAGCCATAATCCACTCTAGCAACAAACAATGGACCTAAATTGATTTATATATAAAATTATATATATTAGTTGTAATTTTTTTGATTAATTGATATCAAACAAAGGCCCATGTATTGTAGATTTTTTTATACCTTGAATAATAATGTTATACTCTTCCTTGGTTATATTTTCCTTGTTGCAATTATTGTATTTGTGTGTAATAGAAGACGAATATAAACAATAATGAGTTGATTGACTTCTCAGGGATCCAAACCACTTACTCACTGATTTTTAGTATTGATTACTATAACCATTTGTGAAAACCTCGTGAAATACTTATGATTATTTCATATTTTCATTTTTATATGTTTTTTTGTTCATATTGGGATTCGTATATAAAATATTTAGATTGTGTGTTGCATTTTGATTATTAATTGAACTTTTATGGGAATTCATGTGTTATATTCTCATTTAATTCTAGAATTTAATTGATCACATTTTTTGTAATCTTATTTCATTGTAAAATATGTGTAAAACTTATTATTATGATATTTATTCATGATTATCAACTCATATTGCATGTGGATAAACGTTTTTTGAAAGGGAGGTGGGTCTAGGTGAGTTGGAATCCTAAGATTGCATTGAAATCCAAGTGATTAATCCATGGTTTTCCTCAGTTCTTCAAATTCAAATAGTGACATTTTTAGGTGCTGCTGAAATATAGACCACCAGTGTTGTGGTGGATCTTGTCCCCATTAGATCTGCTGCTGCTTATATTTATTCTTCAATGAAATATAAAGGCTTCTTGAATCCTGAAAACATTAAATACTTTAAAGCTTCCTAGGGTAGACAATTGAGCTATAATGCATCAAAGTTCATATTTCGAGTTCCAACTCCTACTTCGATTTCAGGTCTTCCAATTGGAAAACTTATAAGCTATAGAGGCAAAGATGGAAAGGGAGAAGAGTTTATCAAACCATATAATCCTGCTACTTTGGATTTAGATGTTGGGTATTTTGAACTTCTTTTAAAGATGTTTCTATATAGGAGAATGTCTCACCTTTTTGAAGATATGCTGGTGAGTGACAGTTTAGCTGTAAAGGGACGCAAGGGGCTCTTTGAGTACCATCCTAGCCAAGTTAGAGCCTTTGGTATGCCTGTTGGTGGTTTTGGGATTACCCCAATGTTTCATTTTGGGGGGGAAATATTAGAAAACCCTAATGAAAAAACCAGTGTGCATCTTATATATTCCAATGTCACATCCGAGGATATCCTTTTAAAGGAAGAGATGGATGGTCATTCTAAGAACTATCCTGCTTGGTTCAATATCTTTTATGTTATGAATCATCCCCTAGATGATTGGAACAACTGGGTGGGCTTTATATCGAAGAAGATGATCTGGGACCATTTCCCCACTCTTGCGCCTGATATCTAGATATTGAGCTATGGTCCTCCAGCCATGAACAAGGCCACAACTTCCCACGTTAATGACCTTAGCCATTCCCCTGCAATGCAGTTTCATTTCTTATTCTCTATTCCTATAAAAAAAATATTTGGATAAATTATTAGGTACATGATCTTATTTTCTGATCCTCTAGTTGCTATCAATTGTAGGGTATGTGTTAAAGGGAAAACTATGGATTTCATTGTCATCCTTTGTTATTTTAGATTTTTCATTAATAATAATAAAAATGGATTCTTATCATGTGGATAAAACTTTTTTATATGCTTATTAAATATATGCTGGGAATTTTGATTAGTAGGGGAATTGAATATGCATATGTTTCTTCATGTTTTTTTGGAAATGGAAAATCACTTGTTTGAAATGATCGGGTCTGTATAATCATGTTGGAGGGTGAATATGGTTGGATTATCAAAAAACTCATTTAAAAATTCCATTATTCATCTTGATCACTCAGTTATTGGTGTGGAATATGACTTTAAATTGATCAATTATTGATATTCATGTATATAAAATGTGTTCAATTCAATGTAGTTATCTTTTAGATAATAGTCCATTCTATTTTATTCAGGAAAATCCTTAATTCTTATGTATTGTTATGTTGTATGTGAACTAATATTTCAGTTCAATTGTTTTATAGAATTATTATATTCTTTGTATTACAATATTTAGCACATATCATTAGTGAAGATATGTTTGTTTTTCACTTTTAGTTTTGAATGGGTTTTGAGTACATCGATCATGGTGTTGTTATTTTTTATTCTATGTTTGATTTATTTGTGTGATGTTAAGGAATATTGTGTTGATGTAGCTTCAAATCATTGCTTTCAAATATGTTAGACAACAGTAACTCCCCCTCCTGCTTTGAATTATCATGGCTTTATATAGAATCAGATATCCACACGAGGCTTCTATCTTATAAGTCCACTAATTCTAAATTAAATAAAATTCCATCTCTAAGTCAGTACTTTACTAACAATCTCTTGTCTTAACATTTGGTGGTTTTTGGACATCTATAATCGATTTTTGGGTTTGGTTTTTTGTTGTTTATGTTCCTCTTTTCTCCTATCATGATGCAGTGATCTGAATTGCATGGTTTGAATGTTGTTTCATGATTTATGTTCCAATTTTATGCTCTTGAAGGTGGTGGATCTATTATTGGTGTTGCAATCCATTTCTGGTGTTGATCTGACCTACGACTTGCTCAGGTCTGGAACATTACTCTATTTTTGTTAATTTTTGTTTCTATCTCTCATTTTTCTATTGGTCTAATTCTCTATTTTCCTTATTTTTTTGCTAGAGGATGCGTTCAGTTGTGATATTCTAGTCTCAACATGTTGGAGGAAGACTATTTTTCTACGCTAGGTGAGGGAACATCGACAACAGTATTTGTCAAATGGGTGACCTTGTTCTACTGCAGGCTAGCACTAGTTTTGGTATGCTGCATCTTCAGGGTTACTGTTACTTGTGATGCTGCAAGAAACATGGATTTGGCTATTCCAGCTTGTGTGGTGTTGGGTTTCATAGGTGTTGATTTGGTCTGTTATTGGGGGAGATTTTGTGGCGATGGATCTATGTTGTGACAATCTATTGACGGTTCTTTTGTGTGGGGTTGGTTCATGCGATTTTTTAATCATGGAGTTGTTTGAACATGATTTTGTAATAATGGTTTTTTTCAAATTATGTTATGTTTTTAAATGATCTTTGAACATGTTTTTTTAAATAATCCCTTAGTTTGTTTGAGTTTCATATAAGTTAATTTTAGTATTATTATATAATAAATATATTATATATAATTATATTAAAATATATAATATAATATTTTAATGACAAATAATATTATAGATGAAAATATAAATGTCGATAATAATACTACCGACAGATAAATTTGTGTTGCTAAAACTTTTATCCAACATATATATTATCTGTTGGTGTTATTGTAATATTAACAGAACTATTTTATCTATCACAATTACATTTAGCGACATCGTTATTGCCAATATTTTAGTGATAGGGAAATATATGTTGGTAAAACGTTTTACCAAAAGAAAATTTGCTTTTACCAAAAGATATGTCCCAGTTGGAAAATGTAAAATATTTTGTTGTGACTGTACGCCTGATGAATTGATATTTGATGATCCATGAAATATAAACCTCAAATCCTCTTCCCCCCCTCAAGAATTAGAGGCATTATTCAAGACTGAAGAATAAAAGATCAATAATGACCGACATAAGACACTCGCTTCACCGCATTAGCACCCGAAGAACGAGTGGTGTCGATCGGAGGCCATGAGAGCATGTGTGGATCACCGCTAGAGAGATTCTGGTTTGAATCCTTGGAAGTGTGAAGAGACAATCTGTAAGGTTCATTAAAAAAGATAAAAATCATCATTGAAGATAATACCAAAGATCCATGTATTTGATTTCATAAAAAACTAAATTTAAATTAATAATAAACCTGATGTGAAAAATCCTTTCTAAAGGATTTGAGCCTCTTATTCTTTATCTATAATATTGAATATATTTAATTGAGACTAGATTTAATCATCATATTGGTTCTATAATAATCATTTATCATGGTAAAATTTAATATTTGGAACTAGCCCAACTACGCTTCTATTGCGTCTGGAACCTACACTTGCCACCACAAGGATTCTACTAGCCTAGAAATTAAAACCCAAACATACTACCTCGGGGAGGGGGTAAAATGTAGGAAATCCAAACATGATCTTACCCAGCCTATCCACTTGAGTTTAATAACATAGGTGATATTTAATAGGAACGTCACTGTAATGCCACCCAGCATACCGAGGCATCAGAACAAGGATAATCTCTATAACAACACCACTAGAACTAAGACATTCCCACACTGATCTAAAACTCAAATTAAAATAGAACATATACGTCATAAATTCACAATGAAATGGTGATTTAATAATAATGGTAAAACTTTAGAAAAAAAGAAAAATAATAATTAAAAGACTTTAGATTTCCCAATCCTAACACAAAATAAAAAGCCCATACCAAGGCTTCACACCACCAGTAACTACTCACTGTGCATGAGAATCAACCTAAGACCTATAGTTGTGGCTCTAATGGAAGAAGCATCTCCTACCTCCTAGTTATGAATTATAATCCTGTGGTCATAATTTATTATTCAGTTCAAGCTTCCTGCAAAACTTCTCCAGATGACCCACATAGTCATAATGATGACACGTCTTCAAAGGGATGTGACACGATGTCTTTGAGTGCCCAAACCGACCACACCATTGGAACACACGAGACTGTTACGACAAACCAAAAATCAGAAAAATTAAAGAAGACTCCATAGATTTAGGTTGATTTAGAATATATTTTTTTCCATAAGAGGAACCTTCATGACCACTAAGAGACACCGGCAGCCAACCGCCTATGCTCTAAAGACCAACTCAGCTAGGAAGACTTTATATTTTAGCTTCTAGAAATGATGGTCCTTAGAAGAGGGGAATAACTACTTGATATTTGTAAAATACCACCAATGAATAGATAAGTCTTCAAGAAATCCTGTGATGATTCCTCTGGATAAAAGGAAACAAGTTCCTTAAAGTGGTCAATTTATGCCTTCACTAACTATTGTATTTGATGAATACCTATGATCCAATCCAATTTCTTAATCTTAAACTCCTTAGATATGAACCATATTATTAATACATCCTTAAAAATATCCCACATCATCCTAACTTTCATTGATGGTGGGGTGAACAACTCCCATTCTTCCAAAGCTGGACCTTTGAACAGACCCAATACAATATGCACTCTAATTGTTTCGGGAGTTCACAATGCCCATTAGAAATGCTTTATATCTTCAAGCCAACTTACCACCTCTAATGGACCTCTATCACCATAAAGGACATGTAACATTTTATAAAAATAAAAACATGGGCATGACTCCTTAGAAATCCTGAAAAACATTCTTGGTGTAATTTTCTGAACAGTATGGAAAACACAAACCAAAACCAACATCAAATCAAAGTAAAATAAAAAGTAACATCCTAAGCCAAAACTACCAGATCAAAAACCAAATATGTATTACCATGACCAAATAACATATCTTTTATTAAATCTTATTCTCTTTTCAATTTTCAAAACCACCCTATTTTAAGGCTATTTTCTAAACCCCAAACAACATTTCACCAAATGACACCCATGTTATAAAACAAAAAACAATTCTTAAAATCATTTTCCCTTATGAAAATCACATTATAAAAACAATACAAGCCTTTAGATTCAAATAAACACCCAAGGAATCAAAAGAATCATTTCACATGTGTTTATCCACATCCATCCATACATATCAACCTGAACATTCCACAAACATACCCTTATATGTGCAAACATCCATAAAGATAACAAAGGGCCCCAACCAATCAATTTTCTTAGTAAGTCCAATAATTTAAAAAATTCTCAAACCAAAATAATATTAATTTTAAAACTCATCTTACCAATTTAAATCCATTTAAAAGAAATAATTTTCATTTATAAAACCGTTTTCATTATAAAGAACACACTTACTCCAACATGAACCAAAGCGATCCAAAGCATTCGCCAAAGAACAGGAAAGAGTAACAATAGTATATTCCTATTTGAGTGAACGGTAGTGCCCCATGCCCTATGTAGGTCATGATTCTATGAGGGACTTGAACTGTGCACTCAGACTCCACATGGGTCACTACTCCATGTGGGATCACAATGTGACACCAGCTTGCCTTTGTTATCATCCCTCAATCCAAAGCAAAGACAAAATTCTCAAATCACAAACTAACCCTGGAAACTCAATGTTCAAAATGAGAATGGTTTCATGACATGCTTATCATACCTAACACCTGAGTCTCGATAGTCCTAATCTCTATCTAACAAACACCCCAAATTAAAAGGGCCTCCTCTGATACAATTTTTCCAAGAACCATCTTGGGTCGACCCTGATCCAGTGACCTGAGCTGGTCTATGACATGGACCGAACAACCTTTTTGATCACCAAAGTCTTGAAACTAGTGTCATCCATCAAAGTAAATTAGTTGGGAATGATTTGGCCATAATATAATCGAAACCAAATAAATAAAGTCTTGTGATAAAAATGAAAATTTTCATCATAAGGAAAATAAAATTGTGCATACCTTTGTGTTACATGATAGGTCACCACCAAACATAGAACTATGTTTTCTCCAAGACCAATCCAACACTATAGAAACCTAAAACTGAAAATATAAAGTAGTCGTGAGCATGAAAATGCGTAGTAGGAATTCCAAAGATAATCCATGATATCCATGTATTTTCCTTTCCCACAAACATCTTACTAACTCTGGAGTGAACATATAGATATGAAACTATGTAATTCTCATATTGTAGATAAAAGTACAATTTATTCAAAACTAAACACACACAAACAATATTTCCAATTTCAAAAGATGAATTTACCATTTTAAATCCTAACCCCCAAACTAGGAAATACTGGCTGGGAAGGAAACAAATAAACTGGGTAAACAAAAAGTAATCTGATAGATGCTGAAAAGAGAGTTGTAGTATGATCAGAAAACCAAAATCATAGAGATACAAATAATAAGATAAATAATGTAGCCATGGGTGATACTAAACATACATATAACACCCATGGAAGTACTTGGTTCGGAACAATGAGCCAGCGTATGGTGAAGCCACTATCTCTATGACCAATTGGCCACTGTCAACTAGCCAGCCTAGGGGAAAATCCCACCTGGCCAATTTTTGATCTAAGGGGTACCAATACATCTAATTTGGATTGGTAAAAAAACAATCATATGATCCCATAAATGAGGATGAGGAACCCATGGTAATATTCAATAGTGTAAGTTGGAGTCTCTCACACATGTAACACACCTTACCTTCTGCCACTGCACTTGCACGCCCCAAACACGGACACCACCAATATGATATCCCATGAAGGGATATCCAAAATAGGGGTGCCCACTATAAATATATACATCTATATATCACATCACACATAGTTCCAACAAGGTCTTCACTCAAATAATACGATAAATATTTTCTTAAAACATTTCAATGTGTTGATCGGGCCTTATGATTTCAAAAACACATTCCATTTCCAAACAGAACATAAAGGTCTAATCGGGCCATCACATCTATTAGAAATTTAAAATTTTTCGTTGAAAACATGATTGTTTCCAAAAAAGACATTATCTTTACATAACCCAATGCATTTACTAAAATAATTTTCAAACTGTTTCTAAAGAAACACCAAATATCACTTTTATATTTTTGATGCCAAATAGGCTTTCATGTTTCCTAACATTTATTAAGAATGTTTCAAGTCGAACTGAAAAAGCATTATGGAATACATTTAATGTCACAATATCAAACCACATGGAGTGAAACATTACCATTTGGTAAGACATGGGACAATTTCAATAATAATGAGTATGCAGGAGAGATGGGAAACTATTAAACGAATAGATTTAAAGAGTGTCATATTCACTTGAATGCACATCCATGTGTACACCTAGTGCACCCACCAATGTGTCATCATATAGTGACACCATCCAAATTCCATTAAAGACAAAAACCCAATTTTAAAACCAGAAACTACATTTCAATCCAAACTCATAAATTCCACCTAATTTCCAGAACTTCCAAAGATCATTTTAGAAACAAATAAAACTCTCAAAAAAATCATGCCAAAAATCACTATGATCCACATAATGACCGAAATCAAAATCCAACCATTTTAACACAATTGTTCCATAGTAAAACACCACAAAAAGAAACCAATTTTACTATTAAAATTATAACAACATTTAATAAACCCATTTTTAGTGTGTGCCTACATAAACATAATCAATGATTCACCTCAAAAGTTATTTTCACAAACTCCATTAACATAAAAACAACACAAGGGGTATCCATACAGATTATCAAAGTGAAAATCATATATAAAAATTTATTGAGAGAGAATTAGAAATTATTCAAACACATTTAGCACTAACACATATATTTATAAATCAAGAATCACCTCAAAAACTATTTTTAATAAATTATACCATCATGTAAACACTACAACAATGTAACCAAATACACCACAATAATATTAATCAAGTTTAATAATTAATTTGAAGAACACTAGTATCAACAGAATGCTTTGGAGATGAAATATATGAGTTAACCTACCTCAATAGTGTGATATTGAGCTGAAACCTCAAAGAAAGGTAGAACCAAACCCAAATAATGATTCACACACCCTAGAAAAATTGGAAAACAATCCAAGTCATTAACCCTAAACATTAGGTTTTGAAAAAACCATGTGTACCCTAATAAATTAAAAAAACCCTCAAAAGGGACTCATTGGGGGGAAGCTGTGTGCTAGAGATGAGGAAGTCACACACTGGAGGGGTGTCAGTTAGGGAGGTCGGTACGCTGGAGGGGAGTCATTCGGGGAGGCTATGCATGAGTAGGGTGGGCCGCTAGAGGGAGGAGTGGAGAGGTGGTGGTGTGAGCTAACTGAAGAGAGTGGGTTCGGCTGAAGGGAGACTGTCAGACGGAGTGATGGTCAGGGGTATGGGAGATAAGATGTAGGGGATCAGCATGTTTCACAAGTGATGGGGAGGTGGGCGTGCGCTGGGTAAGGGAGAGGGAATGGAGATGGTAAGGAAAATTAGGGGTTTAAAAAAACTAATAATATTATTAGTTTTAATAATAATAATAATAAACATATCATTAATAAAAATATTTATAATTATATCAATAAATATTTCAATTATAATAATAGTAATAACAATATTTTCTTACAATAATAATAATAGTACTAAAAAAATAATATTCATTTCTTTTTTAGTAATAATAATGTTATCATTATTATTATTACTAAAATATTAGTTAAAATATATTTTCATAAAATTTTATCTGTTTTAAATATTGGTCAGTTACACAATCACTTGGCCTGACCGCATGCTTAGTGCTAACCATGCGGTGCTCATGCATGGGACGGAAACCCACCAAAATTATCAATATTAAAAAAAATATAAACCATCACTCAAACTGAAACTAGATGAGAATACCCACATCTAATAAATAATAAAATAAGATAATTTTATAAAGGTCAGGGTGTGACATTAATAATATTCTCATCACATCATGTTTGTTCTTCTACAGAACGTAATATGTGAAAATGTACCTAGAGGAGGTATCTCACTAAAAGGTCATAGTTGTTCCCCACTATGATGAGAATATGAAATCTCTACAGAATGATTCTTAAATATATGTTCTATTTCCCAAAGATATCATTTTAGTGGCACAAATGATATAATCTATCAGGTTTTGAGACTCATAGGACTTTTAGGTGCCTTTACATGGCATACACACTTGGTAATATTTAGTTGGAAATTATTAGAATGGGACCCTCCAATAGAAAATAAACATTTATATGTCTTATTATATGTTACTATCTATTTAGGTGTGTATTGGACCTTAGAATTTAAAATTATTATTAATGAGTATTATGAGTAATGTGCTTTGATTTATTGATGAATGGTGTGATGACAGATGTTCGTGGCGAGGTAAGATACGTTGGGTACGTCATGATTAATATTGCATCAAGGAATAATGAGAGAAAGGATTTATCCATTATATTATTTAATGCAATTTAATACCTCGCAAAATTATATGGAAATGTTATAACATAAATAAATCCATCTCCATGGTTTTCTATAGGCAAGTTATATTTTTGAAAAGTCCAAGAAAGAGACATCAAGTATATAACTTGGCAGAATCAGTATGAAACATGCGTGATATTCTGGTAAAGGGATTAATTTATAAATTAGGCGTCCTTATGAGGTATTATTTCAGTATGGCATTAACCTATTTCTATGATGTGATTCATGTTTTATGTCTTCTTTGAGTCAATTCTGTTTATAATGGCATTTATATCTTTGTAGATATCATATTGATCATTGAACATTGAAAAAAGAAATGTTGGGCCGCATCCATCACATGCTTGTGGTGTGCCCAGAACCCACAAGTCATGTCATAGTGGTCACAAAATTATTTAAAACTATTTAAATATTGTAAGTGGATTATGCATTTTAATTTATTTTCCAATTCATGTTTAATCATTTTTTAATAAAAATCATGAGATCTTCTTCTCCCTCCATCATTTCTCATAGATATAATCAATAAGATTAATTTTATGAATAAACTAAAATCAAAGATCTCATCCAAATGTGTAAAGTATTATTTCTGGATAAAACAGTAGTACACTCCATTTAGCCAGAGATACATGTCGTGTAGTTGTGTTTAATGCATTAGGAATTAATTTGAATTTAATTCAGTAATATGCACTAATGACATGTTCTGTTGTTATTACCTCACACCACATGTTGAATGAGATATATTAGTGCATATTCAGCTTTAGTACACACTATCTTTCCCATGTATATTTCTATAGTCCATCTGATTCAGATACGGGTTGTGTGTTTTAATACATGACATACTTGAATAGTGACTGGGTAATTAAAAGATCACACAACATGTATCCCATTGGACATATTGTGTAATCTAGTTTTCAAGGTATAATTAAAATTTAGAGTCCCGAGGTGTGTACCTAGGATTTATGGTGATATATGTAAATTATGTATAGCTCTCTTATACATTCCATGTACTTATACCAAATTAAACAGATTTTACATTTATTTATAGTATTTTATAAACCTTGAGACATGTGCTTATGTGTGGTCATTAATTTGATAAGAAATGCCTTATGATTGGTTTTAATATATATATATATATAATTAATATCTATATACTTTTAATCAATTCATATCATATATAAATCAGAATACAGTTGAAACTCTACGTGAATTGAAGCATAACACATTTCCGAAAAATCTTGTAACATGTGTGATCATCTAGTTGATAGTAAAAATCATGAATTTATGTGATAATTCATGTATTCCATATGTTACAAGAGTAAATAGTATACAAGTATAATAAATTTCGAGTAGAATCAAATTGGTCCTCACCTTGTTGCCTCCATGGTACATTTATTTACACAGATACTATTCAATAATTTTTTGAAATTTTTTAAAATTGTAATGGATGAAAAACTCAAGGAAATTTAGATGAGAATTAATATAAACGAATTTATTAATTAAAGGAAACAATTAATTTATTGAAGCATGATTTATATTAAATAATTATGATTAATAATAGAAGGCTAGTTTTATTATATTCCTAATTTTTTGTATGCATGTGGATGATTGTGAACATAGAAAAGACCATTGTATGTGACTAGTTTCATTTAATTTATTATTAAAATAATTTGTTATCATGTATTCCTTATCTCCTCTTTATGTAAGAGATTCTATTACTATGGTTTATTTTATGTAAACACTTTTACCTCGCCTGAGTGTGAGTAAAATCATATGTAATGGATGGAGCACCAAATATAATGGAGGCGGTTTATGTTCGGATTTGACGAAAAACCAATCCAAGGGGATACATAGGTGGATAGGTGGAACGTTTTTACATGAATATTAATTGGTTCAAGGTGTTTACCCCTATTTGAAAGATTAGTTTATCAACATCTAGATATACTAAATATTAGTAATAGAGTATGATCATACCGGTTCATTATTTTATTTCTTTCAGTTCCATGGTTATTTCATTATGGATTTTTTTCATGATCACAAAAATTAATGAAATTAACGATCATGCAAGATAGAACTAAAATAAATTAGCTTATGCATAAATATTATATAAAACATGTTTAATCACATACGTAAATACACTTAATATTAACAAGAATATAATAAATATAATAATTTGAAATTTAAATATAAAGGATAAAATCCCGAAATTTTATATATTATTTCAGTGTAGCCTTCCACTACTTCTGTTAAAATCAAACCTTAGATCAAAGTGCTTGACTAGCCAAAGTTCAAGTGCTTTCAATTATTTGAAAGTATAACTTGAAGCATTGGGTTGACTTATCTTAGTTGACATCAAGGGTTGACTAATAATGTATGACTTTGTGTAACTACAAGGAAAGGGTTGAGGAAATCTATTTTAATGATTTCATGATTTGGGAGTCCGCTCAACAGATCATGAAACTCTGAGTTAATGTAGTTGGCATTTGGAATGCCTACCAAAAACCATTCAAGTTTCTTGACCAACCAAAAGTTGGGGTAATGAGAAGGGGAATATGGATCTTATCCACAATAATGTCCATGAAATGGGATATTCTAATGCCAAGGGTGATGTCTATTGGGCTTCGATAATATAGTAGGAGACTAATAAATATAATATATATTTATTTGTCTAAATTTTATTAGACAAATTACTAAAATTTGGATCATATTATTTTTTTTATAAACATCAATAAAATGGATTCAAACATATCATTGTGATCCATACTTGATAAGGGTAACATTTTCACCGACACAAATTTCCATGAGTGGAAATGTCACTTACACATTATACTTCACCATGAATGGAAATTGTATGTGTCGGAAGAACCTTCACTAGTTTCACCTCGTAATGAGGCAGGTGGTGAATAGAAATCTCTATATGAGAAACAATTGAATGATTTAATATATTTTTAGTGTTTAATGCTATCATCCATGTTTAATGATACTTTTAAGTAGCACGAGGACTTATATGCATATAGAAATGATATCTCACCTTTGGTATCTATATCAAGGGAAGGAGAAACAAGAGAGGTATGATATCTCTAATGATTTATTTACAACTAGTCTTCGATATTTTTCATTAGTTGGGCCTTATATAGTAAATCTTATTTTCTACATTGAAATCTTAGACAAGTTATGAATTATATTCTTGTATGGGTTGCATCAGGATCTCATAATTTCATCATTATTCAAGACCTTCTATAGTATTATTGTTAATTTCAATAAGATAAATAATCAAAAGAGTCTTTTAGAACATCATACATTACTTCTCCATGTGGATATGGACATAGGGAGTGATAACACTATGGTCCTTATGGTGAAAAAGGAAAGGAACAATGAGAAAATAGGGAAAAAAACCTACAATTTTTTTAAATATATTAGTCACCATCCTTTGAAGAATATAATGATCCAGAGCCAGGGAAAAGAAATGGAGGTATTATGTTTTTCATGTGTCAAGTCAGGCCAATAGAAGAGGAACTATACTCGGAAGAAAAGGGATGATAAAGGTGTGTTATATATTGAGTGTAATCTTTCAATATATACACAATAGATGTTAGATGCAACTTATGGTGGTCAAATCTATATCTAAATGCAGGAACCAAGTGGATTTTAAAATATTTCCATAGGAGAGGAAGATCTACTAGCTACTAATGCTCCAAGGTTGGTTTCTCTACCAATTTGTGACTACCACCATTCATTTCCAATATTTTTGGGTTTTCATTTAAAATATTTTTATTATGTACCTATGGTTACCAAGAACATAATTTATGTATCATGTCCAGATATAGATGAGTTTATTTTCAAATTTGAAAATAAAAGTTGTTTATTTTAAAAGGGAATCATATGTTATGGTATGATGCATTTAAAAAAATTTATTTATGTGTTAAAGTATGAAAACCATGTGTTGGAAGCTGATAAAAAAATCATGTTCACACGACCCATATAACACCCAGCTATAGAATCACCATCTTGGTCAAATAAACGAGAAGAAATTAAGAATGATCTATCAGGATGGTTTTTTAGACTCTTCTAATCTAAAACCACTTGAAAGATGTCATGATTATTTAAAAGGTAAGATGTCTAGATCCACATTTGGTGGATAGAGTGAAAGGGCCACATATATTCTAGTATTGGTACACATTGATGTATGTAAACCATTTCTAGTAGAAACTAGAGGTAGATACACTTACTGCATAACTATTACGAATGACTTGATTAAATATGGATATATCTACTTGATGATTTATAAGTATGATTCCTTTAATAAATTCATGCAATTAAATTATTAAGTATAGAATCAACATGGAAAGAAGATAAAGAATCTTTTCTCAGATCGATTTGTTGACTATCTTAAGAAAGAGTTTGTAAATTTTTATGCGTGTTTGTGATTATATCTCAACTCACTCAACCTTACTCACTATAGTGGAATGGTTTTAATTAAAGGAGGAACCATACTTTGTTAGACATGATATGTTTGATTATGATTCATTTAGATCATTCATTGTCATTATTGGGAAATGCATTACAAACTGTGGAAAACACATTAAACCGTGTACCAAATAAAGTATAGAATAGAATTACCTTTGAGTTATGGAGTGGAAATAAATCCTTTTTCATATACACATGTATTGGGTAGTGATGAATTTTATAAGGCCTCTTCAGGAAAAAATATCTCATTGGGGCACAAAGTGTATCTTTATATGGTATCCTAAAGAAATGGAAAGATTATACCCATACAACCCCTCATGCAAGAAATTGATAGTCATAAGGCAAGCCTTGTTTCTTGAGAGGGAGTACATCCTCAAAATGGATAGTGGGAGAAATATTGAAATCGATGAAGTTGATTCTCAAGATACACAATGGTTGGTATAAGAATAGATTCCATAGGTACATGTGGAAGAACTAGTTTCTGAAACACAAGTACTTAATATGATTGTAAGAGAGGTAAGGGAACTAGAGAGATATGTCTTTCTATACATAGAATATGGTGACTAGTTATTAGTTTAAAATGATGAAAATCTCTTAAACAAGGAGGCCGTAGAGATATCAAAAGTCGTAAGATGGCAGGAATCAAAGAATTATGAAATAGATTCCATGTATCATGACCATGTTTTTGTTCTATTTTATGTGCTAGTTGATGTAAAGACCATTGGATGTAAATAGTTATTAAAGAGAAAATTATTCATGTAATGTATTGTAAATAGTAATAAATTGAGTCTAGTGGATAAATGGTTTAAAAGATGTCAATAATTTAAAATGATGAAACCTTTTCACCAGTTTCCATGTTTAAATCCATCAGAATTCAACTTGATATAGTAGCTTACGATGATTATGAGATTTGTTATATTGATTTAAAAATTGCATTCCGTAATGGGAACCTTCAAGAAGATGTCTATATTACAAAATAACATGGTTTTTTACACCATGTGATGATAAAAGATTTTTAAAGTTGTAGTTATCCATCTATAGATTGAATAAATAATATAGGTCACGGAACATTTGATTCTATGAATCCATAAAATAATTTTGTTTCATTATGAATGAATGTGAGGCTTGGGATTATAAGAGTTTTAGTGGGAATGTGGTAGTTATCCTAGTAGTATATGTTGATGGCCTATTAATTATTGGAAACCACATACAAGTCTTATAGTCTTTTAAGGACTGGAAAAACAAGTGTTTCTTCATTGAGGAATTAGGTGAAGTATCATATATTCAATGGATAAATATACATCATGATAAGTCCAAGAGGATTCATTGAATAATTCAAAGTACATATGTTGACAAGATACTAAAGAGATTTATTATGGAACAATCCAAGAGGGGATTGTTTCCAATGTCACATGGTTTATATATTTATAATAAAATGTATCCTCAGACACAACATGAAAAATGAGATAATGAGTATGATACCAAATGCTCCAATGATAGGATCAATCATGTATGCTAGGATGTAAAATATACTTGATTTCGCCTATTAATTGATAATGATATGTATATATTTTGTAGATATAGGAGAATCAAATTCGACTACTGTCAAGGCTATCATTACGTATCTGAGATGAACTAAGGATATGTTACTGGTGTTTGGAAGAGATGAGTAACTTTTCATCATGGCTTATATTGATGCAAATTTTTAGATAGACCTGAATGATCTGAATTCATGGTATAGATATGTTTTATTTCTCAATAGTGAATCTATGAGATTGAACAGTTCAAAGAATCCAGTGGTTTCTAATTTCATAGTAGAGTCTGAGTATATAGTAGTTTCTCATTCAGCCAACGAAGCTGTTTGGATTTAGAACTTTTTCCCTTAGCTTTATGTGGTACCTCGTAGTATTTAACCTATATCATTTTAATGTGATGATAATGTTGTGGTTAAACATGAAAAATATTTAAGGCCACACCAACGAACAAAATACATACTCTAGAAGTATCATCTATTGAGGTATTCTTATCAAAGTGGTGAAGTTATTGTGAGAAGAGTGGCCACAAAAGAGAATGTGGTGGATCCCTTAAATAAATTTCTTTCTTCTTAGAAGAATGAGTTTCATGTGAGAGCTATTGGACTAAAGGTTGTTACAATTTTTCTCTAGTGAAAGTGGGATTCTATTAGAGTTGGTTCCCTATAACAAACTTACATGCAGTTTATGATAATTTTTATTCATATTTTTGAATATTGATAAACATCTTATCACATCATGATTATTCTTCTACATAACATAGAATTTTATAATTTCCCTAGAGTAGTTGTCGCAGTAAAAGGTCAATGAAATTCCTCGATATGATGAGAACCCATAATTTCTATGACACTATTAATAAATATATGTTCTATAGATGGATGATTTCATTTGTGGTATAGAAAAAAAACAGGATATCAGGGATAAAGACTACTATGAATTTGGGTAACCTTCTCATGGTGTACAACCTTAGTAATATTCAATAGGATATTGTGATAACGGGACCCTCCAGTACGGAATCCACATTTATATCTGTCATTGGATGTTCCTCTATGTGGACAAGTATTTTGATCCTTATAATTTAATATGATTATTAATTAGTATTATGTGTCACTTAATATGATGTACTGAAGAAAACTTTTATGAAATAAGTTCGTTGTGAGGTATGATACATTGGGTGCATCATGAGTAATGGGTAATTAATGAATAATGCGAGAAAGGATTTATCCCTTCTATTTTTTTACATAAGTTAATATCTCTATCCCTTTGATGGAAATGATATACCATAAATAAAAAAATGGCCATGTTATTCTATAGGAAAGTTATATTTCAAGAAAGCCAAAGAAACAGACATCAAGAACATTGTTTGATGGCACTAATATGAAACCTGATTGATATCAGATATTATGATAAAGCAATTAAGTTACACAGTAATAGTACGTATGAGGTATTATTTCATTATGGAATCAAATTATTTCTCGATGGCTTCCTTAAAATGTTTTTAGACACTAACTTTGGACTTTATGCTACTTTGCCTAATGCCACTAAGAATGAGGAATATTGGGTCGCACACTAAGTGTGTCCAACATCTTAGTTAAATAATATATCATTATTTATTATTTAATTAGTTGACTAAATAGTATTACTACATGTGGTTTAATATTTATTCATGTTTTTGTGATTTCATTTATTCCATAACCAAATATTTGAGAGAATATAATGTGACCATAATATTTAATAAATATTAATATAATATTTATTAATATATTATTTATTTATTTATTGGTGAATAATTTTATGATATTTATTTAATAATCAAATAGACATCATTCAAGTTTTGATAAATATTATGGAGGAATAATGGAGTAGGATTTAGGTTTGGTGGGAAAATAATAAATATTGAATACTATTTGATTAAATAAAATTTAATTTCAGTTCATAAGTTATGTTCATGTCGACAAATAATAATAATAATATTACTAATTTACATGGGGGTTTCTCTAGTATTAAATAAATAATTAAGGGAACTAAGAAAATAATTTTATCTTAAACCTAGTGATATATTATCCCAGTTATGTTATTTTCTCAATAGAACAATTCAATTTTTTGGGTTGTACACAAAGAAATTTGAAAATTCTCTCAAGCCCTCGAGATATCACTTCTCCAAGATCACTCTAAATAACTAAGATTAATCTTACTCCACCAGACCAATAAGAACATATTGGAATCAATTCTTATAGCGATCAAAGGAAGATGGCGCAAGTGCAAGGATCTTCCATGCTTATATCCGGAGATTCCTTCGACAATGTCGGGATATTCATGGAACAAATGTTAATCAACACTAGAGATAATATTCACGTGATTCCTATAATGCAAAAATGGTGCATTTCAGATCCATTACGAGATCCATCAACGAAGAAATAATCCCATCAAGGTAATTCTTATTTAGTATAATTAATTATAAATATTACGTTATTATCCACTCTATCTTGATCGGGATTTATTTATGTTGTATATCTTCTTTGATTCAATTCCATTGTACATGGAATTTATCATCACGAAGATCATGGATTGGTAATTGAACATTGAAAAGGTAAAATTTGGGCCCCGCCCATCACACGCTTACATTGTGACCAGAACTCACAAACAACACATATATATACATATATATTATCATGATAGAAGAATTATTTTTTAAAATATATCAAATAATTTTACTAAACCTATCATTTAGACGTTACTTGTAAAGTTTGAAGGAATCATAATGCTTTGAGGATCTGGTAGTAAACACCTCTACAAAAGAATTGATCATGTACCAATAAAATGGAGAGTGTGAAGGAATGTGTTAGATAATAATTCTAAAATAAAAAATGCATCATAAAAGTCAAATATATTCAATAAAAATAACAATTACATCATTCATACCAATATTTAATGGTGGTAATTAAATAAATAATGCCATCGTTTCATGATGCGTTAGTCTTCCGTACACATAAACATATGATTGTGTATCCAATTTGATCGAAGTGTGACTAGGTGTAGGTCAAACAATTAACATAAAAACATATAAATATATTTATTATGTTGGTTTTATTATAAAATCATGTAATAATAATAGTTTATGTGGTGTATAAATAAATAAAACAAATGTTCTTGTGGAAGGATGTTACCTCTTCTTTTGGGTAATCCCTTTTGGTTTTCCCTAGAAGACTCACTTGTTTTTTCCTACTAAAGTAAGTATTATATAATAAGATTGGAGAAGGTTGTATCTTATCTTTTTGGTGTTAAAATAATTCAAAGGTATTGCTATGTATGAATATGTGAGGGGGTGAGTTCCCTTTTATAGTAGAGGAGAAGTGGAATTCCTGTAAATAATAAGGTAAATACTACTGAGAGGTATCCCTTACATAATGTGCCTCCAATAGTAGTCCATTTTCAATAAAAGTTAGTATATGGTCTAAATATAGAAAACCAATGGCATTTGGACATGTGTATAGGTTATTTGGTCCCTTGATTTAATGTTTAACCACTAAGTAATCTTGTTTTTACCTTAATCGCCGTATTTAATTTTAGTTACATTCACACATATTTTTGGTCAAAAATTATTTTGATCTTACTAGAAATTATAAATTATGATTATTACAAAAAAAGAATATATTTTCAAAATTATAAAAACATAATTGACCGAAATTAATTTAAAATTAATCTCACAGATGGTATGAGCCAACTGGTTTTAATGTGAAACTGTTCAAAAGATTGAAATGTTTTCATATCCAATTTCAATCCAAAGTTGATTCTAATGACCTAAATTATATTAATATATGTATAATTTATCTAAATATGCTTTAAACCCAATATGAAAAATTATTTAACTATATTAATAAATTATATGAAAATATTATTTTCAATTAAAATTAAATGTTTTTAAGTATGGAGATTGGGGTTTGGCCAAGTGGAATCGATAAACCCATAATAGTACATGAACTTTGGATTTAATACAGCTGACATAAAAATTTTTTCTGATTCAATTGATGGGGCAGTCGAGTGTGTAGGTTGTTTGTCAGTGGGTGATGGCATCATGCAAAGCGGCTCAATCGACAACGTCCATCCGTCATTGTGGGGGTGATGAGAGTCATTGGGTGGTATAGTGAATGATTAATGGAGGGCTTTGATAGTGGCGATGGGTGTCACAAAAGTTAGTGGTGTAGTTGATCGACAAGCAGCAGACGGGGGAGGAAGCACCGAAGTACCTAGAGGCGACGGTTCATGTAGTGTGGTGTCATGGAAAGGTGATGACATTCATAGTGGTAGATGGAAGGTGTGGGCGGTAACCTTCGGTGAATTGTGAAATTATGTTTTGGGTTGCGAGGCATCAAGTCGGGTGGTGGCTCGGTGGGATAAAAAATAGATAGAGAGAGAGATTCCTTCCATCGGTTAGATACATATGGGGATCAGAGAAACATCTTCTAGCTTCACAAGGAAATATATTTTAATGAACAAGAGGGTATGGAATCTCAACCATCAGGACCAAGAAATATGAAATGAATAGAGAAATACTTATTGTTCTTCCTTGTAAAGTCTGGGATTTTGATTTAAAAATTATATATATTGGTTGGGTCTTCTTGTGATGACTATATTTAGGGCCTTCAAGGGGCATATATTGGGCCTAAGTCCATCTGGTATTATAATGCATGTAAGGTTACCCATCAAGCCAGTTATAAAAGTGAAAATAAAAAAAAATGTAAAGGCCAATTGTCTTGGTTGCAATTTTTTCACTATTTATCAAAAAATGAAACTTCTTCGAAAAATACCAAAATTTACCCAAATGAAATGTTGATATTCCACTTTCAAAATTGAAAATTATCATTTCAAAAAAAAAATTATAAAAATTTCAAAAATTATATTGTAAATAGGTTCACCATTAAAAGGCGGTAATATTACCTTTTAGAAAAAATATATATCTTTTTGTGTAAAATTTGATTTATTCTTATCTCTCATATAGAAAACACAAAAGTTGAATGTTAAATAGTTGAATAAATATAATATATATATATATAAATATATCATTAAAATCATTCATAAAAATCATATTCATTAATTTATTAAGGTAAAACATGTTTGATTTCATAAAGATAGTTTTCCATCAAAATATTTCCTGTATTTTCAAAGGGGTTTTATTTTAATTGGTCACTGAAAACATATTCTTATATTCAAGTTTAAAAAATATTTTCCTAATTTAATTAATCTTATTCAAAACCTCCATTCCAATATCTTGGTGGAAATTGTAATAATATTTTAATAATAATATTAATAGTGCATTGTACTTTGGTAAAACTGTGTCATTTGTGTAACGTAGGTCTATAGAAGGAACTCATCATTGTCTATAACACATTAAAAACATAGTTTTACATATACCATAATCTAATATAAGTTCTACGTATAGCATAATGTCGATAAGGTTTTGTGTATAATGTAAGAATAACTTGGTTCTTTCTTATAACACATGCTATATTTAGTGTCGCATGAAATGAAAAATATATAATAATTTAAATTAATTAAAAAAAATATATTTCACAAAATATTGGTTTGTTACATTACACCACACATTAAATTATTTTTACCTCAAATTTATTATAGGTTATCAAAGTCTTAATAGTTGAAAGTTCTATTTATATAAACCTACATCATGAAAAATGATTTCTATAACTTACTTTAAAAAATAAAGTTAAAAAATAATGGTTACCCAATGTAACTCCAAATTAGGTTTCTTGATAGGAGAAAATTGTTGGAAAGTGAAAATATAAACATTTATGTGAAATATAACTATCATGTTATGATAGAGAGTGATATAGAACTTGGTCATAAGAATGTTAATAATCACCAAGACATAAACCAAAGAGGCTTGAAAAAGGTCGTTGATATCATAAAAAATTAGGATAACAGAACAATATTTTAATTGAATAATATTTTTCCAATTTTGAATAATTTTCATAATGAGATATGCATATATGATTTCATTTCATTTCATAAGCACAATCTTACCCTTTGGTTATTCCTTTATCAAATTCCACTTCATCTCTTATTCCATGAAATGATGGTAAATTTTTCATTCCTAAAAAACTAGTAGATCATGATATCCAAAAATAGATGGAAAACTAATTCTATTTTTCATTAGTTTTAATCATAGAAAAATAGTTATCATATATTATCAAATATATAGAAATCCTTATATGGTGATTTAATACTTTAATATCTGAAATCGCATTTGAAGTTTAACTCCTACCATTCCATAAATGGTTAACATTACAAGACCTATGAAAAATGAAAATAAAAAGCATTCGAAATAGGGTCACTAAATTTCTCAATATAAGCATAAAATTGACCCCCCATATATCATCAATTAGATCTTGATTTTCACATACCAAAAATTTTAATACGATAATATTTTATTCACTTGATATATGGTAATAACCTGAATTACCATAGAACCATTATGAAAACAATCATTCTTCCTCATTCCATGTATAAAACCACAAATTATTTAATATATTATATATATCCAATAAATTTTAAACTCCATAAATGATATCATAAATTATTTTTTCAATAAATCATTAATCCAATTCCAATGTGGTCTATACAATCATATTAACATTATTCTTTTCCAACAATATCTTTATCCAAAATAAAACCACTTTATAAACATCATTAACACATTAATGGTTACCTTACCTTAATCAGGTTTTTTCCATAATATATAACATTTCCCTCAAAAAAGTTTCCAAGTACATTAGTACCATTCTACAAGAACATTAATATTCATGACGAACAACATATACTATAAAATCCTTATATATCTATTTATTCATATAACATAATATTTGAATTCCAAAACATAAATAATCCATTCATACCACTTATTTATCAAAAAATTAACTATGCTTGATGTTATTATTATTTATTACCCCTTTCCTAAAATATTCAATATGAATCATGTATTAACATTCATCAAACTCAATGTAATCATTTTTATAAACAATAATATTAGAATATCACAAGCCTTTTATATATTGTTTATCGTCTCTTCATCATCATCCGCAAATCCATTACCTATAAAACCATTTTTATTCTCTTCATGATATTTCCCCTTAGTAAATCTATTTTTATAAAAACCATACATTCAACACTTAATACATTTAACTGTTGATAATTACTTAGGGTGGCCAATATTACCATTAACAAAACTCTTCATTTTTCCTCAATAATTACATAGTTTATGGAATTTTTCACCACACATAAGAAATATTCTCATTCATTTACATAAACTTGAGTGAATTTACCTATAAGTTAACTCATCTTTAGACTTATCTTTAGATACATTTCTGGACATATCCTCAAAATAACCTTATGGATATCACAAAATTTTTCCCATCCAAGTTTCGAAGGGATGACTAAACCATTTCTTTGATACCAAATATAGAGACCCAAGTTTAATATATAAGTATATTCCTTCTTTTTAGATAAATATTTATAACATTACAAAAATACATGCCTAAGGACCATAACAGTTTAGTGTGTTTCGAAACATAGATAAAAAAATCATCAATGTTTTCGAAAGATCTCCAATTCCTCACATAAGGATCTTCCTTATTATTACAATTACTTAAAACATTTCTTCATAACATAGGGAACAGAAACATAAGAAATTTTTATATCAGATGACCAGTATAGGAAAAAATGGGGATATGTAGGAATAATCATGAGAATAAGTGTATAAGAACATGATCATAACATTATAAGATCATTACCTAAAAATAAAAATCCATAATCAAAATTCTTAGCATAGAGATTGGAAGTTCATAAGACATGAATCATAGAATAATCAATAACATGAACCATGTGAGCACATCATAGGAATAACAAGTAGATTTTTTGCAAGGAAATCATCTTATAACATTGTGAAAATGTATAATTAGAAACAGGTTCCCACATTAATTTAAGGATATAAAATGAGTCCCTCACATAAACTAATTGACAGGAAACTAAGTCCGTGCATAACATTATGAACATGTAATCATCTTCATGCATAAAATCATAGTAGTCAAGGTCCACTCACAAGATAATAAACACAATGGATCATGAAACACATGTTACCCACTGTGGTTCATGACACACCTATCTACCAATGTGGATTAGGACACCCCAATTTCCTATTTTGCATCTGGATACACCAATTTCCTATTGTGGATCCGGACCATTGACTAGTTTCCCATCATTATCTCATGATATATAAATCTTTACTCGATTAATTAGAGGGAAATATGGGTCCCACATGACTAATAATGAAATCATAAATATGTATGCCATAAAATAATAAAACATTCATCATAACATGACCAATAAAAAGAGATGGTCTTCATAAAAAAATTTCATATCCTATGAAATTAAATGATTTCATAAAAAATTCATTATGCCATATACTATAGAAAATAAAAAGTCCCATAATCATAAAATAACCCTTGAAAGTAAAAAATATTTATAAGTGTTCTATCATGGTATTACCTATGGAAGAGGAATGGGTTTTGTAAGTGACTTTTGAACTTAATCATAACCCATTCAAATAAATAATAAGAATGGTGTCTTTAGATTATATACCTAATAATGCTTAAAATATATCAAATCATTTCGTTTTATATTGAAAATGATTTTTAAAGGATAATTTAAAACAATTATAGAGTAAAATATCATGTCCACTTTGAAAAATAGATTTGAAAACATTAAACTTTATGAAAAAAATTTTCTCCTAAAATAACCTTGAATATTTATAAATGAAGATTTTAAAATCTTTTAAAACACATCTTGAACACAAATATTTTTTGAAGAAATTTTTATTTGAAAATATCTTTAGAAAAAATATAATGAAATATTTCACAAAAATTTAAAATTATTCATGAATAAAAAAATTTGGAAGAGAATTTTTTTTTGAAAATAACTTTAAAAACATATAAATAATCTTTAAAAATAATTTAAAACACATCTTGAACATAAAAGATTTTTGAAACCTTTTTATTTTAAAATAGATTTGAAAAAATATAAAGGATTATTTGAAAATAATTTATTAATTTTCTATGAAAATAATATTAAAATGTCAAATTAAAAAAATTTAGAAAATATTTTAAATAAAATGGTTTTTAATAAAACAGATTTCTGACCTAAGATAAATAAATTAATATTTTGTTAAAAAATATTTTATTAATTTTATTATGTACTAAATAGTATAAAAATGGTACCATTACATGAAGATATCAAGAATAACTAGAGGTGAATAAAATTATTTGGTGTTCTTTAGAGATGGATCATAAAATTTCATTTATCGTAGAATAATGATAAATAATCCGGATAAATGATGATATTATAGCAATAAAATCACACCACTTTGGTAACTTGGAATCATAATCCATGTGAAATAATAAAATAAAATTAAACTGAAAATATCATGGGAATAATGATTTTCATGATATAATATGTCAAATTTCAGTATATACACCTTTTACAATAGTATAGGTTCATAACATAACATGTTTCTCAAATACAAAAAAGTGAGACAAAATGACATTACAGAATTGGTAACATTTTAACTGTAAAACCCCATGAAATGGAGATAATAGAATGGATATGTAAATACCCAAAAAATTAAAGGTTAATAATAATGTATTAAAATATTTTTCAGTATATACAACACACAAAAGAAACTAGTGGTGAATTGGCATAAGTCTCCTAGAAAGAAAAGTGATATTGGAAATCTCCTTACCACTTCAGTAACTTTCGAAACATGACATCCATGAAATAATAACATAAATAGAAAAATTTAATATAATTAAATTAAATAAATTAGTGATATAAAATTTCATACGATAGCATATACACCACACAATAATAAAGGAGGTGAATATAGCATAAATCTCATAGAAATAAAAGTGGGATGACAAAACCCTTACATGATGTCTTGACTTTCCCCCCACATATTCTAAAATCATGTTTAATAAATATATTTTTCTTATAAATCTACAAAATAGCCATATTATTATTTATAATACTATATATTATTTTATTATGACTTTATATTACCCATTTATTAACAATTTCATGTTAAATTTATGATTCTGGTAATAACTACTTTGTTTTTTGAATGTATTTTGATTGGTTATATTTTTTTGTTATATTACTTATATTTTGATTTAATCACCTAAAAAATAATAAAATGATATAAATATCATAAAAATTCATTATATATGTATTTATAATAGTCTATAAAATATAGAAATATGAAATGGAATACTCTATTCATGGAGACGGTGGGTTGTACGTATGTAGGAACGTTGATTCCGTTTTCCTATAGTATTGAAAGAAAGTAAATGATATATATATATATATAATAATTAAATTATAGTTATTAGGTCAAATATAACATATAATTTTACTAAACATGTCATTAATACATTCCATGTAAAGTGTGAACGAATCACATTGCTTTGAAGAGGTGGTTGTCCACACGTCCACAAACAAAGTTATCTTATTCCAAAAAAATGGAATGCATGAAGGTATGTGTAATTTAATAATTATAGAATAATAGATAAGTTAAAAAAATCATATATATAAGATAAAGATATTAATTATATCATTATTACCATCCTTGAAAGGTGGTAATGTAATAATGAACGACATTGGTTCGCTAGGCGGTAACCCACCATACACCCAAACGATGATTATATATCCCATTTAATGGATGTGTATGTGGGTTTAGGTTGAAACCTTTTCATAAAATCATATCATAATATTTATATTAATTACCTTAATATATAATCATGTAATAATAATAATATAAGTGGTGGATAAAAAATAAATCAAATGTGCCTGTTGAAGGATGTTTCCTCTTATTTAGGTAATCCCTTTTGGTTTGCACCAAAAAAACTAAATTGGATTTATATATTACAAATTCTATGCCTCTAGTATGAGAGGAGGTAATTTGAGAGATTATTTTGGAATGTTATTTATGATCCAAGAGACTTTATATGTTTAAATAAGTGAGGGGGTGAGTGCCCTATTATAGAAGAGGAGTGTCATTCTTTTAAATAAAAGGTAAACATTAATAAGTGTTATTAAATACATAATGTGCCTCCAATGATTTTTAATATTCTTAAAAATGGACTATGTTTTATAAATAATGACTAAAAATTTATTTTTTACATTTTTCTAGGTTATTTGGACTCTTAAGTTAATGTTTAACCGCTATGTAGACTCGTTTTTTCCTCAGTCATTGTAATTAATTTTAAATAATTTCATTAAAAAATTTGGCCAAAAACTAATTTAAACATAATATAAATTATAATTTATGATTATTACAAATATTGAATATATTTTATCAAATTCGAAACACATATGTTGTGGAAATTAATTTAAAATTAATCTCGCAGATGGGATGAGATAACAGGTTTTTAAAGTGAAAATGTTCAAAAGTTTGAAATATTTTTTCACAAAATTTCATTGTGAATTTTATTATAATGAATTTTATATTATTAATATATTTATAATTTATTTAAATATAAGTCAAAGATATTTTAAAATGTAGTTTAACTATATAAATAAATTATAAAAAAATGTAGTTTTCAATTAAAATTCAGTGTTTTCACTATTTATCAAAAAATGAAACTTCTCTAAAAAATACCAAAAATTTACCAAACATTAATTTTTATATTCCTATTTAAAAAATTAATTTATTTCCATTAAATGTTATGAATTTTTCAAATATTGTATTTGAAACATTATTTTCATTAAAAGGCGCTAAAATTTCCTTTTGGAAAAAATATATATATCTTTATAAGTAAAATTATATTTATTATTATCTCTTATATAAAAATAATAATATGAACAATAAATAGTTTAAAGAATATAATATATATATATATATATTTCATTAAAATCATTTATCAAATTTTTTTAATTAATTTATTGAGGAAACAAATATTTTATTTAATAAATATAGTTTTCCTACCTATGATTTCTTATATTTTCAAATGGGGTTTTGATTTCATTGTTCACCAAATAATTATTCTTCTATAATGTTTTAAAAATTATTTTCATAATTTAATTAATCTTATTCATAACTTCAATTCCAATGGCTAGGTGAAAACTATAATAATATTTTAAAAATAATATTAAGAGAACATTGCATTTTCATAAAACTAGGTTTTTCATGTAATGAAAGCTATTGAAGAAACTTAGAATTATGTGTAACACAAGCCAAACATAGTGTTTTCTATACCAAATTCTAATATAAGTGTTTCATGTATTTCAAGATTTATATGGTGTTGTGTGCAAATAAATAATAACTAGGTGCTTCCATATAACACAAGATATATTTAGTGTTATATGAAATGAAAAATATTGAATTGTTTAAATTAATTAGAAAAAATATATTTAACAAAATCTTAGGGTGTTATAATATCCAACTCCCTATTCTTGTCTTGTACCTAACCTTTATTTTATAGCAGTTTTACTAATAGGATGAACATATCTCAGAGAGCCTTTGTTTTCTAATCAATGATTGAATTGGGATACCCCTCAAAGGAAGCCTCGACATCCAATTCAACATAGTTTGGATAAAAATTATGAGATGGGTCAGCATGGTTACACAAAAGCTGTGAAATGTGGATTGATATTTTTTGGCATAATACTACTTTGGTTATAACAACCAATAGGATATGATTCTCACACTATCCATGATCTCAAAATACCCAAAAAAATGAGGTGACATCTTCTCATGCCTTCGTATCCACCTATTACCAAGCATATGTGATATTCATAAGAAAAAATGATTCTTGGCATTGAACTCCAAAGGTCATTGATAGAGATAGGCATGAGATTTATGAAAATATTGAGTAGTAGCCACCCTATTTTTTTTCAACATCACCTACTCCAATGTCCCTTTTATATGAATTAGAGCTAGTACACTGCCTCCCCTACCTATAGAAAGCACAAAGATGAACAACAAGGCCTACCATATAAGGTCTCATACATAGACATGTTAATAGATTATTTGAATCTATTACTGTATGAAAAATCAATTAGGTGGATATTTTTCATTAAAAAACCCCTAAAATCAATAACGTGTGACCGAAGATTGTCCTCCAACACATGTATAGTTCATTCCAACTAGACATCACATTGACGGTGAAATTTGTTCTCAGAAGCACCTATGTACCAAAATATATCTATAAACATTCCAAAAACATTATTTGAAATGAGAATCCCTAACTAAAATGATAGTATTATGGATATAATGTAGGTGTATAATCTCATATACATACAGTATTCATAGCTCATCAACTGAGAAAGTCTCATGAATAGAAAGGAAGTGTCCTACCTTCATCATTCAGTCCATGACTACCCAAACTATGTCACTACCTCATGTTGACCTCAGTAAACCAGTAAAAAAATCCATCATTAAGTCATCCCATTTCCATTCCAGTATTGGTAAGGGTTGTAACAAGATTGTGGGTCAATGGTGTTCACTTTCACCTGCTAAAAGATGGAACACCCAGTGGTAAAACATGTGATCTGAAGCTTTATACTAATATAACAATATCAGCAGTGCATATAATAATACTTCTAAGAGATACCAGGGTACACTGACCACTGATAAACATGGGAGTATAACATTAGTTACACTCCCATGTTTTTATGAACCAAGACACACCCATGTATACACAGTATTTCATATCCATCAACAGACCAATTAGGAGGTTTGTCCTCACCAAAAATGCATTCCCACATGACCAAACCTTTTGGATCTAAAAAATTTCTTCTCTTCACCCAACATAATAGTGAAGAGGTGATTGTAAAGGATGTAAAAACATTCTACCCATTGAATTTTTGAAACACCGGATGAATCTAATAATGAGTACCACTAACATTCATTCATCATTGGCTCCCTAAACGTCTTGTGCCTTAGTTTTATGAATCAGCGCATCAACTACTGTATTACCCTTTATAGGGATATAGGAAATCTCAACTTCAAAATAATTAAGGTAATAGACCTATATTCACTATCTTATATTCATTATATGCTAAATAAAAGATATAATTGGGGATCTTATTGTCCAAAAACCCCAAAATTTCTCTTTTATATGATAATTTCTCTATAATTTCAAGGCATGAACAACCGCAACAAGCTTGAGGTCGTGTGTTAGGTAATTACGCTCATGAGTTATAAAATGGGGAGATCCATATGTAAAAAATTTATCCAACTACTTCATAATTATAACCAATTATATTCATTATCAATAATATAAATATGTATAATCACTTCTAGGATTTGGAAGAATCTAGATTGATGTTGACGTAATCCACCCTTTAATCTCCTAAAATACCTTTTCGCACACTTTAGACCACAAGAATATCACAAACTTCTTAGTCAGACCGGTAAATATTTTTTAAATGTTTGGAGAATTACTTTATGACATTATTGTAACATCCATCCACCCCCAAGAAAATCAATATATCAAACACATTGTTGTGTTGATCCCAGGAAACAACATCACTCACCTTCTCTGTGTTAACTGATACTCTTTATTCAAAGATAATATGACTCAACAAGTGAACCTTGTTGTTCTATAAGTGTAACTTTGTGGTCTTTGAATATAATTGATGATCTCTTAGTGTAATAAATGTGATCACATGATATTTGGAATATTATCTTTGTGTATGAGAAGACACCAAGATTTCATCCACAAAAACCATGATAAAAAAGACCAAATAGGGGTTGTAAATCCTATTTAATAAGGCTGTAAAAATAGTTGGAATGCTTGTATGACCGAAAAACATAGCCAGATACTCATTTAAACTGTACTAACTATAAAAAAATATATATTATATATCTAAAGACCTCACTCACACTTAATGATATACTGATATCAAGTTGATCATCAGGAACACTTTAGCTCCTCGAATCTAGTTGAAGAGATCATCTATTCAAGGTAATGGTTATCAGTTCTTAACTATATGTCAGTTCAACCATCATTAAACCATTATATTATAAGGGTTCCAACCACCTTATCAGCGAAAAGGATAGGAAAACCCCAATAAGAAGTATTGGATCAGATAAAACACTTAGATTCTAAATCCTCCATCTCTTGATCCCTTAGATCACTGTAGGTGCAAATCTATATAGAGGAATAGATACAGGATATTCTCTTGGAAGAAGACTGATTACAAACTCAAAAAATATATTAGGAGGTAGTTAAGAGATGTATTACATGAAAATTTTCTCAAAATAATCCACTATCAGAATAAGATCTATCAGATGCATTATTTGATCGTCCAATAAAATGTTGGAAATCATGGTAGTCACTCCTCCATGCCCATGTTTCTCTAGTCCAGCTTGACCTTATAAGACATTTAATTCTACCTTATGTACATATCAACCACCCTTAGGTGTTGTGAAGGTAACTCAATTCCAAAAACATCCATTATGATCATGATAAGGCATGATCAATTATATCTTAAGTATGACATCAGACTCTATCATCTCAAAGGTAAAGAAATTATACAAGAAGTGATAATCACCAATCTCAAGAGTACAATACTTTAATTGAAAAATATAGTCATAAAATGCACCCAAAGGTGTATCTGAGGTACTCACCGAAAAAATTATATAATTTTAAGCCCAAGGCCTTCCACAAATGATACAGATACAAAAAAGTGAGAATCACCAGTATCGAATAAAAGAAGATATTTTAGAAGAGGCTACTAGAATATTACCTTATACTGTAAATGGTCATGAACTATACTCATCAAAAAAATTTGTAATGTGATAAATAGTCTTGATCCATGGCCCAGAGATATATCTGGATTACCCTATGAAGGTCTACTCTCCTAGCACTAAAAATTATAATTCAAAAAATATTTCCCCCATCCTCTTCTTTGGACTATTTGGTTTGTTTCACTCCATCTTCCTACCTTATGTGGAGTCACTGATCCTACTCCTAAAGGTGTATCTCATGTGGTTCCTCTTCCACTAGAAACCAGTCAAAAGGTTTAGAAGAACCTTAAAAGATGATGCATCTGACCACAAGAACAACACTCTAATGGAATTGTATCACATTGCAAATTCGCATTTCCTTGTTGTCCACACTAATAAAAAAACATAGCTACTAGTGTGGAAACAATATCCACCAAAACTCTAATGATAATCCCCATACTAACACTTCCTTATACTAGAAGAGAAACTACCCTATCTCATCACTAACCCTATATGATTGGTATTTTCCACTTCCCTGAGTAAGAAGTTGGTTATAAGATAATGGTTCACAATCTAAAACATGTTAGATATGTGGAAGAAATTCACCTATGAGTGGATGAAATTACTAATCCCATCCTTTGAACTTTTTACTCATGACATATCATCACTATAATTAAGTTGTAAAAATAATTTCAATTCAGTAAATCACATCGAATACTCCATCATAGATGTAACACCTTGCTTTAGGTGTATGAAATCTCGGGCTCAATCAGATCTCATTGTCTTAGGAAAACAGTAATCATATAAGGAATTCTAAAATTCCATCCATACCATTTCTTAATGAGGACCCACCTGGGTAATTAAATCAATCCAATGTTTTGCAGAATAATGTAGAATATAAATGGTAATATTTTCCCTCTTCTCTAGAGGCATCTACAGATGGTCAATGATAGATAAAATGGATTCTATCCATGACTCAATAGCCGAAAGTCCACTATTCCTATTGAATATGTGTGGATGTTACCATTGGAACTCAAGATTTAGATTAGAAATCATAGGTATAGTTTGTGGTTCACCCTTCATATATTGTATAAAATATAGGAAAATTTATCAAATCTAATCATCAATGACATGATTGGGGACAAAAGTTTGTACTGCAGGTGGCACTCTTGGTGGAAAAACTAGTGGATGAGTCCCCACAACATATAGATCATGATTATCACCAACCTCCTGATGTATTACATGAGGATTTCATGGCTTCATATCTCTACAAATTCCAATCACATGCATCAAAACAAGATAACAAAGCATATATGATCACTAATGGAAGCTGAAAGAAAGACAAGTGTTCACTACCAAACATACTAACCCAACTACCAACTTCAAAGTTTAGGGTATTGGTGAGTTTTAATATCTTTATTTACAAGAGTTTCAATTTTTGGGATGGGTCAATTTCAATTTAATAAGGAAATAAAAATTAAATTTCAATTGTTCCATCATTAGAGGAAAAAAAATTATAAGTAAATATTTGTAATTTAAGTTCATAATTGAGTTTATACATAATACAAGGTTCAATTAAATGGATTTTCATTCCCAATTTATAAAGGCTCATTCGCATTATAACCTGAGATCGACACCCATGTAATTGAAACCAACCCCCCTTAAATTTATTATTGGAATGTAACAATTTAAGTACAACATCTCAATTTGATGAATTTCTCATTCCAATTTATAATGGCACATAAAATTTGTAGATTTAAAAGGATAGTCATATAATAACCTGGATCACATAACCAGGGTTACATATCATGCATGGGTGGAAATAGGCTGTTTAAGATTACACTATCCACCCATATATGAAAAAACATTTAGGTTGATGTTGACAATTTAAATAACAAATTTTTCCTTCTCTTCAAAAGACATTAGTGGAAATGAATCTATCACAACCAAGGAACACTCAATATTCCCATGCAACATAGGATATGAATGCATTAAAATTCACCAATACAACATAGAGTATGCATGAAATATCAATCCTAGGTATCTATAATGATGCATGTGACAATGTTATTATCCATACTGGGATAAGGTATAATTATCCATAAATCATAACAAATACCAAAATCCATATGAATACTCAATGGTGAAAATATAAAAACTGTAATAGGAGGAATATAGAATAATAATTTCTCATTCCCATTAAACTTCATGTTTACCCTGAACATTAGTTAAATACTAACAAACATAGGTTATGGCCAAGTCCCAAGACATTCTTAATCTTCCTTATAATTTTCCTAAAAAATAATATAAGAAAATAAATAGCTCTGATATCACATTGTGACATATCAGACCTGGTTCACTTCTGAGTAACTGAACCCGATCAGCCACATGGCCTCAAGCATGACTCCTCTTATTCCAAAAGTAGTCGAATAGTAGTGAAGTCCTAGGGTATGTTTATGGGGAGACTATTACATCATGACAGAGTGAAGAACAATGGAGAAAAGTGCATATAAACAACAGAAGTTTAATAATAATGAATAATGTAGAAAAAACAACCATAAACATTAAAGAAATAATTAATCCTCAAAATTTGTAAGCTATATCATATACCAAAGATGATGTTTTGTATATACAAAAAAGACGGAAACATGTATATATGGAAGTAGATGGAAAATTAAAAAATATATATATAAAAAAGGGTCATAAAGGGGAAATTCTATTGCAGAGTCCTGAGTATTAGCACATTTATCTTTTACCAAACATTCATCTTAAAGTAAAAATATAGATGTACAAATTGGTATGCTTCCCTTTTTCCACACCTAAGATAATATAACCTTCCTAGGTACCAACGACATCCCATATAGGGTGTTTGATATGTTTTAGTAGGCCGCCACCAATGGTTTCTATACAAATACAATCAGTGAATATAAACTGAAATAGTGTGCATGTATATAAAAGTAAAGAGATTCTAAAATAAATAACACATACCTACTTCATCAACAGCTAGAAATTCCTCAGATCATGTGATCATTTATTTATTTGACAAAGGTTTTAAATCATAATATATGGGTAATCATTGAGTATTAATCGTGATAATGTAATGGAGGACCCTAGGAGATCCAAGGAATTTGTTTCCTCAAGGGTCGAGTCAACTCATTGTAGTAACTCATGATGTTTGGCTATAACAGTCAAAGTGTAATCCAAGGAGTACACCAAATGAATTCAAATATAAAATAATCTAACTGGGTCTATGGATCTCATCCATAATAATCCTATAAAAATCTTTTCTAGGCCTAATGTGGTGAATCCATGGTGTTTTATTTCTAAAGACTTCAAGATGAATCCATGGAGTGTATCGATTGAATTTTAATATCCAAAAAATATTCTAGTGGATCATCAAAACAACTTTATGGAATTTACATAATGAGATAAATACCAGATTCTGTGGGGGGAATATCCTATATAAATTGACTAAATGAATCATAATGGAGTCCTCCGAGTTCTCAAGGAATTCCCTCAGGAATCAAAGGTGGGCTCATTTCTGACCAATCCTATAAATATGAGATGTAAAAATTTAGTAGGCCCCTTATAATCTTTTCATTTATATATATATATATATGAAATCATTGGTCATGTTATACTCATAACAATTTCAATTCATTTGTTTTGTTCCATTACCTTTTATCATACTTGAGAAGGTTAATTAAAGAGGTGCAAAAAATTATCAATTCAATTAGATTTTCCAAGGCAAGTAATTTTTATAAATATACACATTCATTTAATGAATTAAACATTTATTTATTATAATAATGAACTTATCTTATCATAGGTCAATTAAAACACACTTGAATGGTGTTTTAGGTAAACCCACCATGGGTCTCTAAAGGAATAAAAAACGAACCCTACTTGGGGAGGATACCATTAAGGTCTGAACCTCCAATGAACTCAAAGAGTGTCAATATGGACTTAAAACAAAATCTAGAAAATTTAAGATAAAACTAATTAATTTTAAGGATTAGTGACTAGTGAAACCAGCATGTACACAACAATAACAATTTATAAAATCCTAGAATTTAAGGTAAAAATAATAGACTCCTACTTTATGCCTATAGTATATTCCTCATATAGTATAAACCCATGGTTTGGTATAGATCATAAGAAAATGAATGAATAAAAAAATTCCAAGAAAATAGGGCATAAGAGATCATACCAAAATAGTTTCATTGATAGAAATAATAATGATGAATGGATCATAAGGAATAAAGAACTTCAAAGTATGAATTCAGTGAGATGAATGAATCTTTATTTGCAGTCCAGATAGAGAAAATGCATAAAATCCTTGGTGAGGTGTGAGAAAATATTTAGAGGGAGATAAATAGAAGGTCGCTATCTACTGGAGGAGAAAAGAAAAAATGGGTGATGCATTTTAATTATGTAAGGGAAAAAGGGACATATTCCCAACTTTTAAGAGGTTTTCGATTTGGCCGCACAATTAGACAAACCATGATATAACCATGAACAATATATTATCCTAGTAAAGTGTTCCACACTATTGGGGGAGCATGGTTTGTCCGATTTTAATCCACATGTGTATCCCTCTCTCCCCAAGGAAAACATCTCGAATGTGTTTTAGGACACATTTAAACAAACCATGTGCATCCATGTTACTCCCCTCTTTGGAGACTTGCAGCACCCCGAACGGTTTATCCAAGTGTTCAGACTAGGATACATGGTTTCTACAAACCATGTGGTCCAACTTCATCAAAAAAATGCTAAATATATGGGATATGAACATGCTTGAGATTCTCATGAACCGTTCCTTAATCCATTGTTCAAATTCACAAGGATATGATGAAGTATTCAAACTAGAATTAAAAGGTTACATACCTCAAAGAAAAACTAGGTTCTTACACAAAGAATGAATATTATGATTCTTCCCCTAAAATCTATCCAGATTTAGATATCCATTTATGGATCTATATTTCATGAGGTTTATGGTACAAACGATAACAAATAGGTAATGTATTGTCCAATGGTTTGTAACTCTCTCACATTGTCAAAATGAGTTGGTTATGAAACTTCAAGTGTGATTCCATATACACTAGAGTATACCGAATAGTATTCAGGGTGTGATAAGTATAGAGGGGAAACATTAACCATTGTTTATAGAGTAAAAAATAGTGTTAATCAGAAATAAATAATTTATTGAATAAATAATGGAAATAATATGATATAGTGGAAAACCAATAACAAATTGAACTGAATAGTCCAATAAATGATTAAAAAATAATGTAATGACATACTAGAATGTAACTAAATGTCATATTATATGTAAAACAAATAAAACAAAATAATACTCAAATGTCCTCGGTCTTGAATCCCATGTCGGTTTCATCTTTAAACTCCATCCCATCCAGTAAGAAAAGAATCAAAAACAATGAGATTTTCACTTGTCCAAACATGTATCCATATATTCTACTTATGTGCCAAATGGTGGACCAAAAATGGTGTGAGCATAAATTAGTAGGTCGACACCACCATGACTAATCATAACCAGTCTGATAATAAGTGTATGAAATAATACCAAAAAGTGTATCAATTAATTATAAAATTATGTTAATATGAATTCAACTAGCTACAGATCCATGTCGAAAGGTCTCTAAGAATATCTAGTGAACCTTCAAACCAGAACCATATAACCATGGTATAACATAACATATCTCAGTGTCATGTAGGAATGTATCTCATCATGTCTTACAACAATGCCAATCATAAGCTTATAACCAAGGTATATAAGTATTACACAAATTCGAGTCAAACCCATTATATACGAATTTCATCAAGAAACCAATGTCAAACCTAAAATATCATTATTTAATCATCCAATATAGGATAAGCCCAGTAGATAATCATTTCATCATATAATCATGGTCAAACGTAGTATATCAGCATTTCCACATACAATCATGTTTTAGCCCTGTATATATGTATTTCATCATGTGTTAAGGCTAAGCCCAATATAGAAGTATTACTATATATAAATCTCTAAACATGTCATAGTAACAAGGATATCACAATATCACATCATACAACTCAATGGTTACACATTAAAATTAACATTTATCTTTCAATTACACATTTCATTTATCAATTGGTCATAACCAATTTCATGCCATTTATCCCAATAAACAATATAATCTAAAGTGAATCTATATCAAGTAGTCATCCAAAATACATTTCATGCTAAACACACTTTAATACAATAATCAATTCATTTATAATTAAAGGATTTATTACCCAAACGATAGATACAGGACATGTCAAAATCCAATTGTATCTAAAGGGACTCTAAGGAAAAATAAAATTCATCTATTAATTTATTTGGTGCATAAAATTTTGCAAAATTTTCAATATTTAACAAACATAACAACTATCAAACCATAGGTTTAAGGTTTGGACCCCCTATATTTAACTGATGAAGAACTTAATGCTTCCAATGGAAAAGTCCCATGAGGATGAAGGTGTGGTTGATCACAAAAAGGTACCTATATCAAAACCAATCAAGATCAAAATCATAAAATCACATGATAAAAATTTTAAACCACAATGGCCAGTGAAGGGTGTAAGGGAAGATTAAAACTGAACAAAAAACACATAAGTGGAATTGATCACACTAAAAAAATGTACATAATCAAGATAGGTGTTCCAAAATTGCTTCGAAGATTTCCCTATGTAGAGAAGAGGAAGCTTCAAGTGAGGGAGTGATATTAAACTCACACACAACACCTTTTACAATCATTATTGGTAATTTACATGATGTGTAAGTCAAAAACATGACATTAAATTATTTTTAGTGGGATATTATGAAAAAGACCATCACCTCAGATTATTATTTATTCTGATTGAATATTACACAATGTTCAATACAATTATGTGATGCTTACTCTCTTCATGTCATGAATCAGTTCACAACTGGTAACTATTCATGAAATGTTTCTAGAAACAATTATATGGTTTTTATTATAGATACATGACATGAATCCATTTTACATATTGTTTTTCACCCTAGTATACTTATAAAAACATTACCCCCCCTTTTAAGCTTCTCAACATAGAAAGAACCCTTGGTAATACTTGAACCATTTATACCCAGACTCCATTAATTCAAAAATATATAAATCCCCATAATTTAATTCGTTTTCCCAAAAAATAATCTCTTTATGGATCATCTCTGGGTTTATCAGGTTTTCTTGAAACTGAAGTCTATGTTCACTCAAACAAAAAGAAATCCACAATGAAAAGAAAACCAAAAAGGATTTAAGATGAGGGAAAAATCAGCCAAATGAAGTTGAATAAAAAACATAGAGAGAGATGTACATGGAAAATGATGGGATCTTACAACCTCCCAACCATATGATAGCTCATCCCTGAGCTTATCAAAGCATCACTGTGGGGTGTCAATGAATAAGTCTAACCATTGTGATCACATATCAAAATTCCTCTCCTATGTCTCATCCTAAACTTTCCAATAATTCCACTGCACTTGACCCAAATGAATCACCCAACATTGTAGATACTTCTCACTATGTCCCAAAATCCATATCAGATGCTCTTAAAAGGAGACACGAGAACTACACTCAATGTCTGTTACGTCTACCATAGGAGATGGTTCTAAATAATATATATTAATATATGACACATGATACATGTTCTGTAAGGAATTGTGACACAATAAAATGTTTAAATAGTATTCCACTCGACAAGCCCAATCCTCTATCTCAAATGGCCCAAAAACCCTGGGTGCTAGCTTAACCTTTTTACTAATATGGTGTTCCCCCAATCTAGGCATCACCCAACAGAAATCATGATGACTACCTTGAACTCTAGAAGTCATCTATGATTATGAACATATGACTTAAGCAAATTATCCATGGTCACCAACCACTCTATGATAAAATGAACCTACTAAGGTGTATCCTACAAAAGACACCACCCAAAAATACACAACTCACCTACCTATATCCAATGAAGTGGAAAATGGAATAGACTGCCATATAAGGCCTAAAAGTGTACCATCTTTATTGATTCTTGGAATATTTTTTTATATCGAACTATAAATGTTTCATATGATACTCTTATGAACCACAAAAAACTAGATCACTTACCCATAACATATCCTCCAGAACCAAAATATTCTTATCAGATTGACCTTCAGTTTGTGGATGGAAGGCCATACTCAAAGGATACTATGATCCCAGATACTTCTGAAGACCCTTCTAGAAATTTGATGTGAAATGAGGATCTCTGTCTAAAATGATACACTTTGAATAACAATGAACCCAAACTACCTCACATAAATAAAGACCACCTAGATGATCAACTATTACGGTCACCCCGATATATAAGAAGTGGTGTACCTTCATCAGTAGATCCATAATCACCCATATAGAATTATTATTAACAATTTTAAAGGGTGATCCTATCATAAAATCCATTATTACATTATCCAATTTCAACTCAATAATGGAAAACAATTGAAAAATACCTAATGGCCTCTAATACATGGATATCACCTGTTGAAAAGTGAAACATCATGGCACAATGCTAAAAAACTCCATATTTATTCTTGACCACCATTATTTTCTCTAGAGATCAAAAAACATATCTATTAGTCCAAGATGTCCCACCCATCTAGAAGCATGGAACTCTCTTATAATCTCCTAGAATAAACCTGTAGAAACCCATAATCGACTATGGAAAATAAGAAAATTTCAACTATCAGGAGATCATCCTGATGGTGTCTCCACACTATATAATTTCCCTCGCATAACTAAGACTTCTAGATTAGATAACCTCTCATTCTTGATCCCGTCTAAGAGCATGGATACAACAGATCTCAAAGTCGGAGATACTCACCCCCAAGACTCTAGGACATCTAGATGTGTGTCTATAAATATAAAAATTAAACAACACTCATCATAAGACCCCCATACTACCTATTTATACATATTTTTCTGAATGCATCAATTTTTTTCCCTTTCCCAGTATATAATCCTACTCATAGTCAAAAAGCAAAAGATACTCGATCCACCTCATCTTTTGAAGGTGTAGATCCTACTGAGAAATATATACCTCAGGATCTTATATTCTATGTATTCTAGAAACCTTTCACCCATGAGATAATGCCTCCAAAATCTCATGAAATATACCTATACTACTAACTCTAAATCATGGGTAGGGTAATTCCTCTTATACATACTTAGATATATGGAACCATAAGCAACCACTTAATCCTCCTACATCATAATTTCTCTGAGTATAACACTAAAACCATCACATTACAAGGTATAATATTTTCCTAGCATAGGTAAACAAAGAAAATGTATTGAGTTTATCTTGTCTTCCAGCTCCAAAAAATTTCTCTCACAAGAATCTGACCAAACTAACTTCACCCCTTTCTTGTTTATCCAGGACATTGGTCCTCCCAATTGGGAGAAGTCCTAGATAAAGCATCTATAATAGCCTTATAAACACAGATAGCTCCAAATTTATAATAAAATCATGGGATATTCCCAAGATACCATGGGAAAAAGTTTTGTAGTCCCAATGACACTCCTACATTTTAGATGATATGGCCAAATATGTGCAGCTAATCAATATAGAAACTGATTTTTAGTTAGCTTTTCAAACATTTGATACTCTCTTAATGTACTCAAGATGATGACAATATATTTGGAATGATCATATATTGACAAGTAATACAGTAATATGTCATCCATAAAAACCACCACTAAATGATCTAAAAAATAATCATGATGCATTACACTACCATCTTGGGAACTACTAACTATTTGAGTTGTGATACAATCCAATTTTCACTAAATTGTTCATTCATGACCATCCTAAAGATCCCACTCGCCCTTGTCAGAATATCTAGATCCTTATGGTGATAAAATGGTAACTCGCCTCTCTTAATAGTTTATATGATCCTAATATATATCTAACAAATCCATACTAAGAATAAACTCAAATCCTATCATTTATGTCATGAATGGTTCTAAAAAGAAATGGTAACCACCAATCTCTAGAGAAAATTCCATGCAAAGATTGGAAATATCTAACCAAACTTCCAATGGTGTGTCAATGGTAAAAACACCACCCACAATTTCCAAATCCAATATCATAATTTTTCAAAAATATTGAATAAAATGGAATTTGATTCTACTGTATAAAAAACACAATTAAGGGTAGATATACGAGAATTGTATCACTGAGAATTTATGTTCTTGCATCCACAATAGCTAGAGTAGTCTTCATAATGCGTAGCTGAACACCCCCTCTATCATGGGCCCTAGAATTAATACCTTTTTATATACCCTATACGTGGTATTTTTTTTCCCACATGGGGAACCACATCCCCTACCATGATAATAAGATCCTATGAAACTATCGCTACTTGTCTTCTAAGAAGTTATTCATTCCTCCCCAAACTCTAGTGCATGTCTTGATCCCTTACAATTAATCAAAAGTTTCTTTCCCTTAAAAACCATTATAGACGTCCCAACCTTCTATAAGAATAACACTGCAAAGTGGGGTATGGAAACTGATGTTGTTTGTGGCCAATCATTCCTCACTAACAACACTATAATGAAACACGATCCTGAGATGGATGGACCTAGCCCTGACTGATTTTTCAATTGTTTCCTTGTAAAAAACTATCATAACAATTATTTTTTCCACTAGAAAAATAGTTTGAAGTTTTACCTACTGAAACTGCATGTCTGCTACTCAAGGCCTCTCTCATATTCCCTTCCATGATGACTTTTGGATTGATCACATCTTCAAAACTCTTCAAAAATAACATGTTCACCTAGTACATAATCCCATAGAAAATTCCATCCTAAAACCATTTTTACCTAGAGATATCATAAGCTACCAAAGATTGTGAAAAGCACCATAGGTTAGGGAAGCATTCTTTGTCTTCCATAACTGACATTCCTTCCTATCTCAAGTGCATGAACACAAGATAATTCTCATACCTCAATGTCTCAGGATATAATTGGCTTAGGACCTTAATCTAGAAGTCCCTCCAAGATAACTCCTCCTACTTCCATGCCTACTCCAAAACATCCCACTAACACTTGGCCGGTCGACAAAGCATATATATAGGTAGATTGAAACTCTTTTCTACATGTGTTTAAAGATTCATAAGGATCATCTAGAATGCCTCAATCCAGAAATCAGCTGCCTCTAGGACTCTATCCTTAGTAAATGTAAGGGATGTTGTAGTTGAAACTCTCAAGTCATATCATACATCGAATACACATAGTGAACGATCTCTCTTTCCATGGATCTTATGATCCATAGTAATCTTCCATAAATATTAACATCCATATAATCCTAAAGAACTATATGAAAATCTGATTCAATTTCATTTTCCACTCTACTAATTCTCAACAAAAAGATGACGAGGATGCATTTTATTTACAAGAAAAACAATCTAATTATAATACAAGATATGAAAAATTCAACCAAAATAGGTGAAAAAAATAGAGGACCACTGCTCCTAGTCTCTCTAAAAATTGATTATAGGTGTTTTAGCATGAAATAACAGTTTATTTATTTCATTTCTTAGATACAACAGGTATCTTGTATCACATTTCAACATGAAAGTATATATCACATGAAATAAATATATCTATATAATAAAAAATTCATGTCAATATATATCCCTATCTTCCTATTATGATTCATACATAATCAAACCATTCCTTACCAAGACATGATTATAAATCTCAAGAAACAGTAATATCATTAAATGATAACATCACACAATATCTGAATCACCCAAGGTAAAATAACAGCAACTATAATAGGAAAACATCCGGAACAATAATCCATCCATGGGTACTAATATTTTCCCTCATACATGGGTTAGATAAACCCATGCACAATATCATTACCATGTATCACGACATCCTACACATATTTGTACCATTACCCAATAGTAAAGAAACAGAAAAGAATCCTTATACTATAATACCATTTTGTCAGGTCCCCTAATATGGCACTCTCTAATGTGGCTCGAACATGTTGGTTATGGGCCCTCAAGCATGCCTCAATGTTTTCCAGAGGATATATAGTATCATTAGTGGTATGATAAGGATAGTGGTGAGACTATACCTATAAATCCCCGATCATATGCTTCTGGACGCAGTGCTTAAAATTCGATGTATATTTTTTTTATAAAAAGATAAATTAAAATACAAGATCATTTACATTTCCAATAACTTTTACCTATCTAGGATTTGTAGAATTAGATACAAATATTAAATTTCAACATAACTAGAGAAAATGAAATTAAATAAACAAATTAATATTCAGTACAATTCGTCCCCATAGAAAAACACATCCTTAATAAAGTTAATAAACATATAAAAAAATTGAAATGTAGGGTAAGAATTTAAAATTCCCAGAAAGGGGTTTTAAAATAATTAATAAATTATTTTAAAACATTTATTTAATGAAATAATAAATACTTAAAATTATATTTTCATTACATATATAAAATTAAAAAACCATGATTTTCATAAAATAATTATAATTGAATGAATGTTGGGAATTATCCTTTGAAAATAATAATTTTATGGTGATTTTCTCCCTCATACATTGTAAACCATAATTAAAAACCATATTGTAAGGCCACTAGACATAACTTACGTGAAAAACTCCATTAATTATTATGGGTTCACTCCCCATATCATAGAATTCATTATGCTTCTGCCATTTTCTAAAACATTTTTTATGGAACATCCTTCTCAGTTCTGACCCAAAACATTTTTAAATAACATTCATGTAATTATTATTTTTCAATAAAATAATTTTTCTTATAACATGTAATAAACATTACATTACAAGAGTTTTCTAAAACCATTTAAGAAAATATGATGCTTTTAATAACTATTATGATTTATAAACTATAATTTTATGATAAATGAAATAAGTGTGTGCATGATCTCATAATGCATGGAATGCCACATATGAGTTAGTGATGGCTATACCTATCCAGGAATGATGTTTTAGGGGATACAGAAGAATGTTTTCACATAAAATAATATCCTAACTTATAATTTCACATAAAATGATAAGAATTATCAAGGAATGAATGTAATTTTGTAAAAAAATGTGATTACAGGAAATAAAATTTTACAAAAAGTATAATTATTAATTTGAAGTTTTAAAATACCATTTATAAATTTTGAAAATAAATAAGGATGATTTATATACTTAAATATGTTTATATATATATATGAATTGAAAACATTGAAACCCTAAATCCCATACAACCGTAGGTTTTAGTAATTAAGTTTAAAATAATAACCCTTTATATATATAAATACCAAAATGGATTGATATATATGTGTATATATACATGTACATACACACACACATATATATATATATCACCAATATAAAATAATAAAAATTTAAATAACTAAAACGAACCCTTACAAAATTTTATAAAATTTAGAAGAATGAAATACATATGAAAATATACATATGCAAATTGTATAATAAAAATAACACTCCCATTGATTTTAAAATGGAAGAGTGAGGCTACTCGACACAAGGAAAGGAGGAAAGAGAGTCGGTCATAGCTCTTCTGACATGGGGTGATGGGTTTTCTAGAGTCTCATATATTTATATAAAAAAATTAATATTTTCGTATAGCTTCTAAGAGAAGATAAGTTTTAAATTCATTATATAAAACAAATACCCAAAAAATTCCTGTGGGTATTAATTTTTATATTCTTATCTTGTTTTACAGTGTTAGAATTTTTTTACATTCAATTTATATGTGTCACACCCCATTAATATGTCATGCCACTTTATTATAATGTATTATTATTATTATTATTGTTGTTGTTTTATCCATTTTTTCATCATTTCCTTCTCAATTTGTCATGTCACTAATTTATACATAGTTTCTCTTCGTTTTACATGTTTTTCCCATTTGTTTTTTTGTCTAACGTTTCATTTTTTTAAGTCTTGATTATTTTATAATACATTATTATTATTATATTTTTATGATTATGTATCTCCATTTCTTTTATGTTACGAATCACTTAATTATTTTGTTCATTTCATTTATGTCTCATACTTTTGAAAGTCATGTTGTGATCACTATTATTATTTATTTTTATATCATCAATTTTTACTTCATTTATCATTTTTAAAAGGATTCATGTAGTTTTTTAGAAGTTATTAATTTAGAATAAAAAAAACAGAATCAAAAAAACGTTTAAACATTTTTGGAAATATATAAAACCTATTATTTTATTTATTTTATTATATTACTTTAGATTTAGTATTTTATAACATTTATATATATATATAAGTATTTTACATTAGTATAATTATATCTATATATAATATCAAAATTTTATAAAACAAAAACATAAAATAATTTCATATATTTATAAAATATATTATCTTAAAAAAATGTTCTAAACATAATAATTATTATTATTATTAAATTCATTAAATATTAAACAAAATTATAATGGTCATATTTTTTTTTATTACAACTTAATGGTAAAACTTTTATTTATAATTAGTATCACAAATATTTAATCATTTATTTAAATATAAAATTTTTAATAAATTAAAATAAATATTTTTTATAAATTTAAATCAAAATGTTTTTCCAAAAATGTAATGATAATATATTATAAACAATAAATATTGAAACATACATTTAAATAAAGAATATATTTTAACTTATTAAAAAAAAATATTTATTTAAAGAAAATACACTTTCTTAAAAGTAATAATTTTATAATTTTGATTAAAAAAATATTTGTATTACAAAAAATAATTTAATTTCATAAAATTATTATTTAAAATTATTTATTTCAAATTATAAAATAAATAAATATTCAATAAATTTAATATTTGAATATCTAGGGGTGTTACATTATTCTGCCTTAAAAATAATTAAAAACTCTTAATTTGTTTTTTATACTATAAAAAAATTATGATTTTTTATATTGAGAATTAGAAAAACAAAGAAAGATAAACTTATATACTATACTGATGACATATAATCCACAAATATTTCTAGACCATTTCTCTGATACCCAGTATAACACCTCAAGCCTGTACTTATGGACTCGAGGCTTAAAATGTTGCAGATATTTTTTTATAAAAAGATAACTTAAAATACACAAACATTAATATTTCCATGAACTTTTACTGGTCTATGTTTTGGAGAATTAGATAAAAATATTACATTTCAATATAACTGTGAAAAATGAAATCAAATAAACAAAATAATCTTCGGTGCGCTTCCACCATATAGAAAAACGCAACATTGATAAATCTAATAAACTTGTAAAAAAAATTAAAATGTTGGGTGAGTATTTAAAATTCCCAATAAGGGGTTTTAATATAATTAATAAATTATTTTAAAACATTTCTTCAAAATAATCAAACATACTTAAAATTATATTTCTATAACATATATAAAATTATAAAACCATTATTTTCTTAAAATAATTATAATTGAAAATTTTTGTGGAATTATCCTTTGAAAATAATAATTTTCTAGTGGAATACTCCATGATATATGAGATACCTTAATTAAAAATCAGAATGTTAGGATACTAAACATAACTTATGGGGAACAAATTTCCCTTAATTCTTATAGTTCCACTCTCCATATCATAGCATTCAGCACACTCGTGCCATTTCCTAAAACATTTTCTATGGAACTGCCTTTCTTAGTTCTAACCTGAAACATTTCTAAATCACATACATGGAATTATTTTCTTTTTAAGAAAATACTTTTTTCATATAAGATTTCATAAAATTTACATTAAAAGAGTTTTCTAAATCCATTTAAGAGAATATCATTCTTGTAGAAACTATTAGTATTTTAAAACTATAATTTTATGAAAAATGAAATAAGTACATGCATGATATCATAATGCGCGGAATGTAACAAATCTAGTAGATGATGTCCATACCAATCCATGCATGACATGTTAGGGGTGGAAGATGAAATATTGCACCTCAAATAATATATTATCTTATAATTTCACAAACAATTATAATAATTATCAACGAACACATGTAATTTTTTAAACAATGTGATTATAGGAAATAAACTTTTACATAAAGTTTATGCATTAATTTTACGATTGAAAATATTATTTATAACATCATAAAATAAATAAGGAAGATTAGGAATACATAAATTTTTCTATATATGTGCATGTATACCTATATGTGTATATTTATATATACATATACATGTATATATGGATTGAAAACATTGAAAGCATAAATCCCTTAAAACCACAGGTTTTACGAAGTAATTTTAAAACAAGAACCCTTTACATATATAAATACCGAAATGGATTGATATATATATGTATATATACATGTATACACACACAAACACACAATATATATATTTTTTACCTTTGTAATATAATAAAAATGTGAAGACCTAAAATTAAACATTACATGATTTTATAAAATTTACAAGAATGAAACACATATATAAATTGTAAAACATAGATAACCCTTTCATTGATTTGAAAATAGATGATTATGGTTGCTGAACATAAGGCAAGGAGGAAGGAGAGTCTAGATCTGGTCTTCTAACATGGGAGGAAGGGTTTTCCTGAGTCTCATATATTTATATAAAAATATTTATATGTGCTTATAGCTTCTAAGGGAAGCTATGTTTTTATTTTATTATAAAAAACCAATATATACAAAAGTCATACGGGTATTCAATTTTTTTATTTTTATCTTACATTAGCGTGTTTGACTTTTTTTACATTACTTTTATACGTGTCATGTAACTTTGTTATGTCATTACATTTATTATAATGTATTATTATTATATTTTATTATCACTTTTGTCATCATTTATTTCTAAATTTGTCATCTCACTCATTTATAAATAATTTCTCTTCTTTTTTTACACGGTATGCAATTTATATTTCAATCTCATGTTTAATTTTTTTTATTCATACTTATTTTATAAAACATTATTATTATATTATTTTGTTTTTTGTATCTCTTATTGTTTTAAGTCATGATTCACTTCATTATTCTGTTTTGTACATTTATCTATCATACTTTAGAAATTCACGTCATGAGTACTATTATTATATATTTTTATATCATTAATTATTACTTTATTTAACATTTTTTGAAGGAATCTTGTATTTTTTTAGAAGTTATTAACATATAGTTTTTTAAAAGCATAATTAAAAAATTCTTTGAATTTTTTTTAAATATATAAATCCCATTATTTTATTGATATAATTATATTACATCAGGTTTAGAATTTTTTTATCATGTATATATATAGTTAGTTTTTTTATATTATTATAATTATATCTATTTATTATATTAAAATTTTATAAAACAAAAACATACTATAATTTCATATATTTATAATATATATTGTCTTTAAAAATGTTTTATACATAATTATTTTTATTATTATGATTTTCATTAAATATTAAACCAAATAATAATGGTCATATTTTATTTATTTCAAAATAATGGGAAAATTTTCAATTATTATTTGGATCATAAATATTTCATTATTTATTTTAATATAAACTTTTAAATACATTAATATAAATATTTATTTATATAATTAAATAAATATATTTTTCCTGCAATATAATGATAATATATTCAAAACATTAAATATTAAAACATAATTTTAAATAAAGAATGTATTTTATGTTATTAAAAAATACATTAATTTATATAAAATAAACTTTCTTAAAAAAATATTTTATAGTTATCAATAAAAAATTATTTTGAATAACAAAATAATTTAGTTTCATAAAAGTCATAATTTTAAATATTAATTTTAAATTATAAATAAAATAAATATTTAATAAAAGTACTATTTGAATTTCTTGGGGTGTTACAATACCCCTGGTTACAGAGTACAACATAAAAAATATATCAAATATAAATAAAATAATAAATATCAGAGTGCAGAAATAATGAAAACAATATGATACGATGAAAAACCAATAATAAAGCGAACATAATTATCAAATAAATAATAAGGTAATAATTTAATTTCATACATGAATGTAACTAAATGTCACGCTATAATTAATACAAATAAAATAATACAAAAATAAAAGAAAGACTCCAAAGTCCTCGATCCAAATCCCCTTGTCCATCTCATCCCCAAACTCTAGCCCATGCAACAAGAAAACAATCAACAATAAGGTCATGTTCCATTTTCCAGACTTGCATCCATATAATATTCCCATGTTCCGAATGGCGGCCCAAATAGGGTGTGAGTATAACTCGGTAGGTTGACACCACAATTTATAAACATAACACGTCTGATAATATGTTTATGATGTAATGTAATAAACAAGTGTATTAAATATTTAAACAATTAAATTAATAACACTTCAACATGATTTGGATCCCTGATATAATGTATCTAATCATGTCTAACGACCTTGAAATCCATAACCATATAACCATGGTAAAACATAAACTACCTTGGATCCATGCTAGAAAGTCTTGGAGCATGTATTACGACCATTACAATTATAACTTCATTACAAAGTTATATAAATATTACAAAAATCTCAGTCAAACCCACAATATAAAAATTTCAGTATACAATTAAAGCAAAAACTGGTATATTAGCTTTTTAGCATCCAATTAGGGGTAATCATTGTATATCATCATTTTAGAATACAATAAGAGCCTATCCTAGTGTATCGGCATTTTAGCATACAATCTGGGTTGATATCGGTATATCAGCATTTCAGTATGTGTTAGGACCAAACCCAGTATATAACCATTACATCATAGAAATCATAACACATGTCATAGAAATAATTATATCAGAATATCACATCATAAGGATCAATTTTTAATTATCAAAATTTATATTTATCTTTCAATTAAAATTTTCATTTATCAATTGAACATAACTAATAACATGCCAATTATCTGAATAAACAAGCCAGAAAAAGTTGAATCTATATCAAGTACTCACCAAAAATCCATGTCATGCTAAACACACATTAATACACCAATCAATACATTTATAATCAAAGGTTCTATCTCTTAAATGGTACTGATGAGATATGATAAAAGATAATTGTATAAAAATGGAATCTGATGAATAATGCAATTCATCAATTAATGAATTTAACGCATGATATGTTGGCACAATTTCAATATTTCACATACTTGAAAATTATAAAATGATAGGTTAATTGTTTATAACCCCAACCTTTAACTCATGAAGAATACAATGCTTCCAATGGAAAACACCCATGAGGAACAAGATGTGGATGGTCATAAGAAGGTTTCTAGATCAAAACCGATAATGGTTAAAAAAACAATGCATATATTTAGCTGATTACACTGCAAAATTCATAGAACAACATAAAAGAAGATGATAACTGAAGGAAAACCCCTTACCATGGATTGATCACAAAAACGAGATGTCAAGAATCAAGATAGGCACTCCTAAATCTCTTAGAAAGTCATCCTATTTTGAGAGGGGGGTATCAAGGTGAGGGAAAGAGATTAAACTCACACACAACACCATTTGAAAACCATCTTAGGAATGTAAATGACGTGTAATTTAGTTACACATCATGAAATTATTTTTAGAGGGATACGTCGAAAAACCCATCGTCTTGGATTATTATTCATTCTGATCAAATCTTACATGACGTGTAATATAATTACAAGGCCTGTACTATCTTCATTCCATGAATAAGTTCACAACCATTAACCGTTCCTGAGATGTGTCTGTAAATAATTAAAAGACATGTAAGTATTCTATAGATAGTTTTTCATCCCATATTCATTTTAAATATTTTACCACACTTTTAGGCTTCTCAAATTACTAATAACCCTTGGTAACACAAGACCCAAAGAAACTCAATTAATTTAAAAGAACATACATTCTTTGTATTTAAGACATTTCACCAACAAAGGAACTCTGTGTGGATCATATCTAATTTTATTATTTTTCCTCACAACCCAATTCTATGTTTATTAAAACAAATAGACATCTATAATGATAACAAAAAACCCAAGGTTATAAGATGAGTAAAAACTCAACCAAACTAATTTTAACAAAAAAACTCATAGAGATACATACCTGTAAAAAAAGAATATATTATAGGTAAGGGATTTTTGTTTCAATTTTATTTAATTAATATATGTGTTATATTATACACTAATCATATTTTATAAGGTTTATATACATCACATTTGAAATGTAATATCATTAGTTTATTTATCCTCATTATATTTTATGTTTTATTTAATGTTATTCCTTTAGGTGACTATTATTTAACGTTATAAAATTGTTAATGATTTTATATTACAACCTCACTATTTATCATTACTCTTTATTTTTATGTTTCGGATGATAATTGTTTTTGATCTATCTTTCAATAAAGTCATGAATTTTCATTTCATCTAGTTATTAATTATATTAATAGTATTATTTCCCCACTATTTTGTACTTAAAATAGTTGAGAAAATATTTTTATGAAAATCTATAATTATCTGTCTCTTCGGTCGGAAATCTAATTTCTTTCAAAATTATGATTTCAAAAAATGATTCGAAAATGATATTATTAATCTCTAATTATTTTTAAAATAAATTTCTACACAAGTTTAAATTTTTTAAAAAAATATTGAAAGGTATTTTCATGATGTTTTCCAAACAATGTGCATTTTTATTTTATCCAAAAAGTGAAATAAATCAGGGTTTTAACATGTATTTCATGAAAAACACTTACTATCATAATGGCCATTATTTTCATTGAATCATACTTTATATGTTTTTAAATTTCTTTTCATATTTATTTTCAAATAAAAGTATCTTCAAAACTATGTATGTTTTAAAAAGTGTTTTTCAAAGTGAAAAATATATTTTCCTCAGGAAATTTTTTAAATGATTTTAATGCTTGATTTCCATGTTTTTAGTGCAATTTTTAGATAAAGGGATTTTTAATACGTTTAATGTTTTAAAGAATTAGTATCAAAGAAAGGAAATTTTCCTCAGGAAATGTTCCATGTGATTTTTATTTCAAAACCATTCTCCATCTAAGATAACAACCTTTGAGGTTACTTATGATTTATTAGGGATATGATCTAAATATATCATTCTAATTCATTCTCTAAATGGTTTTTGGTTATAATGATGTAATTTTTATGAAACCTATTTCTCTATGATGGGTTATAATAGGATTAAATTCTTATGAAACCCACATATTATTCAATGGCTTATGCTATGATGAAATTTTGAAATTATTATGAAACCTATCTCTTTTCCAATGGGTTATAATAATATGAAATGTTTATTAAGACCATTTAATTTCATGGGTTATGATATGTTTAATTATTTATGATATTTTAGAACATAATTTTATGATTTTAATTAGGTGATAAGTGGGACCTATATATCCCTCCAATGCATTGGGTAATAAAAAACGTTCTATGAGATCATAGGGTACACGAGTGGCTACCCCAAGGCTGATAATGAGTGTAAAGAGGTGGTTAGCCCATGAAAAAAAACGAGGTACATGGGTGGTTAGTCCACACCCAAAGTAGGTAAACTGGTGGTTATCCCAATCCTAACATGTTATGAATGTTTTTGTGGTAGTAATGATATAATATTTTCTATGATTATGTATATGCCACAATTCTATGTATTTTACCAATGTTATGCTCTTCTGGCTCATGTTCCTTGATTCCCTTATGATTCATGTATTAAGAACTGCCAATATTTATACCATGTCCCATGATTATGATCTTTCTTATACAGGGCATGGATTCAATATTTTATGCTCATGGTTTATACCCTTATTAAAAAGTAATTATTATGTATATACTTTGTTTACCCTTACTAAACATCTGAGATAACCCATTTTATGTTTCCTTTCACTAAGTTAAAATCAGATATTTTTATGTTGGATTAAAAAGGGGAAGTTTTTAATTGGACACATTGAAGATATTTCATGAATTAAGAAGATTACATGACATGTTTCCAAAGGCACTAAGCTATTATGATCCTCAAGCATTTATTTGTGTAATGTAACAAATACTCATCTAAAAAGATGAATTATCATTCTTTGAGAATTATAGATTGCTATAATATGATATTATAATATTATTTTATATGATACATAACATACATATTTTCCTTGTAATCACATTAATTATACCAATAATGGAATTACAAACATTCCCATGGCCTTTTTGGTTTATATTTTTAGATAATTGGGAAAAATGATAACTAATAATGACCATTTGTTTCTCAACTAATGGCAATTATTTCCACTACATTACTACTTAATCCATAATATGTATTTAATCTCTCCTAAAAAATTCTACACACATGCTATTTTATTCTATATAAATCATGTATAATAGTTTTCCTTACAACCTAGGGAACATGAAAAATAATAAGCGTTAACTCAAATACCAATTAAGGGAAAGAATATATGAAAATATATCCTAGAATAATCAAGGAAGGGATAATGTGATAGTAATTAAATTATAATCAAATATTTCCATATAACATGTTGAATGATATTAAAACAAATTCATGGATTATATAAAAATATAAATAATCACAGGGATAAAATATCTAAATTCATAGAATTCATAATAATAGAAATATTGATTTTTAATATCAAAGCCTCATCCAATACATTGTTATTGTCATAAAGGTTACATAAAATACATTATTATTATCATTAAGGTTACATAAAACATATCAAACTTTCATTGAATGGGAATAAAATAAATACCAAAACCTTTTGTTTCATGATACAAACCAATTCATCGAGGGGATATACGATATATGGAACTACATATCACTTCATTAAGTCCAGTAAATTCACCATATGAAAGATGTGAATTTAAATAAAATAGATAATAAATATTCAATATTAATCAATAAACATATATACTGAGATACAAACATATATAATATCAACATTTCTTATTAAATAAATTGTTTAATATGGATATTATTCATCCGTAGAAAAAAGGTGGATGTTTAAACAACACATATCAAAATATTAATACAAGTAATACCAAAGGATATTGACATTGATGAAAAACACCGTAAAAAATTAGAATCCAAATAAAACACAAAATACCATGAAAAAATAAGGAATAATTATATAATGTGAAAATTAGGAATCATATACAACATATAAAATAAGGTAGGATTATAAATCAAAACATGTCTCAAAGAAATAAATTTTTAGACGAAACCCTTACTCCATTGATTACTATTGAATAAAAAACGCATGAAAGAGAAAACATGAAGTAAAATAATGAATATCAAGAATTGATAAATAATAATGATATAATATATGAAATAGGTGTTCGTTAAACCCTAAAAGGAAATATGGTTCACATTATGAAACATGTCTCAACGAAATAAAAATTGAGAAAAAACCCATTATGGTAAATTCAAGGTAATAATCAAAAGAATATATGAAGGTTGCCATGAAATGGACATTAAAATATCATGAAATGAAAAATATTCATTATAATTGAAATAAATTAGGGAAATTAATACTCTATTTCAAATACATGATGGTTTGTAATAGCTAATATGTCTCCTGGAATTGAAAATAGAGAAAAATAACCCTTACAACCTTGGTATCCTATAACATTAAATTCATTAAGACAAAGAAAATGTTATGGTGCCTCAAAAAAAATTAATTAAATTAATATGGTTAAATAATTCATTGAAATCACACCATATAAAATTTATTATAGTTCACAATATAAAATATTTCTTATGAAATTAAATTTGAGATAAAGAACCCCTTATCAAAATTCCTCATTTCCACTAAAGTGATTGAATATCATGTACAAATAAATATTTATCACCTATTATATCACTTTATTAATATGTATAACCTTTTAGAAAATTCATTTATAATTATTCTCTTCATGTATAATAGTTAGTTATTTTCTATTTTCAATATTATGTTTGAATAATCATGATCATTTTGAACTATTTTTCTAATAGAAATGTTGTTCCTTGTTCTTACCCTAAATTTCATCATTCCAAGGTCATATAAGGTACTATAATAGATGATTTATAATTACTTATAATGATATAATATAATTCTATTGTATTTTTTGCTACAAAAAATATCTTTTACTAATAGAAATTTATTGACAGACAATATATCTATTGGTAAAAATGATCAATTCCAATAGATAATAAGATTAAATGGTAATAATTTTTTATACCAAAAATTGTTTTTACCAGTAGATATATATGTTGATATTAATCATTAAATTCCAATGTATCATTTACCAATAGCTTAATATATTTCTTTATCATACTAATAGTCAAAAAAATTACTAACATGGGAATCTGTTATTAGTAACCCTATTACCAACAAATATTTTGACATCAATAAAAAAGGTTACAATAAACCATTCAATAATTAAAAATATTTTCTCAATAACAAATTAAGATAAAAATATTATATATATATATATATATTATTTTGATGAATAGAGAAAATTTTTATTTCCTAGAGTATTATTAAATACATCTCATAATTGATTTTAATTTTCAATTTTCTTGAAATACTAAAATGTTTTATGTTTTTAAAAAATGTTTATAAAATTTTCATGAAATATTAATTGTTTTTATAAGTTTTAATATGATATATTAAATAAAAATTTAAATAATTTTTATAAAAAAATACCATTAAACCCCTATGTGGGACTCCATTGGCACCCATTATCCATGTTCAGCCTCGCTGCTACCCTGCCCAACCCCTGCCCCACCCCCGCCCCACCACCCCGCCCTCACCCCCACCCCACCACCCTACCCTAGCCTTGCATCCCACCGCCCTACCCTACCCCATCCTCACATCCCACTGCCCCACCTTGCCCCACTCTGGCCTCACATCCTACTGTTCTGCCCTACCCTACTCCGACATAACATCCCACTGCCCTACCCTACTTCAACCTGACATCCTGCCGCCCTGCCCCGCCCTACTTTGGCCATACATCTCGCTTCCCTACCTAACATAGTCTTGTCATTAGCCCCTTTTTTATCCACCCAAACATGATAACCATTCAACCCAATTCTTTTAATCACAACATTCTTCATCTCAATTTTTGTCTCCTTTCATCAACTACATGGTCTTCACAAGTGGGAGGTAATTTGTTATTTCTGTGATCAATTTGTAAAATTTCTCTCATTATATCCAAATTTTGGGCTAACAATGATGCATGAATGCAACAATTTTACTTTTCATCACTCATAGATAAAATAATCATGATTTTTATTATAAAATTTGTTAACCCCTTCTTTGTAGTAGTTGTTAAAGAGTGATTTTGATAATGGAAATGCTAATATAGTTGTCACATTAAAGTTAACTTCACCTTTTACTAATGAAAATTACTTCTTATATATTATCATTGATTTTGAAAACATTCCAGGTCCCCATGATTATTAATGTGTACTTCATTGAAATCTAGATTTCATCATACTTCTTAATAAGACTAATTCTAGTAATGAATTCAATTTTAATTGAACTAATTTTTTTCATTCAATACATCATAGTAAAACATAAAATCGACATATAAATTTTACACATTTAATAGGTGGAGATTGAAAATTTTACATATGAATGTGTCATCCATAATCTTATTAGACGAGGATTCATTATTAATTTTATGAATAATGTTTTCCCATTTTGAATTTTTTTCACAATTCCTCTTTTTGATTTGGTGTGTGAATTTCCTCCCAATTGATTTTTATTTATTAATGTATGATTCCAATTCAGGGTGATTATTAAATAAGTTATATTGAATTTAGTACATTAATCATTTGGTTATTATATTTTATATTGAGATTTTATACTTATTTGAGTTTTTCAAACATTTTCTATATCTTCATATATTTAATTTGTTGAAATATTCATAATAGTTGATATATATATTGAGTTCCATTTATATCTTGAATATCAAAGTCATATTTTTTTTATGATTATAAACTAGTTTTTCTTCATATTAATCAATAATAATTTATTTTATTATTTAAAATGAATTATCAAATGTGTTATTTGAATGTTATCTTCTTTGTTAATGTTAAATTATGACATCTTATTAATTGTTAATCAATGTTACACTCATTCTCACTTAGAAAAAAGATCTGTTTCTACTCAAAATACCTTAGTTTATTTGTTAATATATATTTATGATTTTTTATTAATTATTGATCAATATTACAGTCTCTCTAACTAATCAGTTTCTACTCAAATTATAAATTTTGTTGTGTAATTTATGTAATCATTTATGAAGATAAAATAGTAGGATTGATTTTTTTCACTAGATATGTGCCCAAGTTGACTTAGATGGAGGGTAACACTCTTTTTCACTCATAAACAACATCTTTTTTTACTTAGTTTTCAGATTTTATAGGGTAATTTTAATCCTCGTGTCATGACAGTGACTTTATCTTTTTGGTTGTGCTCAAGATATTTTTTCACGCACAACAACCAATAGTTTCTATACTTTTGAATTTTTTAATTATTTGGAAATCGATTTTTTAAGAAAAACAGTTGTAGTAATTATATATAGCTTTTAAAAAATTCATTTTCAAACATTTCTCAATAATCCCTCATAAAACTTCTATCCTATATCATATTATGTAGATGGTTTTAGATTTTTTGGGTCCTCCTTTTACCCTAACATCATATGTGGAAGATTTTGGTACATTAATGCACTTTACAAAGATCAAGTTATTAATTTATCTCAACCAATGTTAACCCTAAATCACATTTCTATGCATTTTTTGTTATATAAATGAGAAAAAGATTCATCTTTATATCTCTTTATCCTTCTATCTCGGCTCTTAGATGGCCACACATGGAGAATTTACTCTTGAAAAAGTTAGTAATGACATTGATAGTTTAATTATAAATAAACAACATATATAAATTCTAATTTATATTTAGTTAATTAGTATGAATTTGGTGTATATTATTATATATCAAATTGATTTCATATTCCCTATTAGGGGGTGTAATCAAATTGAATCATCTGAAGTAAATATATGACACTGATTTAGCCAACTTGATTCTTATAAGTTTGATTCATCATGATGAATTTCTCAAGTAGTTGATGCTCAAGATCAATAAAAATTGATCCTAAAATATTGCATGTCTGATAAACTTATGTATCATTAGAGTATCACTATATCCATTTACTTTTCTTTTTTTAAATACGTACCAGTTATGTTCTTTATCAATCTTATGATATCAGGTTATAATGGATTATTGGTTACCCAATACCCAAGATACCCCACTAAAGGGAACCTTTGTGTTTATTTATAATGAGTAATAAAAATTACATAATAACTCAGGTCTGGTGTGGGAATCAACTCCACTTTACCTCTAACATATATATATATATAATTCATTTTAAAATGTAACATCCTGATTAGATTATTTTGTAATAAACTTGAATTTATGATTCTTAAGATTGGATACCCCCATCAATAGAGATGCACATAACAACCATGGATCTTATATTGGGGGCTTCATCTACCAGAAATCATTTCCGTTCATTTATCAATAAGGATTTGTTTATCATTAAAATTAGTAAGTTGAATTTTTTTTATAATAACAACCCAAAGCAACTCTATAATCCATCTGAATGTTTTTTATTTATAAATTTATACCATATATTATTTCTTTTTAGTTATCAACAAAAATTTATGTATCCTCCATATGAGTTAGATTAGTTTTAAATATAAGAACAATTCAAATAAACCCTAAACTCCATGAGAATTTATTATAATTATATGTTCAATAGGAAAAATAAATTTTTTAGTTATCCTCTTGAATATTCATTATATGTTCATTTAAGACCAATTATCAAAGTTATGTTATTAAAGATGAACATTTATGTAATAATACTAAGACAGGGAAGTCTTTAGTATCACATTACTAGTGTTCTAGTTATATAAAACTCTCTTTATACAAGACCTGAATGAGTTTGATATAAGCAATATACACCCATTTCAATTAATTTTTATAAAAACACATTATGTAGATTTTCATATGATTCTTCCAAAATAATTGAAAATGTTTGTAAATATTGATATTTTGTATATAATACTCAATCAAAAGTACAATAAAATAAACTTATTTTATTGTCGAACATATGGTAATAAAGATAAATTGATTATTTGAAAATGTGGGATACAATTTCATAATAGGTTTTACCCAACATAATGCTGATGAATAATTTAAAAAAATTATATAAAATCTATTTCAATGATATTACAACTACAGTGCTTTGTAAAGAAAAATATTGTACATGAGGAACTAGCACTCATTCTCATCACATGGATTATGTAATGTATTTCATATATATAAAAGCTAAAGAAATGTTCTAGAGGTACAAATATTATTATATTCAATAAATGGAAGATTATTTTTATATAATTTAACTAATTATTATTTATTGTATTATCTCATTTATGTATTGGTATTTGGGTGCTTACAAACCGTACACACTAATCCAATATGGGTTAATTGGGTCTTCTATTACAGTGGTTTATGCTTATTTAAAATTTCAACATGTTGTTCTTGGGGATTGTGGATAATAATTTGTGTAGTTCTATAAAATGTTAGTTCGTTCGATTGTTAGGTTTGGTGGCTCTAATACAGCTATGTGTTCACCAATTCATTTACAGTAACCTATAAAAAATGATGTCCCAACTTTATATTACATCATGGGTGATTTGCATAAGATTTTTCTTCTATGTTATTGTATATGCCATTTTTTAATGTTTCCTTTGTTAGGTGGGGGCATCAACCCTTCAACCATAACCAACAGTTATTCATCCTTCTCATTCCACATTAATAATGAGCGGCAATGCTGACATGGTCATTTGTTGAGTGATTGGTAATTTTAAGACACATTTTCACTACTTGGCGCACAAGTAGTTCTTAGGTTTAAAGATTTTTGGGATTTGGGGTTTATATTTCTAAACATAACCTAATTAAATGGAATAAATTATCTTTTCCAATAATAAATATAAAAAATTGTTTTAGAAAGAATACATCATCTAAAAAATATCACATATTTCTTTAAACTTCATAAAAGACGTGTTATAAGCATATTTTAGTTCCTTACAACATTGGTGACTTATAAGTGTTCCCAAATTACTTATAGAAAAATGTTTTTCTGCCACTAATTTATTGGTTTTTTAGTGTGTTTTCAAAAACAGAAGACTTACTACTTATTTTTTAAAACTATTTATCATTTTTCATATGTTTGATAAGTAGTTTCCAACACGTGTTGTCGAGCGGAAAAGTCACTCACTTCTTATCATTACTGGTACTTATTGGAAATTTTTTCCATTTCATGTTTTTTGTTCTAGATAATAGTAAAAAGTTGCACAATTACATCATAACAAATTAAATGAACTTTTTGTTTGTGTATTTTCATGTTATTTGCTGGTGTCTTAAAGTTATCAAAACTTTGCTTCATTAGGGGTGGGATTTAGACTTACAGCCTTGAAAATTATCAAATTTTAATTTTAAAGGTAATATCATTCATCTGAAATTTGGAATCACTATTTTCCCCAATTAAAAAGTGATATAAAAAGTTTCTAGTAAGCATTTTCATGGACCTGGAAGTAAAAAAACTAAATGTAAAATCTCTTAATTTTTCAGGTGTAATGGTGAACATATGAGTATTTGTGATCAATACAAACTGGTTTGAGCTCCTCATAAGTGGTCAGATACCCATGTGGATCCCGATAAAGGGATCCATGTGATGGTTTGGTTTTTATAATGATGCACATGTTAGATGTGTGTGTATTTTTATGGTTTCTGACATGTTGTGTTTGTGTTGATTTCATTGATCTATTTATGCATTAATTGTTCATTTCATGGTTTTTCAGGTGCTCTTTGGCTTTCATGGAAGATTTTTAGTTATGTGATGTAGTGTTCGTGGCTGGTCCCCAGCACCAGATTCATAGTCATTATTTAAGGATTGGGTGTTTCTAGAGGGTTTACTATTATTTGGAGTGTTCATTAACGCCGGGTTCGTTGTTGTGGTGTAGTGTGGAAACAAGTGGCATGGATTTTGAATCCATGTGATTAAAGGAGAAAATAAAGGGAGAGTAATATGTTTTTCCTTAGGGTTGTGGGTGTTTGATCATCACTGTAGTATTTAATCCTTAGGTGGATATGACATTTGATTATGATTTGTGTCTCTAGGTGAAGGGAGTGTTTTCTGAGTCAAGATTACATTTGGACACACCATTTAACCCATTATTATCATGGCCTTGTGGTCTTTTTCCTTATTTTACTTTCCAAGGTAGAGTCTGCACGATTTTTAGGATTCACCTTTATTTTAACTTCTTTCATTGACTGACTAATATTGAAGATGCCCAAATTTGAGTGCCATCGTATCATATTGGATGTTTTTAGTATCAATTTAGATCTGTTTGGAGAGGTGTGAGATGAGTTATCTAGAATGTTGATTGTATTTTTGTAATTGTTTCTCTTGATATTTTTGTAATTTGTTACTGATATAATTATATTAAGATATATGGTGGAGTGTCTAATATCCTTGTGATGGTATGGATGGAAGGAAGATACTGGAAGTATAGTATATTGTTCTGGGGGGCGGGGGGTTAGTGATTCTATCATAGTGTTATGGTGTCCCAGAATTGGAAAGTTTCAAGCTCTAGTTCACTTCACTCAGCTTTTTTTGAATTTTATTGTTCAATCCTATCCTATTTTTGTTATATGTCACCAAGTTGTTAACATATTTTTACCTGTAAAAAATAATTGACATTGTATTGATTTTCTCTCTCTTGGTAGAGTCAGTTGCACTTGCAGGTATTGAAACACCAAAAAATGTTAGTCTTATTTCACAAAAGCACCTAGAATTTAAATTAAATGAAATTAGACATTGATTGAATGATGATAACCCAATTTATATTGATTTTTTCAGATAAAAGCGTGATAAAAATCAATTTCTTGTGTCAATCAATACAATGATAGATGATGTTAGAAGATCATGTATGGATGCTATAAGAGTTTGAGATGCATCTTGGGTTTCTATTTTTTTATGTGTTGTTTTGATTATAAGTTGGTGAAGTATTTATTTTTATGCATAATTTTTATCGAAGTAGGTTTATGTTGGAATACCATGGATGGATAATAGAGGACTGTGAAAAGTAGTTTGGTCCTTCCATCATGGTTGTGGATCATGATGTGAATGAGACTATACAAAACCTCATCTGTTTCTAGTCAGAGTTAAACTTTCTATTATCTAGAGCTATTCTCTAGAGCTGGAGGAGATTAGATTGCATGGATGGGGCCCTAGCATGGTTAGAGAACTAATATGGTTGGGGTGATGGAGCTGGAGATGACTAAATGACATGGATGGGTCTCTTGCAGGTAGGGTGGACCCTATTGGGGGATCCAACATGGGTAGGGGATTGTGGGATCCAACATTTTGTATAAAATATTACATCATTAACATAATTAATTTTTTTTATATGTTGTAAAATGTGTTAAAATGGTATTTTATGTTTTATATATTATAAAATAGTAAATATATATGAAATTTTACTGGAAATTTTTTTTATTATTTTTAATTGAATTTAATTTATAAAACAATATATATTTTAGGTTGGTAATATTATTTCCAACAGATAAATTTTTTACCATTACCTATTGAAAGAAACATTAACAATCATATATATTATGTAACTCCCCGACCCTAGTTACCTAGAGTCAGTGCTTTATTACGTAACATTGGCATGATCGCAAAAATATTAAGTCTTGAAAGACCGATTAGTTTAGTAGCCTTGGAAATACTAGATACATTCATAAGGTTTACATTACGTCATGAAATAAAAACAACAACATCATCATCATGCCTCCATAGAAAACACTCATATCCCATCAAACTATCCCTGCAGGTTAGTCATAAAATACTTCTTCACATCCTGGGAAAAATAAAACATAAATAGAGGTGATCTTAGATTCTCAGTAAGGATAACAACATAGCGGAAACATTCACAAATAAGCATAAACATTTAAGAAAATGTTAAACTAGAACAAATTCTTTTAAACTTAAAATTTAGTATAATATGGAAAATATAAAATGAAATAATGCCATTTACTTATTCACATGTATATTCTACAAGTAGAATAATCACACGCAATATCAATAACTAAATTTATAATAATGGAATGCATAATGCAAGACTTTCATAACCACATAGTCAAAGCCTTGTGCCAAGACTAAAAATAAGATTTTTTCAAGGCCTTATGCCAAGACACTAGTTTGTCTCATGAGACCTACCGATGCATCAAGGAGCTATAGCGGGCTCTACCCATCACTTACTATGTCCAATGCATTTTTCATTAGAAAAGGTTTAAATATAACATAAAAATTCATATTAAAACTAGCATACGAAATGTCAACACATTATCCATAAACCATGAATGTTATTAAAATGACACATCCAGATTCAAACATATCACAAAACATTCAATAGGATATGGAAGTTTTGTATCATAATAAATCAACTTCAAAAAAACATAAAATCCATTAAAGGATGTTGACATAGATGAAATCAATACATTCTGGGAGAAATATCTCTTTATATTTTGAAATAATTTAATGGTCACATAATTATAAATAAAATTTTTATTTTGAAGAAATTCTTATAATCTTGTAAGGGAATCTTTGACGATTTTATAATGGAGGAATATAGTCTCACCCTCCGTATAAGTTAAAAAAACATTCTTACCTTAATTTTTGTGGAAAAGGTCATACAGTAACTTGTTTTGAAAACGATAGAAAGATTTCTTTCAAAACGTATAAGGTCAAATAAGGATATAAATAACTTTAAAACATAGTCTAGTAAGCAGTGAAAATATTTTGAAATACATTCTTAGGAAAACAATGATGTGGATGATAAAGAGGTCCTAGTAGATAATTACCTATAAACAACCTTGAATAATGAAGAGGTTGTAGAATTGACCCTTACCTTGTACTTTTCTGTGGGAAAGGGTAGGCTAACCTCTTGTATAATAGTCAAATAATTGTTATTAAATTATAAAATAATCATATACATTAATATCATATCATATATGATCTTCCAATATTTCTTTGTTAATAATATTTTAGTATTATCATCGTTTCAGGGGTTAACTTACTCATTTTCATTTACATGTTTTGTTACATAAGATGTGTTTTTTATGCATAGGTTGTATATTAATCATATCCAGAATGATATCAAGTCCTTAAACATTATTTTTAAACATCAAATTAAAATTATTCTTGGATGGATACGATGGAGAATGAATCTCATTGCGTTTGTGGAGACGGTAGTCCATACGTACGCACGAGCGACAATATCATTCCTTTGATATTATAATAATATATAATTGGATGGAATATCATATATACAGAATCATTATAAAATTATATTTATTATTTATATCATTTATACTCATTATTATACCCATACAAATGACGAAATTGTTGAATAACAAACTCCACCACGATGTGGAGACGGTAAGCCGTACGTACGCACGTGTGGTGAATTTTTCATTCATAGGATGGATAAAATAACTATTACGGTTGTTCCATTTTTATAATAGAATAAAATTATATTGAAGATACTAGAGTTATTATTTTAGAATGGAAACAACAAAGAAATAGGAAGTGGAAGAAGAAAAGAACATGAAATAGTTGGTGAGATATTTACCTCTTCTTCGGGTTCTTACATTTGATTTGGTCAAAAGGGCTCCCTATGTTGGATTTCTGACTAAGGGAAGGTGTATAGGATGAAGGTATGAAAGTTGCAAGGATTTTTTAGCAGAGCTTGGCCAATCCAAATGGCTTTGATGGTGTGAATTAGAGAGAACAGTGAGTTCCCTTTTATATGAGGGGTGAGGGGCACCTTAGGAAAAGCTAGAAATATTATTTTATAATAAATTCATATTCGGTTTATAATGGATCCAAATTGTATTATTTCAATTATATGGTGGTTATGGGTCTAAATAAACTCAACCAACAGGGTTTAGATAGATTTGGGTCACTATATTAACTGTATATTTTAGATTTAACTCTTGGTTAAATAGTTTGACATTTACCATGTCTTGTTTATTTTTATATTATATGGCTAATAAACATACTATATACATCCAAGAGAACCCCAAGTAGTTAATTTTTGATAAATATATCATTATATAAGTCTTTTGGATGTACCATATATTTTTAGGAATAGAATATCAATTAATAATATAATATATTTTTTGAAAATCCTTTTATGTCAATTTCGACACTATTTGGTATTTTGTTTTTTCTAAATTCATAATAACATTATTACTTAGAAAATAAATCATCTAACCAACCCCAATATGTTATATTAACCTATAAAATTATTTTAATTCATAAAAAGTCTCAAATGAAATTTATTTTGATATTTATAATATCAACTATTTTAGTATTTCATTAATTAGGTAATTACTGCATCATCATTGTGTCATAAATAAATTGAATTATTTAATGTCAAAAAATATAAATAAAATACAATTATGTAGGAAATATTTTTTTCATTATAATTAATATTTATATTCTAATTTATCTTATTTATTACCCTATATTAAAAATGTTTTAGCAATAAAACATTGATTTTAACTCTTTTAACTCTTCTTCGAATTAAATAATAATAAATGTACTAATCTAATCCATGTGGACCTAAAGGGTCATATTATATTACTACGGTTGTTGTTTTTCGAATTAAACTCACCCAATAGAATTATTACATGTGTAAGGGTAATTAAAATATCATTTTTACCTTTAATTACACTATTTACTTTTAACTACGGTAAATAAAAGTTAAAAGTTACAATTCATCAGAAAATATTTTTATCTTATCGAACTACATTTTACTTAATGATATCAACCATGTCTCTCGGATTTTTGGAATTCCACTCACAGAAGCAGTAAAATTAGGTTTTATGTAAATTTGCAAATTCTCATAGGAGGTGGGTAAAAGACGGTGAAAAGTTCAATAAATTTTTTATATATCTAAAATTATTATAAACTGACTCTAATAAATCACATTTACATATATAGATATTATGTATCAATTTTAAACTAAAATAAATTTAAATAAAATAAATATTTTTTAAAAAAATCGATTTTAAACAACAAATCAGTGTTTTCACTATTCATCAAAAATTGAAAGTTTTCAGAAAAATACAAAAAAGTCACCCAAAGCTAATTTTGATATTCCGAATCCAAAAATTAAGTCCATTTTCAAAAATAAAATTTATAAAATTTCAAAAAGTGGGTATTACTATTCATAATGGCTAATTTGATTGGATGTGGTGTGTTAGAACTCAAAGTTGCGTACAACACACGCTATTGTATTATTTAAAGAGAAGCATACCCTAGAAGCTTGGGGTCTTACATTCTCTAATTTTTCAAATAATTTTGTCTTTGAAAGTTCTAGAATATTACAACATAAAAAGACTCATGTGGTTATTCATCATATGATCCTCGGGTTCCTGCATTGCCTCTTCCATCTTATGGTTTCTCCAAAGAACTTTTACCAGATGAGTCGTTCGGTTTTTCAACACTCCTTCTATTATATCAAAAATCCTGACAGGCTCTTCATGATAACAAAGATCAGGTTCTATTTCAATTTCCCATAGGTGAGTACATGTGTTGGGTCAGACATGTATTTTTTCAACAGTGATACGTGGAATACATCATGTACTTTGGAGGGACTTGGCGTCATTGCCAATTAGAAATCTAAAGCCGCTATTCATTCTAGAATTTCTAAAGGTCCTATGTACCTGGGACACAATTTAACCTTCTTATCGAATCGTATAACTCCCTTACATAGACATACCTTCAAAAAAACATGATATCCTACCTAAAATTTCAAATCCTTCCTTCGGTTATCGGCATATCTCTACTACCGACTTTGAGCTTCTTTGATGTGGTTTTGGATTAACTTCACCTTTTGCATCGTTTCTCCACAAGTTCTAGGCCTATGAGTTTTATTTCAACAACATCATGCCAACAGGTTGGTGTGTGACATCGCTTTCCGTATAACGCTTGGTATGGATCCATCTGAATACTTAAATGGAAGCTATTATTATAGGAAAATTATACCAGAGGTAAATATTGATCCCACGAACTTTGAAAATCAAGTGATCAAGATCTCAACATGTCTTATAAGGTTTGAATAATCTGTTCTGGCTGTCCATCAGTTTGAGGGTGGTAGGAAGTGCTCAAAAAAAGTTCAGTATCCAAGGCATTCTAAAGACTTTTCCAGAATCTTGATGTAAAACGTGGATCACAATCAGAAACAATGGATACTGGTACTCCATGAATTCTTACAACTTCATTAATATATAGTATCAATATTCGTTCAAGTGATAAATATTCTCTTATAGCAAGTAAATGTGACGACTTGGTAAGATGATCAATAATGACCCATATTGCATCATTCCTTCTAGGAGTATTTGGTAGTCCCATGAAAAAGTCCATTGTAATGTTATCCCATTTCCACTCAGGTATGGAAAGAGGTTACTTGAATCCTCCAGGCTGTTTACTTCCAACTTTCACTTGTTGACAAACCATACATATTGATACAAGATCAGCAATCTCCCTCTTCATGTTGTCTGACCAAAAATGTTCCTTCAAATCCCGATACATCGTGGTGCTACCATGGTGTTTAGAGAAATTGGAACTATGAGCATCATCCAAAAATTCCATTATTAGATGAGGTATATGTAGAACACAATGTCTCTTTTGAAATTTCAAAATTCCATCTTCATACACAAAGTCATTCAATCTCCCATCATTCACAACTTTAATCATCTTTTGAAACTCCTCATCATCAGCTTGATAAATTTTTATGCTTTCTAATAAAGATGGTTTGGAACCATTTGAAAAAGTATTGATGATCTACCTTCCATGGTTCATCCCATATCCATAATTACTAGATCCATGAGATTAGGATCCCTTTAAACTCTCATCTTGTTGAAAACTCTATGATCCTTTCAGCTCAAAGCATCTTCCACCATTTTCCCTCTCCCAGGAGGTAGTGTATATTGAAATCATAATCCTTGAGTAGTTCAAGCCATCTCTTTTTCATCATGTTGAGTTACTTCTAAGAGAAAATATACTTCAAACTCTTATGATCACTATATATCTCACATTTTCACCATATAGATAGTGTCTTCATATCTTCAATGAAAATATTTCCACTGCAAATTCAAGATCATGTGTGTGATAGTTTTTCTCATGAGTGTTTAGCTATCGTGATGAATATGCATTAAACCCATCATTATGCATAAGGAAACATCCAAGTCCTTTCTTTGAAGCATCACATTAAATAACAAACCCATCATTCCTCGATGGTAGAGTCAATATAAGATCATTGACTTATCTTCTCTTCAATTCTTCAAAACTTTCTTCACACTCTTTCTTCCAAAAAAACCCCCTTTAAATGTGAGCTTCATTAATGGGATAGACAATTGAGCAAAATTCTGGACAAAATGGCTATAATAACATACTAAACCAATAAAACTGTGTACCTCTGTTATATTTGTTGGTGCTGGTCATTCATGGATTTCCTTGGTCTTAGAAGGATCAACAAAGATTCCATCCTTAGAGAAAATATGGCCACGAAAAGAAATCTCCTGAACCCAGAATTCACACTTTCTAAAATTCCCATATAATTCATGTCATCTAAGAGTCTTTAGAATAGTTCTCAAGTGATTTTCCTGATCTTCGTAGCTTTTGGGGTATACCAAAATTTCATCTATAAATACCCCTATAAATTCATTAAGATATTCCTTGAAAACTCTATTCATTAGATCTATGAAGACATAGGGTGCATTAGTCAATCAAAAAGGCATTACTGTAAACTCATAATTCTCGTACCTAGTTCGAAATGTGGTTTTCAGAATGTCATCATTATTCACACACAACGGATGATATCTAGATCAAATGTCAATCTTTGAAAAGTTTTGAACTCCATGAAGTTGGTCGAATAAATCATCAATGGGAGGTAGGGGAACTTATTCTTTATTTTTATAGCACTGATCTCCCTGTAGTGAATGCACAACCTCATAGATCTGTCCTTCTTCTTAACAAAAAGAATAGGGACTCTCCATGGAGAAACACTAGGGAGAATAAATCCCTTATTACTCAATTCCTCTTGTTGTTTCTTTAGTTCCACTAATTCCAGAGTGGCTATTCTATAAGGAGTCTTCTATATGGGCCTTGAACCAGGAATTAAGTCAATGGAAAACTCAATTTCTCATTCTGGAGGATGTCCAGGTAAATCCCCTAGAAATACATCAACATATTCTTGAACAATAGGTACATATACTATTTGAACATACCTTTCCTCACCCACAGTTATTCCATTCTTTTCCTCCCCAACAATTGAATTTAGTAGAGATACCAGGGGTGGATCTAGATAGTAATTAGGTGGTGACATTTATGCTCTAAAGATAAGGTGTTCTTTATCATCATCACCAAAAATAGTAACCTCATTATTCTTATAATAAATTTTTTCATCATGGTCCGAAATCCAATCCATTTTGAGGACTTTATCAAATTCAATCATGGGTATGATGATTAGCTTAGCAGATAAATAACATTTATATGCCTTAATGGGAACTGATTGACAGGACTTTGTTGCAATGATACTTACCTTATGAGTTTTTACTAACAACTCCCTTGTTAAATCAAATTAGAAATATCTAATTTTCTAAGAACACTAGGAAGATATGAAACAATGCGATCATCCAGAATCAAATAAAGCATTGACTGAACTTGAGGAAACCATTAAATTATATACCACCACGTATTTCGAAGCTTCAAACTCAGCAGTAGTGATTGCATTAGCTTGGCCTTGATCTCTTGGACTTTTCTAAGGTAAGTTCCCCAAACGCTTAAGACATTCATTTGCATAGTGTCCCCTTTCTCTATAATTGTAGAATTCAACATTAACAACCTCTTTCTTACCCTTTAAATCACGAGCTTGGTGGCATTTTTCACCACACTTGTAATAGAATAACATTCCCTTCTGCCATGTACTTGGGTGTTTCTTCCCATATTTACTACATGATAGAAATTCAACTTTTCCATTCTTTCCCTTATTACCATTTCCAGATTGTTCAACAAATCTCTTCTTCTCATTCTATTCAATATAGTCATATGACTTAGAAAATTCGTTCTCTATCTTGATAGCATATGAGACAATATCTCCATACGATAAGAAGTATTTTGAGGCTAATGCTCGACAGATAAATGGTTTTAACCCAAAAAAGAAATGAGCAATCTTACTTCTTGGGTTACGTATATAATCTTATGAATTCCTCGCTAACCATGTAAAGTTAGCTGCATACTTTGCATCATTCTCATCCTCCTTTTGCCTCAGACTCAGAAATTGTCTTTCCATACATGCTCGATGGTCATGTGGAAAGTAATTTTCTAATAAAATTTCATTAAACTCACTTCATTACATATTTGCTACTTCATCATATTCCTTTGGGGTTTTAATCAATGTCCACCATTGATCAGCATATCTTGTGAGGCGGTAAACTACCATGACAACTTTTTCCCTTTCGCTACTCCTCATGGAAAGGAATATTTTCTCTAAGGAATTTATTCATTGCTCAGATACTAATGGATTTGTACCCTGTAATGACCTGACCCCAATTACCCAGAGTCGGTTCATTATTACATAACACTGGCATGATCACAAAAGATCATGTGTCGAATGACCGATTAGTTTAGTAGCCTTGAAAAGACTAGATATATTCATAAGTCTTATATTACATCATAAAGTGAAAAAAAAACAAATTATTGTATTCATATCCCCTCATACTATCCCTACAGGTCATTCATAAAATAATTCTTCACATCCTGAGAAAAATTAAAACATAGAAAGGGGTGAGCTCAGATGCTCTGTAAGGATAAAAATGTAGCGAAAACATTCATAAATAACCATAAACATTTAAGGCAATGTATAACTAAAACAATAGCCTTTTAAACATTAACTTCAACATAATATAGAAAAGATAAAATGAAATAATTCTATTTACTTATTCACATGGATATTCTACTAGTCGAATAATCACATGCAAATATCAATAACCACTTTCATAATGATGGAATGCATAATGCCAGACTGTCATAACCACATAGTCAAGGCCTTGTGCCAAGACTACAAATAATATTTTGTCAAGGCCTTGTACCAAGACACTAGTTTGTCTCTTGAGACCTACCGATGCATCGAGGAGCTATAACGGGCTCTACCCATTACTTATTAAGTCCAATTCATTCCTTATATTAACAGGTTTAAACATAACATAGACATTCGTATTAAAACTAGCATAAAAAATGTCAATACATTCTCCATAAACCATGAATGGTATAAAAATAACACATCCACAGTAAAACATATCAAAAAACCTTCAATAAAATATGGAAGTTTTGAATCATAATAAACCAACTTTAAATAAGATTAAAATCTATGAAAGGATGTTGACATAGATGAAATCAAAATTATTTGAGAGAAATATCTTTTTTTTTAAATCATTTAAAAGTCACATAATTGTAAACGAAAACATTTAATTTGAAAATATTATTATAATCTTGTAAGGGATGACTCAACTATTTTATAAAGGTAGAAAATAGCTGCACCTGCAGTATATGTTAAAAAAGACATTCTTACCATAATTTTTTCGAAAAGGTAAAAAAGTACCTTGTTTGGAAAATGACGGAAATATTCTTTTCAAAAACGTATAAGGTCAAATAAGGGTATAAATGACTTTAAACCATTGTCTAATAAATAGTATAAATGTTTTGAAAGAATTTTTTAAGAAACATGGATATGGATGATAAAGAGGCCCCAGTATATAATTACACATGAACAACCTTGAATAATGAAGAGGTTGTAAAATTAACCCTTACATCCAGTCAGACTTGACTCGATAGTTCTTTAAACTCATGAATATTAAACTAGAGTTAATCTCTACATTCTTAATAAATTTCTCAAGTTGATTACTCCTTTTACATCACTTATTACAATGTTATGAACATTATGTAATCATTTAATTTAATAATGGTCGTTTTGTCGATCCTTGGTACTTGAGTCAAAAATAATCTTCTTATAATTACAAGTTGTTTATGTGGTAAAATATCGATTATCTCCTAAATTATATACATTATGTAGATATCATATATATCATATATATCCAGTATCTACATGCATTTATAATATTATATAACATTTCTAGGTAAGAAATGAAATGCACCGTTCATGGAGACGGTAAGCCGTACGTACGCATGAATGCTACTTCCATTTATATTTCATATTTAATGGAATTAAATCATAATTATATAAAATTATATTATAATTATAGTAAAATATCATATATAATATCATTAAATCCATCCTTTATACATCCCACATATGGCATTAACGATTCAAATTACTATGAGGGGGCGGTAGTCCGCACTTCCTAAAATGAAATTATCATGTTTACCCATAATGGAAATCGTAAAGGTATACCATAAATGAAAAATAAAGAAGAATAATAAAAACATAAACATAATATATATCATATATAAATATAGTGACATCTTAATGTCCATCATGAAAGGTGTTAAAAAAAGATTGAACAATCATCGTTTCGTGAGGTAGTAATTCGCCATTCACAGAAACAGTATGTTCTTTAAACATCAGATGGTGGTGTATGTAAGTGTAAATAAAATCCTTCTCATAAAAAAATCCTAGTATATTTACAATACTGGTGTTTTTACAAATGAATGTAATAAAAATAGGTTAGGTTTGGGGAAGCAAAATAAAACAAAAGAACATAAGAGAAGACATTACCTTTAAATCGGGTAACTCCCCTTGGTTTGAACCCAAAGGGTTTTTTGAAGAGATTTCTACATACGGTAAGGCTTATAGGGTGAAGAGAGTAAGGTTGAGAGTGTATTTGGGTAGGGTTTGGCTGAGCCAAATGGATTTGATGGTTTGAATAAGGTGGTATAGGTGGGGGCCTTTTATAAGAGGAGAGGAAGGGCTCTTATCGAAAGATTGAAAATATTATTTTATTATAAATTGTTTTTTGGATTATAAAGGTCCCACAATTATATATTTAGATGATAAGGTGATAAGGGTTAGAAATGATAACTTGTATAACCCCTTGTAAAAGTTGTTCTAGTAAAATAATACATGTTTGTGACATTTTTTTACATTAAATAAAAAGTTATTAATGTCATTTTCTTACCCAAGTGGCTCCATGGGGTCCCCAAGTAGACCCATGGATTTTATTGGTCGTCCATGAATCATAAAATAAGGGTAGGAAAAGTGTAAAGGTAATTTCATATTATTATAACATTATATCTACCTTAAATTACACTAATAACCTTTAATCGTGAATAATAAAACTTAAAAGTTACTATTCAACAAAAATTATTTTCTTCCCATTGAACCAAATTTTAATTACTAATGAAAACCATGTATGTAAGATTTTTCGAATTCAATTCATAGAAGTGGTAATGTTTCATTTAATTGAAAATTCAGTTTTTTAACTACCACTTAGTGGTTTCACTATTCATAAAAAATTGACGTTTTTTAGAAAAATACCAAAAATTCACCCTAAGATATATTTGATATTCTGAATTCAAAAATGATGTCTATTTTAAAAAATTCAAAACATATATGTTGAATTAATTAATTTAATAATTAATTTTAGTTTTCAACGCAAATAGCGTGTTTTTAAGAAACCATATATATCAAAAGATTGACACTTGTTTATGTCCCATTTAAAAGTGAAATTAAATCAAATTCCCACGATTGGATTAAATGATAAAAATATATTCTAATTATAATTTAAATCCACTCAATACTATAATTTATCACTATAAATTAATTTTATTAAAAAAGTGGTTTTTATGTATTTTTTATTATTCATAGAAAATTGGAAGTTCTCAGAAAATTACAAAAAATTCAACTTAGGATAATTTCGATATTTCGAATCCAAAAATGAAGTCAATTTTGAAATATTAAATTTATATAATTTCAAAAAGTGGGTATTAATATTCATAACAGCTACTTTGATTGGTCACGGTGTGTTATAATCTCGAACTAAGTACAATGAAAGTTATTGCATTATTGAAAGAGAAGCGTATCGTAGAAGCATGGGGTGTTACATTCTCCCATCCATCAATAAATTTCTTCCCTGCAATTTGGAATTGCTCTTCGAAAATAAAAGGTGGAAAATAGAAAATACCTTTGTGGAAAACACATATCAGAATTATGGTTAATAAAATTTATTTTTAATAAAAGGGAATTGGAAATGAGGAAGTCACCACCAAATTAGGGTTTCGAGTAGGAGAACATTGGTGGAAATTATAGACACGTAATTACAGGAAAATATTAAATATTTATAAGAAGTGATTGAGGCCATCAATCAAAAACAAGTGTAAAATTGAGGGCCTAAAATCCTTCAATATATGGTGATTCAAAATATCATCCGTTCAACAAAACATAAGGTATTAGGATAACACATTTTTTGTTTTAATATTCCTTTCCTAAAGTTTAAGAATTAATTTATTCATAGAATAATAGAGAGGTATATATATATATATACTTGACAAGTAGAGTTTCAAACTTCAACTAATTTCTACCACAAACTCATCTTTCACTAAAAAAGATTATAGAACTCAGAAATATTATATTTATCCTAATCGTATAAGGTTCCAAATATTAACACATATCATTTAGATTAGGAAAACTATTTTTATAATGACTAGGGACTTCCTGTAGTCATGTGGTAGGTAATAAAGGCTTGTCGCACTATAGTTGTGGGTTCGATTACTGCAGCTTTTTCCGATGCTACGGGTTATCCTCTGACCTGCAGGTTGACTTTTTCCTAAAACTATAGTATTATAATATTCCAAAAATAATATTCTGAAATGTTTTAACCTTAAACAATAATATCCAATGATCAACGTAATCCATTCCAATCTTTATATTTATCCCAAATACCTCTGTCCAGACTCCCTCTAAAAGGACTCTAAATTCCAAAATCAATTATAACATCAGATTCCTCAAACAATGTAAAGTTTCTCTTATTGTCAAAAACTAAAAATCTAATGTCCTTCATCATATTAAAACCTTAATGAAAACAACAAGTACTATAGTAAACTCTTTATATATATCACATTATTCTTATAACCATAATATAGTTCATGAGTCCAAAAACACAAATACAACAATTATTCAACTTCATCTATAGTAAAAACATAACATTGGCCTTGCTCCCTTGGCCTTTTCTGAGGTATGTTTCCTTGGTGCTTAGGGCATTAATTTTTATAATGCCCAATTTCTCTAAAATTGTAGAATTCAACATCGACAGCCTCTAACTTTACCTTGCAATCACGAGTCTGGTGACCTTTTTCTCCACATTTGTAGCAAAATCCCATTCTTTTAGGCAAGTACCGGGGTGTTTCTTACCACAATTATCATATAATGGAAAATACTTCTTTCCCTTTAGCCCTTTATCTGTCTCTTGCTCTACCATTCTCTAATTCTCTTGCTTTACTTTGTTATCATATGACTTAGATAATTCTTTTTCTGTCTTGATAGCATACATGAATATATGTTCGTACGATGAGAAGGATTGTGATACTAAAGCTCAACGGAGAAATGGTTTTAACCCATCAAAGAAACGTAAATATTACTTATTGGGTTATGTATATAATCTGCAGCATTCATCGCTAACCTTGTAATGTTAGACTCATACATTGAAACATTCTTGTCCTCCTTTTGCCTCAGACTCAGAAATTGTCTTTCCTTATCCGCTAAATGGTCATGAAGAAAGTATTTTTCTATGAAAATATCTTTAAACTCTCTCTATTCCATACTTAATACTTCTTTATCTTCCTTTTTATTTTGACTCAATGACCACCATTGATCAGAGTCTCCAGTGAGGTGGTAAATTGCCATGACAACTTATTCCCTTTCACTACTCCCTCAAGCCTAAAATATTTTATCTAGGGAATTTATCCATTTCTTAGATACTAATGGATTTTCCCCCATTATATGTTAGTGGTTGTTGCCTCATGAAGTTGTCTAACATTGACACTCCATGTTTCGGATCAGGGTGCTCCATATGAGTAAGGTTATTATTCATAACCTGAGTGAGTTGCCCTGGTATGGTGATAAGCTGATCAGCACCAGTTGTATCACCAGATGCACTATAATTATCTTGAGCAAGAGGGAAATCCCTATTTGAAGTTCTTGAATTGATACGGTTTCCATTCCTTCCACTAGGTTCCATTTCTAAACAATTTCATAAACTAGATTAGTTTATGAATCGAAATACATAATAAAAAACTTGCAAAACACCTAACATAAATTGAACAGTTTATGGATATAATCCATAATCATAATAATGTTTTCTTTGAGAAATTATATACTCATAAACCCTTCATAATATTTTGTAAAGAAATCTTGAATTATCCTGAGCAAATCCCCCGGGAGTGTCGTAACCAAGAGTGCAGCAAGGTCCGTTGACGTGCACCAGTTCCCATTGGAGTCAAACTCAAAGCGGAGTTTTCGGGTTTTACCCCTAGTTAAAAATGTGCTAGAGCCACCTCTACCTGCTCATATCTAGACAAGGATGTATTTCTTGGAAAATACACAAAATCTATAATTTACAAAAAATTTAGGATGTTATTCTTTTCTAATCCTCAAAGTCTATCTTAGGGCTATGTGCTCTAATCAGAGTTTATCTAAATCTAGCATCCAAAGTTAGTACTAAACTGCCTCTGATACCAACTGTAACACCCCAGCCCCAGTTACCTAGAGTCGGTTCATTATTATATAACATTGGCATGATCACAAAAGATCAAGTCTCGAAAGACCGATTAGTTTAGTAGCCTTGAAAACACTAGATATATTCATAAGTCTTACATTACAACATAAAGTGATAAAAAATAAAACAACATATTGTCTCCATATCCCCTCATACAATCCCTATAGGTCATTCATAAAATAATTCTTCACATCCTGGGAAAAATTAAAACATAGAAAGGGGTGAGCTCAGATGCTCAGTAAGGACAACAATATAGCAGAAACTTTCATAAATAAACCTAAACATTTAAGGCAATGTATAACTAAAACAAAATCCTTTTAAACATGAACTTCAGCATAATATGGAAAAGATAAAATGAAATAATTCCATTTACATATTCACATGGATATTCTATTAGTCGAATAATCACATGCAATATAAATAACCACTTTTATAATGATGGAATGCATAATGCCAGACTATCATAACCACATAGTCAGAGCCTTATCCCAAGACCACAAATAAGATTTTGTCAAGGCCTTGTGCCAAAACACTAGTTTTTCTCATGAGATGTACCGATGCATCAAGGAGCTATAGCGGTCTCCACCCGTCACTTATTAAGTCCAATGTATTCCTCATATGAGCAGGTTTAAACATAACATAATCATTCTTATTAAAACTAGCATACAAAATGTCTATACTTTCTCCATAAACAATTAATGGTATAAAAATAACACATCCAAAGTCAAACATATCACAAAATATTAAATACAATATCGATGTTTTGGATCATAATAAACCAACATCAAATAATCTTAAAATCCATCAATGGATGTTGACATAGATGAAATCAAAACTGTTTGAGAGAAATATCTTTTTTTAAATCATTTAAAAGCCACATAATTGTAAAAGAAAACATTTGCTTTGAAAATATCATTATAAGCATGTAAGGGAAGATTCATCGATTTTATGACGGTATAAAATAGCCGCACCCTCCGTATATGTTAAAAAAACATTCTTACCATAATTTTGTCGAAAAGGTAGAAAAGTATCTTGTTTGGAAAATGATGGAAATATTCTTTTCAAAAATGTATAAGGTCACATAATGGTATAAATGACTTTAAACCATTCTCTAATAAATAGTAAGAAAAATTTGAAAGTCATTTTTAAGAAACATGGATGTGGATGATAAAGAGGTCCTAGTAGATAATTAATATGAACAACCTTGAATAATGAAGAGGTTGTAGAATTAACCCTTACCTCGTGTCCAACTTGACTCGATCATTATTTAAACTCTTTAATAATAAACTAGAGTTGTTATATACTATCTTAAAAACCTTTTTCATGTTCATTATTCATTTTACATCACTTATTACAATGTTATGAACATTATGTAATCTTTTAATTTAATAACAGTCATTTTGTCGATCCTTGGTACTTGAGTCAAAAATAATCTTCTCATAATTAGAAGTTGTTTATGTGGTAAAATTTACATTTCATCCAGAATTATATGCATGATGTAGATATCATATATATCATATATATTCATTATATACATGCATTTATAATATTATATAACATTTCGAGGTAAGAAATGAAATGCACCATTCATAGAGACAGTAAGCCGTACGTTCGCATGAAAGCTACTTCCATTTATATTTCATAATTAATGGAATGAAATAACAATGATATAAAGATATATTATAATTCTAGTATAATGTCATATATAATATTATCAACTCCATTCTTTATACGTCCCACATATGGCATTAATGATTCAAATCATTTTGAGGGGGCGGTAGTTCGCACTTCCTAAAATGAAATTATCGTGTTTACCCATAATGGGAATCATAAAGGAATGACATAAATAAAAAATAAAGAATAATAAGGAAAAAATAAACATAATATATATCATATATAAATATATTTACATCTTAATGGCCACAATGAAAGGTGTTAAAAGAATATTGAACAATCATCATTTCGTGAGGCAGTAATTCGCCACTCACAGAAACAGTATGTTCTTTAACCATTGGACGGAGGTGTGTGTAATTTTAAATCAAATAATTCTCATAACAACATCCTAGTATATTGAAGATACTGTTTTTGTTACAAAATAAAGTAATAAAAAGAGTTTAGGGGGTTGGAGAAGCAAAATAAAACAAAAGAACATAAGAGAAGACAATACCTTTAAATCGGGTAACTCCCCTTGGTTTGAACCAAAAGGGTTTCTTGAAGAGATTTAATCCTAAGATAAGGCTTCTAGGATGAATAGGGGAATGTTCATATGGTATTTGGTCAGGGGTTGGCTGAGACAATTGGCTTTTATGGTGTTAATAAGATGGTATAGCTGGGGGCCTTTTATAAGAAGAGAGGAGGGGCCCTTTTGGAAAGATTGAAAATACTATTTTATTATAAAATGGTTTTTGGATTATAAAGTTCCCAAAATGATATATTTCAAAGATAAGGTGATAAGGTTTCGAAATAAACCCATCTAATAGGTTTTTGACAAGTTTAAGTTTTATATTTTTCGTTATCTTTTCATTTTATTTAAATCGTTCATTAATTAGATAATCACTACATCATCATGGTGTCATAAATAAATTTATTTATTTAATGTTTAAAAATTATAAAAAAATTACCATGATGTAGGAAATATGTTTTTATTTCCAATTAATATTTATAGTAGAAAATATAACTTGTATAACCCCTTTTAAAAAAATTTTTAGTGAAATAATACATGTTTGTGATATTTTTATTTCTACTTTAAATAAAAAGTTATTAATTTCATTTTCTTACCCAAGTGGCTCCATGGGGTCCCCATGTTGACCCATGGAGTGTATTGGTCAGCCATGACTCATCGAATAAGGTTAGTACAATTGTAAAGGTAATTTAATATTATTATAACATTATATTTACCTTAAATTACACTAATAACCTTTAATCGTGATTAATAAAACGTAAAAGTTACTATTCACCAAAAATTATTTTCATCCCATTGAACCTCATTTTACATACTAATGACAATCATGTATGTTGTATTTTTTGAAATTCAATTCACAAATGTGGTAAAGTTTCATTTAAATGAAAAATCAGTTTTTTAACTACCACTTAATGGTTTCGCTATTCATAAAAATTTGATGTTTTTCAGAAAAATATAAAAAATTCACCCTAAGATATATTTGATATTCAGAATTCAAAAATGATGTCTTTTTTACATAATTAAAAACATATAAGTTGAATTAGTTAATTTAATAATTAATTCCTGTTGTCAACACAAATAGCGTGTTTTTAAGAAACAATATATATCAAAAGATTGACACTTGTTTATGTCCCATTTAAACGTGAAATTAATTTCATTTCCCACCATGAGATTAAATGGTAAAAATATATTCTAATTATAATTTAAAACCCTTAAATAGTATAATTTATCACTATAAATTATTTTGATTAAATTATTTTTAAGTATTTTTTATTATTCATAGAAAATTGGAAGTTCTCAGAAAATTTCAAAAAATTTAGCTTAGGCTAATTTCGATATTCCGAATCCCAAACTGACGTCCATTTTGAAATATAAAATTTATATAATATCAAAAGGTGGGTATTAATATTCATAACGACTACTTTTATTGGTCGCGGTGTGTTAGAATCTAGAACTTATGTACAATGCAAGCTATTGCATTATTGAAAGAGAAGCATACTGTGGAAGCTTGGGGTGTTACATACCGTCATTGAATTTTGGTGTGTGTTGCCTCATGAAGCGATCTAACATTGATCCTCCATGTTGTAGATAGTGGTGCTCTATATAAGTAAGGTTATTATTCATAACCCGAGTGAGTTGTCCAAGTAGGGTGATAAGCAGATCAGCACCAATTGTATCACCAGCCCCACTATAATTATATAGAGAAGGAGGGAAATCCCTACATGGAGTGTTTCCATTGATACAGTTTCCATTCCTTCCACTAGGATCCATTTCTAAACAATGGCATAACCTAGATTAGTTTATGAATTGCAATACATAATTCCAAACTTACAACACACTAAACATAAATTGAACAGTTTTATGGATAAAATCCACAATCATAAAAAAAATTTCTCTGGGAAGGTATATTCTCATAAATCCTTCATATTGGTTTGTAAATAATTCATGAATTATCCTGAGCATATCCCCTGGGAGTTTCATAACCAAGAGTGCAGCAAGGCCCTTTGTCGTGTACAAGGATACATCGGGTCAAGCCCGAAACTCCTTGTCAGAGTTTTCACTCCTATATACATCTATGCCAGAGCTGCCTCTACCTGCTTATATCCAAACAGGGATGTATTACTCGGAAAATAGCCAAAATCTATAATTTAACCAAATTATATGATTTTCTTCTATACTAATCCTCAAAGACTATATTAGGGCTATGTTCTCTAATCAGAGTTTATCTAAATTTAGTTTCCAAGGTTTGTACTAAACTGCCTCTAATACCAACTGTAACGCCCTGAACACAGTTAAATAGAGTTGGTGCATTATTACATAACATTGGCATGATCACAAAACATCAAGTCTCGAAATACCAATTAGTTAAGTAGCCTTATAAATACTAGATACATTCATAAGGTTTACATTACATCATGAAATAAAAACAACAACAAAATATTGTCTCCATAGACCACACTCATATCCCCTAAGACTATCTATACAGGTCAGTCATAAAATACATCTTCACATCAAGGAAAAAATAAAACATAAAAAGGGGTGATCTCAGATTCTCAGTAAGGATAACAATATAGCGGAAACATTCATAAAAAAGAATAAAAAATTTAAGGCAATGTATAAATAAAACAAAGAGCCTTTTAAACTTGAACATCAGTATAATATGGCAAAGATAAAATGAAATAATTCCATTTAATTATTCACATGGGTATTTTTCTAGTTGAATAATCACCTGCAATATCAATAACCACTTTCATAATAATGGAATGCGTAATGACATACTTTCATAACCACATAGTAAAGGCCTTATTCCAAAACTACAAATAATATTTTGTTAAGGCCTTATTCCAAGACACTAGTTTGACTCATGAGACCTACCGATGCATCGAAGAGCTATAGCAGGCTCCACCCGTCACTTACTATGTCCAATGCATTCCTCGTATGAAAAGGTTTAAACATAACATAACCATTCGTATTAAAACTAGCATACAAAATTTCAATACATTATCCATAAACCATGAATGGTATAAAAATAACACATCCACAGTCAAACATGTCACAAAACCTTCAATACAATATGGATGTTTTGTATCATAATAAATAAACATCAAATAAGCTTAAAATCCATCAAAGGATGTTGAAATTGATGAAATCAAAGCAATTTTTGAGAAATATCTCTTTCTATTTTGAATTAATTTGAAGGTAACATAATTATAAAAAAACATTTATTTTGAAGATATTATTATAATATTGTATGGGAATATTCGATGATGTTATAATGGCGGAATATATCCACAGCCGCCGTATAAGTTAAAAAACATTCTTACCTTAATTTTTTCGAAAAGGCCATAATGTAACGTGTTTTGAAAACGACAGAAAGATTCCATTCAAAATGTATAAGTTCAAATAAGGGTATAAATGACTTTAAAACATAGTCTAGTAAGTAGTAATTTTTTTTAAATACATTTTTAAGAAAAACATGAATGTGGATGATAAAGAGGTCCCAGTATATAATTACATATAAACAAACTTGAATAATGAAGAGGTTGTAGAATTAACCCTTACCTTTTACTTTTCCTTGGTCGAGGGCAGGTTAACCTCATGTATAATATTGAAATAATTGTAATTAAATTATAAATGAACCAGATAAATTAATATGATATCATATATGATCTTCTAATATTGCATTGTTAATAATATTTTAGTATTATCGTCGTTTAAGGTGTTAACTTACTCATTTTCTTTTATATGTTTTGTTACATAACTCGTGTTTGTTAAGTGTAGGTTGTATATTATTCATATCCATAATGATATTAAGTCCATAAAAATTATTTTTAAACATCAACTGAAAATTATTCTTGAATGGATACGATGGGGAATGAATCTTATCGTGTTCGTTGATATGGTAGTCCGTACTTACGCACGAGCGACAATATCATCATTTTGATATTAAAATCGTATATAATTGGATGATATATCATATATAAAGAATCATTATAATGTTATATTTATTATTTATATCATTTATACTCATTATTATACCCATCAAAATGATTAAATGTTTAAATATCAGACTACACCATGACTTGGAGATGGTAAGCCATACGTACGCACGTGTGGTGACTTTTTCATTCATAGGATGGATAAAATAACATGAATGGTTGTACCATTTTTATAATAACATCACAGTATATATAAGATACTTGAGTTATTATTTTAGAATGGAATCAACAAACAAAGTTTAAATGGAAGAAGAAAATAACTTGAAATAGTTGTTGGGATATTTACCTCTTCTTCAGGTTCTTCCTTTTGATTTGATCAAATGGGATCCCTAGGTTCGCTTTTTGACTAAACGAAGGCCTCTAGGATAAAGGTATGAAAGCTTTCAGTATATTTGGGAAAAGTTTTTCCAAGAAAAATGGATTTGAAGGTGTGAATTAGAGAGAAGGGTTAGTGCCCTTTTATAAGAGGGGTTAGGGGCACCTTAGGAAAAGCTAGAAATATTATTTTATAATAAATTCATATTCTGTTTCTAATGGATAAATATTAAATTATTTCGAAGATAATATAGTTATTGGTCGAAATCAACTCAACCAATAGGTTTTAGACCAGTTTGGTTCACTATATTAACGTTATCTTTTAGATTTAACTCATAGTTAAATAGTTTGACATTTACCATGTCTATTTGTAGTTTTTATATTATATGGTTAATAAACATACTATATACATCCAAGCTACCCCCAAGTGGTTCATTAATGATAAACCTATCATTATATAATCATTTTGGCTGAACCTTATATTTTTAGTAATATAATATCAATTAATAATATAATGCTTGTATGTAAAGAAATTTATGTCAATTTTGACACTATTTTTTATTTTGTTTTTTCTAAATTCTTAACAGCATTATTACCTAGAAAAAAATTCTTCTAACCAACCCTAATATGTCATATTAACCTATAAAATTAGTGTAACTCATAAAAAGTCTCAAATTACATTTATTTGGATATTTATAATATCAATTATTTTAGTATTTCATTAATTAGGTAATTACTACATCATCATTATGTTATTAATAAATTGAATTATTTGATGTCAAAAAAATAAAAATAAAATTCCATTATGTAGGAAAATTCTTTATATTTCTAATGAATATTTATAGTCGAAGTTATCTTATGTATAACCCTATATTAAATTTTTTTAGTTATTAAACATTGATTTTAACTCTTTTAACTCTTCTTTGAATTAAATAATAATAAATGTCCTAATCTAATAAATGTGGACCTAAAGGGTAATATTTTATTTATAAGGTTTTTTGGTCGAATTACACCTATCCAATAGAATAAAGACATGTGTTAGGGTAATTAAAATATCATTATTACCTTTATTTACCCTATTTACTTTTAACCGCTGTAAATAAAAGATAAAAGTTATTATTCCCCGAAAATTATTTTTATCTTATTGAACCACAGTTTACTTACTAATATCAACTGTGTCTCTTAGATTTTTTAAATTCCATTCATAGAAGTGTTAAAATTATGTTTTATGTAAATTTTCAAATTCTCCTAGGAGGTGGGTAAAAGACGGTGAAAAGTTCAATAAAATTTTTATATATCTAAAATTATTATAAACTGACTCCAATGAATTAAATTGAACTTATATAGGTATTATGTATCTATTTCAGACTAAAATAAATTTAAATTAAATAATTAATTATTTAAATAAAAATTCGATTTTAAACAAAAAATCAGAGTTTTCACTATTCATCAAAAATTGAAAGTTTTCAGAAAAAAAACAAAAAATTCACCCTAATCTAATTTCAATATTCCAAACCCAAAAATGAAGCCCATTTTGAAAAATAAATTTTTTAAATTTAAAAATGTGGGTATTACTATTCATAATGGCTAGTTTGATTGGTTGTGGTGTGTTAGAACTCAAAGTTGCGTACAACGCACACAATTATATTATTTAAGGAGAAGCATACCGTGGAAGCTTGGGGTGTTACATATTATATGTTTGTATAATTATAATTGTAAAAGTACTATTTTATCTGTCGCGAAAACACTTAGTGATAAAGTTATTACCAACAGTTTAGTGATAGGGAAATATATGTTTGCAAAACATTTAACCAATAGAAAATTCATTTTTACCAATATGTATTTCCCCATTAAAAATTGAAATATTTTTTAGTGTTTGGTTACAATCCTTAAAGGTGAAATCAGTGATGATCATGTTTTAGTGATTTTTATGAAAAGAACGTTGGTATCTTAATTAATGAGTTTCCAATTAATGATACCCATATATCAATGAAATAAAACCATTATTTACTTATTTATATAATATATTATTAGTAATTAAGTTCTCATATTAATCCTTGATTTTATTTTATATCATTGTTCAAGCAGGTGATTAGACCAACCCAAACATGAACATACCATAATTAATGGATAACTATGGTTATTAAAGTCATTTATTTGGGAATAATATCATTATTATAAAATACTAATGATATTAATTAGATATTTTTAATGTATTGAATCATATTTTATATATAAAACTTATTCTTTACACATATTATTACATTATTTTAAGTATAATTATCCATCAAGAGAAAACGAAGGATCGTATAGTTTAGTGGCATTGTAAAACTATGTACTTAAAAACAGGAACACAGAAATAGAAAAAAAATAAAATCTTTATTAAAATCCAATAATAATCTCATAAATACCTTTGAGGTACTATAATTTCATAGGATATCCTTGGTAATACATAGACAAAAGTGACGAGCTAAAACCCTCAATAATGGAATAAAAATTGGAATAAAGAAAATCACATGGTTTAGAAGGCATAACATTATAACATAAAAGGAATGGAACATGAATAATAATATAAAAAATAACACATATAACATGGAATGATATGAATATGTAAATATAGTAATGTTTAAGAAACAGATAACATGACATAATCCTGAGTCAAGGCTAACTTCCGAGATGATATCACAAGGTGGACAAAGTCCCATAATAGATTAGGTTTACCAACTAACCTCGTACATGATGTATCATGAGACTAAACATTACCCAATTCATTGTAGTTCAATCTAAATGAACCCCTAATAACATGTACATGAATATGTGTTCCACATGAAGAATCAATAACAAGGTATAAATTTAAGGGTTGTCCTCGAAAAGAAATGGGTATCATAATCATGTCATAAAGCATACCCAAGGGGTGTGTAAAAATTTTATTCATAAAATAATGTATTTAAATAATTTTTGGACATTATTTAAGGAAATAAATGATAATATAAATAATAATGTAGTGAAAATAATGTGAAATCATGGAAAATTGTGGTTGGATAATGTTATTTATGTGCCCCTTATGTGCAGTTTTTGGGAAAAGAATAGAGTCTTTAAAGAGGATGAAGGCATAATTGTATTCATAATACTAGATATAAAATATGATATTTTTTAATGATAAAAATATTTAATTTATAAAAATATTGGTGTATTAAAATAGATCATGGTCTGTACCAGTAAATGGATAAGAAAAAAAGAGAAGTTCTCCTTAATTGTGACTTCTTATTAGAAGGAATTGAGAAAATAAGCTTTAGAAACATGTATTTACCCATAAAAAACATGAATTGATAATTATACATATTATTCGAACATATAAACTGAATTTATAAAAATTATATAAGATTAATTAGGAAATATATTGGGGTAAAGATAGAGAAAGAGTAACCCAATATAAAATATAAAGGTTTGGAGAGATCCCTTGCCTTATATCTCAATGTGTTTTATACTTGAACATAATGTCCTAGATATTCAAATTAGATAAATTAATTTCTTAATTCATAACCTTATATATATATTTTATTTGTTATAATTTTATTAAGTTCATTTATGGATATTTTTATGGGTTATAATTTATAATTTTTTTGTTCTATGGGTGTTCATTTCATGGTTTTATGGTCAGTTCCCATGAGTATAATTATGAGAGTTATTATCAAATTAATGAAAAAAACTATAAGTGTAATTAAATAGAATTAATATACATTAAAACAATTAAATTTTTCCACGAATCATTTTTTTCAATTATGATAATGATTCATTAGATAAAATGTTAATGAAAAAATGAGTAGTTTAGTTGGGAATTTTTTATGATCATCATGTACTAGTCTAATTTAACATAATATTATATTTAAATATAAGTTAAATAACATTAAATAAGTTACAATACAAATATAAAAATCATATTTAACCATAAAAATGGTTTAATGACAAGGCTTTAAGATGGTAATGAAAAATTAAAACTCATCGTCCATAAAGGCGATGAATCGACACATCATGGACAATGTTTTCATTTTTAGAATAAAGGATCATAAAAGAGATTTGATGATGGATATTATATTAAAAAAATCATAATATATATATGATATTAGAGTTATAATATTGGTTTTTATTGGGGATAATATTATAAGGTAGAAGAAATAAAAAATTTAAAAGGGAAAGAGGGTGGATTTTACCTATTGAATGTCGTCCCCTTGATAACCTCATTAAAGAACTTGGGATTGATATTTTTTTGAGACCATAAGATCATGGATATAGGGAATAGTATTTAGAAACGAATTGGTTATAATTTATACAAGAATAAATTCTTATGAGGTGTGAGGATAAGGGGTGGTGAGGGGTGACATTTATAGGAGGAGAGAGGTATTTTTTATTATTTTATTATTTTGTTTATTATATTGGCTCAAGAAATATTGATAGTTTTGATTGCTATGAGTAAATATAGTAAATTTTTTAGGGTATTTTGAAATAATAGGTTATTATATCATCAATTCATTATCCATGATAAAAATTCATGTATTTGTTAAATACCATTAATTACCATATTTCACTATTGACAAAAAAAATACTATTTTAATAAAATCCAAAAAATTAACCATGACCATTTTATCAATGTTTATATCTCAAAAATTGAATCATAATTATGAAAATATTTTTTTTAAAATGAGAAATTTAATTTTTTTATTAAAATCATCATTTATTAGAATAATATTGATTTCAATATTATAATTGATTTTATAAAAATTTGAAAAATTAATTAAGGTATCATAAAATTATCTTATAAATATAATAAATCAAAATATTAATTTATTAATCAATTTTTGGAAAATAGATTTTATATAAAATCATCATATTAATTATAAAATTTTAAATAGACATTTATGTTTCACAAAAACACTAATACATTATTTTTCATTTTTAAAACATTTTTTTATTTATTCCATGATATAAATATATATATATATATATATAAGATACCTAAATTTTATTTATACATTAATAGTTGAGGATTCTATTCTATCATCCAAATTACTATTCTTAATTGTCAAATAATTGTTCTAATGATCAGGTCACTATTCCAACGATTAGATATCCAATAGTCATAAGGGTTTACTACTTTTTATAAATTCATATTAATATATTAATCAATCAATTATATTTTCTCCCAAAGTTATATATATATTTTTTATCTTTAAAATTAATATTTTATTATTAATATTATATTTTATTTCTACATCTTTATTCATTAGTTCAGTCATTCAGTTTAATCGAGAAGATCCAAATTATACTGTTCTTATTACCTTAATTTCTATTTATTGTCCCACTATAAAACATGGAATTCTTATTGGTTCATTTTATAACTAATATATCATCCATCATTTATAAGAACAATATTTTTTATTATAATAAATTAATTTCCATTGATAAAATTTTGGGTTGTTAAATTCTTCCCCACATATAAAATTTCTCCCTCAAAATTTTATTTGACAAACAATGCTGAAAACATGGGATGGTATTTCTCCATCACTACTCCCTTTAGTTACCAAGACACCACTTTTTAATTATGGTTCTACTATAGTACTTTGACAAGATGAGTGGTATTATTGCATGTAACATTATCTCAATATCCCAGGATCATCATCGGCTACTCCTCGTTAGAGATATCAATTTCCAATTGTATCACCTCTGAATTTAATATATGTGAGGGATATGGTATGTACTTTATCTAGATGGATATTTTCAATACATCATGTAATTGACCCTTGATTATTAGAACTGCTAGTCGATATACCACAACTCTAATGTGATCATGAATCTAAAAGGTGCCGATATACCTAGGACTTATTTTTTCCTTTCTTCCAAAATTTCATGACCCTATTTCATATATATATGAAGTGGAATTCGTTGTCTACAACCCAAAACTTTAATACCCATTGACAATTTTTTTCATAGTTCTTTTGTCGAATTTGGAATGTCTTAATATGTTGTTGATTGTTCTTTCACATTTTATACCATTTCATTGACCATTTCAGGTCCCAATAGATTACTATCACTGAATTTGACTCAGTAATCAAGTGTTCTATATATTTTCCCATAAAGGGATTCATATGGGACGATTTGGATGCTTCAGTGGAAGCTATTTTTGTAATATAACTCAACCAGTAGAGGATATTGATCCCATATTCTTCTAAAATACATAAAAAATTCGACCAATATGCATTCTATTGTCTAAATAGAAAACATAGATTGGCCATCAGTTTGATGATGATAAGTCGTATTGATTTTCAACATGGTGTTTAGAGGATGTTTGAAATTTCTCCATAACATAAAGGTAAATATAATATAATGATCCGATATAATTGATAATGGTACTCCATGAAATATCATTGCTTTTATGATGTATATATATAAGGTTTTTCAAGTGATAAATCAACTCAAATTGAAATCAATTAAACTGTCTTTATAAGTCAATCTAAAATAACCCACATGGAATTATTTCCTCTAGATGTCTTAGGAAGTCTGGTAACAAACTGTATGGTGATTTTTTCCACTTAAATGTTGGTATGTGTAATGGTTTCACATCCCCTTAGAGTTTTTTCTGTCATCCTTCACTTTTTAACATACCAGTCACATTTATTTATATAAATCTATCCCATTCTTTATATTGTCCCATAAATAGTTCTCATAGAGATCACGATACATCTTTGTGCTCCCTGGGTGGATAGGGAAATTTGAACTATCTGCATTATATAAAATCTATTTTTTTTATCTCAGGGTTGAATGGAAAAAAAAGTCATGACCCAAATCTTATGACTCATTCCACAACAATTTTGAATGATAAGGATATCCCATTTCTTATAGCTTCCATATTTTTTATAATTTACACATAATTTCTTTGAGCATCCTTTATTTTCCCAATAGGTGATGGTTTATAAATAATTTGTGAAAGGAAATATGATATACCTTACTTTATGAATCCCATGCCCATACTTTTCAAGTATCGGAATATTGGATACTTCTCAACTCTCATCATTAGTAAAGTTGTAGGATCCTTTCTACTAAGAGCATCCACCACATTATTTGCTTTACTAGGATGGTAGTGTATTGAGAAGATTTAATCCCTTAGGAGTTCTAAAAATATTTTTAGGTAAATTTTAATCTCCTTATATGTGAATAAGTCTCTTTTAATAAGTATATATCTCACACTTCTCCCCATAGAGATAATACAAACATATTTTCAATGCAATTTCAAATATGCCGACTCTAGATCGTGTGTGGGATAGTTTTTCTTGTAAACATTCATCTACATTAAATCATAGGCTATCAATTTATCATTTGGAATTAGTACACAATAAAATACTTATTTTGAAGTGTCATTTTATACCTCAAGGAGTTCACCAATTTTCGGTAGTGTAAGTAATGCTGTATTGATAAGCCTATTTTTAAACTCTTTAAATTAGTCTTCACATTCACTAGTCTGGAAACAATTTACTCCCTTCGAAGAAATTTTCTTTGTGTGTTCAAAAATCATGATAATTTATTCAAAAAATTGTATATAATACCCAGCTAGACCAAGGTAACTATATATCTCTATTACAGATATCAATCCGGGCCACTCTTCAATTTCCTTTTTCTTGGATGTTTCCACAGATATTACATTATTGATGATACATTCCACAATAATGATCATTCATCCATCCATAACACACATTTACTATACATTGCCCAAAGTTTCTCTCTTCACAAATTCGTTATCACAATATTATAAGGTTTCTCATGTTAGTATTTATTTTTGGAGTATATCATAATTTCCACAGTAATGTCTACAAAATATTTGTCGGCATAATTTATAAGTACTCTATTAGTTAATTCCATGAATACTTATAAATAAATATTGATTTTAAAGGGAATCCTTATGAACTCATATTTTCAATACCTCATTAGAAAGGAATTATTTGGAATATATTCGTTCTTCATATTTAATTAGTGATATCCCGACTGAAGGTCCACCTTAGATAAATACCTATCCCCATGGAATTGATTGAATAATTCATCGATACATGGAAGGAGCCACTTGTTCATTATTGTGATTTTTTTGATCTCATGATAGTCAATGAACAAGCGCAATGATCCATACTTATTCTTGATGAAGGGTACTGGTACACCCCATAGTGAATCACATGGGAATATGAAACCGTTGTCCGGAATCTCTTATAACAACTTATTTAGTTCCTCCAACTCAATGTTGTCTATCATGTAAGTATTATTTGATATACGTAGAGATCTAGGTATAAGATCAATAGATAACTCAAACTACAGGTCATGAGGAAGACCATAAAATTTTTCATGTAACAAATTTGTGTAGTCCCTCATAATGGGCATGTATTTGAGCATTATCATCTTCTTTTTATCAATAATTTAATAATGAAATGTTTTCTCACGTGGAAATAATATCCAAAATTTAGAGGATGATTCTGAATAAGATTCATCACCCTCCTTAAACATTTATAGAATTGGAGGACTCCTTGGGATGTGAAGATTGATCTCGCTTTCTCGATAGTTGATGTTGTCTTTATACAAAAATAGTCATACATTCCAAATATAGCATCAAACTTCACCATATGAAAATATTTTGTGGGAGGTTATGTCCATAAACATTGAATGATAAGGAATTATATACTTTGGTTGAAATAATTTCCTCATTCATTGTTCTCAAAGATAACTCAACCATTATATTTTGAGGTGGTGTGTTTTAATAGTCATACTAAACATATAGGATATGAAAGAATGTGTAGAACTAGAATAAAAAGTATGCTCTCTATTATTGAAAGAATACCAACCGTACCTATCACTGCATCATTGTTTGGATCCACCTCAACAGAAGTGATATCATATGACCTTCCATATAACATTGTATGTTGTTATTGTTGATTTCCTCCAACAAACCTTATATTAGGTCATTGGATTGAAAAAATCCCATGTTCCTTATAGTTAAAACACAGAACTATAGGATGATTTTTCAATGAACACTCATTTCTTCTTCCACATTAGTGGTTTTTTTTCAAAACCCTTTAATAAAAATTATATTCATGGCCCTCTATTATACATTTGAAGTATCACTTGGTTCCCCGTAGGTAGTTTCTAGGATGCTTCGTCTCATACTTTTGACATGTGGGATGTTTGGTTTTCTTTCCTTCTGGGGATTTATCAATTTTACCTCCTATAGTAAACTCTATTTTTGTCTTTTTATCTTTTCTCCCACAAGACCACTTAGAGTCTCTAATTTTTATCTCAACCATAATGTCATTATTTTCAATTTCCTCATAGCTATCAAAGTTTCAAATCGGAAATGATTTTGTCGACTCGAATTTAATCAACTAAATAAGAAATCCACTTTTCTTTTGATGTTAATGAAAAATACCAAGGTGTATCATGAAATATCTATGATATTTTCTTAATGCACCCCCATATACTAACCTTCCTTTAGCTTCAATCCAAGTAAATCCATCTCCATATTAAGGTGGATATTTCGTAGAAATTATTTATTGAAAAATATTTTAATGAATCTCTTCAAATAAATGGATTTAATATCCTACATATAAATTGTGTTCTTGGTCAGTTTCTACCACTAATAATATTACCCATCAAAAAATAAACCACTATCATAGCTTTATCTTTTTTTAGCATTTAAGGACAAAAAATATCTTCTCAATGGAGTTATTCCATTATTTCGTGATAAAGAGATCAGAATATCCACTAAAGATACGTGGTAATTCTCGCATAAAGAATATGAACCCAAATTAATCTTTATTACGAGAATGAGGGTGTTCTACATGATTTATGTTATTAATCATAACTCTATCTAGTTGTTTAAGTATTGTCATTATGTTCTAGGATCCCGTTCCCATTATATTTTGAATCTCATTATGGAAATCATCACATTTCCTATCACATTGATTATTCTAAAGGGTTTTATTTTTTAATACCAATAAATAATAATAAAAAATAAAATCAATTATGGGTCCTTAATACATAGATAATAAGAATATAAAAAAGAACCTTTTACCATTTGAGGATAAACTTATAAATGAAAATTATATTCTAACTTATGATTCCCTATGTTTTTATATTGGTTATCCATTGTGATAGAATTATCCCTTGGGTTCATACAAAAATTACCTAGTCTTAATCCCCAAAAATAATTATACTATTCTATGATACCAACTATATAAACCCTATCCTTTTACACGTATTATTACATGATTTTATTCATTATTATCTACCAATTACAAATAAAGAATCACAAAGTCTAGTGTCTTTGGTAGATTAGGTACAAAAAACTGAAAACATGGAAATAGAATAAAATAATATTTACTAATACATATAATTATATTTTAACTCTTTTTGAGCATCAATAACTATATTGGACAACCTGGTGAATACATAGACAAAATGGATGAGATAAAAATCTCAGTAACGGAATAAACATTGGAATAAATCATAACACAGGAGTCAGAAGGAATAACATGATAAAATAAAATGCATGGAACATGAATAATAATATGGACACACAAAAAATATAACAGGAATCATATGATCATGGAAACATATTAATGTATTAGAAACAAAAAACATGACATAAACATGAGTCATGGCTAACTTCCAAAAATATATCACATGGGGGACAAAGTTCCATAATGGATTAAGTTTACTCCATAAAACCATACATGAAAAATCATGATACTAAACATTACCCAATTAATTTGAGTACTATCTAGTAACACCCAATATAACATGCTAATTTATATATGTGACATATGAAGAATCAAACATGTGGGATAATCATAAGGGTTACCCATGGAAAGAAATGGGTATCATAATCATTCCATAAAGCTTAATTAAGGGGTGTATAAAAATGGTATCCATAAAATAAGTGATTTAAAGAATTATTAGACATTAATAAGGTAGGATAACTGTAAATCGTGAATATTTAACTACAAATAAATTGAAATCATCAGAAATAATGGCTAGATATCATTATAATTTTGATGATTGAGAGTTGTTTTAGGGAAACGAATAAAGATTATTTTTAGAGGATGAAGGAATAATTATTTACATAAAACAATAATCGAACTAAGATATTATTTCATGATAAAATGATTGATTTTATAAAAATATTGGTTGCTTATAACATATTATAGAGTGTACTTGTAAATTGGTAAGAAAAATAGAATCTCCATTTAATCAGGTCTGCTTTTCGGGATGAATTGATTAGGAAGCCATTAAAAACAAGCATTTAACCATCAAATATGGATGAATTGATCTACATACATAATTTTTAAACATATATACACAATTTATAAAAATTTTATATTAATAATTAAGAAATTAATTTGCGTAAAGATAGATAAGAAGTAACCCAAAAGAAAAAATGGAGGTTTGATTTATCCATTTCCCTATGTCCTATTGTGCTCTTCACTTGCACTTAATGTCATATGTAATAAAATTAGATCCTTTAATTATTTAATTAATAATATTTTACACATTTAATTTATTTTTATAATTTTATGATGTCCATTTATGGACACGTTTTGTGGGTTATAATGATTAATTTCATTGTTCTAGGAGCATTTGTTTCATGGTTTTATGGTCGGTTCCCTTGAGTATAATTATGACAGTTCATTTAATGTGGAATAAAAAATTCAGTAGTCAAATAAAATGGTATTAATATTCTTAAATATTTATAAATGGTTCATATATAATTTCATTTTCATATATGAAAATGATTCATTAAATAAAATGTTAATAAAAAATGATTAGTTTATTTTGGTATCGTTTATGACCAGAATGAACTAGTATCGTTTTATTTAATATTATATTTATATATTGGTTATATAACAATTAATAAGTTATAAAAGACAAATTATAATATCATATAACCATAAAAATGGTTTTATTACCATCCTTAATGGTGGTAAGGAAAAATGAAAACCCGTCGTCCATGAAGGTGGTGAATCGACACATCATGGATGATGTTTTCATTTTTAGAATAAAATGAGAAGAGAATAGATTTGATGATGGATATTATATTAACAAGATAATATTACAGTATATATATGATACTATAGTTATCATAATTTTCTGGATACCTTAGGCGAGGATAAGGTAGATGAAAAAAGTAATATAAAAGGGAAAGAATGAGGATTTAACCTCTTGAATATCGTCTCCTTGAGAACCTCCTTAAACCACATGGGGTTCATCCTTTTTTTATACCAAAAGGTATAATAAATGGGGAAGAGTATTTTGAAGGGAATTTGGTATAATTTATACCAGATTCAAGTCTTACGAGGTCTGAGGATATGGGCAGTGATGGGTGGTATTTATAGGGGGAGGAGAGGGGTATTTTGATAATTTTATTCATTTTTTTACTATTTTATGTCAATAATATCAATAGTGTTGATTCATATGAATAAATATGGTAAATTATTTTGGATATTTTAAACCATTGGGTTATTACATCATACATACAAAATTCATTACCAAATAATTCATGTATTTGTTAAGTACTGTAAGTTGTTGTATTTCACTATTCATCATAAATTTAACTATTTCAAAAAATCGAAAAAATTATTTCTAACTATTTTTTAAAGTTTATATTTTTAAAAATAAATCCATTTTAGAAAAATAATTTTCTAAATATGATAAATTTAATGTTTAATTAAAATCATCATTTTTTCAAAAAATACTAATTTTAATTTTATAACCAATTTTATGACAATTCTAAAATTTATTTAAGGTCAAATAAAATTATCTTATAACTATTATAAAACAAAATATTTATTTATGAATCTATTTTATGAAAATAAACTATCTTTTAAATCATAAATTTAACTATAAAATTTTAAAAAAATATTTATGTTTTCAAAAAATACCAACCATTAATTTATCATTTTTAAAACATCTTTTTACTTATTCAATGATATAAATATATAATATAAGTTAACTAAATGTAATATATAATTTCATTTGTGAGTTTACTATTCTAGTGGCTATATTACTATTCCTAATGGACACATTACAATTCCAATGGTCAGGTTACAATTTCAACTCTTATATTTCCAGTAGTCATAAGGGTTTACAACTTCTAATAAATGCCTCTTATTACCTTAATAAATCACTTATATTTTCTCCCAAGGTTTTATATATACATTAACATAAAAAATTAATATTTTATTATTAATTTTATTTTTTATTTTTATATCTTTGTTCATGATATTTAATTTCTATTTATCATCTCAATGTAATAGTTAGTATTATTAATAGTTTATTTGAAAAATAATGTATCATTTTTAATTTATTAAAATAATATTTGTTACATAATAATGAAATTTATATTGATAAAAATCGATATTTTTGTATTTTAATAGAATTTATTAAATAATAATGAAACTGGATGAAAAATGAGATATGTTACTTAATGGAGGCAGCATCCTTCACAAACGAATGATTGAAATTTTAAATTTTGTTAATGGAGATGGGAAAATGTGGCTAATTACTGTTAACGTAGCATAATAACATTAACTATAAAAAATAATATTTATTTCATTATATTAGGGTGGCTATAAAATTTTTGTAAAGAAATATTAAGAAGAAAAGACTAAGTAGTAAGAGATACACATATTAAGAACTTGGAATTTCTCTTTTGAATATATATATAAATGGAGGCCTTATAATAACTAATTGATACCATAAGATTATTAAATTAAGATTGGATTATGGGAGGATAAAAGTTATATAATTTTATGATTAAATTCAAATGTATTGGTTTATCAAGAAGTGGTGTATGTGATCCCCTTTCGGAAGTGAATATAAGAGTTATTTTCGAACTACCCATTACATTTCAATAACGGTATGACACTATTAAATGGTCAAAGGATCCAAAATTGATAAATAAGGAATTTTTCAGTGATATAAGGTTGATAAAGCCTCATAATTTATCTTCAAACATGTTTTAAACGTGTATGAAGCGTTTTACTCTTAAAATTTTTCAATTTTAACATTTTTAGTTTTTACCATAGTAATTAATTTTTACCTAAGAGATTAAATTTTAATTTAAAAAAATAATATGGGACGTATTAAATAAATTGGAAAAAATACTTATAAATATGATATCAATTTAATAAAATAATATATCTAGTTGTATGAACAATTAATTTTAACAACAACACATTTCATGTGTCAAACCCCTTTTTTAAAAAAAGTATATTTTTAAGCATAAATTTTATCTGTATGATATAGTTACCAAATATTTTAGATTTTAAAAATATAAACCAGTTTATTATAAAATAAAATAAATTAATGTGGCTTTAAAATCATTCCAAATACAAATTTTACCATTATAAAATTTAATTAAAATAAAAGAGAAAAAATAGTTACTTTTATTGAGAAATATTACTTAAGTTTATCAAATGTTTAAAAAAGGTTTTCTAAATCATTTTTTAATGTATATTTTTACTCCTTAAATTCATATTTGATCATTTAAAATGTTTTATAATTATATAATTTATACATACTTCTTGATATATCCATAAATGATATGGCTTTAGTAAAAAATTATATTTTTCGCTATTCACCGAAAAATAAATTATTTTTGGAAAATAAAAATAAAAATTATTAAGATAATTTTTTTTATTATAGATCCAAAAATGAATTCAATTTGTAAAAATTAAAATTCTAAAATTGGATAATTTAACTTTTAAATAAAAAGATATATATATATATTAGAAACTGTTTTCATATGAAAATGACTTTAAAAAATATTAACTATTATTATTATTATTTCTTATCAATTACTAATCAAATTTTTAGTAAGTATATTATTCATTTAAATAATATATTTTATAATTACTTCATTTATTATAACAATATAATGTGTATAAAGTCCAATTTTAGAATACTATCATTTTAATATATAAATTAGTCGTATTAGTTACTTAGGTATAATAATTTAATTCTATCAATGTCTAGTTATTAATAATTAAATTTATATGTATGTCAATATATAGTTCTTAATTTGGTTCCATATATACTTAGTTTCTAATTATATGGATACATTTTAGTGTTTATATATTTTTCTATGGTTTTTTGTGGTTTTTTGTTTTGTTATAAGTAATACATTGAACACATTAGGTTTCAAAGCAAAATATAATTAAAAATCTCTAGGTGTTATTTTCTACCTCATTAAATAAATCAAAACCTCCAAATTTTAATTATAAATTACTAATAAAATTTGTTAAGGGTATCTAAAATATATGGATAACATAAGATATAATGTTAAATTATATGTGTAACTTAATATCATAGGTATGATTAGAAAACACATCTTTTCCCCTAATAATTTTAACCAATCAATTTATATTTCTTTTGAAACTTGTTTATCTATTCCCTAACTTCATTACACTATTTATATTCTAGGTTATTTGAGGAATTCACCTTGGTGATTATGACAAAATTTTGTAAAAGTTGAACCTTCACTATTTTTAACCATATGAATTTGAATGAGACTTAATCATTCTCTTATTTGGTGTCTTCAGAAACATGACTATGTTCACATTGTTAATCAAAATTCATGATAGATTATTAGGAATAACCAAAATATTTATCAATCTGGCTCTTATCTTGTTTGATTTCTCATTTTGACAATCTCTGTATTGTTCTTAACATTCATTATTAACATGGTTCCTTCAGTCTTCATCCACAATGAAAATCAAAAGAATTAAATTTTGACTGATGAACAATTAACACAATAAAAGAATATTTAAATGAAAAAAAATCTCAAAATTATTTACTCTTTATAATTGTTACTTTATATTTTAGTTCAGCCTAAATAATTCTTAGTTAAAAATAGGTTTTATAAGGTTGATTTCTCTTATGTTTCTTAACCAAATTTCATAGCTTAATAAATCCTTCATAATGTCATGTAAAGAGAATGTGATTAACTAGAAAATATCCATGGAGAGTGTATATCCAGGTGTATTGTATTATACCACTCATGGTGTACCAGAGTGAAGATTGGGTTAATTACCAACTATCATTTTTATGGTGATTACCCATAGGTGAATATGTAACATAGCCACATCCACTTTCTAGTATCCAGATAGGATGTAATTTCAATGAAACCAAACAGTATCTACTTTACCAAAACATTTGGATTTTATCATATACATAGACATATCACATAGACTTATCTTTAGGTTATTCACTTAAAATCTATTTTCCCAATCCATAAAAAATTTAAATATTAAAAACATCCTCAACCAACATAATTTTTTTTATAACTTTGAATTTATTATCATACTTACTTTATAAACCCTTGATTAAATTTATAGCTATTAAATGACCTTCGGGTGATAAAATTTAAATCTCTAGATTTATTTAAGCCTTATATAATACAAAATGGAAATTTATATGTATATCTCCCATAATCGTATGACTTATAAAATAATTTTCATTACATACATTCTTAGGACCATTTAGTTTTAGAATTTTAGATAATTACAAAAAATGTTAAATAATAAAGATCATTTATTTATCAACTAATGGAAAATTTTATAATACATTAGGAACTACATAATCTATAAAAATTGATTAGCATCTCCAAAAAATTCACTGGACATGGAATTTTATTCTAGACATATCACGTGTAGTAATTTTATTTATAAATTTGGTAAATAGAAATAGAAGAAGCCAGACCTAAAATGGAATGTAAAGGAAAGAATATAAAAAATCTATCATATAATAAACAAGGAAGGAATAATATGGTAGGAAATAAAATATAATTAAATAATTCCAAACAACTTTTCACATGAGCTTGAAAAGAAATCATGGATGAAATAACAAAATAAATAATAACATGGATAACATTAATTGAATTCATGGTGATGGAATACATATTTTTTGACATCTTTATCTTTACCATAATAGACATATCCAATACATTATTCTTACCATTAAGGCCACACCCAATACATCATTCTTGATATAAATGTTACAACAAACAATCATTATTTTATTTGGTAGGAATACACCAAATACCCAAACCTTTTATTTCAGGAGGCCAATCAATTCATCAAGGTGTTGTATATACCAAACCCCACCCTTCACATTATTATGTCTAATACGTTCACTATATTATAGATATTAATTTCAATAAAATTCATAATCAAATTGCATTCAAAATAAATTAACAATAGTATTAATATAAAAACATAAAAAATAGGAATAATTTTATAGTCAATAAATGAGATAACATGTACATAAGTATTTCTGAGAAACAACGTGAAGGGTTAAGTGACACATATCCTTAGTGAAACACAAGGAATTCCAAAGTATGTTGAACAAGAATAAAAAATGCCATAAAAAGAGTAAAATTGAAATAAAACACTCAATACCATTAAAAACGTTAAAATAATGATATAATGTTTCAAATATGAAATTATTTCAATGTATATAACTATTTACGTGCATAACTCTAAAAAATGTCATAAGGAAGGAAATTTTGAGACTATACCCTAATGAATTTGATAAGTCTTGAATAAAAATGTTGTGATAGAGGAAACATGAAGTGAATCATTGAATATCACGAGTATAAAAATTATAATAATATAACACATTAAAGGTGAATTCATTAAAATATAAAAGGAAATTTGGTTCACATTATGTAACATTTCTCGAGGAACTCAAAAAATGAGGCAAAGAACCCTTACGGTAAAGGTATTATAAGAAAAAAACAACATAAGCGGGTTACCTTGAAATGGATACTAAAATATCACTAAATGAAAGTTGTTCTTTATAATGTATTATAATTATTGTTTTGAATACACCGTATAAATTAAATTTAGGTACACAATATCATTCAAGCCTTGTGAAATTAAAAATAGAGGGAAATATCCCTTACAAACTTGTAATCCCATGAATATAAATATATTTAAATAAATATCATGATATGGATCATCAAAACCATGAATTACATGAATATGGTATAATAATTCCATAAGGTATTAGTAACATCATTTCAAATAAATATTGGTGTACAATATGAAATATGCCTTATGAAATTAAATTTGAGACAAAAAATTCTTTTCCATTATTGTTGACTTACACTAATGCACTTGAATAACCTATACAAAACAATAACCATCTTAATCACCAATTTAAAACCTTTATTTGTATCTATAACATTTGCTAAACATAATTTTTAATTATTCACTACTTGTATATTAGTTAGTTATTATTTATTTTCAATATTGGGTGTGAGTATTCTTAATCATTTGTAAATAGTTTCGTATTAGCTATATTATTCTATGTTCATCTCCCAAAGTTTATCATTCCCAAATAATATAAGGTAATAGAAAAGATTAGGTGAAATAACTTAAAATTTTAGGATTTTATTCTATTTTATTTTTTATAATGATCATTATAGATGAAATCAGCGATGAGAATGTTTGGGTGATTTTTTAAAAATGTTGGTATATTAATTAATGAGTTTAATATTAATTCTACTGTAATCTCCAAAAATAGATTACATGGAATAGTAACTGAGCCAGTGGTTCCATGTGACCATAGAAACACCTCCTTGTATTCAAAAGGGTTCTGACTAGTAGTTAGGGTCTAAAGGGGAACTATGTTGAGATTAAACCCCCTCTATCAGAGTGCATAATAACATATAAAATAAAAAATATTGAAAATTATCAGCACATTAGATTAAAAATAAATAATAAATAAAATTATAATACGATAAAAAATGAAAAAAAAAATCTATACAAGCATACAAGATTGATCACCCACTGGACTGATCATATATACAAATATAAAATGAAATAAGAAAATGATTTAAATAAAAATATGGGAGACTCAACTAAAATCTCTTATCGTCACCTAAACCTTATATTTGAAACCCATATAATCCACTCCATATCAATTAAGAAATATTTGATCCCCTACCCCAACATGTACTTGTAACCAATTGAGAGTCTACTCATGCACCCATGTGAATGTCGACTAGAGATGGGTGTGAGTACATAACTCAATAGGGAACCACCAACAAAATACCATATATACAAGAAATTTATTGATATATTTTTATAAAAATATGTGAATAAGCTAATAAATTATTATAATAAAATAAAAAAAATTCATCATTGATCCACATTTTTGCAACCCTGGTTAAAAATTCCTTCTACAACTAGTGCTAGAGTGGCTCTTTTCATGTCCTGATGACTATGTAAAATATAATAATGAACCAGGTGTATTTAACCTAGATATATAGTTTTAATTAACTTGGTGAGAAAATCACCCCATTATACATGATAATGACCTGGGGTGAGCTCCATCACAATATCAAAACCCAAGGAATACTCCATCCCATTATGAAATGGTCCTCGTAACTAAGCCCCAAGAGTGTGGAAGACTCGACCACACAAACCATAGAGTCCACAAGCCTAAAAAGCTCACAAATGGTAGTACATATCCTCTAAAAGAAACAAAATTAATCTCAAATACATATCCATGTAATCCCCATCATTATTATCACTGACCTCCCTAAAGATATTTTTCAGGACCTCCTCATAGGGAGTATTCATGACGTCCCACTGGGGATTATTCAAAATCTATAAAGAGGGCATATTTATGACATCCCAAAAAAAGTTATTCAAAACCCCCATAGATTTTTCTTACACGACTTATTTTAAGGTATTTTTCATTTAATTTCCATTATTTATTTGTTATTGGGTTCCTCATGCATTTTTTGAGGAACAGGGGGGGTTTCAAGATTGGGCCAAACCGTGAGCCCATTTCCAGATTTAAAAACAAAAAAATTTTATTGTATAGATCCTTCATTTTTCAGAAATTTTCATCCATTACACTTCCTAATTGGACTCCCCTGACCTATTAAAACCACCATGTCTATTTGGACCCCATATAAACTCAATTTATTTTTTGATTTGGATGATTATTTAGGAATTGGGCTAACCTGTCAGCACATTTCCTACTTTAAAATTTATTAATTCTTTATTATCTTTTTATTTTTTAATTTTTCTTAGTGATTCGACCTCTCACTTGAATAAAAAATCCCTAGGCATTCCCCCATGTTCGTTTCTCTATCTTTGGATCTCTTTTGCATCACAAATTATGCCGGCATTTCTCAGGGTTTCTCAAATCATCTAGATTTTATAAGGTAATTTGTTTCAACCATATATCATTCATTTTTCACTATTTTCACCCAATATCATGCCCTAAATAACGAAATAAACCTAAATATACCCTCCCTATTAGTTTTGGTTGCTTGGAGATTCAACCTTTGTTGTATTTCTAGCGATTTCATCATGTTCTCTCAAGTATGTGGGTTTCATTCCTTCCTCCTCCCATTTTCTTAGGTTTTCTACCATTTACATAGGGTTTCTTAAATTTTTACAAAATAACCTAATGTCCCAAAAGTAGGGCTTCAATCCTAGGGTTTTATCATGGGTTTATTGGTCTAATATTGTGCTCTTATATTGTATTTAACATCCTTGTGGTGTGGTGGTGGTGCGGTTGAACATTCTCACAAGGATTTGAGGGGTTTGACATTTGTGGTAGGTAGTTCCTTCTGTAAGAACTACTAGATTATTTATACTTGCTTGATTTATATATTTATCATACTCCCCATTCAATTTTATTACTGATAAAATTGGTTTCTCATCATTTGTTATGAAATTGATTTTTAAGTGCTAATTTTTAGTGAAAATGGGTGTTTTACATGTTCAATCAATGTTATAACAATTGGGGTATTTTTTAAATCATTAAATGGTTTTATTAAAATGTTTTAGTGATTACAATTCTATTTTGGGGTAATATTGGGGTAAAATTAGTTTTAAAGGAGGGAATTTAAATAGATTGCATGGCCAATGTTTGGCAGTATACATTGAAGTTGTTTTATGAAAATATTTCACGGTTTATTGAGGTGTGTAAATGGTTAAAAGAATGTTTAGATTCTATTTTTACTGTGTATGAATAGAAATGGGGTTTTTATTTGAAAATGGATTTTTGGAAACATGTAGGAATTTTTTGACCACATGGGGGAAACCAAGGTATCATGGTGGGTGGACGAGTACTAGTACAGTAGTGATCTAGAGCGGTTTTATCCCTATTTGGCATAGAATGTTAGACATATACAAAACTATGAAAAACTCTATTGATAATTGTTGGGCACCAATAGGTTATAGGTATGTACCTTACTAGTGGATCATGCATGGGAAAGATATTACTATGGATACCTTACACTGTGATAAGAGGTACATGGGGCCCAAAATTAACTAGTTCCTAAGGGTGTTCCTGAGATTAGTGGTTCTTAAATGTTTTGTATTGAACATTTAATTAGGGTGTGTTTGGATATAAAATCAAACTATATTACATGTTTAAATTAACATTTTTAACTCTTTGAAATTTCCCTTTAAAATTTTAATATCTTTAAAGTTTCATTCCATAGAATTTATTGCCACCATTTCTTGTTTATCAAAAACCGACATGATTTTCATCTTGTATTGTTTTCTATATGGAATAATTTGGTTGGTATCCTATTAGGATTATACTCACACCCTTCATACACCCCTTGGGTGTAAGTAGACTTGATCATTTTTTACGCAGGTAAAAGTAAGGCCTCAAGTGATGTTTCTTCGAGTTTCTAGTTTCTTCCCTTGGTGCAGTGTTATGGAGACGAATTAAGGGCGATCATCCCTTATTGTGTGGAGTAAATAGGTTTGTTTTTATGATACATTTACGTATCATTGGAACTATTGTTTCATGTTTAAACTTATGTGTTCAGTTATGGATTTTATTTAATGCATGTTTAGCATAAATTTTCAGATTTGGTTTATTATTTATTTTTTATTGTAAAATGATTGTAAAATCATGTAAATAGATCCCAGCCCATAATACATCATAAACAAGAACTTGTGACAACTCATGTGGATAGGGAATACCCATAGAGACTTTCCTTGTTCTTGTTCGGGTGCCAGTTTTAATGGAGACCATATTCGGTTCGTGGAAAAATGGCATCAAAGGTGGATAATGGTTTTGGGTTTATTATTATTTTGGGATGAGTCGGTCTAGATAGGATCTATGACTGTGGGGGCTCGGATTTTTGGTCATGACTAGTGTTTCTGGCCTATACCTCTCGTGAAAGACCACCAGCCACCATGAGATGTTGTAATTATTTTTTTATCTTCACTTCCAGGTGAGACGTGTGGGATGAAAACTGCACGTGGACATCAAGTGAGAGTAAAGTATTTATTTATTTTATTATTTTATTGTGTTTGGATTATTTATATTTGAGGTTATTTATTAATGATTCATAATTTTTGTACTTATATTTGTTCTTCTGACTGTTTTCTTTTGTAGCAACATGCCTGTCTGGAAATATCCCATGCACCCTTTGGAGGAAGCCGGGGATATTTCTCCATCACCACTTGATCAGAGTCAAGTAGAGGCTATAGTTCAAGTTGTACATGATTTGGGACAGGGACCAGCTCCTATTCCATCTTTAGTTATGGAATATGAGACTAGTCCTAGGAAGGAAAAGGCTTAATAGTTTCTTAAAAACAAGCCTCATACATTATGAGGTATGAGATAACCCCAGGAAGCAGAGGAGTGGCTCTGAATGATTAAGTGCATGTCTGAGTTCTTGGATACACCTATGGAGGTTAGGGTGAAATGTGAATCTTTCTTTTTAAGAATCCCAGTCGAAGGTGGTGGGAATTAGTGCTTCAAGATGGGAAGCATGAGCAGATGAGTTGGAAGGACATAAAGGTTATCTTCAACGACTAGTACTACCCTAAAATTTTGGAATATGCTCAATCTTGATAGTTTATGGAGCATCTTTAGGGTTATATTTATTTGATGGAGTATGCCAAATGTTTTTTTGAGTTTGTGAAATATGCTTTGTAAATGGTCTCCAATGACTAGATGAAAGCTCAGAAGTTCGAGAGGGGTATGAGGCTAAAGATCTATTCCTAGGTCTTCGTGTTCTAGATGAAAACCTATGAAGAGGTGGTTGAATGGTTGTGTATGGTGGAGATCGACCATTGGGGGGATTCGTTTTCTAGGATGATATCAATTCTGGGAAGTGGCCAATTTTCTGAGAAGAAAAGGAAGCAGGATGAGTAAGGAAATATCCTTTGAAGACTTGGCATCACTTCCTAATCAAAAAATCTTGGCCTACATATTCTTATAGAAATATTGGAAGTGGATAATCTTCTGAGAAGAAAAGGAAGTAAGAGGAGTATGGTAATATCCTTTGAAGACTTGGTGTCAATTCTAGATCACTAAATATTGGCCTACATCTTCTCGCAGAAGTATGGGCAGTGGGCCAACGTTCTGTGAGAAAAAGTAGGCCTTGATTTTGCGATCAGAGAATATTTTGGTATAATCTGATCACAAAATCATGGCCTACATCTTCTCGCATAAGTATATCAATATAAGAGTGACATTTCACCCTTTTATTCATGATTTTAAGAGTTTCAACCACATACAACGACACTCTTCTAGGATGCATGATTTGACGACTTGGCATCACAAACTCTTTGGGGAGAAGATTCTATTCTACTATGATAAAAAAATCTTGGCCTACATCTTCTCGCAGAAGGATCTCAATCTAATACAGTGCTGCTAGATCAAATACATGCATGTGTTCGACTTTGACATTGGATGTACCCCAGTAAAGGGTAATGTGGTGGCAGATTCCTTGAGTAGAAAAGTACCAGTTCACGCCTTGAGGAAGTCTAATGATGAGTGGACTCTGATGGGGCTCTTTATTCATATGCATGTGGAGACTAAAGATCACAATGGAGGTGTGTTATTGGAAATAATTAATTTGACTCCTCTCTTGGAGTCAATTCAGTGGGAACATCCCATTGATGATCTTTGTCAGCGGTCAAGGCTATTTCATCATGGTGGGGAGACATCTTCTTATTGGTCATCATCTCTCAAGGGAATCTTCTGGTTAAAGGGCCATTAAGTAGTGTCATCATCACTATGGAAGTTTTTGATGTAGGATAGCCACCGGTCTTAGTGTGTTTTTAAACTGGTGCCACCAAGATATATTATGTTGTGCGATGAAAGTTATAGATTCCAGGTATGAGACAAGACAGACTTGACTTCGTGTAGAGACACTACACATGTCAGTAGGTGAAATCTGAGCACCAAAGTCCCTATGGATTGCTCTATCCATTACCCATTCCTACCTAATATTGGGACGAGGTCACCATGGACTTCATTATTGGATTACCCCATACACCTCAGGTTATGAATTCCATTTGTGTGGTGATTGATCGTCTGAACAAATCTACCCACTCCATTCTGATCAAAGATACTTCTAAAGTGGATGAGTTTGGCCATTTGTATCTCCAAGAGTTGGTAAGGATTCGTGGTGTTCTTTTAGTAGTTGTATCAGATAGAGACCCATGTTTCCCTTCTCAGTTTTGGGAAGGCCATCATAAGACCTCCGGGCCACATATTAAGATGGGCACGGCATACCATCCTCAAACGGATGGTCAAACATAGCTGGTGAATCAGATCCTATAGGAGATTATCGGTGTATATGTTTTGGACTTTTGAGGTTCATGGGATATCCAATTTGAATTGATTTAATTTACCTATAATAATAGTTACCAATACTTAATTTGAATGGATCCTTTTCAGTATCTCTATGGTCAGCCTTGTTAGTCCCCACCTATGCTGGGTTGAGGTAGGTGACACCTCGCTAATGGGGACATGCCTTGTGCACGAGACATCTATGATTGTCATGTTAATTAGGCCGTGCTTGTTGATAGCTCATATTCATCATAAATATTATTCTAACCAGAGTCATTGATACTGAGAGTTTGCTGTGGATGATAGGGTATTCATGAAAGTGGGCCCTCTTCTGGGCCATCGTTGATTGGGAAATCAAGGTAAGTTGAGGACTTAGTATTTGTTTCCTTTTGATATCACTAAGAATATTAGTAGGTGGAATATCGGTTGGCCTTGCCTTCTCAGTTGACTTCCATTCTTGAAGACTTCCTTGTCTACCTATTGAAAAAGTACAACCCGAATATGTCCCATGTGCTAAATTGGGAAGAACTAGAGACAAAGCCTGATTTGTCTATTTTTGAGAATCCGGTGTGAATAGTTGATTACCAAGAGAATATTATTTTGGAAAAGTCTATTTCTCTTGTTCAAATTATTTTCCATAATGGTAATGATAGACATGAGACATGGGAGAAGATGTCTTGGGTTGTGGAAGAGTACCCATTCTTATTTTTCAATCAAGCATAGGGTTGAATGTTTAGGGTGGAAAGTCATTCATGGATGGGATATTTGTCACATCCATGACTTATTTTGAAGATATTCTTCATTCAATTTCCATTATTTCTTTGTTTTGGCGATTTACCAAGAATTTTTTGAGGAAATTGTGGGTTTTCAAGATTTCGGAAAATTGTGGTCCCATTTCCATATTTAAAAACAAAGTTTCATTATTTTATAACTCCTTAATTTTTCAAAATTATTCATCCATTCCACTTTAAAATTGAACTCTCATGACCTATTAAAACGAAAATATCTATTTGGACCCCTTAGGAACTCCTTATCATTTATGATTTAGGTGATTTAGTTAGGCATTGGGCCAACCCGTGAGCTCAATCCCAGCTTTAAAAATCATTTCTTTAATATATCATTACTTTTTTAATGTTTTTTGTTGATTCCTCCTCCCACTAGAATCCAAGATCTCTAGGAGATCTTCTATGTTCTTGTATATCTCTTTAGAGCTATTTTGAATCAAGGATTAGGGTGACATTTCTAAGGGTTTATCAAATCATCTAGATTATATATGGTAATTTGTTTCATCCATAAATCATTGAATTTTCACTATTTCCCCCATTTTAGTCCCCACTAGACCTCCTCAACCTGACTCGATCCTCCCTATCAGTTTTGATTCCTTGGAGAGTCAGCCTTTGGTGTATTTGGGGTGATTTCTTCCAGATCTCTCAAATAAGTTGGCTTCCTTCCTTCATCCTCCCATTTTCTTAGGGTTTCTCCCATTTCATTAGTGTTTCATCCATTTTTATTGAAGTCCCTAATTTTCTAGAAATTAGGAATTTGATCATGGGGTATTATCTTGGGTTTCATTGTCTAATATTTTGGTTTTAGGTTGGATTTAACTTCTTTGTGGTGCGGTGGTTGTGAGATTGAACTTTTGCATGAGGATTTGAGGGTTTTGACACTTGTGGTGGGTGGTTCCATATGTATGAACTAATATTTTAGTTATCATTGGTTGATTTATATTTTTAATATAATACCCCATAATTATTCTTACTGTGAAAATTGGTTTTGGTTTCATTTGTTATGAAATTGATTTTTATGTGAAAATTTTGTTTTAAAATCGGTGTTTTACATGTCAATTCAATGTTATAAAAATTGGGGATGTTTTAAAACTAATGTAGTGGTTTTATTAAAAATTTTTAGTGAATCCAATTATATTTTTGGGTAATATTTGTCCGTAATTGATTTTCAAAGAGGTATTTAATATATATTTCATGTGCAATGTTTGGTGGTATACCATGAAGCTGATTGATGAAAACATTTCATGGTTCATTGAGTTGTGTAAATAGTGAAAAGCTTGTGTAGATATTTTTTGAGTGTGTCTAACCATTAATGGGGTTTCTATGTGCAAATGGAATTTGTAATCATGTGGAAATTGTTTTAGAACAAGGGGAAACCCATGTATCTATTTGGGTGGATGTTTACTAGTACGGTAGTGATCCTAAGCGTTTTTATCCTAGTTTCACAAAGAATATAGACATTGAAAATACTAACAAAACTATATTGATGATGATTTTGTTCCACTAGGTTATGAGTATGTTCCCTAATAGTGTCTCATTCATGGTAATAGATATTACTATTGTTACGTTACCCTGAGATAAGAGGTACATGGGGCCCAAAACTAACTAGTGCCTAGGGGTGATCCCGAGATTAGTGCTCGTTGGATATTTTGTATTTATCATTGAAATATGGTGTGTTTGGATGAAAAAAATCTATATCTTATATTTTTTAATTAAATGTGTTCAATATTTGAAATTTACCTTTGAAAATGGTTTACTTTTAAGATTTTCATTCTTCAGAATTTATTGACACCATTTCATGTTCATCAAAAACTTGAAAGATTTTCATATTATATTGTTTACTATACGGAATCATTTTTGGGTAATCATATTGGGATTAGGATTACACCTTAAGTATACCCATTGGGTATTAGTATACTTGATCATGTTTGATATAGGTAAAGGAAAGGCCTTGGGTGATAGCAGTTTGTGTTTCTATTTTCTTACCTTAGTGCGGTGTTGTGGAGATGAATTGTGGGTGATAACCCCTTGTATTATGGAGTTAATTAGGATGTTTTCATGCCAATTTTATGTATCTTAGGACATGTTGTGTCATTTTTAAACCTATATTTTCAGTTATGGATTTTATTTATGGCATTTTTTGCAAAAATTTGCAGATTTGGTTTATTGTTTGTATTTTTTTGTTAAATGATTCAAAACTTGGGTAATTTGTTCCCAATCCATAATACATGATACATGGGAACTTGTGAAAACTAGTTGGTATATAGCACACCATTTGGGGATTTTAATGAGCCAGGTTGTGTACCAGTTTTAATGGAGAGCATATTTGGTTTGTGACACTATAGGGAGAATTCAATGCCTCCCCAAGGGAGTATTTTATGACTCCACGAATGGATTATTCATGACCTAATGAAATTATTATTAAAAACCAAACCAAAGGGAGAATTAATAACCTTCCCGTAGGAATTTTACATTATGAGGACTGCCTCAGGGAATTTCCTGTTTCATTAAAATAATCTACCTGAAAGTGTATATCATATAAAACACGAAAAACAATGGAAATAAGGGTTTTATTAATTTCTAAACATATCATCACAATCCATATCTCATAATACTCACTCAAGTTTGGTCCATAATTAGAGAAACAACTAGGGTCCCATATGTCACCATAAGATAGAGGAACCCAACATGGGGTATTTTACATCATTAAAATATAATGTCAACTGACTTGGGGTTCTTTAGGTTAAAAAAATAGAGGCACATGACTTAGGGTCCTCAGTGTTAACCTCATGAATACCAGAGGAACATAAAATTGGAAAAGGTATAGAGATGTCTTATGGACCAACATAGTATCTGTATTCATACTATCTTGGTCCTCAAACCCTACACATGTCCATCCTTTCTATGGCCTATCCACTAAGTCTAAACCTAATTCAAGGGTTCCAACATTTCATATTAAGACCACTAAACTCAATTCATCCCACACCTCCTCATAGAGGTGTATAATGGTGAAGTGAATCCATTAAATTGATGTACTTTTCCATTAGTTTCTAAGGTCAAAAAGTTAGTTCACAAAGGCCAATGTGTCTTTGGTACATTAATCATTTCATGTAAAACATGATGATTAAAGTAAACATTAAAATTAATTTAAACAATTAAAATAAATAATTGAAATGGTTTAATGCCTCTTGTTTACTATTGTTCCTCACATGAATCATAAATTATATAAAATAATTTATAGAGTGACTAATAGGACCACTTATCTCAATTGGATATTTTTGTTTATTGATTCCACAACTGGACAGCTTAGCCGAGTCCTGCCAAGACTCACCCAAGCCCATATAAATACATCCAAGTTACACTATCCATAGAAAACCCACATAAGGCACTAAAAAATCCGAAAAATCCAAATTAGTTAAATGAAACACTTGAAATTAATTAAAAAACTAATTCCTTAAAATAGATAACGTTGAAAACACATTTGGCATCCAAAGATCCCAAATTCTTTGAGTATCAGGGTTCTGACCATACATGGAAAACCATAGAACCAAAACCAAGATAAAACCCAATATATGATACCATTTAAATCATTAAATTAATTTAAATTTAAATAAAATACATAAATAAATCAATGATGTGATGTACCTTCATTGAATTAATGAGAGAAGGTGTGAAAATGGTATTAGGTTCATCCTTATTCTAAGAAAAGAGGAACCTATTCACATTAAAATTATTCCACCATGATCATATGGAATGAACATAAAATCACAAGCCTAATAAAGATAAATTTGAATAGAAATAATGGATTTAAGAGAATAGATCATTGGAGGGTGGAAAATGATTTGAAACTGCTAAAAAACCAAATCAAATTCCTCAATAAGAGGTGGAAGCATGAGAAAGAGGGGCCTCGACCCCTTGATTAATATATCCAAAAACAAGGAGGGAAGGGGAATACCAAATATAAAAACAATAGAGGGTTGAATTATAATTAAAAAGCCCTAAAATCCCTAATGACTAGATATTGAAGGCCACCAAGTAGTTGTTGCCTTCAGAATGTAACCACTATGTAGTTCACTCACATAATCCTTATCTTTGTGACATATTTCTACTACCGTCAACTTTCTGACCACTATTACACATCCAAAAATTCTTGGTTTATGTGTTCCAACTCTCATATTCTATTCTAAAATTTTATTCAAAATCCATCCCAAAAACCAACTAAATATTAAAATTCCCTCTCAAAATTTCCACTTTTAAGAACGTGGGATCTTACAACCTCACCACCATAACACTACTCATACCCAATAAGCCTTTGGGGTTATCCAATAGCATAACCCAAACAATGTTTTCCATTAGTTCAATGTAAACAGTAAATGTTCCGTTATCAAAATCCAAGAAAACTCATAGGGTGAAACTTCAAATACATGACACAAGTTGTAAAACCCCTAAAACATCATTCTAATCCTTTGGAAACAATAAGATGGATTTTAACCAAGATATTCTTCCCTGATATTCCTAAGGTACCATCGTCCAATTAACAAATAGGCCTATAACACTCCCTTCCATACTGAGCCATAAAACAATGGTACACATAATGATTCCATATTTGTTATTATCGTTGTGGTCATGGTTTTGAGATCTCTAGGAAATAAATTAAAAACCCCATAGGCGGTGTATATTACCTTCCATTTAGGTAGGGGTAGTGGCTAAAGGCCCCCTCACTAAGCACATTACTGGTATCACTATTTAGGATGAATTCCCATTCGATATCGTTACTTCTACCACTCCATAACCAAAATGAAATCATTATTTTCTTATTTATATCATATATTATCAGGAAAAAATTTCACATAGTCATCTATAATATAATTGAATGGGATTTGTAATGTAGGTGGTTAGCCTGACCAAAACATGAATATACCATTATTAATAGATGATTATGGTTATGAAAGTGGATTATATTGGAATACTATTAAAATTATATAGTAATAATGAATTTATTTATATAAATTTAAGTTATTAAAGTTTATTTGAAAATATATTAATATATAAGAAAGAAACTATTTGAAAATGATATATGTTACTCTATGGAGCTAGTATTCCACACGAATTCCCAAATGATATTTTTTTTATTAATGGAAAATGAGAAAGTTGGTTAATGGATGTTACCTCAGCATAATAACATTATGTGTTCCAAAAAAATTAATTTCATTATATTAGGGTGTATATAGGTGTTTTGTATAAGTAATATTAAAAATAAGTCTAATGAGTAAGAAATAGTCATGTTGTGAACTTGGGATTTCTTTTATAAATGTCTTTGGAAATATAAGCCATATGCTATCTAATTGACACTATTTCCATATTTAATTTATATAGGATTATCAGAGGAGAAAATTTTAATATTCTAATGATGAAATTATAATTAATAGGTGTATCAAGAATTGGTTGAAGTGGAGCCCTTTCATAAGTGAAGAGAAGGGTAATTTTTATAGTACGCATTAAATTTCATTAAGTGATTGTAACTATTCAATGTTAAAAGGCTCAAAAATTAGTAAATAATGATTTTCCAGATTATTTAAGGTCTAAAAATCCTCTATTATTAAATTTCAAACAATTTTTAAACATGTACCAATCCTTTTAATCTTAGATGTTTCAGTTTTTCAATTTTTTCAATTTTACTATGGTAATTAATGTTCACTTAAGTAATTTTCTTTTAATGCCAAAAAAATTGACATACAAAAAAATTTGGACCAAATATTTCTATTTGTTATATATATGTTATCAAATAATATTTTTCTGTGTATGAAAAATTAAATTTAACATCAGAACATTTCACACGTAAAAATCCATTTTTATACAAAGTGTTGTTTTAAATTTATAATATACCTATACGATTAAATTAGCAATGTTTTATTCTTTAATAATATAAATAAATTTATTGTTAAAAACATTTTTTATATTTTAAATCAATTCAAAACCAAATTCTACCATAATAAAATTGATTTAAAATAAAAGTCCAAACAGTTTTTTTTATTGGGAAATATTACTTAGGTTTATAAAATGTTAAACATGGGATTTATAAAGAATAATAGTATTTTTAAATTTATATTTTTAACCCTTAAATATATATTTTATCATGTAATTATTTTTAATTATTTATGTTCTACTTATTTCTCATTATATCCCTAATTTGTATGGCTTTGTTAAAAAAATGAATTTTTTACTATTCAACTAAAAATAAATTATTTTAGAATAATACCAAAAAATAATCTTCAAATAATATTATTATTATAAATCCTAAAATTAATTCAATTTCATAGAATTAAAATTCTATAATTTTATAATTTAACTTTTGAATAAAAAAATTATATAATGAAAACAGTTTTCTTTGGAAAATAACTTTTTTAAATATTAAATATTCAAATTATTATTTCTTATAAATTATTAATCATATTTAGTGTTAAAATATTATTTATTTAAATAATTAATATTGTACATAATTTATTTATTATCTTAATTTTTTTTTATAAAATCCAATTTTATAAGTGTATCATTTTAACTCCTAAATCAGTTTTATTAGTTATTTAGCTACCCTATTAGAATTTTATCAATGCCTTATTATTAATAATAGCCTTAAATTTTATTTGTACATATATTTAAAAATTTATTACTTATATTTTTACCCAAATATTTTATGGATACATTTAAAGGAATATATTTAGCTATATGTTATTTTTCGGTTCAGTGTTGCATGTGAAGCAAGCAATCAAACACATTAGGTTTCAAGTGAAATATTTTGAAAGTCTTTATATATTTTTCTCATATAATTTTTTATTATCATGTTTATTTATTAGATTATAAATTATTTTTTATACCTTAAAATAACATTCAAATTAGTAGTTAATTGTTCAATTTAGTTTTTATATTTTCAATATTTATATATACCTATTACATGTTTTGTGTTTCAAATTCAAAATTTTGTAAAAGGAATCTAAGATGGGAGATTAATGGGATAACTTAACTAATTATTATGGAGGAAAAATTTAGGTTGTTCAAATTTCATAAATTCCATTTTATGAATCATGTTACTCTAGTGTAGTTCATTACCTTTCACTCAATGATTATGGTAATGAATGATTCCTTGAAATTAAAAATTATGGAAATAATTCAAATAATCAATATTGTTATTATTTTGAAATATTCTAACCATTAGAATTACTTTTTACCTATTAGAAACGTTATTTAATTGTAAAAAACCTATATGAAAGGTGATTATATAATTAAATGATATATATATATTACTTTTTCACTCCACTGAACCAGTGAAAGAATTTTATTATAATATGTGAACAATTCTAAAAAATTCTTGAAAACTATCAAGGAAAAACTAAACATGTACAATTATTAATACCTCTTAGATAAAAAAATCACAATACTAAAATATTTGTTCTTGTGCTTCAAATATTCAACATTGACTATCTTGACCTACTCTCTTTTATTCAATTATTAATTCTTTCTATCTTTCAAATGTAATTAAATTTTTTTGGTTTAATAATTCCCCTTCCAATATAATAATTCTATTTGGGCTATTAATATTGAGGTAAAAAAATATTTTTTGGTTATACAACCATCAAATGGTTGGTTTATTGTTATGAATGTAGGTTAAAAGTTAGTTGTGTAATTGTATAATTACTACCCAGTAAAATTCATTATTTTTTTGTTAGTGTTCATCTACTAGGAAAGGTATTATATAATAATATTATGAATCCCCTTCCAAATTCAAGTATTTGGTGACTACCATACCTCTCAAGGAGTAGGGGTTTGTGAAGACTAAATGTATAATCACTTTTATCTGAACTATAATAAAAAAAACATTTTGTTATTATTTAAATTTGAAATACTTAAATCATTGATTAACACATATAAATAACTTTTAACTTTAATTATCATGGAGATTTAATTTTCATATTTAATTTTTATAAATTGTTCTATTCACCCCCCCCCCCCACCCACCATACTCTAGATCAGCGAGTTACTTTAACTGGGACATAAAAAATTTTATAAAATAAAAAACCTTTAAGAAGTATGATTTATTGAACTTGGTCTCTAGTACATATTTTTCTAATAACATATTCCAAGACATATCCTTCTGAGGGAAAGATGTTTTAGATAATAAGAAATTGTTTAAATAATATAAGGATTCTACAAAGACCACCTCTCTTTGATGGTACTAACTAAGGATAATAGGAGACTTGAAAATAATCTTATCTTAAGAAACTCCATATTGATCACTAAAGTACTATAGTAAAACATTATAAATTACCTGATTTTGAACCCAATAAACTTCTAAGAAGTAATTTTGATAAATATGTTTTGAATTAAAAGGTATGAATATTCTTTATTATGTTATTATTAAAAATTTATTTTTCATATATAGGTTTTTAAAACTACTTATAATCTTTGAATAATTTTTCAAGTTACTCACCTTGGATTAGGTAATTTGATGAAGAAAAATCATAGTATTCTCTATGAGAAATATTAGGATTTCAATATAGGAGATGATGATACCATTAACCAGATACCCTATAGGTTTACGATATTTGAAAATGTAATTGATTCACCTGAGTTGTGTATTCATTTTCATATATATTATTGAAAATAAAAACATGTTTTCAACAAATATCTATTGTTTCATGAACATATTCTTTGATTTTGGAGATTCTGTTTATTTTCATATGCTTTCTGGACAAAACAAACAAACGGAAGGACGTCTATGAAAATTTTACAACTACACGACATGTAATTTTATACACGTCTTGTACATTCAGACAGGGACACAGATCAAAAGGGGGAGTACACGCCAAAGTCACCCGACAGAGACTACACGCCGTGTGGATTAATAATAAATGCCATGTACCAGCTTCTATATATGATTTGTGGAAATTGGTTGGGATTATATGCCATGTGTGGCGGCACTACACGCCGTGTACATGCCACCAACCGGCCGCTGACACCATGTGAGTTAAAGATGGCATGGCTGGCCACCTACCGAAGAAAAACCATGAAAAATGACTGTTGGAAAGACTAAATGGTGTGTACTTTTATACACACAGTGTAATTTAGTTTTCTATAAATAGAGTCCTTGATATTTGGACCATGGAGATCCATAACACAAAAAGAGATGGGAACTTCTGCTGCCATATTCCCGAGCCACCGTAGTGTCACTACTCCGCCATTCCACCTTCTGACACCTCTCTTCGTAGCTTATTCGATGATCAAATCTGGTATCAATGGTGTCATTTCCATTATGTCATATATGTGTAACTAAACACCCCTTATGTTTTGGATGTGTATGATGAAGAGTTTCTATATTTTAGATTTATTTATACGGTTGTGTTTGTTCTTTTAAATTCTTCTCATTCTTCTATAACCATCGTTGAATACCACTGAAAATTCTGATCCAGACCAAGTACAGAATCCTCAGGGGCTTAAAAGAAGAATGATGGTGAATTATTTCATGATCATTGAAAGGATTCATTGATTCATAAATGTACTAAACTAAAAGTAAGATTTGTGAAATACTGACTACCGGACCAAGGAGTCAAATTTCTTCAATTCCAAGACAAAATCAACCGGACAAAGGGAATCTTGTCATTAATAAGATCCAGAATGTTGAATTATCATGAAAGACACAACTATATAATCAATCCGCAATAAATATCTATATTCACCATAGCCCCAACAAACTCTTTTTTTAGCTAAATACATCAAAAATTCACCTGTTGTTTTCTCTTAAATTTTAAATATTATTTCAAGTAAATAAAACAGCTTTAATAATCCCAAACAAGAAAATCCACTCTAAATTCAGTATAACTCACTGAATTAATTCTAAACTCAATTGAATTCATGTACATACCGAGTTCCCAATGGATCTCCCTCGCACTTGCACTATACTAAGTTTAAGAGTGGGTAATATCAATTTGTCACACCGATAACATACCTTCGGTAAAATGTCCAACCAAGTTTTGGTGATGTTTCCAGGGAACGAATGGTTTAAGTGCTAAAATTTAGTTGTGTTAGTAATTAATTATGTGATAATAAAAATTAAAAATTCCCAAAAATTTATTTTCTAATCCCATTTCTATTTATCTTTTATTTTATTCATTTACACTTCTTAGTTTGTTGTGTTTTGTGTAGGTTCTTAGGTGTATGGGCAGCCACCTCACACGTTTAAAGAGCACTTAGTCATCAAGGTTTTTCCCAACTAACTTGGAGATCGAACCGACATTTTTGAGACTCCAACGAACACTCATGGCTGAGCAAAATCAAAGAAACCCCACGGCTTAGAACGAGGAAGGAAATCCAGTAGGTGTCCAAGGAGCTGGACAAAAGTTATATCCAGATGACAACCAGAACCAGCAAGCCCCTCTTGCACCACTATATGGCCTGCCGCAGCTCCAAAAATTCCAACCAGAGTTTATTCCATATTTCAACCTAGGTCAGGGGCCAAACTACGCCCCTCAGGACCAACAGTACCTGCCGATTCTCCATCCTCAACAGCTGGCTCCACGTCGTACTCTCATGGAGTATGGCCCGTCATCGATCCACGGAGCTGATACGGGCATCATTAATCCTCTATTATAGGACCAGCACTTCGAGATCAATCTTTATATTATGAAGCTAATCCAGAAAATTGTTCAATTCAGAGGCATGCCCAGTGAAGTCCAAAACACCCATCTCTCTAATTTTTTGGAGATCTACGATACATTCAGGTACCATGATGTTTCTAAGGACTCCATTTGTCTTCGCCTGTTCCATTTCTCTCTATGGTACAAGGTGAAATAATGGATCAATGGGTTTCTAGAAAGATCTATTCTCACTTGGGAGGAGCTAGCCCAGGCATTCATATCCAATTACTTCCCACCATCGAAGACGGTAACGCTGCGGAACAAGATCCAGAACTTCCAGCAGCATGATTCAGAATCCTTATAAAAATCATGGGATAACATAAAGGAGAAGTTACGTAAATGTCCACACCACATACTTCCACTTTGGATGCAAGTACAACCCTTCTACAGCAGTTTGACTACTAATACCAAGTTCGTGGTGGATGCTGCTGCTGGAGGTACGGTAATGCGAAAATCCCCTGAAGAACTTTTCTAACTGCTGGAAGATATGTCTGCCAACAAGTTCAAGTGGAATTCCGAGCGAGGGACCCAAAAACGAGGAATGCATAGTATAGATTCTACTACCATGATTGCTGCCTAGTTGGATGCAGTATCCAAAAAGATCGACGCACTGAATCTCAAGGGCGTATCTCAAGTCCATGCGATGAACTATCTAGCATGCAGTGACTGTGATAACGACCACATCCTGGGAGAATTCCAGGGACCTTCACTCAACCCTTAGACAAGTGAATTAAGCTATGTTTCTCAAAACATAGGGTCGAACCAGTTTCAATAATACCAGAACCCGTGATGGAAAGATAATCAGAACACAGGTTGGGGCCCACAGCAGCAGAACACTCCGCCCCAGCGACCGCCCGACTACAGTCAACCACAATATCAAAACCCATACAAGCGGCAGCAACAACCCCAACATGGCCCTTACAAGCAGGAAGGATATCAAAACCCTCTCCCACAGCAGCCGCGATCGCCACCACCTCCACCATCTCAACAACCACCTCAGTAAGAGAATAAGTCAAGGTTAGAGGATATTCTGAATAAATTCATATCAACTGATGAGACCAGATTTCAGAACCATGAGGATTCTATTTGAGGCCTCAGGAACCAAATTGGACAATTAGAAAACTAGCTCTCAGATAGGCATCCTGGTACACTACCAGGTAACACCGAGAAGAAACCAAAGGAGGAGGACAATGCCATCACTTTGTGAAGTGGGATTAATCCTCACCAAAAGGAACCAGCTCAGTCAAATGTACGTATACTCCTTGTTAACAACAAAGGTACGGTTTCAGATCCCTCTTCATCCAAAAATCCATCACTAGAGGCTCAACCAGAAAAAGGTAAGGAGGTTTTCAAACCATTTGAGCCAGAATTACCTTTTTCGGAAAGAATGAAGCAAAGGAAACTGGATCACTAGTTTGAAAAATTCATGGAGGTATTCAGAAAGCTACACGTCAACATCCAAATTACAGAGGCTCTGAATCAAATTCCCACAGATTCAAAATTCGTGTAGGAAATCCTCTCGAATAAAAGGAAGAAGGAGGATTTGGCCACCATAGCATTGATAAAGGAGTGCTCCGTATTTGTACAACATTACATTCCTATGAAACTCCAGGATCCAGGTAGCATTACTATCCCTTGTATAATTAGACCCTGTGAATTTGGTATAGCTCTATGCAACTTAGGAGCCAGTGTCAACCTCATGCCATTCTTAGTTTTCCGAAAGCTCAGAATCCATGATCTGAAGCCTTCCCGAGTCTCCCTTCAACTTACTGACAGTTCCATTAAATATCCAAAAGGGCTAATGGAGGATGTGCTCGTGAAGGTGGGATGATTGATCCTCCCAGCAGATTTTATTATACAGGACATGGTGGAGAATCAGGAGGCACCTATTATATTGGGGAGACCTTTCCTAGCCACAAGGAATGTTTTGACTGACGTGCACCATGGAGAGTTGATTTTCTGGGTAGGTGATGAAAGAGTCTCCTACAATGTTCTAAAGGCCGTCAAACAAGCATCGTTACCTGAACATGAGGGCTTCTATGTAGTGACTACCATAGATGAACAACTAAGTAGACAAGAAGATGATCTAGTATGTTATTTATTTTAGATGATTTGATTTTTTTAGATATGCCCACTGATGCAGCACTAGAGGACATGAACTTCATTGAAGGCCAGGGCGGCCACTATGGGCCATGAGCTGTCATTCCTGACATCCTAGAGAGGGAAGAAGTACAACCACTGGTACCTTCAGTTCTAAAAGGCACCTGAACTAGAGTTGAAGCCCCTCCCACCTTCCTTAATGTATGGGTATTTGGGATATATTCATAATATACCCATTATATATAGTGCAACATTATCAAAGGAATAGGAGGAGGTACTTCATCATGTTTTGAAGCGGAGAAAGCAGGAAAATGGATGGACAGTTGCAGATTTGAAGGGTATTAGCCCTACCATTTTCACCCACAAGTTGATACTCGAAGAAGGAGAAAAGCTATCTAGATAACCCTAGCAGCGTCTGGACCCTCCAATGAAGGATGTCGTAAAGAAATAGGTAATGATGCTTTTATATGGATGCATCATTTAACCTATATCAGATAGCACATGGGTAAGTCCCCTTCATGTGGTCCCTAAGAAGGGAGGCATCATTGTGGTATCAAATGACCAGAATGATCTCATCCCCACTCCCACAGTCATGGGCTGTAGAGTCTGTGTATATTACAGGAAGGTGAAAGATTCCATAAGAAAAGATCATTTTACCCTGCCCTTCATGGATCAGATACTAGAAAGGATAGCTGGGAATGAATATTACTGCTTCCTCGATGGCTACTCTGGCTATAATCAGATCTCCATTTCCCCAACTGGTCAGGAGAAGAGAACTTTTACTTGACCATACAAAACATTTGCCTACCGCAGGATGTATTTCGGTATGCGTAATGCTACCGCCACATTCTAGTGATGCATGATGGATATTTTTCATGACATGGTGGAACAAATCATGGAGGTCTTTATGGATGATTTTTCCATTTACGGGAATTCATTTACCACCTGTTTGCCGAACCTAGAGCTAGTACTAGAATGATGTGAAAACACTAACCTAGTTTTGAACTGGGAAAAGTGTCATTTTATGGTTCAAAGTTGCATAGTACTTGGACACAAATTTTAAGAAAATGGGATAGAGGTGGATCCGGTGAAATTATAAGTCATTTCACGACATCCCATTCCATCTTCTGTTCGAGCCATCTGCATCTTCCTGGGCCATGTAGGTTTTTACAGGCGGTTTGTCCGCAATTTCTCAAAGACAGCCTAGTCCCTCACCAATATCTTGACAAAGGATACCATTTTTGATTTCAAAAAGGCATGCACCTCAGCTTTTGAGCATCTAAAGAAATTCCTAGTCAAAGCTCCAATCATGGTTTCTACCATCTGGGAGACATAGTTTGAAGTCATGTCTGATGCCAGTGACTATGCGGTGGGAGCTGTCCTGGGTCAGAGACTGGACTGAATCTTCCAACCCATCTACTATGCCAGTAGCACACTCAATGAAGCCCAACTAAACTACACTACTATAGAGAAGGAGATGTTGCCACTATTATTCATCTTTGAAAGGTTTCGTTCTTACCTTATGATATCTAAAATTATTGTTTATATTAACCATGCAACAATTAAGTACCTGTTATACAAGAAGAATGCAAATCCCCGATTGATCTGATGGGTCATACACTTACAATAATTTGATTTAGAGATTCGTGATAAGAGTGGGAGTGAAAACATGGTTGCTGATCATATATCCCGTATGGAGCTGCCACACATAAGGGAAGAAGAGTATCGAGAGATAATGGAGGATTTTCTTGATGAGAATCTCTTTTGAATTATAGAGACTCCTAGGCCCTGGTTTGATGATCTTGATAACTATTTAGTTACAGGTTCCATCCATCCCGACCTCTCCTTCCAGCAGAAGAAAAGGTTCATCTTTGATGTAAAGCTGTACTTCTGGGAAGACCCACCCCTATTCTGATCTTGTGGAGATAGGGTGATCTGACGTTGCATCCTAAAGACATAGGTTCAAGGGGTCCTTGAATTTTTTCATGCCTCACCCGTTGGAGGAAATCATGGACCAGATCATACCATAGCGAAGATTATATAATCTGGGTTTTGAAGACAACCATGCATAAAGATTCCTAAGCCTTCATTTCACATTGTGATCCATGCCAACATACAGGTAACATGGGACGTAGAGCCAAGATGCCCCAACACCCCATCCTGGAGGTCGACATTTTTGATGTCTGGGGCATTGACTTCATGGGACCACTTCTCCCTTCTTTCGGGAATACCTACATCCTCGTCTGTGTTGATTATGTCTCCAAATGGGTAGAAGCCACTGCAACGGCCCATGATACAGCTAAGGTAGTCATGAAATTTCTAAAAAATCACATTTTCAGCAGGTTTGGCATTCCTCGTGTGCTGATCAACGATAGAGGGACTCACTTTTAAAACACCTTAATGAAATGAGTGTTATAAAAATATGGGTTGAAGCATCACATGGGTACACCATACCATCCCCAATCAAGTGGACAGGTGGATCTCTCCAACTGTGAGATCAAACAAATGTTGGAGAAAATAGTGAATACCTCACAGATGGACTGGCCCAAAAAGCTTGACGACACTTTGTGGGCCTATCGCACCACTTTTAAGACACCACTAGGGATGTCACCATTTCGTCTTGTTTGTGGAAAACCATGCCATCAGCCGGTGGAGCTGGAACACAATTCTTATTGGGCCGTCAAAGCCCTAAAATTTTGATCTGAAGGTAGCCGTAGAGAGACGTAAGTTCCAGCTATCGGAACACGGTGAAATCAGAAGAGAGGCATATGATAACGCTAAATTGTACAAAGAGAGGAAAAAATCCATCCACGACCAGATGATTTCTTGAAAAACATTTCAACCCGGTGACCAGGTACTCCTCTTCAACTCTCGTCTTCTCTGATTCCTAGGAAAACTAAGTCGAGGTGGTCAAGACCGTTCTATGTCAAACAAGTATTCCCCCAGAAGTGGTAGAAATTGATAAAGAGGATGGTCAACCGTTCAAGGGGAATGGACAACACCTAAAAGTTTACCATACCATGGAAGATACATTGGAAGTGATCTCCACCACACCTCTCAGGTAAGTCATGTTAAGAAGGTCGAGCCAACGACCTAAAACAACAGCGCTTCTTGGGAGGCAACCCAGAGGTTACACGCCATGTACTTCTTATATACATGACGTGTAATTATATTTTTAATTTATAATCTTAATTGTATAAATCAATAGGGTAACTAATATATAACCAGGGATGATGTCGGTGCCTATGGTAAAGTCACTAGAGTTTATCTGAGCTGTCCCCGGTTCCAATCCTCCCAACCTACCTTCGGAACGGGGTTCCTTCTTTTCATGCATGGAATGTGTAGTAATTTATATATATATATATATATATGATTATAAGAAAAACCATGGTGGTGATGGATCAGTTATCCACGATCGTAACTCGGTTCCAAAGGACCCGGGTTCGAATCCTGAAAACTGTCCCAATTGCATCATTTACCCTTTTAATTAAACCACACGGCGTGTCTTTAAATATACGTCATGTGTGCCATAATATTCCGTAATAATTTAAAAACTTTTTCCTGTAAAATAAATTAATGCTGATGAAGTTGGAAGATTGGTAAAGTCTCAGACCTGGATCCAAAAGACCCAGGTTTGAACTCGGCTAATCTCCCTGCTTCATCCCCTTCTTTTATAATTAAAAACCACACACCATGAATTTTATTCTTTACATGTGTATAGGATGTATAGATTAAATTGTATGTAATTAATAAAGATGGAAAATAGTAAATCCTTCACTCCAGTGGATGAGGGCTTCCATTCGGAATAGCCGATCGCCGGTTCGAACCTCGCCCCAAGCACCAGACCAAAGGTTGTACTTATCTTTTTCCAATTTTAAAACACACCACGTGTATTTCTTGATACACATCATGTATAGTTTCATTTGTAATAAAATATATATATATCAATATATATCTATTTTTATATTAATTATTATTATTAAAAAATTTACTATATATATATATATATATATATATATGTAGTTTTTTCAAAAAAAAATTTGGTTCACGATGTGTAGTCCATATGAACACAAAGTGTACCTCGGCTATATTATCCGCGGACCACCCAGCTTCACGCCATGTCACGCGGCCTCCGCCTCTCTTCTTCTTCTTCCCGTTTTCTTCTCCCAAACACCTCCTGGATACCCAAATATAAGATCCATCGATTCAGGGCATTTCGGGATTGGATTTTTCTTACATTGTGATCCTTGTTCCCGGTACGCCCTTCTACACGCTCTATTTCAAGTTTTTAGACTCGTTTAGGGTGATTTTCGGATCTGCCGACCATTCAGCTTCCGCAGAAAACATCCAAGAAATGAATAACACCTGACGTGTACTTCTGTTCATGGCCAAACCTAAAATACATCGATATTTAAATATATGCGGTGTGTATGTTCGGTACACACCATTTACTTATCCCCGTCGTTCCTGAGTTCCCCTTTGCACACAGCCTCCCACATCATTTTCACGTACACGGCGTGTGTGTTTGTTACACGCCATTTATATCATTTCCATTGGCCCCTCCATGTGTATCACATAACACGGATTCCCACCCCATTTTCCCATACACGGCATGTATGTTCGGTACACACCGTGTAGCTTATTTCTTTCGGTCAGCCCGTTTCTCGCCCACACACGACCATGTTCCTAGAGTAAAGAATACGCCATGTTTGTCCGATACACGGCATGTCCTTTATTCTTAGAACTGATAAAAACATGGCTATTTCATTTTTAATACACGACCAGATGCAGTTTGTATTCACAGGGTGGGTATGTTCGGTACACACCGTGTAACTTTACATGGTCACTCTTCTCCACCTTCGGCGTGTTTATCCAGGGAACATGGGATGCTATAATTTTTTCACTACATGCCGTGTACTCTGGATGTACATGCCGTGTAATTTTCTTTTCATTTTTTCTCAAATTGTCATTGTTTTCTTTTCTTTTCTTTTTTTCGTTTGTTTGGTTTTTCTTTCTTTTCCAGGTAATGGAAGATCACGATCCTTCCTGAGGGAAGCGGCCGGCCTCTGCCACTGAGGGCAAGAGGCCCATTTTTTGGCGGATTCAACAAAGATATCAGACGCAGCCAGACCCAGACGCTTCGGTGTACGATCTCCCTCCATTGGCCACTCTTCCACCACCCACTACCTCAGCAGAGGTCGGGCCTAGCATGGCTGTACCTCCGCCTACCAGCACAGAGCTTCCGAGAACCTCCATTTATGCTCCACCAGTTTCCACTCTACCTGCGCTATCTTTATCAGCAGATGGTCCCACATCTACTGCTTCATCTACTGAGCCATCGCCTCCTACAGCCGATCCACCCACAAAGCCAGCTCCTGCTGCTGCACCTACACCTGGACTAGGACCTGCAAGTGTTCCCTACCCATGCATGGTCTTTCCGGTCACCGATATGGCACATAACAGGGTCTGACGCTTCTCTCGCCGGCCGATACCGTTGAGTAGTCGATACATCGATAGCCATAATTCGTAGCAGCTCTGTATTTGGGAAGACTTGGAGGAGCTCCTTGGACACACTCCATTGCTCTCCATTTTCATGGTTAGCACCCCTATCGTCTGTGATTTATTCTTGGAGTTCGCGGCCTCTTTCGAGTTCGATGGAGCTGAGTACTGGGAGACACTTGGTGATGTGGTGCTCGTGGTTCAATTCTGGATGGGTGGTAGACAATTCTCCCTCACCATGATTGAGTTTGGCCGAGGGTATGGATTCTACCCCCATCCTATCACCCACCCCCCATTTCTACCTTTACCCGACCCGAGCACTCTGATCTCATTGCCATGTGGTGGGAGATCGCTGGGACTGACCCCCGGTATTCCCCCACTTCCCACAAGAGCACCCTTATCACCGACCCCATCTTTCGCTTCACCCACTAGTGCTTCAGCGCCATCCTTTTCCCCTGCCATGAGGATATGGGGTCATGACCTGTCCTGACATGGATCGCCTTACCTGTGTCATCCGGGACGACCACCCAGACCTTCCCCATCTGACTGCCTCCTATTTTCACTCTATGTTTACTGGCCTTCAGGGCAACCTGAATAGTGGGTTTAATGCCACTCGCCTCACCCACCACCTTGGGGGTTTTGAGCCTTCATACACCATGATATGTTAGGTTCTCCCCCGCGGATTGACTATCTCATGCTTATTCGCATTGGATTGGTCCAAAAGCAGGGGGTGCCAACATCCTTGCCTAGGCTCATCCCCATCCACCCGCTGACCCTCCTGCCCCAGAAATTTCCCATGATCCTCTTTCCCCACCCCCTATAGTTTCATCACCCTACCCCCTTCCTACTGAACCCACTTCTTCTATCCTTCCTTCTTCTGTACCACTGCCAGCCCCATGTACCCCCGCACCCTCATTTGATCTCACTCTTTCCCTCCACCTACCCATGCTGGAGCTGCATTTGGTTCATCTCGCCGGCTGGCAGGACAACATCGTGCAACATCAGGTTCGTATCGACAACTGCCCATACCGGATTGCGCAGCTTTTGGGGATTATTGTATAGAATCTTGGAATTCTATTGCCCCTACCTCTGCCTCGGTTCCAGGCCCTTCTGCTGCTACTCAACCGCCATTCACTGCGCTGGCCATAGATTCTGTTCTGATATCTTATGTGAGCCCTACTAAAACTACTCCTGCCGCCAGAACTGCTACCAGTCTAGGGGGGATGCTGAGCTTCCGTTACCAAGTCTGGTTCATGCTGCTCCTGCTTCTCCAGCTTCCCATCCTGAGGCCGATTCTGCTCCTCCCGCATCCACGACTCATGCGCCATCTCTTTTGATTGGTTCTGTACTCTATGATGCCTCTTCTGAGGCGACCCCATGACTAGTTTTGGGACAAATTCTTTTTATTGTATATTTTTTTTGTGATCTCTTGTGCCTGTGTTTATTATGCCTACTTGCAGTGTTCTTTTTATTTCCCTCACACAGCTACTCCGGAACATTTTGGGATGTACTTTTACATCACCGACCATTTTCCTACGCCTAGATATGGGCAGAGTTTTCTTTTTCCCTTATTTTTATTTTCTTTCATTCATTCTTTCTTTCCATACATTCCCTCGGTCTGGTCCACTTTTGTGTCCCCACCTTCCCTTGTTATTTATTGGGCACTTGGTGGACCATGTGCGGTATTAAGTTTGGGGGAGCCTCTCTCTATTTCACCATAGTCTTTTCCATATAACTAATCAAGGAGACATCATTATTAGATTATATATTTGAAAATTTGAAGCATTTTTGGTTAATCATATTTATAAATTCTAATGTTATAAATAGGAATTTTTTGAGGGTTGGATGCTTATTTTGTTTCCGAAGTGTTTTAAAATTATTACTGATATAATTTTAATTACAAACCTATAATCGTTGGATAATTACATCGATTAGACTAATCAATAATTTTGCAAGTCAAGACCTGATTGTCTCTTTATTTATCTTTCCCACTCTCAAGAGTTATTATAAACCCCTTTGTCATATTATTTCTAATACCCTCTTTCTTGAGAGACTCTTAGAATATAAATAACTATAATAATTTGAAAGTTTTCTTTTTGAAAGATGAGGAATTTTTGAATTACATTAAAATGATCGAGGCATAAGATTGACAACCCCTTTATATTGAGCCTACAAACATTTTATCTTCTTGAAGCCCATAGAGTCCATGTATAGCCATTATAGGAAGCCATATTACAAGCCTATTTCCCTTCTTACCCTAATTCATTTATGATTTTTTCATGAATATTCATGTGAGCTCAGAATAAGGGATTGGCAACACATGGTATAAATTCGTGAATTGTCAATAAATGAAGTATGGGGGAGTTCCTCTTGATCATTTGGGGAGAAAAATAGTTCCAAAACTCTATTTTTTAAATTCAAAAAGGTCCCCTTTGTGCTCAAAAAAAATCTTACAAACAAAGGTTCATTATACACATTTTCTAATTTCTGACTCTTACTCTGCTAAAGGAGATGGTGGTGATAAGATCTTTTGATAGAGCCTGTTGAGTATGTTTTTACATTGAGATTAACATTGAATATCATGCATTGTTATTTATGAATTTATCCTCATTTTGTAAGCCTCATATTTATTTTTCACATATTTACCTACCATCCTTTAGCCACAAAAACATATGATCCTATTTGAAAAGTCCTCATGATTTTTATAAAACAAATTTTCTAAAGTGGAGAACTATAATTCTTGAAAACCTGTGGATAGAGTGTATATATATTTGATTGAGCATAACCATATTTAATAACATCTTGAGTGTTGAGTATATTATTGGTGAGGTAAATAATTAAGTGGCCGGCTTATATTTTTAAGGATGAAACAAGTGTTAAAATGGGATGTAAGTAGTTAATTGTATTATATATGAGGCATGATTAAAATATCTTAATAATTGAATTCGTTTGTGCCTTTTAGAATTTTCCTCAATAACTGTATCATGTATACATTTGATTAATTGAATTCCTTTCTTTTAAAAATATAGACTCTTTTAATTTGATGTTGAGATTTTGCATGAGGGAAAGAAAAAGGCTAAGTGTGGGGGAGTTTGATGCACCAGATTTGTGTATACATTTTCATATATATTATTGAAAATAAAAACATGTTTTCTGCAAATATCTGTTGTTTCATGAACATATTCTTTGATTTTGGTGATTCTATTTATTTTCAGGAGCTTTCTGGCCAAAACACACAAATCGAGGGATGTGTGTGAATATTTTTCTACTACAATGCGTGTAATTTTATACACACCGTGTACATTCAGACGGGGAAATGGATCAAATGGGGTAGTACACACCCAAGTCACCAGTCAAAGACTACGTACCATGTGGATTACTAAAACACACTGTGTACCGGCTTCTAGATGTGGTTCGTGGTGCTTTCTAGGGATTACACGATGTTTTTGGTGGTGCTACACACCATGTACAAGCCACCAATCGGCCGCAGACACCATTTGAGTCAATGATGGCATGGCGGGCCACCTTCCGAAGAAAAACCATGAAAAAGGACTGTTGACAACACTACACGGCGTGTACTTTGATACACACCAGGTACATTATTTTTCTATAAATAGAGGCCTTGGCCTTCAGACCAAGGAAATCCAGAACACATGAAGAGAGGGGAACTTCTACTGCCATATTCCCGAGCCACCGTGGTGTCACTACTCCGCCATTCCACCTACCTACACCTCTCCTAATAGCTTATTCGATGATAACTTCAGGTATTGAAGGTTTCATTTCCATTATGTCCTATAAGTGTAACTAAACACCCCTTGTGTTGGGGTTGTGGATGATGAAGAATTCCTGTATTTTGGATTGATTTATACGGTTGTGTTTGTTCTTTTTAATTCTTATCATTGAACATTATCCATTATTGAATACCACTGAGAATTTTGATCTAGACCAAGGGCAGAATCATTATGGACATAAAAGAAGAATGACGGTGAATTCTTTCATGATCATTGAAAGGATTCATCTAGTCATAAATGGACTAAACTAAAAGTAAGATTTGTGGAAAACTGACTACAGGACCAAGGAGTCAAATTTCATCAATTCCAAGACAAAATCAACCAGACCATGGGAATCTTTTCATTAATATGATCTAGAATGTTGAATTATCATGAAAAGCACAACCATATAAGAAATTCTCATTATATCACCATAATCACCATAGCCCCAACATGCTCTTTTTCCTGCTAAATACATCAAAAATTTAATTTTTGTTTTCTCTTAAATTGATAAATATTATTTCAAGTAAACAAAACATCTTTAATAATCCCAACCAAGAAAATCCACTTTAAATTCAGTATAACTCACTGAATTAATTCTAAACTCAATTTAATTCACGCACTTACCAAGTTCCCTATGGATCAACCCCTTACATGCACTATACTAATTTTAAGAGTGGGTAATATCAATTTGGGACATCGAAAACATTCCTTCGGTAAATGAACGACCAGTAATGAATTTATTTTTTGAATCATTCAAAAATAATATGATTGTTGAAATATATTTGAAAAATTTAACCAATAAGTTGTATAAAAATATTTATTCCATTTTTGACATCAATAACATAATGTAATATAATATATATTAACTCATTGGTTCATTCTTACTTTTTTAAATGGATTTCCCTGTGTGGAATTTTCGAACCCTCCACACATGGAAACACTATCCCCATGATGAGGTCACTCTGGAGAGTGCTCCAGCCGAGAAGGTGCTGTTACCAGCCGAGATGGCAGAGTGTCCTCGAGGGTGACAAACCAGGCAGTGATGGTTCGTCAATCAATCTGTCTACACGGGTGGGTTGAGCCTCATTTTTCCCACCTAGTCAGAAACCGGGTGACCCAGCAAGGTGAGTGGTTCTCGGGGGAGAGGTTTTCCATAAACGTGGATTCCTAGGTTTCAAACCATGTACCACCCAAAGAACAGCGTTGTTGTACCCCAATCCTTCACCACTAAACCACCGCTGAAGTGGAAAAACGTGTGTAGGGTAACGCTATCCTCCCACTATGGGGACCCACCATGCCAATAGTGCACCACACGTTCCCCATCTAGGAAAATGTCTTTGTATCACCCTGTGCATAATATGCACAGTGTCTGAGTCTGGCAAGACTCGAGCCTATGCCAGTTCCCATGGAGAGAAAGGGGTATAACTAGCGGGTACCACTCGACTAACAACCCATGGGCTCATTGGTTCATTACTCCAATGTGAATTATAATAAAAGAATTTAGCAGATGAAGAGACATCAAATAAAAAATTTGTAGCTTTTAAAACTGTTAATATTTTTTATTATAGCACATGTAATTTTGAAAATCAAGAAATTGAAAATGAATACATGTCTCAACTAGTCATTTGTGTTTAAAAAATAAAAATGTACATTTAAAAAATTGATATAGAAGGAAATATCATAATTTTATTCACAAATGTGAAAGGAAAAGTAATAATAACATTAATTATACAACTTTATATGTTGTTTGTTTTGAGGACAGAATGAAAGGGAACATTAAGACAAACTATCCAATATTAAAAAATATAAATAAAGATAAGAAGAAAAAAACACAAAAAAATTTAACTACAGGATTTAGTTGTATATAAGAATCTGAATCTCATGAAGAATCATGAAATGAAAAATAATTGGTTAAAATTTACTTTATGTCATTTTTAAATGAGGAAAAATGACATGGAAGTGTAAACAATGATGTATGGTAAATATATTATATACTATCTAGGCATATGCTCAGATATCCATCAAAATTTATTTCTTATAACAAATGATATGGAGAAACTGTGGATTTTAATGATAATTAGAAATGAAAAGTTAAAGGTTTCCATGAAATTGGTATTTATAACTCTATATTTATTTATAAAGTTTTATATATTGATTTTTTACAATATAATATAATCATGATATCTCAATTAGAAGATGATGATGTAAAAGTTAAATTTTAAAATTAAAATTCATTAGGTTTTTAGAATTATTATTTATTATTTTATGTTAACAACAAGGAAAATATTTACAATATTGAACTTATTGAATTAACATTTCAAAATTTAAGGTGATTGAATACTATGAATAATGGTATTTTAATTTAGTATATATTACATGAACATTAAAATTTCATACTGCTATATAATCTATCCTATAAGTAATGATTTTTTTAGTTCCTCGATTTGAAGAAAGATATGTTTCATGTGTGTGTCTCATATATTAATGAGAAACCACACAAATCTTATTTTAGAATGAATAATCACATAAGTATCAACTGATCTTTATAGTTAGTGCATCTTTATTTTTTGGTCCTAATAAATATACTATTATTATTGGAAATAAATTTACATAATTAATTATAGATAATTATAGTAGATTCATTTGGATATACATTCTTTCTCATAAAAATTTAATCCTTGATAAATTTACTAATTTTTGAATTTAATTCAAAATGAAAAGGGATTAATTATTTTGGTTGTTCATATTGATAGTGTAGGTGAATTTTGAAATATATAATTCTAATTTTTTTAAGAAATTTTTTGTTATTTAAATAATTTTTTCGCACCTAGAACACCTAAAAGAATTATATTTGATGAAATAATGAATAAAAACATAATTGAAATACATAGAATAATGTTACGTGGATATATTTTACCAAAAATATTTTTGTCTAAATCTATTTTATTTAATTTTATATGTAAAATAGAATTATTATTAAACCATTTTTTTAATATCACGATTTATTATTAGAAGGACAAAATATAAAGTTAGATATTTAGATTATATGGATAATAATTTTTTATTCTTAATAATAAAAATAATTTCTATAAGTTTGATTCAAAATATAATGAATAAATGTTTATAAGATACTCTAATTAATATAAATATTTTGGATTATTAGTTAAAATAACTATGACTGTTAAAGAATCGGTCGATGTTAAAGTTTATGAGAATAATGTGAAATAGGATTTAGTTTATGAGAACATTGAAGAAGAATATAAAAAAATTAATTTTTGTGAATATAGAACTCAAAATATTACATACATTGAGGGGAAGAATACTCCCTATCGATCTAATAATAATTCATGGAAACCCCATAATGATCACCCAATTGATAAATTAATTCGAAATATTGATTCTAGAATTTAAATTAAAAAATTTATTCTTAATTTTCTGCTAATTTTTGTTTTGTTTTTTAATTTTTACATGATAATATTGATGAGTAATTAAAATATGATAATTAGATTACTTTTATGGAATAAAAAATAATCAATTTATTATAAATAATTTGTGTACTTGAGTTGATCCCTCGTAAGATAAAAATGTTATTATAATGAAATTTATTTTTATAAATAAATTGTATAAATCTACAAAAAATTTCAAGATTAATGAAATACTTGTTGCACTAGGATATTTTCAAGAAGAAGGTACCAGTTTCAATAAATATATTGTACTTGTTTCTAGTATTGAGTTTATTATAATTTTATTATATATCACTCCTTTTCATTTTTTAAATTTCATCAAATGGGTGTTTAAAGTGAATAATTAAATGGTAATATTTTAATGAATTTTATATTAATCAACCCCCAAGTATTGAACATGGAAAATTTCATAATAAGATTTTTCAATTATCAAAAGATTTATCTGGATTAAGAAAACATTGTCTGATTTTAAATTTTATTTGAATAATATTAATATTTTTTAAGATAACTCGTTTACTATTTATATATCTAATAACCCTTTACAACATTCTAGAATAAAACATATAGGTGTTAGACTTAATTTAATTTGATATGTTGTTAATAAAGGAGATATTGTTATGGAATTTGGTTCAAATTATAATCAATTAGATGATATTTTTACTAAACCTTTTGATTCCACTAAATTTTAAAAAATTAAATTTAAACATAGTGTGATGTAAGTTAGTTAATGTTTTAACCGTTTAAACTATTTGATATGAATCTTGAAGAATATGGTGTTAGTGATTTTCTTATTGGAATAGTTTTAAAATTTTTAAATTTATTATTTTTACAATTACTTATTTGTTCTTAAAATATTTATATAACTTATTTGTTATCTTAACTTTATTCATAGATGATTGTAGATTTCTATATCTCTCTATGGAGTAGTTTCTCTCAACTATATAATTTATATTTTAAAATCTTCACATGATATTTCTGAATTTTTCATTTTATAATGAAGGAAAAGTTTTAAAATTAAGGGAGATGTTTTCAATTTCAATTATTTATTTCTTACTCTTATTTTTTATTTTAGTTTATATTTTTTTAGATTTCATAAATTCAGTTACAATTTTAAACATTAAATTATGTTATAAAATTTCCAAATATGTTAAAATCTTCTTAGAACATGAAATATATTATACCATATATGTTTAATGTTTTCATATGGATTTAGTATGACTTATTTCATTTTTTTAACATAATTGGTGAAAAATTTTATATTTTCTAAATTTTATATTTTTTATTATTTAAAAAGGGTGTGAAGTTTTTGAAATTATATTTATATTTGGTTACCAAAAAGGGTGAGACTACTGAGTGGCTCCTTTATCTACTTTTAGTTTATATTTATTTGTTAGATAATTAAAATAAATTTTAATTTCATAGTAGGATAATTATAATTTCTCATAACATTAGTTACTTATTACATAGCCATCTAAATTATGATTGATTACATTGTATATTTTTTTTATATAAATGATTATATAGTATGTATATTAGTATGTTATTTAACCTTAAAATCTTATTCATAAATAGATATATCCTTACATGGATCCATAAATGGTTTTTTATTCTTACGTAAAATCTACCTATGTGAACTCTTATGTTGATCTCAAATAGTTATATCCTTATGTAGATCCTTACATGGATACATACATGGACTTTCTTCTTAAATGATTACTCTTACATAGAATTTAACTTTTGTGATTTCGTATCCCTACATGGATATTCAAAAGTCCATTAAATAAATTAATTTGTATATGGAACGAATCCAATGTATAATGAACCATATAGATTTTTTATAATCATCAGGAGCTTAGTTTTAAGATAATAGTAGAACTTTATGAAAATGAACCTTACTGGATATAATTAACCTTATGTGTTATGTATATTATTTTCTATAGGCATTCCAATTTTTTTCCCTATATTATTTGTTTATAATTACACTTATTAATTTTAATTTAAATAATTTTTTAAATTTTATGATCATATTCAATGTATTTTTTAAATGGTTAATCTAGATTTTATATATGAATATATTTTTATGTATTCACTGCATGTTTTTGGAAATTATTTCATGTTTAAAATATAATATAAGGAAACTAAGTTGTGAGATTTATTGGATAACACAACCGATCATTATGGATGCATCTTTTAAGTTGTTCAACATTCATGAATTATATTTTATGAATTATGAAACTATGAAAAATAGTTTTTTATATTTCCCTAGAGAATTTTGGGAATGATTGATTCATAGAATTTAATACTCATGATGATAATTATGGGTAATTATATTATTATTATTTTGAATTATTCTAACCATAATAATGATTATGTAGTTGTTGCAGATTTTATTTAAAGGGAATGAAGCTTTACGCAAAGTACCTAGATAATAATATTAGGGGTATAAAACTCTTTCACTTCACATAAACATTAAAATTATATTCTAATATTATAAAGAATTTCACATCCATTTGTAAGAATTGAACATATATGATATTTACTTACTTGGAGAGACAAGTTGATCCATTACTCAATGACTGATTTTTTTTCTTTAATTGTTCGACTTAGACAACCTCAACCTAGTCATTCTGAGTTTGTTATTAATTCTTTTTATCCTTCCACTGGGATTAAAAATTTCTTGTTAATGTATTTTATTGCTATAATAATTCTTATATTTGGTTTTTTTACTTATGGAATAAAAATTAGTTGTTGAGTTATACCACCATCAAAAGATAAGTTTCTGGTTGTCACTCTAGTTTAAAACATAGTGTTGTAATTAGGTTGTGACTCCCCATTAAAATTAATTATTATTGTGTGGTTGTACCACTTCTAAAAATAATGGTTGTAATCACGTTGTGAATCCCCTTCAAAAGTCAAGTATTTAGTGAATACCACACATCTAATGGAGTATATGGGCGTGAAGAGTTGATGTGGGATCCCTTTGATCTAAAAAACTATAAAAAATTTATATTCTTATTTTAATTTTCACTAATTAAATATTTTATAAAATTTGATAAATAACATTACCATAAATTATATTATATGTTTAATTACCTTCTAAAAAATTTTAAACCATTATATTCACCCCCACCCCTCCCAGAACCATTTATCTATTTTAATGGGGTCCTATCATTATGTATGATTCTCTTGAGTAGAGTTGATGAAATTATATATAATCATCATTGGTTGAGAAAAATTGGTACATATCTTTTATACACAAGGAGAAAATATTATAAATCACTTTATCAAGAAAAATCTATTATGTATCATCCTCATGAGGATATATATCATTTTGTGTCTAATAGTTTCCCAATTTTCACATCCTCTAGAAATTATATTATACATACTCTTCTCCAATTGAAAAAAATATATGAAATATTAGTATTTCTATTTTAAAAAATAAATTATGAATTCTTATTCTACGGATTTTGAGAACTCAAAAATATTAAATATTATATTCCTTGGGAAAAAAACTTATGTATTAAAATCTGGCACTGAATGTCCAAATTTTTCCATGTATATAATGTAATATATCACCTGTTTAGTGGATAAAATATTATTCATAACATGTGTTTTATTTAAAATTCACCAAGTAAATAATATTATTCATCAAAAAAAATATTTTTTTTGAATTACTTAGGTAATATCTTCGATATTTCAATATTATACCAAATGTACACTCTACACCTCATATGACTCTTAAAATAAGTTCTCTGGAGATTTTCCTTCACTATTTTTAAATATTCTATAAAATTTTGAAGATAAATTATAATAACCTTCTAATACCAACTTCCAAACTTATTGGATTTCCCAGGTTACCAAAAATTCATATAACACATGCATTCAATGTAGTCATAATCCAATGTAGTTTAAAAATGATGAGAATAATTAAAAATTAATTATATTCATAAATTTGTTAATAAAATCTAAATATTGACTGAAGTTTAAACTAAAACAATTTATACATAATCAAATTAAATCCACTTGAAAATTCATTAAAATCCTAAAAAAATATAAAATGTATATCTTGATCACCTCAAAACCCATATAATTTTTTATAATTTATAATTGTTATATACATGTGTAGAGTATTTTCAATACTTCATTTTAATTTTAGATATTATAATCCAATTTTAATGGAAGTGTATTTTTTATTTAAAGTGAATTGAGCATGATGTTCAATAAAATATGATTTAATGGATCATCAATTGAATGAATCCTTATTTATTATATCTGATGAGTGTATAGTTAGATCTTATTTTTTTTTCACAACCACATTCAGAAAAAGATAATAATGAATTCTATTCTTGTGAGAATTGTAATCAACCTTAAACATAAATTTATCTAAAATCCTTTTAAGAAAGTTGTTTGGAAAGTGCTAGTTTATTTTCACTATCCAAAAGTATCATTTATTCTACCAAGATTAGTAAATAAACTATATTATTATTTAGAATACTTCACTCTATTATTTTTATTATATTATACCGTAGTATTTTTTACCACTAGTTTATTATTTTATGTCTAGAGAAACTAAAATAATGAGAAATATACTTAATCCTTTTAATCCTTAGTTAAACTAATATACTCATTAGATTTAAAGGTTTGTTCTCCTCAAAACTCCATCATAGGAGTAACAATATTCATTCTATTCAATGAGATATTTGATAATATCTTCTCATCTTGGTCGAGTCTCCACCAAGAATCTTTCCCATTCTCCTATGGTAGGTAGTTTTTCTATCCTTTTCTTCATTTTATTCCACTTCTCATGATTTAGATTAGTGGATCTTCTTGAATATGGTATTTCATTATTTTCAACCAATTAAAACATCTCTTATTTCCTCTTTGAGGTGTCTAAATTGGAATCACTCCCACTATTCTTCAATAATTTTCTTCATTTTTAAATTTTTAAAGAATGCTAGAAATTTTCTCTATAAGGATTAATTTTAATTTTTCTTTTATATATCATTCAAGGGTGGGAAGCCAATTAAAAAATATCTTTATTTTCTTATGAACTAAAAAATATCCTATTGTAATATAAAGATAATGATTTCATAAGATGCTATTTCTAAAAACATATAAATTATAAAATTGTTCTCAAGGGATTTAGATTTCCCTAATTCTATAACATCATAATGATCATTGATTAAACTCAAAATTTCCTACTTTATTTTATCCCATAATGCTTCAGTAATGTCTTTATGAGTAATCAAATTCGATTTGTAGGAATATGAATCACCTTTAAAATATGATAAATATCAACTCATGAAATACAAATTACCTTGAGATAAATAAAGCATCCATTTAAGACATAAATTCTTAGTTATTATCTTCTTGTTTCTAATCTCAAGATCTACAAATATTTCTAAAATTACTTGTTCAAAAAATTTTGTTGAACCCATTAATTTTTTTGTTTTATTTTTCAATAATATTCATTGATTTCTCAATTTATTTCTACATATATACTCCACATTTATATTTAAAAAAACTTTTGAAAATCTAGTTCCAATATCATTAAAATTTCACTTCATATTAAAAAATAATTAATTAGTAAATCCTTGTTAGTTAAAATATAAGACCTTAAACACAATATAGATCTAGAAAATAATTTATTAAATAAAAACATGTAGAGAAATATAGCTTCAACCTTTAAAGTTTATAATTATATCATTGAAATAATGTATCCGTATATAAATATAACCAATACTAATAAATGTTATTTTTTCATTAAAAAATCATTATATATTTGGGAATTCCAAAAACATGTACTTTAAATTTTTCTATGATGCTGACTTTTAGGCATCATAAAATTTGATAGGAAATAGACTATATGATCCACATGAGTTAACCTTCTTGGATACCACTAACTAATCTCAGTTGTGAGATGTTCGACCAATAAGGGCAGGGGTGAATCGATGGTCCAAGTTTAAAATTAACTCTTTATCATTTTCAAGAATACTTCAAAACATTTTTATTTAGTTCATATATCACATGAAGAAAATTTTGATACCAGTGATGGTGATGATAATTGAATGATAGAATTAGAAATAAAAGCACATGACATGGTGAATTTTACATAGTTCACATACCCCAGTTATCAAGTGGAAACTCATATAGTCCAATATTTTTTATCCCATTATATAAGTCAATATTTAATTATAAATAATCAGAAATTTTATGGATGGAACACAAAAATGTTCTTGAACTTATATAATTATGTAACAATATACAATGGAAATAGACCATGAAAAAGACTATTTTTAGAATGTATGATTTTCCTCTGTATTCATTGATTTTCTCTAAGTTAATGGATGTTGTGTGTGCTATTATTCACTCAATCATAACCCAATTGGGTGTCCCACTCTATATTTTGTTTTATTGAATAATTTTTCGATCCCATCATGCATTTCACAATGACATGGATGATCCATTAATTGAGATATTTAATATCTCTATATCTTCATCAATGGTAATGACCGATCCATTAATATCGAATTGTATCATCTTCTTTCATGTGTAAATTTCATTAAATGTTATGTTATGTTTATCCCAAAATCTTCCAGAAAAATCTATATAACACACCTCAATGTTCATTAAAATATATGGAATTTAATTTAAGATATTTTGTAATCAAATAGATCATGGTATCATGGGAAGTATCATGAAATAATATATGGTCACACTCATATCCAATAATCTCAAACCAGAACACATAATTTACTATTCAAAATACTCGGTACAATCCTTTTCATCTCCATAGATCTCATGTATATTGATATGTGGTGAATATTTTCACAACAATTTTGGCTAAATTTTTTTATGTAAGCATGGATATATATTGTGGAGTGAAACATAAATAATATATTTTTCCATTGAATTGTAGTAGAAATGTTGAATTTCTGTGCACCTCATCGTATGATGTGAAACACACTATTGTGGAATATCTATCTAGATTATAGTGCAACCAACTGTCTGTAATGGATAGTGTTACACACTTCATTAGCTTTAAGAGATTTCCCAAATCATAGAGTGTTGTAATTTCATGATACCTCCGATTAAAAGATTAATAACTTATGAGTCTATCACATTGTATTCCATGTGACCTATAGTATCATGACCCATATTCAATTTAAACCATTTTTTCTAGATAGTGGAGATAAATTTTCTCCAAGAATCTCACCTTTGATAGGCCATGGTTTGGTGGATAACATCAAGGGTATGAATAAATTAATATGCGAGGAATTAACCTTATAAATCATATTACATAATACATAAACCACAAATATAATCCATAAAAGATATAATAAAGGAAATATCCCAAAATTAATGTAATTTCATTTATAAAAAATCAAATTAAATACCTAAATGTAACTACTATGAAAGAAAATTCAAATACAATCACAAAAACCAACCACCATAATGATTTAGTAATGTCCAATTTGTTTGGAAACCTCATATTGAATACTTAAAATATATATATATATATGGGTGATAATAAAATTTTACTTAGTAGGATCCTCCCCATAACCTCTCATGAAAATGTGGAAAAGAAAACTAATGCCTCGGTGAATAAATAGTTATAAAAACTCATTACCTATACTGAGTAGAGTAATTATCCAGCCTCAGCATGTCTCACTAATTCAAATGCACATGCATGTAGACTAATATAATATTAATAAAATGTATAATTGGGTTCCAAACATCCACTTCCCCATGAAACTGGTCACCCTCATACCCAAACAATATACGTCGCAATTATCCCATCCCCTTCTTTCCCACGCAACCATATATCCATATAATCACATATACTTACCATATCCATAAAATAATATCCATAGCAATATCACTACTACATAATGATAGAGTATATAATAATGAAAAACATTAATCTTATTCCCTACTTCTATGTACACAACCATTGAGAACCTATAACATCATGAAACACATCCTAAATCCATTATAGAACATGAGAGTCATATAAGTGAGATTGAGAGAGAGTAAGAAAAATTATTCAACCATTTGTATCCTCTATAACATAGATATTGGGTAGAAACATGGAATCCATGACCTTATATGGGTGTCGGTCACGTTACCCATCTCTTGTGGTGGTGGGTACAAAATAATTAATCATTAATAAAAATATAATAGCACACATACCCAATATAATTTCATATACCCAAGACATGAATCTGAGATCACATCCTTTTCCACTACACATCACCATTAATTCTTACACAAGAAACAATATAACCCAACTCTACCCTTATAATACATCACCACTTTCTCCAAAAACAATCTCCATCATTTTAATCCCATATATTCACATTTACATTAATCAATTACCCACCACTTTATACTTCATAATTCTTTATCTTCATTATATTTTAAATTACCAAATCATAATTAAACACCTAAAAAATTATCAATAACCCACCAATCTATTTTTAAATTGTGTTCTAAAAATGGTTTTTTTTTCAAAAATATTATCATTATGTTGCACATAATATTTGTAGAGATGAATTTTTTTTAAAGAAGAGAAATCTATCTCTAATGGTATTGGAGTAAAAATATGAAATATAATGGTATATAGTTTGTTATTATGGAAACTATAGATAGTTACAAATCACCTTAGCATAAAATGTTACATGTGACAAACTATACCTTCTATCACATAAAGTATATTAGATTAATAATTTTTTCTCATGTAATTTTCTTGATAAGGTTATTTGTTGCAGACTGAATATTTTTTTAGAAAAATCCATAAGGTGGAATATAAATGGGTATTTAAAACAATGAAAAATATCATCATCATCATCATTTATTTATTAAAGAATTTATTGTCCATCGCAAACCACCACAGCTAAAAATTTGGGCAAGAAAATAAATTTTCAATATAAATAAAAACTATTAATGGTGTGTAATTTTTTATAAAGGATGTTGATTCCATTGAAAATATCCATCGCCAAATACGTATTCAATCACAAATATATTTCTTAAATATTTTAAACAATACAAATTTTTATTGATTATTCCTATAATAAAATTTAATTATAATAAATTAAACATTATATATAGTGATGCACCAAATTTCCCTCACAGCCCTCTCATTTCCTCTAATTTGGACTCTCTTAGAGCTCTCTATTATTATCTTATTTTTTAAGGTAAGAATTAAATATTATTTTTTTAATGGTTTTTTATTTTTTATATATATTTTTATTAATTATTTTTTATCTTCAAATATATGTTTTCAATTTTCTGACCTTATTTTTGAAGTAATTTTTATTTTTCTATTTTTTTAAAATTTGGTTAAATTTCAAATGTAAAAAATTATAATATTAATATAATTAAGATTGTTATGAAAATTAAATGTCAAATAAATATGTAATTTTTTTATTTTTTAAAGATAATTTTGATGGATGGGAAATTCATTCACAAATAACTCAATCCAACACCATTTATGATGGAAAAAAATTTACATCACAAAAAAGTATTTACAAATATATTTGGGATGGAAATTGAATTCTACCTCAAATAGTATTAGTCTGAGTTTATTTGCGATAGATCATTTCAAATAATAATTATTGAAACCATATTTTTTAAAAATATCCTTCTGCAGTGGATTCCTATTGTAATTAGCTTTTTGTGATGGGAATCTATCGTAAATAACTCATCACAATCATATTTGTAGTGAAATCAGGAAACACAAAATTTTTTGGAGATGGTGCATAATGAATTGTTATGAGAAGATTAGTGCTAATCATGCATCCAAACCATGAAAAATAAGAGAATCAATTCCAAAATTTATCGCATGGTTATTTCATGGATTCTTAAACCATTTACCCAAACCTTGAAATATGCCTAGAAAATATTTTTTGTAATTTTCCATTCTACCATTATTTGTGTATATTTCATTTTCCCTCTCCCATTTCATTTGAACTTTATAAGATACACTTCAGCTAACTTTATCATCTTACCTTTTCTCTCTTAGTGTAGTCCATTGATTCCAGTGGTTTTAGAAAATTTAATCCATTTATTTATTATCACTTCATCTTTATGTATTCTCTGATTCCCGCATGCATTTTATTCTCTCTTCCTTTCACTGGTTATCCATCATGGCCAAATCCAAATCTAAGGTTTTGTTCATCAAGGAATTTTCAATTTATAGGGTTCATCAAGGATTTTTACTATCCTAGTATCTTGTTATTTGAATAAGGTTATTAGATTCATTGGAAAAGAGGTATGTGATTCAATGTGATTCCTTTTACATGTCAGTACTTCAATGCATATGCTTTCTATAAATATTTTTAGTAAATTAATATCACTTGTTTTTGTTTATGGTAGATTTATAATTGATCTCAAGCCAATGGGTTCCACATTTTTTGGTTATCTGCTTCTCCCTAGAGCATGTTTGGTCCTATGATCTAATTATGCGTGCAACCCCAACCTTGGGGATTTATTTGGGGGTGTTACATGATAGATCATATAACACATGATCATGCGATCATCCAACAGTAAGTGGTGTAGTTATGACAACAAATACCATGTGGGTATGGACCTCATCATCTATTGATGATGATAGGATGTGTATGTGGTCGGATTAGTGCTCAATCCTCAATAGACACAAGTAGTGTGGCTTGCTGGTGGTCATCAATGGTAGATGATGTGGCGACTACTGATGCGGATTTTGTGCAGACCATCACGAGCTATTCATGCCCGATCTTTGATGGCCTGGGTATCCAAACAAGAAACCCTATAGGTGTTATTAATGCTCTATCTCCATTGGCCTGGGATTCCAATTTTCAATGAATGAGGGGATCTTACATGCTAACGGTGGTACCAAGAGGGATAGAATCCCTCAAATCATGGTAGCATATGGGATGCAATGATTTTGATATAATTACTAGGAAATCAGTACGAGCAATGGAGTTGGAATATGTTAGCCACTTCTCAATGGTGAGGATGGTGTTCCGATGGATGCATAAGGTGGAAAGAGGATTTGGTAACTATGATTTGATGGGAGGGGTCTAATCGTAGTTTGGGAAGCTTCAATATGGTGGATGGTGAGTTAATGGTAGGACATTGATGATTCATTGGAATGGGGACTTGTAACAAAGGCATGGGGTTCTTCGACCATTAAAGGTTGGTAGGTGAGGTCTAACTTACTGGTGATTCACAGTTATCCAACAATGTGTGATGGAAGGGAAATGGCCAACATAATAAAAAAACTTGGGCCTACAAGATTGAATTTATATTTGAGCTAGGCCATGCAGATTAAGGCGTACTGGCCAAATATTAAAGGTCTACATGACATATATACTAAATAAAGAGGGGATTGATGTGTGGGTTATCTACTGGGGGGCTATAACATACCAGTTAGGATTTTTGGGTCTGTGGAATATGTATGCTTATTTTTAATTGTATCCCCAAGAAAATATAAATATATAATTGATATTACGTATTTATGATAGTTTCAAACATTAAAGATAAGAGTTATACATTGTTTTTAAATGTTATGATTTTATTGTAAATTCCAAAACTGACTAGGTGTTTTATAAATTGATTCCAAATTTAATTTAGTTTAAATATATTTATAAAAGGATCCCGGTGGATGTTTGATTTTAAATAAAACATTTTCATCATTTTTTTAATTTTATGCCATAAAATATTTTTTTTCTTTGGTTATTTTTTTCACTGTGAGTTTTTTTTATAATTTATAACTATTCTCATTCACACATTACCCTATTTTTTTAAATGTATCATTTTTCATGTTGGATATCACTTATGGGAATATTTACGGGGGATAATTTGTGGAGGGTGATTAGGTTTTGGCATGAGGATTTTTTGGATGTTATTGTTTTAGTTAATTAAATTTAATATAATAGTTTACAAGCGATCCATGGGTACTAAACAATGAATCGAGGATGAGTGATTCCCTAACAATCATTATGCTCTATCTAGGGGATATTGGAAATAATTTCACTTTGGTTAAGGGTTTCCACCAAAAAAGACCATGGGATTAAGTAGGATCTTGATTAATTACATATTTTTACATGCATTTTCAAATGAAATTGGTTTATAAAAAGTAAATTAAATGTATTTCATTTTTTATTTTCTAAACAAGGAATAAAATGAATTTTTTTTATAGTTCAAACCATCATTTGATGTGTGTGTTAGTTTTGGTGTGAAATTTTTTTTCTGGGTTGTGTGTCAAATATATGGATGTTTATTTCACTAGAAGTAAGGCATAGAGGATCCAAATAGATTCAATTCACCAAAACTATTTTGTATGATTCAGTTAATTGGAAGTATTATAGTGAGTCAAATGGTAGTTCTAATGGATACCTAGGACGTAAAATCAATATATGTACACTAGACAAGTGAGTTAACTAGATGGAGGAAAATAAAGGAAGAGTATGGGTATATTAAGGAATTATATCTACTAATGCATTTACTTAGAGTGTTTATCAATGTTCTAGAAGATGCATTGAGGTGAATGGTATAGGAAACCACCACTAGCTTTCTGAAAGTACATATTACTGATAAAGAAAATCATAAAGTTCATTACTTGTGTGAATTCATTGATAGTGGGACATAAAATATTTACTCATAAATGAAATTTTCATAATGTAATTTAGTGCATAGTGGAATATGGAATGTAATATTCAACATGATTCAATAGTATATGCATTTTATATTAAAATAAATTAAATAATGCATAGTGAAACTAGAGGAATTCTTCATTTATTGGATGGTGGTACATACCGGATGACCAATTGGAATCCTCTATAAGAAGTTACTTAGTACAAATGTTTATAATATGAATGACTAATGATGCTTAATAGAGAAGTTGGAAGGGATATACCTAAAGGATGAGGTGAATACATAATTAGTGCACCTAGGTCCATCCATGTGCTAGTGAGAAAAATGCTAAAGGTGAAGAATGAAGGGTGGAGAAACCAAAAGATGAAATGGCTTTAAATAATTGGTGAGACTTCTTCACTTATTCTGTGTAGGGTTTTTGGATGTTTAACATCCATTTTAAGTCATATTTACTTTCTATTGTTTGAAATATGTGATATTATTCTCTTTTGAATGTATAATGAATGTCTAAACCATGTAATCCCTTGTGTGTATTGTGTTTATGAATTTGTTACTGAATATATGTGTTATTCATGAGGTTTATCACCTATATTTTATTATGGAGTATCATTAGTTGAGTAGTACAAATCAATCATAGGTGACGATAAATCAATATAGTGGCTAGGGTGAGAGGAATTACTATTTTAGGTTTTAGAAGTAATGGAGGATTAAATCATTAGTATTTGTACAGATACGACTGGTTGATTTTTTTTTTCACCAAATAAATGTTATTTTGAACAAATATTTATTGATGTTTTTTCAAAAATTATCCTGAATAAGATGTCTCATAGATTGGGTGTGGAGTGTTTATAGTGGCCTAGTTTTTTCAAGGGCTCAAAAGGATCTTTGATATAAGATTAAAGGGTTCCTCATGATCAAGTATTCCATCAGGTATTTGAATTATGTCACTGAAATATGGTAGTGGTACCAATGTGTTATCTAGATATTAAAAGCCTTATTTTCCACAAATGTCATACAACATGTTTTGTTCCTTGGGAGGAATTATGGTTCTTGGTTAAATAACACTAAGATTATAAGGGAAGTTGATGATGCCTTATGTTGACTGTATTTTTTGGAAGCTCAAATTTTTTGTGGAAATCATTTAATGAGTTTGGATGGGTTTGAAAATTCAATGGTGTAAGCTGTTGATCTTACAGAATAAGGCGTATTTTACTCATAGAGGGATTATAGTTATGTTGGATAGAGAAGTCATCCAAAATAAAAATGATATGGAAGGCCATGAATGTTATCATATGTATTGTTCTTAAAGGTGGTAATCATTGAATATGGATATTCCCATAAGAAGTTATTGTTGGATACTAAAGTCATGTCGAGGTTAACGGGAAGAAGATCGAAAGGTATTTTTTATTAAGGTTCAAATTCCATAGGTTCTACAAACTACATCTAAGGTTGGTATATTAAATGAAACCAAATTATTGTTAGATCCCGTCTTAAAATATGTTGTGGTGTGAAATGATTCCCATGTTCATCAAAATAAAGTTAGTTGAAAATTAGGATAAATATGGAAGGGAATGGTGGGATTCATGTTGGAGGATTTAATGGTCATAACTACTATGTACAAGTTTCAAATATCTAGATATTGTTTACTTAAAAGAGTATTGTGATTTTGGAAACCAAATGACCAGAAGATAAAATTTGTGGTGTGGTTTTCATAATAGCACTAGGTTGAGAGAGGAGGAATAATGAGGATTCTTAGTTGTCTGAAGTATAACATGAACTTGCTGATATATAGTGACATATTTAGTGGTTATGACCTAATTTAACATTTTCATTGTTCCTATCATAAAAATCAATTGTAATTGAAAGTAATTACAATGGAAAATTAGATAGAACCATGATACAGATAAATAGATATTTATTACAATGGATGAGAGTGAAGGGGAAGTGTTTTAAGTTCTAGACCATAAAATTTCAAGGGATTATTTAAATGTATGTAAGTTATATATTTGTTAACTCATCTCAAATTCATCAGATGATGATATATTGTGTCAGGATGAAGTCTTAGAAAGTACCTACCCCAAGACTAGGCACATGTTTCTTTGAAAGTGTTTTGGTATCTATGGAATAAAATTTGGAATGCCATTAAATCATAAAAATATACTTTTTAATTGATGTGGGATTCTTAAAGGATTAGGAATAGAAAGATGATTGGGAATAAAGGACCATAAAGACCTCTATTTCACAGATCAGTAACCTAAATTTGATTTTATCATATCGATAAAAATATACTTTTTAGTAGTACTAGATAGAGGTCAGTTATGATAGTATTGATTAGGATTAATGTACCAAAATCTCTCATTTTGGAGGGACATGGTCAGAGTGATTGAAGAAATTTTTTGGAAGAGAAAGTATATAGACTTGGTGCATGACACAACTTATTGACCCGATGATTAACAAAGTTAGAGGATAGAAACATTATTCATATTTTAATTTGTAGAAACATTGTGGAGAAATTTAGATGAGTTTCACAGATGTATTATAATGATAGATCACTCTTACAAAGTACTAAAAGACATTTATTTCAGTGCGATCCTAGATGATTAGATGAATTTATTGCATATAAACCCATTTGGGTGTTGTAGAAGGGAGGTAAAAAATATAGCATGAGATACTTTGGTTTCATCATGATAATATTCTATGAGTTGGATACTATTGGAATCAACCTTCAAAAATAATTTTCATATGGGAGATTGTTAGGTTTGGTGTGAAAATATTTTTTTACGGGTCATGTTTCAAAGTTATGAATAAATAGTTTATCAAAATTAACACTTTCAAGATTCATATATAGTAAATACAATAAAACCATGTAATTCTAGGTTCAGGAAACTGAAGTCACTTCACTAAAGATTTAGGAGTAGAATGAGTCAGTTCACTAGAACTTCATGGAGTGAATAAGTCAGTTCATCAAAATTAGCAGCATGAGTCAAAAAAAAGTATTATGAGAGCCTTAGGATGTCATTCCAATAGATGTATGTTATATAATTTAGTTCAATGGATGGATCATAATGAAGTAATGTTATATGAATATTGAGGAATAAAATCTACATACACAAATACTTGGAGTGTTGGTCATGAATCTTGAGAATGTTGTAACATGAATGGTGGAGGCAGATATAAATAACTTAATGATAGTTTATAGGACCAGTGAATCAGATGTTGAATTTTATGAAATTCATGATTTTACTAATATAATTTCATGAATATTTTCCTCACAAATTAAATTTTGATCAACGTATTTATTATGGAGTGGAAGATGGAAAACATTGTTCACCAGGAGTTAGCTGTTGATGCATAAAATATTTGAAAAAAATTAGAAAACCACGCTTTCCTTTTTCCTTATTTAATAATTTTTTTAAAATACCATATCAAAACATTTTAAATTAATCCAACACAAATAACTAAGAAAGAATGCATTAAGGACCACCTAGATCAAGTAAAATAATAGAAAAAACAAATGATAAGAACATATATGTCTGCAGATAATTTTAAACATAGGGGATACAAAAGTAGTATGAAGATAAATCCCATAATATTATCCAAAAGAACCTACTATCATGGATGTAACCATAAGGATCTAATGGGTTCAAGTGTGAATCAAAATAAACCTAAATTCACATAGTCCACGACATGACCCCAAACATTTGGAGGCCCACTTGGTCCTCTCGAGGCTCTCTCAGTCCCAACTAGCGATCTCTAAATCCTCAACCACCTATGAGCACATTTGGATTCAGGGGAATCTTAATAATGGTCCTGAGTAGTATGATAAAATGATCTTAATCTCTAATCTATGATAGGGTTTCTGTAACACCCTGAGATTTTAGGAGAATTTTTTTTATGTCTTATGTTATACGCAACACCAAAATAATCATTCACTACACAAAACATTGGCTTGGCTTGCGTTACACGCAAGAGAAACCTTCCACGATAGCTTGTGTTGTACACAATACCGAGTTTCACTAAAAAATGATATATTATTATAATATTATGCACTAGTCGTTATAAAAATTATTAACTGAATTTTTAATTTTATAACATTATAATTCATCGTACACAATTTCTAGAATGAGGTATGAAAATAAAATATATTTTTCAGATAAAAGAAGTATTCTTAAAAAATGCAGTTTTACCGCCTTTTGATGGTACACCCATTTTAAATCTAATTTTTGTAAAGTTTATAAGTTAAATTTTACAAAATAAAATTTTTATTTTGAATCAATATATAAAAATTTACATTGGATAATTTTTTGATACTTTTCTGATAAACTTCATATTTTGATGAATAGTAAAAATACAATAAATTTTTCTTAACATCAACTATTTTTCATCAAGATAATTTATATGGTTAAATGATAACATCTAATGCTTTTAAAGAATAAATATAATATATTTTTCCCATTTAATATAATGTATTTCTTTACCATTAATTTTACATTGAATTCATATTTAAAGACATTTCAATCTTTGACAATGTTTTAACTTTTCAAACCTGTTTTCTTAACAATGGGATTAATTTTAAATTAAATACTGAAAAATATGTGTTTTGAGTTTTGAAACACGGATTCCATATATTGATTTAGTGGGACCAAATTCTGTTAATACATTACTTTTATTTTTTTGACATTAGAAATAGTAACTACGGTAATTTTTATTTACTACAGTTAAAGGTAAATCGGGTAATTAAGGGTAAAAATAATATTATAAAATTACCCAACCACCTGCCAAAATTCTATTGGCTGAATAATAGTCGACCCATATAACCTATGGGTCGAAATAGATTTGTTTAATGGACTTTTGGCAATGAAAATGATATAATTATTAATAAAATCAATGAAGGTGACAACATGTCACTCTCTTATATCATATAATTGTAATAATTTTAATTTAGTGATAAACATCATAAAACTTCAAATATAAATAGTCTAAAGAAAGATAATAAAATTATCTACATGATGAGATTTGATTTATAATTTTTAAGGATGAAATAATTTTCATTAATGATGACACAATAGTAATGTAGAAATTATTTAATTGATAGAAATATCAAATAAATGGTTTTAAAAATTTTAAAATAAATATTATATGAACTAATTAATGTTATCCACAAAATTTCTTGATTAATATTTCATATTAGTAATCTATTAAATATTTTGGTTCAAATATATTTTATGTGTGTATTTTATTTAAATGCAAATAATTTAATAGTGTCAAAATTGACACTATTGTTATATTAATAAAAAAATATTATAAAATTGTTTAAAAATCAAAAATAATATTTCAAAATTATAAATTGAAATTTATATGGTATAAAATGTCATAAATTATATAATTATGGACAATTCACAACACATATGTAATTATTTATAACAATTTATAATTTATAATATTATTACCACAAATTAAATTAAATAGATTAAATAAGGATACATCAAGTTGATAAGGTCTAAAATAAATTCCTATCATGTCTAAATTTTATTGGTTGAAGATATTACAACCCTATATCATATCATATTCTAATTGAGTTATTTTGGAAGTTTTTCTGTTTGTTTTGAATTTATTATATATTAATATTTTTTAGGATTCCAAAGGTTCCCCTCCCCACTTTTATAAAAGGGAACCTACTCCCTCTCTTCATCACAACATTTTGAGCCTTCATGCTTAGAAAAAACCTATAAATCTATCTTAAAAAATTTCCTAGAAAAATACTAGAGGTCTTGGTCTTTTACAAAGACCAAGTTTAGTTCCCTAAGAGAAGGTTTTGAAGAGGTGTGTCGAAGAAGAGGTAATATCGTTTACCGATTCTTTCAAATTTATTTCTTCTTCTACATCCTATTATTTATTTGTTTCATTATAAATTATTTAAAAAAGTATAACTAATATATTTATATGATATTATAAATATTATACAACACTATTTCACCATCTATCCATCCTACGGAAAATGAAATCACCGCCCATGTGTACGTACGGAATACCATCTCCATGCAGGGGTATACTTTGTTTTCCACGACCACCTTACTTGGATTGGTATAATGGTGTAAATAAAAGCTATATATTATTATTATAACATGATACTAATTATGAGATATTATATCATCCACTTAAATATTAATCATTAATTATGGGAATGATATCATCGCCCGTGCGTAAGTACGACTTACCCTCTCCACGGTGTGATGTGATTTTTTCTACATGATCTTAATTAAACCATGATTATATAAAAGAATTGAATGAATAAATATGATATATATTATACAAATACTATTATGTAAATAATTTATCTATAAAACAAAATGAGTAATAATAATTTATTCCACAAAACACGCATAAGAACATTAATCAATGAACACCCGAATAACAAGTATCAATGAAATATTACTACTAAGAAGATAATAATATGACCATATATGATATCATAAAAATGTATATGATTCTGGAATAAGTCAATGACATTATTTAAATCACTTTACAAGATATTTGGATACGTATAGAGTATATCAGACCTAAGGTAAGGGATAATTATTCAAATCTCATTCTTATCTGAGATTGTTTATTCATAAGTATTTACAGGGGATATGTTTATCATCCATGTCCATGTTTTCTAAAAATGATTTCATTAAATTATTACTATTATTCCATGTATTTTTAAAGTCATTTTTAACTTTTTTTTACTTTTACTACAAGGTATGGAAGGAATCTTTATTTTGTTTACCATACGAGGTACTTTTTGACTTTTCTAGCCGAAGTACGAGAAGAATGTTTTTTTATCTTATACGACTTGAATGGATTTTTATGATTTCAGAGAACATTATTTTCATGAAGCTTCCTTTACACATTTCCAAGTTTATTTTCAATTAACTTATTTTAGGTTAAAATTTTAGGACATGTTGAGAAAGGAACAATGTTTTTGAAGTAGATACAATATTTTCCTCAGGAATGGAGTTCAAGTGTTTTATCACAGTTATTTTCCATATAAAATAATATAGAGTTTTGTTTCTATCGCTATTATTACATTGATTTGATTATGTTATAATGTAATTATATTTATGAAGTCTTTTTATCTTATATGGATTATGTTATGATTAAATGATGTTTAAGAATCCCATTTTTATCACATGGGTTGTGCTATGATGTATGATTTATGATTTTGTGGAACACATAAGAATGGTTTCATTATGAGATGGGTGGGACCTATATCTCCCAACAATGCATTGGGTAAAGATTTATATCTTAGGAGATAGACATGGATGGAATGGCAAGTTAATCTGGTTCTGTGATACTGGACTGGAAAAAGGAGTGAAATCGGTTCACTAATGGACTTTGTCCGCTATGATGGTATTTGCAATGAGTATTGACTAATATGAAATTATTTTTTATGATTATGTGTGTATGACACAAAGTTTCATGTTTTAAGTTATGATTATTTAGATTACATTTCACTACTATGATTTATCCCATATCATGATATTATGATCTCTTTTGCAGGTTAAGATTTTCAAAATGTTATGTTCTTATGAATATGATATGATTGATATTTCCTTTTTTTACCCTTACTGAGAATTTGAGCTCACCCTTTGGTATGTCTTCTTTTCCCCAGGTCAGGAAGAAGGGTATTAAGTAGGATATGCCTAAAGGGACTCTAGATATGATGAAATAAACGAGAAACAATGTAGATGATTTATGAAACAGATGTTTATGTTTCACAATTTCTGAAGACACTATACCTATACGGTCATATCATGGTTTTTTTATATGTTGTAATACGTATGGTTCAATTCGGATTTAATAACAATGTATGTAAAGTGTGGGTCGTTATAGTTGGTATCAGATGAAAGGAATAGTCCAAATTTGGAAGCAAGGATATGAAATCTTAGTAAGAACCCTAAGGATATGTCTAAGCATAGAACACAATCATAGTGTTTTAGAAATGGCCATGAATAACATATGATAAGACCTAAAGTGTGAAATTTTATTACTGATTAGGTTATTTCCCTATTGTAATTATTGTTTCTTACACTATGCTTCTTAATTTCTGTCAATGGATGGAACCTGAAAGATCCATGTTAATGCTGACTGCGACAGATAATGCAATTATTGTCCCCCTGAGAAACCAAACATTATGGGAGTTGGAATGAAAAATCATGTAGCCACACTCACACAACTTTCTCGAGCTATGAATCACGCAGGCCTTCCAAATGAGTAAAGGAAGGGGAAAAATTCTGTTGAATCCTTCATGAGGTAGCATCCACCTTCATTTAGCAGGCCTTCTGATCTATTAGTGGCTGAACAATGGATCAGTACCACTGAAAATATATTTTCAATCCTGCAATGTTCTAAACATGATAAAGTCATCTTAACAGTATATCGGTTGGATGATGAAGATGATCAATTGTGGAATCATATCACGAATATAAGTCCAAGATAGGAAATTGAGTCTAAGGAATGGACGAGTTCAAGAAAATATTTTTCATTAAGTACTTCCCTTGTATTTTTCGACCGAAGTTGGAGAAAGAGTTTCTTGAACTAAAGCCAAAGGATGATGAATCTGTTGGTACCTACGAAGAAAATTTTACAAGACTGTCAAGGTGCGCTTCCGAAATTATCATCCAACCTGAGAGTAAGATCGATCGATTCTTTAGTGGATTAAAACCAATTCATCGAAGGTTGTTAGCCATAAAGGACATCAATAGTTATGAAGAAATTGTTTGGTGTGTTCTCATGGGTGATATAGAGATTGGAGTAACACATCAGTCATATGGGTGTGATAAGAAGAGGAAAATGGAATTTAAAGGAAAATCTAAAGACCAGACTGAAAAGAATATGAGTTTTCCATTATGCTCAAAGAGTGGAAAGAAACAGGGAGGGAATTGTCTTAAAGGGGAAAGTAAATGTTTTAAATGTGTAAAAGAAGGTCATCGGGGAATTGAATGCTGTAGTGATGGGAAAACGGTGTCTAGTGATAAGAACAAAGAAAATGCCACACAGAATGCACCTCCTACACATCAATGTTACAAGTTCAAGGAAATGGGGCGTTATGCTAATAAATTCCCTAATCCAAGGGTTATTTTTGTTGATCGACATCAAAAAACTCTTAAGGCCAAAGACAAAGGAATGTCAAAAGAAATTTCTATCAGCGATGTGGAGTATGATAATGAAGTGGTGAAAGATACACTTTCCATCCACTATAAAGTACCGAATCTTTTATTTGATTCTGGTTCCACCCACTCTATTATTTCTAAAGAATTTTCTAAGGGTATCATTGTACTACCTCAATAATTAACTGTTGAGTTAGCTGTGACAACTCCTAATGGAACAACGGTTTCATCCAAAGTTTATAATTCTTATCCAATTGATATTTGTGGGAAAGTGATTCCTGTAAATCTTGTGATCCTTACTACAGTGAAATTTGATGTGATTCTTTGCATGGATTTTCTTTCCATATATTGGATCTCATATCAATTGACAATGAAGGGAAGTCACATTTCATATTCCTGATTAATCTATGATCATCTATCGATGCATGGATGAATATAACCTTCTAGTGGAAATTTCTTCCATTGTATAGGTCTTGATTCTAGTAAATGAAGTTTATTTATCTCAAATGGTTGGAGAGAAACTCTTGATTAAGAATATTTCCATTGTACAAGAGTTTGCTGATGTCTTTCTACAGGAATTTCCATGTCTTCCACCAAATCGTGAAGTTGAGTTTTCAATAGAACTCATATCGGGTGCTATGCCCATTTCATAGACACCTTATAGAATGGACCCAATTGAGTTGTAGGAATTGAAGAAGAAACTCCAAGAGAATCTTGATAAGGGATTCATATGCCCTAGTGCATCACCTTGGGAAGCACCATTTCTGTTTGTTAAGAAGAAATATGGATCAATGAGACTCTGCATTGATTATTGAGAACCTAAAAAGATCACTATCAAGAACACATATCCTCTCCCATGCATTGATGACTTATTTGACCAACTGTACGGAGCTCAATACTTTTCCATGATTGATCTATGTTCAGGGTGTCATCATTTAAGGGTCAAAAAGGAGGATATATAAAAGATGGGAATCTTTACAAGGTATGGACACTATGAATTTATATTGATGTTGTTTAGTCTTACTAATTCCCCTACTATCTTTATGGATCTAATGAATAGAGTATTTAGAGAATATCTTGATCAGTTTGTGGTTATCTTTATAGATAATATTTTTGTCTATTTAATGACCAAGTAAGAACATGAAGATCACTTAATAATTATATTGAAGTCCCTGAGAAAGGAGAAGCTTTATGCCAAATTTAACACATGCGAATTTTGGATTCAAAAGTTTCATTTTTGGGTCACATAATCTCATGAGCGGGGATATCAGTGGATCCCACAAAAATAGAGGTTATGAAAAGATGGTAGAGACCAACAACAGTAACTAAGATCCGAAGTTTTATTGGTTTGCCTAGATATTATCGACGTTTTGTAAACTATTTTTCACAATTATCTAATCCACTCACCAGGTTGACTCGAAAAGTAGTTAAGTTCGTTTGGACGGAGGAGTGTGATGGGAATTTCAAATAGCTAAAAATAAGGTCATCCAGTGCACTTGTGCTCACACTGCCTTGTACTGGAGAAAGGTTTGTGATATATATTGATCCATCTAAGAATGGTTTGGGGTGTGTTCTCATGCAGAATTATATGATGATAGCTTATGCCTCATGACAGTTGAAAATCCATGAGAAAAATCACCCAGCTCATGATTTGGAGTTAGCCACGGTAATCTTTGCATTTAAAATATGGAGCCATTATATGTATGGTGAAAAGTGTGATATTTATATTGATTTTAAAATTTTAGAGTATATTTTCACACAAAAGGAGCTGAATATGCGCCAAAGAAGATGAACGAAGTTTATTAATGATTATGACTGATCTATACATTACCACCTTAGGGAAGAAAACAATGTGGCAGACACATTAAGTCAACAACACTATGATAGCTTATCCATGATGAGGATAACAAACGATCCAATATTTATGGATTTAAAAAGGATGGATCTTGTAATTTTAATGAAAGGGGACACATCTTATCTTTCTCAAATGAATGTTCAACCATCTATACATGTAAAGATTAAAGGGTCGCAGAAGGAGGATGTTGGGCTACACAAGAAGGTGACAAATTTTAATGAATTCAACCTTGATTGTGATGGGATAATAAGGTTCAAGAACCGTGTCTATATTCCTACCATAAAATAATTAATGAAGGAGATGCTAGTTGAGGTTCATACTTCTTCATTCTCTATTCATCCTGGAAATACAAAGATGTACAGGGACCTAAAAGAGTACTTTTGTTGGGGTGGCGTGGAAAGAGATATCGTTGAATATGTCTCTTGATGCTTGGTTTTTTAGCAAGTTAAAGCTGAGAGATAGAAGTCTAAGGGGATGTTATAACCATTACCCATACCAGAATGGAAATGGGAAATCATCACTATGTACTTTGTCACTGGACGTCCTAAAACATCCAAAGGAAATGATTATATATTGGTTATAGTTGATCATCTTACGAAGTTGGCACACTTCATTTCTATTAGAGAATATTTCTCTTTTGATCATCTTGCCAGGATATCTGTAAAAGAAGTGTTAAGGTTTCATGGAGTACCACTTTCCATTATATCTTATCAGGATCTGAGGTTTACCCCAAAGTTTTGGTGAAGTCTTCAGCATGCTCTAGATACATAGTTGAGTTTCAGCACTGCTTATCATCCTCAGACAGATGATCAGTCTGAGGGGACAATTAAAACTCTAGACGAAATGATGAGATCTTGCTCTATTGATTTCAAAGGTGGTTTGGATCAACACCTACCTTTGTTTGAATTTTATTATAATAATAGCTTTCACTCCAGTATTCGGATGGATCCTTATGAAGATCTCTATGGAAATAAATACCAAACTCCAACATGTTTGGATGAAGTTAGGGAAAGAAAGCTATTAGGACATGATTTTGTTAATGAGATGACAGAAATGGTCAGATCTATTCAACAAAAAATAAGATCAGTTCAAAGTCCTCAAAAAATTTATGCTGAAAACTAAAGAAAAGATCTAGTGTTTGAAGTGGGTGATAAAGTGTTCTTACGAATATCTCCATCGAAGTGAGTAATGATATTTGGAAAGAAGGGAAAGATGATCCCAGTTATATCGGTCCTTTAGAAATACTAGATCGGGTTGGGAAGGTAGCTTAACGATTGGCACTTCCACAAAATCTCTCTCAAGTTCATGATGTGTTCCATGTATCTCTCTAGAGAAATTAAATACCCGATCCTTCACGTATACTAAGCTCAGAAGTTGTACCGCTGGAGCAAGATCTCTCTTATGAAGAACAGCCAATAGAGATTCTGGATTGTAGTGGAAAAGTTCTATGAAACAAGACCACTCACTTGGTTAATGTTTTATGGTTGAAACACCAATTATAAGAAGCTACATGGGAACTTGAGGATATGATGAGGGAGAGGTATCCTCATCTGTTTGTTATGAAGTGATGAATTTTGAGGGAGAACATCATTTTAAGGGTGGTAGAATGTAACACCCTGAGATTTTATGAGAAATAAATATTTTTTATATCTTATGTTATATTCAAAACTAATGGAATCTTTCACTACACACAACACTAGCTTGGCTTGCGTTACATGCAAGAGCAACCTTCCTCGATAGCTTGCATTGTATGCAATACCGAGTTTCACTAAACAATGATGTATTATTACAATATTATGAACTAGACGTTATAAATATTATTGACTGAATTTTTAATTTCATAACATTATAATTTATCTTACACAATTTCTAGAATTAGGTATGAAAACAAAATCAATTTTTTGGATTAAATTAGTATTTTTCAAAAAATGCAGTTTTACCGCCTTTTGATGGCACACCTATTTTAAATCTAATTTTTTGAAATTTTATAAGTTCAATATTACAAAAAAAAGTTTTCCTTTTGAATTATTATATAAAAATTTACATTTGATAAATTTTTGATACTTTTCTGATAATTTTCATATTTTGATGAATAGTAAAATTATGCTAATTTTTTCTTAAAAACAACTTTTTTTCATCAACATAATTTATATCGTTAAATAATAAAATTTAATGATTCTAATGTATAAATAGAATATATTTTTTCCATTTAATATAATATATGACATTACCATTAATTTTACATTTCATTTATAGGTAAAACATTTCAATCTTTGATAACGTTTTATCTTTAAAAACACGTTTTCTTAACAGCAGGATTAATTTTAAATTAATTACTCCAACTTCATTGTTTTGAATTTTGAAACGTGGATTACATATTTTGATTCAGTTGGTCCAAATTTTGTTAATATTTTACATTTTTTTGACATTGTGAATTGTAACCACTGTAATTTTTATTTACTACAGTTAAAGGTATACCAGGTAATTAAGGGTAAAAATAAAATTATAAAATTGCCCTAAAACCTTCAAAAATTCTATGGGATGAATAAAAGTCGACCCATATCACCTGAGGGTAGGAATAGATTCCTTTCATGGTCTTTTGACTATGAAAATGATATCATTATTATTAAAACCAATGAAAGTGACAACATGTCTCTCTCTTATATCTTATAAGTATAATAATTTTAATTTGGTGATAAAATTCATAATCCCTCGAATATAAATAGTCTCCAGAAAGATAATAATATTATATAAATCATGAATATTTATTTATAATTTTTAAGGACTATATAATTATCATTAATGATGACAAAATAGTGATGTAGAAATTATTTTATTGATTGAAATATCAAATAAATGGTTTTAAAAATCTAAAATTAAATAGTATATTAAATAATTAATGTTATACACAAATTTTCTAGATGAATATGACATATTAGGAATCTATTTAATATTTTGGTTTGAATATATTCTCTTTTTGGATTTTATTTAAATGCAAATAAACGAATAATGTCAAAATTGATAGTATTGTTATTTTATAAAAATAACAAATTAAAAAATTGTTTAAAAATGACAAAAATATTTAAAAATTATAAATTGAAGTATATATGGTCTAAAATTTCATATAGTATCCAATTATGTACAATTAAAAACACATAAGTAATTATTTATAACAATTTAGAATTTAGAATATTATTACAACAAAATAAATTAAATAGATTAAATAAGGATAAATTTAGTTGATAAGGTTTAAAATAAATTCCCAACATGTCTAGTTTTTATTGTTTGATGAGATTAAAATACTATATCATCATGGCTTCAATTAGAGTCATTTTTGGAGGTTTTTATGTGCGTTTTTAATTTATTATAAATTAACATTTTTTAGGTTTCCAAAGTTTCCCCTCTCATCTTTTATAAAAGGGAACCTCCTCTCTCTCCACTTCACAAAATTTTTAGCCTTAATGCTGGAAAAAACATATAAATATCTATTCTCCACATCCCTATAAACCTAATAGGGGTCCTAGTCTTCTTCAGAGACCATCTTTAGTGCCCTAAGAGGAGGTTTAGAAGAGGCACATCGAAGAAGAGGTAATATCCTTTACCAATTCTATCAAATTTATTTATTCTTCTAATTTATCTTCATTATTTGTTTCATTATAAAGTAATAACATCAGTACAACTCATACACTGATATGTTATTAAAAATATGAAACAACCCTATTTCACCTTCAATCCATCCTACAGAAAATGAAATCACCGCACGTGCATACGTACGAAATACCATCTCCATGCCGTGGTGTAATCTGTTTTCCACCACCACCTTACATGGATGGGTATAATGGTGTAAAGAATAACTATATATGATTATTATAACATGATACTAATTCTGAGATATTCTATCATCTACTCCAATACCATTCAATAATTATGGGAACGATATCGTCGCTCCTGCGTACGTACGACTTACCGTCTCCACGGTGCGATGTGATTTGTTCTACATGATCTTAATTAAAACATGATTATATAGACAAATTGATAGAATAAATATGATATATATTATACTAATACCATTCTTTAAATTATTTACCTACAACCTAAAAAGAGGAAAAATAATTTATTTGACAAAACATGCACAAGAACATAAAGCAATGAATATCCGAATAACAAGTAGAAATGGAAATTTACTAATAAGAAGATACTAATATGACCATATATGATATAATAACAATGTATATGATTCTGTAATAAGTCAATTACATTATTTAAATAATTATATAGGAGGTTCAGATACGTTCTGAGCATATCAGACTGAATGTAAGGGATAATTATTTCAATCTCGTTCTTATCCGAGATTGTTTATTCGTAAGCATTTACAGGGGTTATGGTTATCATCCCTGTCCATGTATTCTCAAAAAATTTTCATAAAATGTTTAATATTATTCCATGTATGTTTAAAGTCATTTTTAAACTTTTTTACTTTTAACACATGGTATGGAAGTAATCTTTCTTTTGTTTACCACACGAGGTACTTTTTGACTTTTCCGGAAAAAGTACGAGAAGAAGGTTTTTTAACTTATACGGCATGAATGGATTTTTATGATTTCCTAGAACATTATTTCCATGAAGATTCCTGTACAATTTTTCAAGTTTATTTTTAATTAACTTCTTTTTTTTAATATTTTAGGACATTTTGAGAAGGGAAAATGTTTTTGAATAGAAATGATATTTTCCTCAATAATGGAGTTCAAGTGTTTTATCAAATTTATTTTCCATCTAAGATAATATAGGGTTATTTTTACATCATTATTATTAAATTAATTTGATTATGTTATGATGGAATTATTTTTATGAAGTCCTTTTATCTTATATAGATAATGTTATGATGGCATGATGTTTATGAATCCCATTTTTATTACATGGGTTATGCTATGATGTATGATTTATGATTTTGTGGAACAAAAAATAACAGTTTCATTATGATATGGGAGAGACCTATATCTCCATACAATGATTTGGGAAAATCTTTATATCTCATGATATAGACACGATGGAATGACAAGCTAATCCGGTTTCGTGATACAAGACTGGAATGAGGAGTGAACTCGGTTCAGTAATGGACTTTGTCCACTATGATGGTCTTGGCAATGAGTCTTGACTAATATGAAATTATTATTTTTATGATTATGTGTTTATGCCATAATTATTAATGTTTTATGTTATGATTATTGGGATTATATTTTACTGCTATGATTTATCCCATGTCATGATATTATGATCTCTTTTTCAGGTTAAAATTTTCAAAATGTTATGTTCTTATGAATATGATATGATTGATATTTCCTTTTTTTACCCATACTGAGAATTTGAGATCACCCTTTTGTTTGTTTTATTTTCCTCTGGTTTGGAAGAAGGGTATTAAGTAGGATATTCCAAAAGGGACTCTTGATATGATGAAATAAATGGGAGACAATGTAGATGATTTATTAATCAGCTGTTTATGCTTCCCAATATCTAAAGACACTGTACCTATATGGTCCTATCATGGTTTTTTATATATTGTAACAAGTATTATTCAATTATCAAGTAATAGCAATGTATGTAAGGTATGGGTCCTTATATTATCAACCACATAGTAACCTACCCCATTCCCCAAGGAAAACCATGCAATGTCAAAGAGGTGTTCAAAATAAAAAATTCATTAACTCAAGGATAAAAAATTTGAAAATAAATCATGAAACACCTCTCACACCCTCAGAAGAAAAAACCTTGTGATCATGAAATATAAGAGGAATATATAATGAATCCAAACAAACATTCCCCCATTGCATCACAATTCACTATAATCACACAATAATAATAAGGGGTATCAAGAGGGTCTAAAATCATTTATGAAAAAAAATTTCCGTAATATTTAAAATGGTAAATTATTTAAATAATTATTGCTATACCAATCCATTTCATAATTTTCAAAATTAATATCATTCAAATATTTATAATATTATTTAAGAAATCAATTTTAAACCCCAAATGGGTACTCACTCTTCCCTCTTTAAACACGTCTTTGAAAATATTTAAATCCACTAAGAGTTTCAAAATACAATACCTAAGGGATAATGAACCCATATGAAATTGACCAACCCATTTATAAATATTAAAAGTCTTTAAAAACCTCGAACCATTGAAATAAAAATCATCCATGGTTATAAAATAATTTTAAAAATGAACATAAGGGCTAACTCACCCCCTTTAAAAGAAAACTACCATTGACAATAACTTTTTATCACTTACATGAACTCCCAAAACCCTTAGTTTGAAAACCAATTAAAATAAGACTAATTTTTAAAACACTAAAAGGGTGTTTTTCACCACATTTAAATACCTAAAAATTATTTTAAATCCAATTGACCATTTTCACAAGCACTTGAAATAAAATCCCACTCTATTCTGAGGCATAAAATAGATTTTAAATTAGTTAGGACCCTTATGATACATACAAATAGGAATACCATAAAAGATAAATCATTTGTAAATATAAAAAATTTAACGGTGTATAATGGAAAGTAACAAAAAATAAACTCGTACCTCAAATCAATGGAGAGAAAGCTGGAACAGTCCAAAATGCTTTGCGTTCATCATTAGATGCCCAAACACAAACCAAAAGACCCACATGATCCCTTGGAAGAAAGGATACATAAAAAACCCACCCTAAAACAACAGGGTTTGTCCAATTTATGGTTCCATTATAAGGGTAAGAAAATAGAGGAAAAGGAACTCAATGTATGGGTAGAAACCAAACATAGGGGGATCACACCCAAAATATGTATGAAAAAAAGTTGAATTTCACAGGAGGAATAGGGAGTGGTGTATACGAGGGGATTATCCTATTGGTGTGACCTAGGAAGGGGAGGGAATATTGGGGGGTCTTACATGAGGGAGAGATGGGTAAGGGTGAGGGAGTGTTTTAATTTTAAGGGTTTAATTTAATAAGTTATTAAAAAATCTAAAAAAAATATAAAATTATAAAATTTTGATTCTTTGAAAGACACATGGTTTTTCTCACTGTGTGCAAGGCATTATCTTGAAAAACCCTACCTTACATGGTCTCTTCAAAGAACCACATGGTTGGAAAAAACCATACTACAACCATGCCGGGTGGAACTAAAAAACTATAGATATGAACTTCATGCTTGTTTCATCGTTTACCATAATTAGGAACAATCCATATTCCACACCACAAACTCACCAAATACACAAAAAAAATTATTTTTTACTAGTAATCTCATTGTTTGGATAGAAACTATGTGAAGCCCATGAATCCCAAACCATGAAGTTTCAAAATGAATCTCATGCAATGGTATATTCATGGTTTCCTTATATCCATGGTCCTTAACTATGCATTGAAATAAAACCACAATACTTGCAATGTTTTGTGATTAAATTTGATGGAAACTAAATAGGATCATCAAGATCATAAAATAATATAAACTAAATTCTACATTGACACGTTGGGTGTCAAAATTATCCCCACTATTCCACTTTATACCCTTATAAAGTCTCAATTCTATGTATAGGTAAAAATGTAACATATTATATGATTACCACTAAAAATATGAGAAATTCATGAACACTCGATTTAATCAACAATAAAAACTAATCATCAACCAACCAATAAATTTCCATAACAAAATGGAGACCAAATATTGTTTTCTACAATATTTATAATTAATCTAAAATGGTGGAACAATCAGTACTATTTTTTCCAAAACAATTTAATTTCACTGAGTAACCACATTTATGAAATATATAAAGAGAATTGCAAATCATATTATTCCAAATAAAACAATAAGAAAATGGTTTGAAAGAACAAGTAGAGTACTACTCGAAGTAATATCCCAAAGGATAGAAAAAATTCGATCAAAAAATCAAAGTATCCCAAAAACTATGGTGTATAAGAACAAGATATATTCCTCGGTAAAAACAATAGGGGTCTAACCTAAGGTCATATCCAACATACAAGGGTTTTTACATAAAAATATATAGAACATCATCCCAGAAAAATTATGATGGAAACTGTAGCTTTTTGGAATCCACTACCTGATTAAAAAAAACTACACCCCAACTATCCAAAAATTCATGCTAAGCTATTCTCATGTATATGATAGTAACAAAAATTTCCCCATGATCTACACCACACATGGGAAACAACAAACATTAAGAAATGGGCAGGAACACTCACCAAAAGTAATACTACCCATAATAGGAAATAAAGAAGAGACCAAGAAATTTTTTGTCAAAGGCCTCCTCAAAGCATTACTTTTATAAACTCAATGAGAACAAATCAAAAAATGGTTTATCTCCCATAAGAGACACAACTAATCACCCAATGTTTACTCACCCATAAAACCTAAATTGAGATCTCAAATAGGCAACTCTAAGAATGAACTGATCTACACAAATCCAACCATCAATTCAAGGATCATGAGACTAAACCACTACAACAAATAATTTCCAAAGGAGATACTAAAGGAAAATTGATTAGATTAAAATAAATAACATTAATTTAGAAAATGAATCTACAAATACCACTCCATTCAAAGCATGGGATGTGTTAAATAAAAGAGGGATTAATCCCTAACATAATCCCTCTACCTCTACACTATAACTTTCTGGTAGTTCTATATCATACAACGCGATACATAGACCCTGACATGGTCATGTCCCTGAAATCACATCACATTGTCCCAAAAAATGGACAAAACAAAACACATGAAACACTAAAAAACATGGATTAATAAAACCCATTTTTGAAAAACAAGTAACTATTAAAATCGATTATTCCTTTATTTAATACTAAATAAAAACAATTTTACAAATTCAAACCCCAATACCTTTCTCAACTCGGTTAATTTTGAAATGTTTTTGAAACTGGTTTCAAAACAAACACCACTTGTTTTAAAACCAAAACAACATTATTGATTTAAAAATGAAACACGAACATTCCTTTTGAAAAAGTTTTCAAATCACTTTCCCTTTAAAAACAAATCATCCAAGGGTAATATCCCAATTTTTCAATTTCCATTTTCCTTTAAAATAGAAACATAACCTATAAAACATTGTGTGAACATGATTTAAAAAATCAATCTCACGTAAAAACATCCAAAATTTAAAAATGAAATCAACTATTTCAAAATATTTTGGGAAAACAATCTTAAATTAAAAAAATACATAAAGACTTATGTTAAAACCAAAAACATTTCTTGTGAAATCCATTTTTTTCACCCACAAATTAATTTCATAGCGCATGAATGTAATCTTAAATAAATTAATAACATGATCCTTAATAAAAAATCCATCCAAATATTCCAACATATCAAAATACCGTATATAACCACTATCTTGTTTCCCTCCCACACACTTGGAAATGAAATACTAAAATGGTCTAAATAAATAAATAAATTAGGATTTGGAATCATGTCTGACTTTGACACATGGATAACAGCCACATTCCAATCGTACACCGGTCCCTACAACATATGGCGCATCAAGTGACTAGTTTCCATATAGTTTGTTAGGACCTATAAGATAACCTTACCCTTCAATTATCCCTTTCACATATCTATACCAACATCAATCATTATCCCCTAATAAAACTCAATACATACCATTGAAGATCAAACACCAATGCAATTGGAATAAAGCTATAATTCAATAACTCCATCAAATGTAAAGATATAATCAATGGAAAAATAAAAAATTTCCATTGAAACTCAAGAGTCAGGATGATAAAGACCTCATAAAATTCTCCACACACCTATATCCTAAGTCTGAATAACCTTATCTTCAAAATAACAACACCGTATAAAACAAAAGGGAATTCAAAAAAATAGGTCTAACTGAGAAACTAGGCTCTCATATCACTTTATAAAGAACTAACCCATGATTTCTATCTGAATGAATCGTGAAATGGTATTCTAAATGAATTGAAGGGAGTTAACAATCCCCAGAGTCTAGAAAATAGTTACTAGGTATAATAAAACAAAAAATGTAAATGATTTCACTCTTTTATAAAAAAACTAGATGTGAAATAGGAGAAAGAAACTAAACAGATTATTCCAAAAAAATAAAAAAGACATTTTAAATAAAATAAGACCAAACTAAGTAGGCCAGACTAATAAACAAATAAAAGAATAAGAAAGTGATAAACATGCTTATCAAATAAAAAACTCCCTCACAACCTGGTCTACCTATCATTAAGGAAAAGATATTCACTATATTCCTTTTCTTTGACCACAAACAGCTATATCTACCCTCTATCTTAAGAATGTTGTAAAATACCAATTGGGCCTAATAAAATAAAGTTCAGAGCTGGTCAGACGTTATAGGAAAATAAAATAAATTCATACTAAAATCATGTAGTAGTTATGGTTGACTGAACATAATAAATTAAAATATCCACAAATAAATCAACCCTCTAAAGAGCATCCAGTAACCGTGAATTGGGATAAAAATATAGGCATAATAACATAATCAATCAGTAGGCCACCAAAACTTGCCTAATTTATGCAATCACATTCATATCACAAACTTAAAATACGAGTATTAAATACAATAAAAAATAATAATTTCCTATATAATTTTACAAAATAAGACACATCACATCAAAAGTGTCCTAAATTTTATTTTTTAATATTTTTCATTAAATGAAAACAATCTCTTGGAAATAATTTTTCTCCTAATAATACCTATATTCCAAAACAATGTTTAAATTCATACTTTAAAAACATTTAATAATCACCTCTTTTTTGAAATAACCATTTCAAAAAATCAAAGATATTTGACATTTTTTCACCATTATAAAAAAACTCATTGAAACCCAATTCTAGATTAAGATTTGAATGATTTCAAAAAACATGTTTTCAAAACCCACAAACACACAGAGTTTAAAAAACAAGCCACATCTGCTAATATAATATTTAATGAAAATCTATTTGGAAATAAATTGTTTATATTTTTAAGGAACACACCCCTTTCAAACCCATACATAAAATAATTTGGAAATTATATAAAAATATTATTTCATTTTTCCATCATTAAAATACCTTTAAAATCCCATTGAAAAACATTTTAAAACAAACATGCATAAAGAAAGATGAAATAACACAGTAGGTTTCCACTATGTCAAGTCAAATAATGAGAAGAACAAATTAAAAGAAACTTTATGATAGTCAATAATGTTAAAATAAATGGATACAATCAAACCATGAAGATCAATCCCCTAAAATTATCTCAAGGATCGTGGTTTCATAAATCTAACCAATGAGATCTAATATGGTCTAGAATGACTTGGAATAAACCATCGTTTATGAATCACTTGACATGACTACAAACATTTAGAGGACCATTTGGTCCTCCCTAGGCTCTCTCAGTCCCCACTAGGACTCTCTCGGTCCCTAAAAAAAGATGAACACAAATGGATCTGGGGGAGAATCTCCTTAACAGGATATCATGGTCCTAGGAAAACACTCATAATCCCCAATATAGGATAGGGAATTATCCACATTAGTCACCTACCCCATTCCCCAAGGTCATCCATGACAAGTTAAAGGATGTTCTTACACTATAACATTTTATAACTCAATGATGGGACATTTGAAAATAAATCACACAAATACTCCCACACCCACACAAGAAACAACCTCAGGATGAAAAAATATAAGCAATATATACAATGAATTTATACAAACATCCCCTCATGAGATCACATTCCACTAAGGGATCACAAGAATCACAAGGGGGTGAAAGAGGGTCCTACATTATTTATGAAACATAATTTTCATACTATTAAAAATGGACCATTATTTTAATAATTCTTGGAATTCCAATCCATTTCATCAATTAAAAAATTCATCTTAATCAACAATTGAGACTAGGTTTAATCAAATCAATTTTGAAACCCAAATTGTAACCTACTCTTACATAATTAAAAAGATGTTTCAAAACATTCACATATACGAAGAGTTTAAAAATACAATCCTCAATGGATATCACAACCTTTTGAAATCAACCAACTAATTTATAAATATCTTATGGTTATAAAAACATAAAAACATTGATATAAAAACCATCCACGGTTACAAAAATATTTTAAATAAGGAATATAAGGGCTAACTCATCCCATTTAAAATCAACCAACACTTTCCAAGAAATTTTTAACCCTTAAAAAAACACCCAAAACCCTTAGTTTGAAAACCAATTAACATATGATTACTTTTTAAAACATCAATTCAGTGCTCACCAATGCATTAAAAAACCAAAATCATTCCTTAAAATCTTATTATGCATTTTTACAAACACTTGGAATGGGACCCACTCCATTCCCATGCATAAAGCAACTTTTATATTAGATAGTCCCATAATGGGTTGTATATATAGACATAATTTAATATATAAAGAGTTTTCAAAAATAAATAAATTCAAGAAATTTAGTAGAAATCACTAATATTAAAATAGCATATACCAACGGTTCAGAATCGTTGGTATAGGTCATCAAACCATTTTTATATCCTATGCCAATAGTTTGGAGGATCATTGGTTGATTTGGAGTTGGGATAGGTAAATGTAAAATAAAATTCACAATTGAGGTTTGAACCCATGTCACACACATTATATATCAAATACTTTACCACTATCCTATAATTATTTTTATGAGTATATTTTGATATATATATATATATATAATTAATTTATATATTGATTTATTTGATGATATTTGATAAAATAATTGGTAAAAAAGAAGGGTTCTTGTCCCAATGTTTTTGAGAACCATTGGGATAGGAACCCTGGTAAAAATGGTCTCTCCCAATGGTTTTACAAAACAATTAAGATAGCCTTACCGTGTCCCAATGGTTTTATTGAACCACTGGGATAGGTGTTATCAAAATGGGATATCCCAATGGTTTTGAAAAACCGTTGGGATTGTCTTACCCAATCCCAATGGATTTAAATAATGGTTGGGATAGGTGAATTCAAAAATGTTCTATCCCAATGGTTTTCAGACAAAACATTGGTATATCCTTACCTTATCCCAGTTGTTTTTACATAACCATTGGGATTGGTCCAGTTTGTTGGATGTATCCCAATTGTTTTACAAAACCGTTGGGATAGGCTTATATTTCATGGACTATTCCATTGGTTTTCAAGAACCATTGGGATAAGGGGTCCTATCGCAACAGTTTTTACAAACCATTGGTATAGGGGCGTTTTTATACACATTATTTCCAAAAGTGAATTAATAGAAAATAAAAATGTAATAAAAATTAATAGATGGTGAGATAGAATGGCCGTAAATGAATTTTATTTAGTGGTGGATTCCAAAACACACACCAAGAACCCATACAAGCCTTATGAAGTAAAGAGACATAAACAACATCCCTCTCAAAACCCATTTGGTTTGGAAAATACAAGGTGTCACATTAGGGAGAAGGAAATCAAGGAAAATGAACTCAAAAGAAGGGTATAAACCCTTATGTAGGGTGATCACATCCAAAATCTAGAAGAATAGATATTGGATTATAAGGGAGGAATAAGGGGCAGCGTGTGTGAGGGGCTTCTCCTATGGGTGTTTCAAGAGGATAAGATGGAGGCTTGGTGGGCTGTCACTTGTGGGGTAAGGGTAATGATGATGGAGTGTTTCGATTTAAAGCATTTTTATTTAACAAGGAATTAAAAAAATATAAAATATAAAATTATTAGATTTACCATACAGTTGTGATGGATAGTTTTCTTAACCATGCACCAACAGTGTATAGGTAATTGATTATCCAAACTACACCCAATACAGTCTCCCATAGAAACTAAATAGATTGGACAACTATGCTCCAACCATGCGAACCATAAGGAAAAAATTAATAGATGATCCCCACTAATATTTTATGGTTTACCTAACCATGAACAAGCCATTTACCACACCCCAGTTTCACAAAATACATATATGGTTTCTCCTAGGAATCAGATGGTTTAGCAGAAAACCATGTGTAGAAAATGCAACCCAAAACATACACGTAAAAAATGAACTACTCTTAACAGTATCACCATGGTTTACTTATAACTGTGTTCCTAACCGGGAAAAGTAAGAAAACCTCAATCGTTTCCATGTTTTATGCTGAAACTCCATGTGTAACATCCTGGCATGCATTCCAATAATGGTTCCCTAATCTAATGGGTCACATGGCCTCAAGCATGCCTCTCTGTGTGCCAAAGGCTAGAAACCAGCAATGAGAGAATAGTGTCTGTGTCTATGGGGATATTATGATCTCATGTTTGACTTTAATATAGATGTAATAATTAATAGAGGAAGCAGATAAATCATCCAGACCAAAGATGATATAACCAAGACAATAGTAGATATACAATGCAAAATGTAATCTCATATACAATGATATTTCATGTTATGTCTCTACAATGTTATAAAATAGGTATATAGACAACCATTATTAAAAATGTATCAAAATATAAATAAAGACCAAAAAATATTATCTCTATATAGAATCAAGAACCCATCTTTGTCTCATGATCCCCAACTCTTAAGAATGGAACAAATCAAGCATCATATTGTGGGTACATTCCTCAGTCCCTACCTACATCCAAAAAGTATGTCTGAGTCACCAATGGAAGCCTGAAAAGGGTGTGAGATAACACTCAGAAGGTCACCAAAAACGATGTCTATAAAAAATACAGTCTGTATAATATAAACAAAATAAGTACAATGTATCACATGATAAAATTACTAAATGTAAAGTGATATAAGTCAAGTGATGTGGAATAGCCAAACATGGATCCCTATAATCAATAGGTAGGTTCCCAAAACAAATGTTATAGTAAAACAAAAATACAAAAATGATATTTTCCATTCTACCGATTGGATTCAATTTCCCATTCCAGGGATATATGTAAATCATAGAAAAGAGACACTTCGGTCACACCATGTATTCAAATGTATAACCTCTATCGTGGCCACTCTATATAACAAAATTTTTAATACCATCTTGGCCATGTAAAATAATAATTTTTTCCCATAATGGTCATCTTGTGTAATCAAATGTGTCATACCATGAAGGGTCATATACAAGGTGTACAAGACTATGGAATCCACTTCGAGTCCCATGCGAATCTCTACAGAAACTCATTAATGTCCGAAGTGGAAACCTTAAAGCATTTCAACATCACATTTCCAACATGATTCCAAGAAATATGGATCCAAGGGGTAGAAGATCCTAATGAAACCTACATAATTAGGATCTAGTAATAAAATGGTTCCAAGGAATCCATTACCCTAATCAGGACCCATGGAGTATAAATTTCTACAGTTTCCTATGGAATCATGATCCAAGGATATTTTCCAACGAATCCACCACCATAAACTTTCATCCTCTCATCTTATTCATTTTTTCATAATCATTTACATTCCATGAGTTCTTCTAACTCATTTTCCATAATTTCTATAAATTCCATTAAAAAAATTTAACCAAAGCAACATCATGTAATAACTTGGAAAAGGAGGCACAACCTTTTCTAAACAACTCAATTCAATTCATTCAATAAAAAAGCTCCCAAAATCAGTGGTGGGATAAAATGCACACAATGAGATGGTATAAAATTGGAAAAATATAGGGTTCACCCCATGGGTGTCATCAGTTAAGCCTAAGAAACCTTCAACAATAAAATTGTTCTCAAAGAGAAACCAAATATTTTCTAATTTGTATAAATCAATCATTTACTTAATTAAAGGGACATTGCTGGAAATTATGGCCTGATAAACAATGGAAACCATGATTATTAAACACCAAACCTTGAGGTAAAGGTATAAACCACCAACCATAGGTCCATAATAGACCACATATCAAGTATCAACCTATGATTTGGTCTATATTGAGAGAAAAATGAAGATCATATGAAAATATAGAAAATAGGTCAAATTATCTTCCACATAAATAACACTATTTATACCAAAAAAAGTAATTATATAATATTATAAATACACTCACCATTGTGGATCCAAAAATACAAACTATGCACGTATTGAAAGTCAGATGAATAAATAGTGACTAATCTTATCCCTTGAGATTCAACTGAAGGAAAAAAAGAGATCTAATGTGCAATGGAATGAAGATATGAATAAATGGATTGAAATCATAATATTTTAAGTTAAAAATGGTCCTGTCACTTATTTTAAATGGTTCTCATAGTTTTTCAGCATGGTTGGCCAAACCATGAACCAACTATGCACCATTCACTATATCAAGGTCCACCTCACATGGTTTGGGTGCACAATCGACAAAATGTGCGCCGAATATCCACTAATCAAATTATAAAAATTTCAAGTGTATCCCATGAGAATACACACCTATTTTCATGGTTTTCTAAAAAAAATTGGACTCCTCCAGCCCATATTTTATCCTCGCATATTCTACAAAAACGATACATCTTTGTTCACATAATTTCTCTCAATCGTGTAACCCAACAATTTTCCTCCAAAACTCGGGATCTGGGCTCCGAACAAACCTCAAACACCACCATAAATCCTGTGAACACATTATTCACTCGCGTTAGGTCTAAATTGATGAGTTAAAACAAAACAAAAATATATGTACCTCATAAGAAAAACCAGGGTCTTAAAATCCCCCCCTAAAGAAATGTTTCCTGAACTAACTTTGTAAGGGTGGTCAAGAATCACCTAAAAACAACTTCGGACACTGAGAACATACATTAGACTCCTGGTCCATAGTCTCATCCTATAAATGGTTGTGTTTCCATAGCACCTACAATACAAGAACTGACTGGCCTTGAAGAACGTATGTTCTCCAATCAACAACACGAATAGGATGCTCCTGAAAGGATGCATCAAACTGTAACTCCACCTCCACCAGATGAAGAATATGAGATGGGTTTCAATGATAATGTAGATTCAAAAATATTTGGATGAAATCATGCATCTCATAGTACCATTTAGGTAACTGTGACTAATAGGATTGTGGCTCGACTCTCTCCAGAATATGGAACATACCAACATACTGTGGTGAAAGATTACCCTATATCTTAATCAGCCTATTTTTTAGACTCGACAAAATATTTATAAAGACCATAACACAGACCTAAAACTAAAAATTTCTTTAGTGTCATTCAGAATAATATTTAGGTGTTTATTAGGTGGTATTCATACATTTCTAAATTAACTAGACCCGCTCTAATTTTTCTAACATTAGATGGGGTCTCATTAAAGCTACCTCACCTACCTCTAACTAAAATAGGGGTGATCATCATGGGCTAATGTAAAAAACCTCATAAGGTGCCATCGATATAGTCAAATGATAGTAATTATTTTAGAAAAAATTAACAAATTGTATATGCCTCTTCCAATAACCCTTAAAAATAAGGACACATGCTTGGAGTATGTCCTCATTAACTTGAATCATGTTCTCTAATTGTCCATCAGTCTAAGGGTGGTATGTTATGCTCAAAAGAGACTATGTACTGAGATTACTCTACAAAATATTCTAGAAATGATATGTAAATAGGGCGTCTATATCTGATATAGTGGTCTAAGGAACCCATTAAGTAACACTATCTCATGAATATATAACTGCTCAAGTTCACCTACTGAGAAGGTCTCCCTTATTAGTAGGAAATGAGAATCCATCAAGAGTCTGTCCAAAAAAACTTAAATGGTATCACTGCCTCACAAAGGCCTCAGAAAACCATTCATGAAATCCATATCAAAATCTTCTCATTTACACTCAAGAATGTATAATTGCTGTAAAAACCCAGCAGGTTGCTGGTGTTTCTCCATCACCTACTAACATGGCGAACACCTTTTGATAAAACCAAATAACTCACATTTCATCCCTAGCCATCAATACTAGAGATGTAAATCACAATATATCATTGTAATGTAAGTATGTACTAACCAAATAGGGGAATGAAACTCTCACATCATATTCTTACATATGTCTTATAGAACCCATACATGACTATGAATACATAAAATTTTATCCCCAACCAAAGTATAACAAAGAGTAAGGTCACTACCTACCACACTCTCCCATAGGACTGTGCCTTTAGAATATGATAGCTTCATCATCCTCACTCTATCCAAAATGATAGAGGTCATAGATAAAGTATAAGTTAAATAATTCCATGACTATCATGCTCCTCCAAGTGTATTTTTTTTGAAAGAATATGTTTTTACAATATACCTTCATGTTATGTTTTTTTATGACTCGTAAAACCAATAATTTTATTCTAACAAGTTTATTTTATGTGTTTTAGATTATATTTATAGATTTATATGTGTCAAAGTGTTTTTATAAAATATTAAATCATTTTATATTACAATAATTGAATACCATATTCAGTTACTCAGAATCAAAAACAGTTGAAGTCTTTTCTACTATGTAAGACTTTATATTACAAAGTACGGATGAGTATCTCAATATAGATGCTTTAGTCAAAATTAGAGGACATTATCTTATAAAAAAAATATTTGTAGCTAGAATAAGTTGAATAATTTATGTGTTACATCACAATTTCATGTTACCTTACACTATATGATTATATTATGATGTATTAAAGTTATCTTATCTTATGAGGAAGAGCAACTTTATCTTATGAATGTTATCCTATGATGAACAGTTCATCTATTTGGTATCTTTTGAAGATATATTGTTTCATAATGTCCTGATTACTTTGTTAATATCTTGATAAGTTACTTAATGCCTTTAAAACACATCAATAGGATACTATAAATTTAAGGAAGGATTGGTATGAATTAGAATTTCCATGAATAAGATGATATGAAGAAGGAGATTAATTATGTCATTGCCACCATAAAATAAATTCCTATATTTGGAAGGTTTGGATGCATATCCTTAATATCCAATCCTTTCAATATCACTATAAAGGATCTCCCAACCATTAAAAATATCATTCAATCAGTTTTAAATAGTATATAAAAACATAAGTCAACCTCCATAAAAATAATAGATGTGATAAAATTGATTGTATCTTATCAAAAAAATAAAAACAACATAGATGTATACATTGTTTAAACCAAAAATAATAATTCATGTCCTCATTATCATTTATACCAGTTTCACTAAATATTGACATGTTCCACACTATGGAGTCTATCATTTTCTCATAAGGAATCTTTATCTACTATGATTTTATTCTTTTAACTATGCACTGCATATATTCCTCTCCAAGTGTATGTTCATTTTATTATGTTTACACTCATTGTAATAGTGTTCTTAAGACCATGGATATGTATTATAAAGGTAGAGCCAGGTTAAAATCTCCTAGAACTGTTTATTGAGTGACAACTTCTTGTACTCAGTTGGGAGCCCCTAGTAAAAGGGTTGATATAGTGAAAATCACAAAACTCATGGAGTAAAACGTTAGTGGAGGGGACAAGAGTATTTTTATTCCCTGAACAAAACTAAATACTTATGTTCAATTTCATTTCTTCATGATTTAATATTTCTGATGAATATATTCTTAAGGAAAATATTGAACTCAAATACAATGAATAGGGTAGTATAATATTCAAGAAAATTTATGGAATAAATTCACCCACCCCTATTTATTTATATATCCATTCATCATCAGGAACAACATTGCTATCATAACATGTAACTCTCAACATAAAAACTATAAAAATATGAAGTCCAAATATGAATATTCAAATGTCTCTCATGGCTGATAACTGTTAAGGTATGTCAATGGTTAGATATACATACTTCAATGGTGAAAACTATAGTTTCCAGAAAGATTTTACGATCATATATCTGAAAACTATTGGCCTGAAATTCTATCTCAAAGCTCTTAAGCCCTAATAAATTCATAATACACAACCAAAAACTTGGGATGACACAGTTTAAAAATATTATAACATGAACTCCAAATCTAAGAATTCCATCAACTACTATTTATGACCATTTGAGTTTAATAGGATATGTGAATGTCAAATAGAATATAAAATGTGTACTGTTATAATAGTTGTATATAAAGGTACTGACAATGTAAAATATCTTATATATGATACAACTAATTTTAAGTTCAATACATTAAAAATGTTATAAAGATATATCATTACTCATTTAAGTTTAATACTAATTGAGATTGTGAATAACATTTCTTCAATAGGAAAGCCTATAAATATAAATGAATAGGAACTAAAATTTCTTATAGTGTTACCACCAAAGTGGAGTGGAATATCAGCTATAATCAACAATATAATTGATTCAAAAATTTCAAAATCAAAAATATCATCAGGGAACTCATGATGTATGAAGTTGAATTGAGAAATTGAATTTAAGAGCATAAGATTATCAAGATATAAAATTCTTCCTTGAAGGATTCTACTTCTAAATATGATTGAAATTGGAAAAGTGTAAATATATATGAAGTATATAAAGAAGAATATTTATCAAGAAAATATAAATCAAATGATGAGCACACTCAATTTTCTCAATAGTTCAAAAAGTTATGTAACAAGATGTAATGTTATAGAAGATCCTTCCAGGAGTATAGGATGTATAGGGATAACTTTAAAGAGTTGAGATGCTATGAGTGAAAAAATTTGGTCCACATAAAGACTGACTATCTCAAAATTTAATACAATAAGAAAAAATAAAATAAACACTTCAAGAATACTATATATAAGAAATATAAGAATGATATTAAGGACATATAGAGTGTATTTAATGATTCTAGTAAATTCAAGTCATCATAATAGAAAGGTGATGCTACAAAATAGTAGTTCAGTGTATGTATTGTGGAGTAGTTATTTGAGGTAAATTTTTATTACTCTTCTAATAATGAGCATGAATCATAAAATAAAAATATCTCAAATAAAGAAATAAATGAGAACTTAAGCATATTGGAAATCAACTATTAAATCCAAAAAAAGATAATAAATGCCTGAAAATTTATTATAATAAAATTTTTGGTCAAGTAGAAAATAAAAAATAATAATTTTTTAGACTCAAAGTGTATGTTCAAAAAATATAATACTGTAAATTCTTAAAATGAAAAAATAAATGAGATCCAATAGAAGGAGATTTAAAATTTCAAATATTTTGAAAGTGCCTTTACTAAATGGGAACACTATTTCAACGAAATCCTTGATCAAAATAAACCATGAAAAGAAAAATTGGGAATTAAAATCCACAGTTTAAGGTAAAGACATTATAGAAATTATTTTCATACATTATCTAAAAACAAACTGCTTCCCAAGGTTACTTTTTTTCATTATAGTGAAATGGAAATTTTTTACAACATTTGTGATTTAATAAAACATAAAGTGTGGGAAAAAATATTTTCTTAAAAAATATTTTCTAAAACAATCTAATTTTTTTTATAGAATGGAGAAAAAAAGTATGGATACCTATATGTCTTATTGATAACATTTCTGGACCCACAAGAATTTGGGTACCAAAGAACTCTATTGTTTGATATTTCATTTTTGAAAATTTACTTTGCGAATGAAAATGAAAACTAGTTTATAGATAGTGGTTTTTTTGAGGAATATGAGTCGATATTGATCCAACATTCAATCTATATCTAAAATAGATAGAGGATATTTCATTTTTGGTGATGGTTTAAAAGGAAAGATTCTTTTCATTGGATCAGTTGGAAACCCTCAGTCGATTCTCATCAAAAAAGAACTCTATGTTGGAGTATTGAAGAAAAACCTGATAAGTATATCTCAACATTGTGATAATGACTATTTTATTGATTTTTCTAACAATTGATTATTAGTTTTTATGGAAAAGTGTATCACGTTTCAAACACCCAAAACAAAAAATATTTAGACACGGGATCTTAATTATTTGTGTAGACAAAATATACATTGTTTAAATGATGAAATTGAATAATAATAGATTTGGTATAGAAGTCTTGGAAATTACAATGTTCATTAGTTGAGTAAAATTTCAAAAATTAATTATATTTCTAACATTACTGATCTCAAATAGTATATAAATAATCTATTTTATGTATGTAAAAAGGGAAAGAAACACTTGCCATCTTTCAATCTAATTAAAGAATTTTCTACATCTAGACCTCTTGATCTTATCAATATAGATCAATTTGTACCTACTAGAACTGAATTTATTGCTCGTAAGTTATTTTTTTATGTGTTAGTTGATGATTTTCAATATTTTCATGGCTTTATTTTTTAATATTCAAAATGGAAGCAAGTTATGTTTGTATAGATTTTTATAGACATGTGAAAAATGAAAAACATGTCAAAATCATGTCTCTAAGAAGTGATAATGGTGTGGAATTTGAGAATCATGAATTTAATTCTTATTGCTCAAATTAAGGAATTAAAAAAAAATTCTCTTTCCATGGGACACATCAATATAATGTTGTTTTCAAAAATTGTAACCTGACTTTGCATGAAATTTCTAGAACTATTTTGTGTGAATATAAGATGACCACTTATTTATGGGTTGAGGATTTTAATACAGTGTTTCATATCATTAACAGAGTAATAATAAGGCTTATTTTAATTAAAAATATATATGAGTTATGGAATAATATAAAAATCATTGTAGGATACTTCAATGTATTTTGATTCAAGGTTTATATCATGAATACCAAGGATATTCTTTGAATGTTTGATCCAAATGCCGTTGGAGGTATCTTCCTAGGTTACTCTACTGCTTCCAAAGTTTATATATTTTTCTATAAAAGTTCAAGGATTGTTGAAGAATTAGATAATGTGATGTTTTATGAAATTATTCCATTTGATCCAAAAATGATTCAAATTAATGATCAAAATAATTCAGTAAAAAATATAAGACATGAAGCTATATTTATTGACAAAAAGGATGATGATTTTGATCATGGTTACTTTAATCCAACTCCATTATGGTTCGACACTAGTGAACCAAAAATCGTGTTTCCTAGAATACCTAGAAACCTTAAAGACCATCCTTTAGAAGTTGTTATTGGAAACCTAGATAAAGGAGTAATAACTAAAAGAAATGTAAGAAATATATTAGAATTCACTGCATTTCGATCTCAACTATAACATAAATCTATAGAATAATCCTTATCAGATGAAAATTTGTTCTTTTGTATGCAAGAAGAGTTAAATAAATTAAAAATAAATAAACTGTGGAAATTAGTTTAAAGACCCTCAAACTATCTTGTGATTAGAGCCTTATGGGTTTTTTAGAAAAACAATATGATCATGCTGTAATAACTATAAATAAATATAAATTATTTTTCAAAGGATATAATCAAGAATAAGGAATAGATTATGAAGAATCCTCTTCCAATATAGCTAAGATAGAATCTATTTGAATACATTTATAATATGCCACATATATGAATTTTAAATTATATCAGATGGTTGTTAAATCTTCTTTTATATAATCTGTTTAATAAAGGATGTTTATGTAGAAAAACATTTTAGTTTTGAATATTGTCATTTTCAGAATTATTTATTTAATCTTACCAAGGATCTATATGGACATAAATAGGATCCAAGGTCATGGTAGGAAAGGTTATGTTATTTTATTTTATCAAATTATTTTATAGTATAAATGGTCGATCCTAATCTTTTTAAGAAAAATGTATCCTAAAATAATTTTTTAGTTTAAATATATGTAGGATCTTTTATTTTTGTATCAACAAAACAAAAAATTGTGCAATGAATTTTCAAAACTTATGAAACAAAAATTTGAAATGCATATGATGGGTGAACTAAAATATTTTATGGGATTTCATCTTTATCCAAAATATTTTTCATGTTATTTATATCGAAGAAAATATATACTTTATTTAATTAAAATGATTGGGCTTGAAAGCTATAAGACTTACTCAATTCATATGAGTTCCAATATCAAACTTGATTCAGATGCAACTTGAAAACCAATTAATAATAAGTTTTGTTGAGAAATTATTGGAAGTTTTTTGTACCTTTCTATAACTAAACAAGACATTATGTTTCTAGTATGAATTTGTGTACGATTTCAATCTAATCCAAAATAACCACATTTTAATTATATGAAAATAATTTTAAGATATCTAAAAGGAAGTATGTATCTTTATCTTTTTTTCCAAAAGCTATGATTTTAATTTAATTTCATACTCAGATGTTGATTTTTTTTATGTAGATTAGATAGAAAAATTACCTTAAGAACCTTCCAATTATTGCTAAATCCCTGGTGTATTTTTCTATTAAGAAAAAAAAATTAATAGAATTATCAACTGATGAAGCTGAATATATTATCATAAGATGTTTTTGTTAACAAGTGTTGTGGATGAAACACACCTCAATGTATTTTGAATTTAATTTTAATTGTTTTATCATAATATTTGATAGCACAAGTGCTATCCATATCTCAAAGAATCAATTAAACCATTAAAGAACAAATCACATTGATTTAATAAAACATTTATTGAGACATCACACACATAAGAATGATATATAATTATCATTCATTTGTATATGAAATCAATTAGTAGAAATTTTTACAAAGACTTTTTCTACTAACATATTAGATTTCATTAATTTATAATTCAGTAAGTTTGATTTTAATAAATACTATTTTAACGTTTTTTTATATTAAAAGAAAATATGTTATTTTCATTATTTAATTAAATTATTTGTGTCATCATTTTTAGAATTAGTCATATTAAATAGGTCATGTGACCTCGATTGATTAAAAATTATCAAGCACACTACTGAAAATGAAAATGATTTTGTATCAACATTATATGAAAAACAGCTTGAAAACCTATGAAATATCTCTATCTCTCACTGTCCCTGCTGAAACATTAATTACCCTAACCTTTAAATTCATAAACCCTTAAGACCCTTTTTAAATAAATAAAATAAGATAACTGATGGTTCCTTTTATAGTAGATTGAAAATACAAAGGATATTAAGTAAATTTTTAAATGCATGAGTTATTTATTTTCAATGGATGGAACAAACTGATATATTGTGGGAGAAATTCATAAATAATCTGGTATGAGAGAATGTCTTCAACGAATCACAACCATTTTTTGTATTCAATATGTAAGTTAATGAGTTTTAAAATTTATTAGTCTTTTATTTTGGTGAAGATAAAGACTTGGTTACCTCAATAGTAAACCATAAAAATATCTCAATAACCAAAATTCAGTTAGATAAATCCCATAAAATCCCTCATGAAGGTAACCCATTTTTCAAAAACTTATTATATCCCACGAATGGAGTCACCCCTCGAGAGATAATGCGGTCACTATTTATAATTTTTGTCATTAACATGATGAAAATAATGAATTTATAGCCTGAAAGAAAAGTGTTGACCAAGTTCATACGGTCAAGAATATCACAAAGAAATGGTGACTTTGAAAAAATTATTTTCCCAGATATTACTTTTCTTTGACTGTTTATGATAGAAAAACATGTGAATCTTGAAAGTTATATTCCACAATATATGGGTAAAATTCAAAACAAGTCTCTATATTCCTATTATGTTGGATGGATTTTAACACTTGTTTTTTTAAAAACTAGAATTATCTTGGATGATAATAATGCAACTTGGTGTCATGGTTTGACAACTTTGAGTACAATAGCTTTAAAAAACATGTGTTGTTTTGGGTATTTTTTAAGAATTTCGATTCCCTTAACCTGGATTATTAGAATAGAACCTACATCGACATAGGGAGAGTCATTTAATTTATAAGAGGTAACATTATTTTTTGAAGGATCCTCTAATAAAACTCATATAAGAAAATGTTAGGATAAAAAATGAACTCTAAAAATAAGGGGATTAATAGTATGAGTTGGCATTCAAACTGACCAACAAACTAGTTGTTTGGAGAGAACCACTCCTTCCCTGCTTTTGGTACTAGTAGAAGTTCACAAATAATGGATAACCTTGACTATCACTCCCATATTTATCATTGGTCAGAAAAATAAACTTTTGGTAAGATCAATAATTTATCATCTCATAATCAGTTGTTATTATAATGAAATGGAAAATAGATATGAAATAAGACTTGGTATAACTTAATAGCAAGAATCAAATCATGTCAAAGAAGTACCTGAGGTTATAAAAAAACAATTAGTTGGATAATAAATTACATAATTCCACAATTAAATTTATTCTCATGTTCTTCATGATGGTGAAAATGTATAAGTACTATAAATTGATAGAAGTGTTCCTAAAAGATCACAACATAAGTAATCAATGTTTTTGTATATAATAGAATTAGTAAATGCTCAAGTAATTGAATATAGTCAGTAAATGAGAAATGTTTCTAATAATATGTAATCAAATTATAAGATTCAATAAGTAATGTTGTTGGTTGATTCTATGATATTAGTGTTATCAAATTTATCTACTACAGTAATAGAATATGATTATGATCAATAGTAAATGTTAATATAATTATCTCATCTATTGATATGATTAATACATTTGTTGAGTCTCTACAGTGTGAAATAATATCAAGGGAAATGTTTCAATATATTCAAAAAAATGTGGTAGATGAAGTTAAAAGGTTACTAGTTTTTCCTAAGGAAGCCATTGAATATATTGATAAATCAACAAAGGAAAATATTTCTATGTCGAAGAATAATTTTACCAAATCCCAGGAAAATTAATTTCAAGTGTTATCACAGGACTACATAATATTTTTGGATCATTATCAAACAAATTTGATGTTATAGGAAAGAAATTTTAAGAGTTATCGGAAGTAGTTATTAACAGTATGAAAACTGGTTTATTAAAATATGATGAGGTAGAAGCTGATAGATTTGTAGAAGAATCATAAAGATAATTTTATATAAAATAAAATGAAATTTCTTATATCATTGGAATGTTAGACAGTCAGTAAAAAGTGTTGAAAATTTTGATATCAAATTACACCAGGGAAGTAGATATGTATAACATTGTTGGTAATTTCTCTCAACATATGTGGAATGGTTTTATAACAAATTAGGATATTGAAAAAAATGACATCATAAAATGTATTTACACCTATACAGATGTCTTATTTCCAATATGTGAAAGATGTTTTCCTAGACCACTAATTATAGATCGAAATCTGGACACCTCTCAACACCTAAAGGAAATATCTGAACCTTCTTAGTTCAATCAATGAGATAATAGTTGGTTTTGTAAAGAAGGGTATTTATCCATTCTTGAATCATACTCTAAATTTGCCTTTACCCATGCAGATAAAATTGATTTAGAGAGGAAAAAACAGCCTAGTCTCAACATCTAGACAACACCAGTAAGGTCTTCCAATAAATATCAACCAATTCTTAGAGCATCCCTTTTAAAGTTAGGTGATATTATCAGCAGAACACTTGATGATATTCTTCCATCATCCTTGTTACCTCACAATAATCTCTTATCATTAAAATTTATGACATTGAAAATTCATTTCATGACCAGAAGTTGATACAAACTCCTTATTCAAATTTTGGAATGATCTATCCAGGGGATGGTAACTCTTAAAATAAATTAATAATTTCAAATTTATGGAATTGATACAAATATTTGAATATCTTTAAGTTCACATTTCTTTAAATTATCTTAATGGTTTAATTTATTTAATTCTATTTATAAAATGTTTACTTTTGTTATACCCCTGTCTATTTTCTACATATTCAATATTCTTGTTTTATAATTTATTTTTATTATATTTTCTTTTCATCATTTTATGTTATACTATCTTAATATTTCACTATGAACTCTTCTTAATGAAATTTATTTTATTATTAGTAGTTTTAATCGGTTACTAACATTTTTGTGAAATATATAATGTATTCCTTATTCTACTTCTTTTTTATATCAGAAAAAGGGTTAGAAGGAATGGAAAATAAAAAATTTTAAGATTGTTTTCAAAAAGAAAAATAATAAAAGAAAACTCTTTATTTATAAACGTTTAGAGCTTAGTAAAATGAATTGTTTTTACCTATCATGGGTCTTATGATCATCAAAAAAGGGGGATATTATTGGAAATAATATGTTTCTCCAATATAACTTCGTGTTATGTGCTTTGTTGACTCAAAAAATAACGAATTTTATTCAGAAAAGTTTATTTTATGTGTTTTCGATTATATTTATCTTACACTATGTGTCCAAGTTTTTATTTTATGATATAAAAACATTTATCTTATGATAATTGAAGAAAATATTCATTTGATCAGAAGAAAAAATTGTCGAAATCTCTTCTACTATGTAATACTTTATCTTACGATATGTGTATAAGTATCTCAAAAAATATTCTTTAGTCAGAATGAAAGGACATTATCATCTAAAAATAATATTTATAAAAAGAATAACATGAAGAAGAAAAGTGTTACATTACAGTAACATTTTATCTTAATCTGGAGAATTATCTTACATTGTATTGAAGTTAACTTATATTATGAGGAAAGAAAATTTATCTTATAAATATAATATTATGATGAATAGTGACTATTGTTGGTATCATATTAATATATATTTTTACATATTGTCAATATTAATTTTATAATCTCTTGATAAGTCACTTCATGCCTTTAGAACACATCAAAAAATATTATCCATTTTATGAAGGATCGGTTTGCATAAGACTTCCCATGTATAGAAAAATCTAAAGAATGAAAAGATTTATTTCTCCACTACAACAAAAAGAAATTCCTATATTTTTAAAGTTTGGATGCATATCCTTAATATATTATCTCATTAAGATCCCCATAAAATCTCACCTGAACATTATAATTATCTTGCACTCAAGTTTAAATTTTATATAAAAATATCATTTAGACTCCATAAAAAATATCATAGCTAAGATAGTTGATTTCATCTTATCAACAACAAGAAAAACATCATAGAACTGTATATATTTGAAACCAAAAAAATTAATCATATTGTACTTATTAGTTATATCAGTTGCACTTAATATTATCCCAAGATACACCTTGGAGTCTATCATTTTCCAAAGGAGAATGTTTATCTATTATTATATGTTTCTTGTAACTATGTGTTTCATATGTTCACCTCAAAATTTTTGTTCATTTTAGTGTATTTAAACTCAATGAAAGAGTGGTCTTAAGACTGTGTATATGCCTTGTAATAGGAGTTCCGTGTTGAAATCTCTTGGACCTATATATTAAGTGATAGTTTCATTTACTCAACTGGGAGCCCCCAGTAAAAGTTTAGTTATAGTGAAAATAAAAAAACTCATTGAGTTGAGTGTTAGTGGAGTGGGCTAGTGGATTCATGTTCCCATAACTTCTATAATTCCATATGTTCAATTTCCTTTCATTACGGTTTCATAATTCCACTGCATATATTCTTAAGGAAAGAATTGAACTCACATACTTTGAAGAGGGTGGCATAAAATTGAATAAAAATGTAATAACTCAATTCACCCCCATAATAAGTTATAAATAAATTCATCACACGGGAGAACACATTTTGAGAATAATTCCATAATATTTGACTCACTACTAACCTCTTGAACTGCCTATATTTGAGTCCCCCTACATAGAAGATTAGCCATTTCATTTCCCTTTTGATGTGTATAAGAAATCTCAAAGTCAAAAGAGTGTAGGTAATAAAACCACCTTCACTACATCAAATTTATATATTTCTATGTAAATATATAATTGAGTACTTATTAGTCTGTGTACACAAAAAAATGATCTCCCAATAAATAATTCCCCAAAAACACAAGGCATTTACAACAGTAGCTAATACAAGATCCTGTGTCAGGGAAGTTCCTCTCATGTTATCTCTACTACTGATACATGTACACCATGAACTGGGCATAACATGATACCTGATAGATCTCAATACACAGTTTAGATTTTTCCCAGATCTGGAAGAATTAGGACTGGTGCTGAAGTCGACCTATCTTTTAGATTTGAAAAGGTAGTCTTGCGGGTATCAGACCATATAAACATCACACCATTATTATTAAATCTTATAAAAGGTCATGTTAAGTGTGAGAATTCCTATTAGAAACATCTGTAATATCTATCTATCCCCAAGAAACTCTATATATCATGGAAATTCTTGGGATTCCTCAAGATAACTACAACTCTCACCTTCTCTCAGTCAACTAATACTGCTGTTTCTAATATAATATGACCCTAAAAGTTAATATTATCCATCCAAAAGTGGCACTTTGTGAGCTTATCATTTAACTAATTCACTATCAGTGTATCCAAAATGATCTCAATATGTTTGAAATGGTTGTATCGATTATAAGAATTCACCAAGTTATCATCCATGGAAACCACTTCAAACGGATCCAAATAATAATAGAAAACTTGATTAATTAGAACCATGAAAACTACCAGCACATATGTGAGACCAAACGATGCCACCAAATACTCATTTAGACTATACCTTCTATGAAAATACATATGAGGTATGTCTGCAGGTTGAACATGCACCTGGTGGTAACCTGATCTCAAATATATTTCCAAGAACACTTAATCTCCTAGGAGATGATCAAAATGTTCATCTATCTATGGAAATGTAAATCAGTTCTTAACCATCAACTGGTTTAATTTATGATAATACACACATATCCTAATATTACCATCTTTCTTCTTTAAAAAAAATAGCTAGAAAAACCCAAATAGAATTACTAGGTCGTATAAACCCCTTTTCCTCCATGTCCTCTAGCTGACTCTTGAGCTCCTACAACTTCAGTATAGCCCTCCTATAATGAGTAATGGATATCGATGCAGGTTATAAACTAGATTGATAGATAATTTGACCTCACTCCCAGGTGGTAACCTAGAAAATTCATTTAAGGAAACATCCTTGAAATGATCAACTACTAGAGGGAAATATTCCTAAGATAATACCTAATCATCCATATACAAACATTCAATCTAGGATGTCATCCTTTTCATCCCACGATGCTATGGTCTAACTCGGATCACTTGGATATCCCATTAACCCACATAAATAAAAATTTCACCCTCTTGTGATGTGAAGGCCACAATTCAGGGAAAAAAATTGACATAAGAATGATACTAAACTATCCAATATATCTCAAGTATAACATCAAATCCTCTCATCTCATGGACAAAAATATATCATACAAAGTAACATCCACCAATCTCAATGGGGTAGTCCCTGCACTGGTGTCCACCCTCCATTATATACCCCAACAGAGTATCTAAGGTCATAATTCCATCATAAAACTAAACTATGATCCCAATGATCTCTAAAATAGGAAAATATATGAAACTATGGGTAGAACCTCTATCAAAAATAGAATATACCTCTGTAGATGCTACTAAGATCATACTTCTCAGCATAGATGGACCAGTGTTGTACTCCTTGAGGATTGGTTGTACAGAATAGATATGGTATGAACGGAAACCCTATGAAACAATATGATGTCCCTACCATTTTAAACATATTATTACATGATTTTAATCATAATTAAACATCAAATAAAAACCTAGGATTATAAATTGTAGTTTATTTGGAATATTAGATACATAATTAAATAACATGTCACCAAAATATAACATCTTTTATTTAATCTTCATAAAAATATCCTATATTACTTTGAGCCCTTACATATGTATAGGATAACCTAGGTAATACATGGATAATTTTATAAGCTAAAAACCCCATTAAGAGAGTAAACATAGTAATAAAGAATTGAACATGGGTTGGAAGACATAACATGACAACATATAAAGGAAAATAATGTGAATAAACATACAATATCCTAACATCGAGATCATGGGAACATGTAATAATGGAATCATAAAAGTGTTCCAAAAACATAAAACATGACATAATCATGATTCAAGGCTCATGTCACATGGAGGATCATGAGTCAATTCCAGCCACCAAGACCATTTCACATGGATCACGAGTAAAGGCTACCACCAAGACCATTGCACATGGAGCATGAGACAAGGCTAACCACCAAGACCATTGCACATAACATCTCATGAGACTAAAAATTACATAGTTAATTGGAGTGATAACGGCGTGAAACTATCATAAAATGTTCATGAATATGTGTGCCACATGAAAAAAAAACATAAGGGTTACCCATGGAGTGAAATGGGTACCATAATCATGTTATAAATTATAATAAATGGCCATATCATAATACTATTGATAAAAAAAGGGAATTAAATCATACATGGACATTATTAAGGTCAAATTTTAATATATCATGATATGTGATTTCAATGTTAAGTGAAAAAATTTAAAATAGTGTTTAATAAACTTTATAAATAAAACATTTTAGTTCAGTTTAAGGAAAATATTTAATATTCTTTAAAACAGAAAAGTCATATTTGATTGTATAAAACATGAAAAGAACCTAGATAGGTTTTCATGATAAAATGAGTATTTTAAGAAAACCACTGGTTAATTAAAAATTATTATAGAGTGTACATGAAAATGGGTAATAAACCGTGAAGTTCCCTTTAATCAGGTTTGACTGTCGAGAATAATTGAGAATATAACTTCTTTTAAAATATGTATTTCCCTATCATATAAGGATGTGCTGACATGGATACATGATTTAGGAAAATATACATTGAATGAATAAAAATTATAGAAAAATAAATAAGATTTAAATTGGGGTAAATATAAAGTGAATGTAATTTGAATGAAAACATGATTGTTTCAAAAGAATCCCTTACCTTATGTCCAAAAAAGTTATGAACTTGTACTTAATGTCCAAAATAATAAAATTAAATCCATTAATTAATACATTTCTAAAATTTTCTACAAATATTTGTTTTATTATAATTTTATTCAATTCAATTATGGCCTTTTTTGAGTTATAAGATACAATTTTATCATTCTGTATTGTTCAATTCTTTGGTTTTCATGATTGGTTCAATTTTATACATGTATGGAAAATCATGTAAAATGATAATATTTTTCCAGAATTGAAATTAAATGTTTTTAATGAACATAAATAATATTAAATGGTATTATATATCATTTTTTCATATTTTATTAGGATTAATAAGATAAAACATTAACGATAATTGTTTGAATTAATGTGGTAGTTTTTCGATCATCATCAATAAGTTTTCTTTCGTTTTTTAAAATCATGTTTATATATACTAGTTTTAAAATATTAAATAGTTTTTTATACATATATTATAATATTTTTTAACAATAATTTTTTTATTTCCATCATTGAATGGGGAATTTATAAAGAAAAACACATTGACTATGAAGGCGGTATATCAGCACCTTACGGAAAATGTTTTCATTTTTAGAATAAAAGAAGAGAGGAAGAGAAAAGATATTGGTTTGTTCTGTTAACATAATAAAATTATAGTATATAAAAAATAAATAATTTATCATGTAACTTGGATAAGGGTATTTTAGATATAATAAGAAAATAAAATTAATTGAAAAAAAATTAAAAGAAAAAGAAAGAGTTTTTTACCTCTTGAATTTCTCCCCTTGAGAACCTCCTTAGGCAAATTGAGTTTGGTATTTCTTTGAGAAAAAGGCTACTATATATAAGTGATACAACTGGGAGGATGATTTTATATAATATTGAAAAGCTTAAAGTCATTTTTGGTGTTAAGAGAAGAGGTTTTGATGGTGGTATTTATAGTAGAGGAGAGCGTGCTTTTTGATTATTTTATTCATTGTTTTATTATTTTTATCAAGGAAATCAATAACGTTGAATATTGTGACTAAATACAATAACTAGTTCATGTTATTTCGTTAAAATGGTCACATAATTCATCCATGACTCAATCATGACTCAAAAATTCATTTATTTACTTATGTGATAAATTATCACATTTCACTATTCAAAAAAAATTTAACTATTTTAGAAAAATCTCAAAAATTCGCCCTAAAATTTTTTAAATGTGTAGAATTCCATATTTTATGAAATTAATTTTCTAAATATTAGGAATTTTAATTTTATATAAAATCAACATTTATTTGAAAAATACCAACTTTAAAACTATAATTGATTTTACAACACTTTGAAAAATTAATTAATCTATCATAAAATTACTTTATAATCATAAAAAAATGATAATTAATGAATCAATATTATAAAAAAAATTTCTTTTAAATTATTATAACAATGAAAAAATTTTAATAAAAAATTATATTTCATAACAATATCAATAATTAATTTATCATTTTTAAAACATGTATTTACTTGTACATTGATATAATTTTATCATATTTTCTTTTATAAGATGGTTAAGTTTTATATATAATTTATTTGGTGAGGTTATTGTTCTATTGGTAATATTACTATTCTTAAGGGTCACATTACTATTCTAATGATATATTTATTATTCAATCAGTATAGGTTACTTAATTTCTCAAAATCCCACTTAATTCATTCATTATTCATTTATAATATTTGTATTATGTTCTCTATGGGGTTTTTTTGGTTTATACTATATGAAATAATTATAATAAGGAATATTTCATTGATATAATTCTCGGTCGTTACAAACAACCAAACCACCCAGAGAAATCCCACTCAAATTTATAGTTACAATTGGTGTCTAGCTACCTCAGCCACAACCACCACCTCAACTTAAATGACTACTACTTCCCCAGCTCAGAGCCAGATGTGGATCTATAAATCCTGCTACTGAATGTAGAGCCATAGTTGATACTTGTCACCTAACTTATGGGTGGAAGGTCCTATAAAACACTATACATGGGCCATCTATCTATAAGATCAGTACTTGACTTGGTCTCAATCACAAGGATTCCACATATGTTCCATTCTTCTACACTGATGATAGAAATAGATCTACTAGCACTAAAGGGTTGGATAGTACTCCCCTTATGAGAATACTCAAAAAGGTTCTTCCTAACACTAGAAAACGAACCACTAGTTTGAGAGTAAAAACTACCCTAGTCTTCACCAATATCTTCTCTTGGGTTCTGATCTATAATAATCACATAATTCACTATCTCGGTAATAGTATCCAACCTAAAACATTTAACTAAGATCAAATGAAATGTATGGGACTTTCTTCAAATGATCTCTCCCTCAATGCATCATCAGAAAGATATATCGGAAAAAATGATGAAGCTCTATAAAGTGTACTATATATTAAATAACATTTATTGCACCCAGATCTCTATGCCTAAACTCACTCACCCTTTCAACTCTCAATGTCTTGAGAAAAATGTAATCATAATACCTAGATTGGAAATCACTTGGAAACATATCTCACTGTGTATCATCCGGGTTCAAAAAATCCTACTAGTGTTTCACTGTTCCTAGAAGAATATAAGTTTAGAGATTCACTCTCAACTCAAGAGGTGTCTCCATATGCTCAAATATTGAAAACGTAGTCTCAATCAAAAGTTGAGCAGCCTATAGACATCCATCCCCTAAAAATATGTGAGGTTGTTGTAGTTGGAACACACATGTCAACTCTACCATAGATAAGATAGGTTGTGGTACCCCCTGAATGATTTTCATATAGAGTATGAAACCCTCATGGAATTGTTACTCAGCACCCATATCTGGTACAAGTACCAATGTTTTATATGGCACTACATGAGGATCTACTATTATCCCATGGCCCACCACCACTGCAGCATGTTTTTCACCACCCTCCCGGCATACGAAAGGAGGTCGTCATGGAGGAATGTATCTATAATGATAAATAAACACCACAAAAAATATGGATATGAAAATATCATATTCTAAAGTGTTGGAAATCATGAAGCATACCTATAAAAAAACACCCACCTCTTCTTTATCATAAATATATCACTAGGTAAAAAGAAACAATTGTAAAAATCACTAGAGAAATTTCCTACTAAAAATTCTAATGTTGGTTCAAGTTCCGATTCACTATTTTTGACAAATAAATTCAATTATTAAATTCACATTTATATCACTATTCTCTATAATTGGTTGAACCTAATGTTTGAACAATTCTTATTCCAAAATTTTCCATACAACTCATGAACTAAAATGTGGCATCCACTAAATCCATACGACGATAAGTTCTAGTCCATCTGATCAATGGTCTATGACTCATCATTTTATAGTTGACTTTTTAGGTTATCTACTATACCCTAATCAGGAATAAACTATTTAGGATATATAAGGAACTCCAAGTACCAAACATGTTTCTCAATTACCTGTAAGAACACTATCAATATAAAAAATATATCATACAAGGAACATAACAAAAATGCATGCATTCAAGTAATGTATCCTCTATGGAATGGCACAATTCATGTAATGTGAATCCTAACAGTTTCCCAAAATTATTCATGGGATGAGTACCCTCATATCATCAGGAAATGGGAAAATAGATCCTCAATCATATCAATAATAATTTCACAAGTCAAGTGCATCACCCAATAGTGGAATATATAAATTATAATAAGAAAAGTTCAGAAAACATAAATTCTTGTTCTAGGAAATTTGGAAATTTCATGTACATGGGTTAGCAGCACCTAGGCACAAATAATTCAATATTCTAATACATTCGTAAGCTATTTCCTTGTTCAAAAATATTAATTCCAAATAATAAAAAATTCTCTGATACCACTTTGTTACTTCCTATATCGTATACTACTAATTGTGCCTTGAGATAATCGGTCACATGGCCTAAATTATACCTTCCAATATGCAACATGATTCTTACTATGAGTGAGGAAATAGGGTGTGTCTTTTGAGAGATAATTCCCTCATGTCAGTCTGTACCATAGTGGTAATAATCATAACATCCAATAACAGAATAAGATAAATCATCCATATAGAAGAAAATATATCCACTAAAGAAATATATAAACCAATCCAAAAGTAATATCATATATATTAATGTGTCAGGTCATCTCTATAAAATCTAGAAAATAGTTATACATGAAACCAATACAATTAATGTGTCAAAATACTAAAAATACCAAAAATGATTTTCTATTTAAAGCATCATGATCCTATCTAGGTCATGTTCTCCCCTACTCCTAATAATGGAACAAATCAAGCATCAAACTATTGGAGATTGTCCCAGTCCCCACCTATATCAAATAAGTCATCTGAGTACCCAACGACATCCCAGATAGGGTGTGAGATAGCACTCAGTAGGCCACCACCAACAATATCTATAACAAATCCAGTCAGTGTGATATAAACAAAAGTAGTGCAATATATAAAAGTTCTAAAAGTTATAAAAGTAAAGTGATGCAATTAAAGATGTAAGTCTATCTAGACATATATCCCTAAAGACAATAGTTAGGCTCCCATAATAAGGGAAGTGGTAAAACAGAAATAATAAAATGATATTGTATATTATACCAACTGGTGTCAATTACCCATAGTAGAGATATTTTGGAAGAATATAAATAACACTACATTACCCATGTTGTGTTCTAAAATGTATAACATCAATATAGGCCAAGATGTATAACCCATCATATAATACCATAACTTCCATTTTGTGTAAACAGGTTTTATACACAATGGACATGCCCTGTAATCAAAAGTTTCAGACCACAAAGGGGATATCGAAGGTATAGAAGACCAAGGAATCCAAGTTGAATCTGAGTAGTATCCTGATGGAAACTTGTTAAAAGCATGGGTGGACTACTTAGATCAAGTCAAAAGAATATATCCAACATAAGTACAAAAAAGCTATATCCATAGGGGTAACAAGGCTTCAGTTATCCTATAGAATCAAGATCCAAGGGTAAAATGGGAAAAAGACATTCACAACCATAATCATGTTCTATATGGTATAAATGTCCAGGGATTCCTATGGAATTAGGATCCATGGAGTTTTTCTACGTAATCCACTACCATCAGAATTGTTTATCTTGTTTTATTCATCATTTCATAAACATTCACATTTTAAAAGTTCTTCCAAATCATTTTCCAGAATCTCTATAAAATCCATTTAAAAAATTTAACCAAATAAAAATCATGCAATCACATAGAAAATAAGGCACAACCATCTCATAACAAATATTTTCAAATGATTAAATTTAAAGTATCCCAAAATTAGTGTTGAGATCACATTCACTAGATGGGGTGGTATAACATAAATAAAAATAACTGGCTTACCCCATGGTTTTCCTCGGTTGAGGCTAAATGACCTCCAATAATAAAATAGTACTCAAAGGGAAACATAATAGGTTCCATTTTGTTCAAATCAATCATTTAATTATTTTAAGAGTCACCTATGAAAAGTATGGTGTGTAGAAAAGTGGAAACTATTCTTATAAAACACCAAATACCTGGAGAAAGGTATAAACCACCTATAAATGGTATATAGTATATAACTCATCTTGTATTGACCTTTGAATTCATCTCGATCGAGAGAAAAATGAAGATGGTAGAAAATAATGAAAATAGAAAATATTAGCTTTCACCTAAATAACTCCATAAGTACCATGTAAAATGAAGTATGGCACAAGATAAATAAATTAAATACTTAAATGGATTCAAAAAAGACAAACAATTCTTGAATCAAATGTCAGATGATGAAATAGTGGGCATGCATAGCCCTTCATCTTTAATGGGAGGAAAAAGAGCTCCCTAATGCAGTTGATTGAAGAAATTAGGAAAGGTGTTGAAAATATATTATTTTAATGGAAACATGTCATTTACCTTCATTTAAATGGGTCACATGGTTTGGCCACACGATTGGAAAAATCATGTGCCAAGGATTCTCCCTTCACTTTCTCAAGGGGAACAACACATGGTCATCGCGCTTGGATGAAAAACCATGCAGTGACTATGACCTAATCCTTTTCTAAAAATTTTGATGGATCACATATGAGTTCCCCCAAAGATTCATCGTTTCCTCAAACCATGTGACCTCCTCTAACCCACTATCCAACCTCACATGGTATACATAAACCATGTGCCTTTATTCACATGGTTTATTCTAACTAAACGTCCCAACTATTTTCATCCAAAATTTGGGCTTTAGGATCTGAACAGGCCTCAGACACCCCCGTAACTCTCATGATTGCATTATTCACTAACATTAGGTCAAAACCATTGACTTAAATGAAATTGAATCCATACATCATAGTAAAACTCAAGATCATATAATATTCCCCCTTAAATCAATTTGTCCCCGAATTTCCCTTCTAATGGTTGTTAAGAATCACCTAAGAATAACTTAGGCCACTCATCACATACATCAGACTCCAACACCCATGTCTCTCCCTGTAAATGGGTTTTCTATCATTACACCTATATTAGATGAACTGACCATCCTCATAGAACCACTGTGCTTTTATCAACAACATGAATAGGTTGATCCTTACAGGAGGAATCAACATGTAACTCCACCACCTTGAGAATAAAAATATAAAATTGTTTCGAGTGATAATGTTGCAGTTGAGATAAGTTGAAGATGTCATACATGGATTTGTAACTTTGAGGTAACTGAAATCGATAGGATAGTGGCTCGACTCCCTCTATAATCTCAAATGGATTTACATATCACAATGAAATATTACCTGATCTTCCAATCTATCTATGTCCCAGCCTCAGTGAGATGTGCAAAAAGACATGATCCATGACCTCAAACTCCATTGGTTGTCGATAGTGATCAGTGTAATATTTATGACTTCATATTGTAGTATCCATCAATTTATGAATCAACTAGACCTTCTCTAAATTCTCCTATATGATACGAGGTCCCAGTAAAGTTGTATCACCCAGATCTAACTAGAACAGGGGTGATCAGATTGTCCTACTATAAAAATCATCAAAAATGTTATCTATATAGTCTCTTGATAGCTATTATTATAAGAAAACATACTATGTTGTATATAACTCCCTCAATATCTTCAAAAATCTAGTACACATTCTCACAAAATGTTCTAGAGCACATGAATCATGTGCTCTAATTGGCCATTAGTCTGAGGGTGGAATGATATTCTCAAAATCAGTTATGTACCCAAATCCCTATGGAATATCATCCAAAATGAGAAGTAAACTAGTTTCCCTTTTCGATTCAACCACCTAAGAACCCTGTGAAGTCTAACTATCTCACATATATAGAACCTCCCATGATCATCTACAAAGAGGGTAACCCTATTCTACAAGAAATTAGAAAAGTTCATGATCTAATCCTTATTAAACAAAATGGAATCACTGCCTCAATGAATCCTTCAAAAACTAATCAAAAGATCCATCAGAACATCTCCTCATTTCCAATTAGTAATGGGTAACTATTGTATAAATCTTACTAGTTGCTGGTGTTCCTCCATCATCAACTGACAGGTGGAACACCTCATGAAAAAACCAGCTACCTCATGTTTCATGCCCATCCACTAATATTGGAAACATAAATCATGATACTTATGGTAAATTTTAGGATGTTCATCCTAAACATAGTCATGAAACTATCAAATCAACTCCTCATGTATGTATTCTTAAACCCATAGATGAGCATGAATACATATAATTTCATCCCCTCCCATATTATAACCAGGGGGCAGGTCCTCACCAACCACACTCTCCCATATGTCTAGGCTTTTAAAATTTGATAGTGTTGGTTAGAGTGGACACTCATGAAGGGGTGGGGAGGGGTGAATTGAGTTCCAATTAAAATTTCCGTTTAAAAATATTTCTTTTAAAATCCCCAAATTTAAAAACAATGTTAAACTATAGTGAATCTATACATAGTGTAAATGTTCATTTAGTTTCTCAAAGATTTATTAGGTCTCAGTTGACATAATCTGAAGATTAAATGAACTTTTGAAACTAACTTACTGGTTTAAAATAAGTATAAACACTTGTTAATTTAACTATCAAAGTAGCTTTAAAATAGTTTTGTATTTAAAATTAATAGAAGCGAAATAAATATATAGTATACTTATAGATTTAAATTAAAATGCACAGAAGATGTAACTAAGTGGTTCAGTCTCAAGCCGAGACTTAGTCATCTCAACAATTAATATTAAATTGATCAACACCCTATATTGGGGAAAACCACAGTGAACACACTGTTCAGGTACAATGACCTCTACCACAGTTCTACGTGGGAAAACAAACAAAATCTCACATTTTTCTAGGTCTTACTCGACCTCTACCACTCTCCACAGTGGGAAATAAAGAGTTATGGAGTTTAAGTGAGGATTTAAGAATCCTCTAATTTAGATCAGGAGATATTGTGTGTGTAAAATAAATAGGGTACACACACTGCTCAAAATGTAAAGATAGAATGACTAAATAAATTGAGAAAGAGTTTAGAAAAGCTTTAGTGATTGGCAGTGTAGCTCTGGACTCGTTTGATTGATCAAAAAAATTTCTGAGTCCTTCTCTGATTTTTGTTCTAAAAATAGAGTATTGTTTTCTTCTTTGGTTCTTGGTCCTAGCATCCTGAGTGTATGAAGTGTTTTTTGTAGTTCTTCACTCAAGGTGCATCTTGTGTTCTCCTTGAAAATGAGTAGCTTTGTATATGTCCAGTGTTCTTGGAGTATGGATTTTTCCTTTCACAAATGCTCCACATTTGAATGATGTTCAGCGCTTTTATTTTTCACCTGGGTTACTTCTTAGTTCCTGGATGCTTGTTGTATGCACACCCAGCGTTCTCTTCCTTTCATCATATTCACCTAGGTATTTAACTTCCCCTTTGTAGCTTTCAGATCCGGCAAATGGGAATGATTACCATTTGCATGGGTACTCGGTATGGTTCCCTGACATGGAAACAAAGATCATTAAATAATATTAACTCTATTAAAAACACCCCATGTAACCATTAGCTTAATAAAGAAATAGTATTGAGGGTATAGAGTTTCACTGGTTGCACAATTATTAGTAGATCATGTTGGTAAATGTTTACGGTGGCCTTTTGTGTAGCAGAACCTTCCATCGGTAGCTCTTTGAACTTGCATCGGTAGCTTGTTGGTATCAGTAGATCTAGGTATCAGTAGACTTGATCTATCGGTAGCTCGGTAGACTGGTTCTATTAGTATCTCTATACTTGTATCGGTATAATGTACTTGTATTGGTATAATTACTCTATTGGTAACTATTTGTGAACTGGCTCTATCGGTTGACTTCTATCTATTTGTAGCTCTTGTCTATTTTTCAGTCGGTAGCTCGGTAGAGTGGTTATATCGGTAGACTTCCGCATATCGGTAGCTCTGGTTTGTGATTCAGTACTCGTATCAGTAGGATTAATCTATCGGTAACTAATGGTAGACATGCACATCAGTAGCTATATACATATCCGCGACCTTTGTGTATCGGTGACTCTATCTATCGGTAGACTAAGTCTATCGGTAGACTGAGTACCGGTAGCTCTTTATCAGTAGCTATATGTATATCAGTGACTTATACTTATCTGTTTTTATGGAAAACACATTTGATTGAGTTAGAATTACATTAGAACTCATATAAACATGGATAAACAGTGATTTACATATTCCATAGATTATTTTAATATTATTATCACCTTGATTATAGAATATCATTGATTGGAAAGAATTAATATATAAATAAACATTAATTGGGATTATCAAAGTATATTAAATCATAATAGGGATTATCAAAACAGGTGAGGTCAACAATCTCCCCCTTTTTGATAATCACAACTTATGATATTATTTTTTTATAAAATAGTGAGGAGTTGTATCAGAGGATATATCATTAAATGCAATTATCTCCGAGAAACAGTATGTTATCGAACATAATGGACCAGAGGTGGAAGAAAATGTGATAGCATAAGAGATAAAATTAAATGAAATGATATCTATAATAAAATTTAGGGGCATCAAAGAGTTAGAGAAAATGGTATTAGATAATGAAATGTAACAGAATCTGAGGGGCAAAGCAAGATATCTCTTAGATAAAATAAATTCTCCCCCTTTGTAAAAGCTTGGTAAAATATTTCTCCCCCTTTGTGATAATCAAAAAGTGGGAAATAGTAAGAAATAGAAAAATTAGCACAATGATAATGAAAGGAAATCCAATTGTATTAGATGTTGCAAAAAGGTACAGAGACAGAAAACAAAATACAATGGATTCCTATCAAACATTATAGCCACTTGTTCAATCCACATCATCAATGTGAGTTTTGTCTTTTGGTTCAGAAGAGGATTCAGGTGATGTGGATGCTGGTGAAGGCTTAGGAATTCCGGAAATGATCATAGGAGGCTGAGCCAGAGAGACTGTTCCTGGTATGTACTGAGGAGTACTTTTTGTGATCATAGGTGTGAGGCTTCGAATTGCTTGAGCAGGAGTCATCTGAATTGGAGAAGCAGCAGAGGCAGAGGCTGGTAAGGCTGGAGCGATAATCACCAGCCTGTCATCAACATGCATAAAAGGCAGAAAAATATTTCTGAAATCCATAATTATTCCTCCTCCTCTCTCCATAGCATATATTAAGTCATCCTTGTTCTCCATATTTGTCCAACAATTGAGTCAATTCCCTTAGCTTGATAACTTGCTCTCTGAATGATTTATTGACAGGAGGCAGCTTCATATTTTCCAATAGAAGTTTGAATTGATTGTTGAGTTGATTTTTGGTGAAAATCTTAGAGAAATAGGAGTCCAACTTTTCTTTCACTTCTTTTTGAGAGGCAGATGCTTCTCTCATGTAGTCTTGGACTATCTTCATTATCTATCAAGATGAATCTCTGGTAGAATCACAACTCTACTAAGCTTAGATGAGTCCACAGAGCCACTGGTTGAAGCTTGACCAAGCTCCTCCTTTATCACAGCTCGAAATTGATTCAAATCTACTGAGGGTTTAGATGCAATATAACTAACCGAGAAGGTTACTATTTCTTTGATGTTCTTGGTCAACCCACTGATAAGGTTTTGAACTTGATAATCCTTGGTTTTAACATGATATTTCATGGAAGTTTTAAAACATTCAAACCCTGAAATAATCTGTATTACCACACTCTTGACATAATCTAAGTCCTTGTCTGCTTGAGATTTGAGCTCATGTAAGATTCTAAAGAAACAACAGATTCCTTTAGAGCTTCAAGATCCGCTTCAAGTATAGAAACTTGAGCCTGGTAGTATTTAATGTCTTCCACTATTTATTCTATAAAGGTTGAAAGATTACAACCTAGAGAGAGTTAAAATGATCTTTCCAACATCCTCATCTCTTCAGCAAAACAAAGCATCATCTCAGTAACTGAGGCATTAAAAGATTATTTCAGCTCATCGTTCATGGATTCTAGATCAGCCCTGGTGATCATATTAGCAGGTGCAACTGCATTGGGTACTCTTGTAGATGCTAATATGACCACTGAGTCAATAATGATTGATTGAACTGAAGAGACCAGAGAGACTTCCATATTCTTTACCTCTTCCACAAAACTGTCCTTACGTTTTTTCTTTAAAGTATCCAGGTCATGTATTCAGACCACATCTTCAGGTAGCAACTCAGTCTCAACATCATAAACAGTTTTTGGTCTATTGAGATATGCTTCATTGTCAGAATCAGGATAGTCTAAACCACAAACAACAAAACCTGGGTCTTCTGCCCAATCTTCAATATTAACAGCCACTGTAACATTTCCAATCTTGGATTGATGCTCCCCCTCAATTGGTGAACCCTCAAGTTAATCAACAGAATTATCATCAATATTATCAGCAGGTCTTTCATCCTGAAGATAATCATCCACTATCAATTCTTTCTCTGAAATAGTAGGAGGTTTCTCTGAATTAGGTACACCTTCTTCCACTTCTCCTAATTCTTCCTATGTAGGGAGTAAAAATTGTCCAATAACTGGACTCATGCTCAAATCAGCTGACAGAGATGCTTCACTTTCATGAACGTCTTCTTCATTTTCTACAGCAACCACTTCAACATCCTCTACAACAGCTTCTTCCTTATCTGATTTATGTTGATCTTGATCTTTAGGAGTTGGGCTAGGAGTTAAGTCAGGGTCTCCTCCTTCATCAGCAGAGGACTCTTCCTCTTCTAAATCATCACTGTATTCTGGATTCTCTTCATCTGGTCCCAGACATGGATCCCTCACATCCTTTGGTCTTGAAGGATGATTCACAGGATTAAATTTGTCATACATCTTCTGGTCATCATTGACCCATTCTCCTCTCCAAGGGTTCCAATTGATCCTCATGTATTTGCAGACTGTACAGGTTATACAGAAGTTATTCTAAACTACCATTGTCTCATCATGAGACTCAGCTACCCCTTTTACTTTAATCATCACAGAGATTAATTTAGAAAAGAATCGGGCATTTGTCTTTGATTTCGGCCTTGTCATGTCCTCCATTTGGATCATCAACAATCTGCCCAAATTAACTTTTGCATAATTCTTTAGGAGATGCAGGAGATAGATATCCTGATATCTCAAATTGGAAAAGTCTCTTCTCCTTATTATGAAGACATGTTGCACAAATTTGAACATCAATCTGTTCTCTCCATCCATTTCTACAGCAACTACTTGTCTTTGACTTCCATTACCAGTCAGCTCTTCCAAAGCTGTCTTATAGTTGAAAATATCCCTGGTAGGTGTCATGGATCGTGATACATATCCAGATACACCTTCATGAAGAACTTTTAAGTACTCATCCCATTCAACAGATAAAAATGACATCTACTTTCCATTCACAGAAGAGTTTAGTCTATTTTCATTCTCATATTTTTCAATGCTCACAAACTCATAAAATTGTTTCACTAATTTTGGAAAGTAGGGACCATTGTTGTTCGAAAAACTCTCTACCCATTTTTGATTTTCATGTACTTTGAGCACTAAGGATTTTCTAGGAAGCATCCATTCTACACACAGCTCCTTTTCAATTACAATAACTCGTTTCTGCAGATGAGGATTCATTGGTCGTCCCCCCAACCATGTTCTAGTAACACTACCACTTGCTTCTTTCTTGGTCTTCTGCTTCTTTGTTTTTGGCTCAACAGATTCATCTCTAACGGTAGGATGATTGGTTTTTTCCCTCTCGGATTCGAGGTATTTAGGGTTCTCTAAGGATTTGGGATCTATGGTTTTTGGGTAATGGTTTTAGGTTCGGTGGATTGAAAATTAGCTCGGACTTTACTTTTATCATTTAGAAATCATAAAATAAATAAATAAAATGAAATAATGCAAAAATGATTCATATTATGGTGGAAGACAGAAGTTTAAAATAGCGCACTCATCGGTGATAATTCCAATCAGTGAGGTTACATCGGTGAGGATTCACATCGGTGATAGTTTCACGTCGGTGAGAATTTCACATCGGTGAGAATTTTATATCAGTGAGAGTTTCACATCGGTGAGAATTTTACATTGATGAGAATTTTACATCAGTGAGGCTAGCTACTGATCAAGGTTAAACATACCTAACTCATGTATAATGTAACTTTACCTATCTGAACTCAAAGGTTTAGTGAATATGTCAGCTAATTGATGTTCAGTACCAATAAACTCAAGAATAATATCACCCTTTTGGTAATGATCTCTCATGAAATAGTGCCTTACATCAATGTGTTTGGTCCTAGATTGAGACACATGGTTTTTCGAGATATTTATTGTACTAGTGTTGTCACAGTTGATTGAAATGTGCATAAAGTCATATCCATAGTCCAAAAAAGTATGTTTCATCCATAGAATTTGTGCACAGTAACTACTAGCAGTTATGTACTCAGCTTCAGCAGTGGACAATGCTATAGAATTCTGCTTTTTACTACACCAAGATATTAAGGATTTTTCCAATATATGACAAGTTCCAGATTTTCTTTTTCTACCCAAATTGCAACCAGCATAATCAGTATCTGAATAACTCATTAAATCAAAGGACTATCCTTTTTGTAAAACAAACCTAAGTTTACAGTATGTCTAAGATACTTAAAAATTCGTTTAACATCAAGTAAATGAGATTATTTTCGGTTATCTTGAAATCTTGCACACATACACACACTAAACATAATATCTGGTCGACTAGAAGTAAGGTAAAGTAATCTTCCAATCATACTTCTATAATTGGATTGATCCACTGGTTTCCCAGTTTCATCTGTATCCAATTTACAAACAGTACACATAGGAGTTTCACTTTCTTTAATACTATCCAACCCAAAACGTTTTAAAATATCCTTTTTATATTTACTTTGACTCAAAATAATACCATTTTCATTTTGGAAAACATGAAATCCAATAGAATATTTATGTTCTCCCATTACACTCATTACAAACTCATTTTGCATACTCTTTGAAAAATCAGTACATAAGGAATGTTTAGAAGATCAATGAATAATATCATCAACATAGATTTATAACAGTAAAACATCTTTCGAAATTATTTTAATAAAAAGAGTTGGATCAACAATCCCTTTAGTAAAGCTTTTTGAAAAAGAAAACTACTAAGTCTATCATTCCAAGCTCTTGGAGATTGTTTTAAACCATATAATGCTTTAAAATGTTTAAAAACATTATTTGGAAAATGAGGATTAGTAAATTAAGGTCGTTGTTCAACAAAGACATATTCGAAAATAAAACCTTTCAGAAACGCACTTTTAACATCCATTTGAAATAACATGAAATTCAGATGAGCAGCATAGGCAAGTAAGATCCTAATAGATTCTAATCTAGATACAGGTGCAAAGGTTTCCTTATAATCTACAGCTTCCTCCTGACTATATCCTTGTGCAACGATCCAAGCATTGTTTCTAACTATGTTTCCAGATTCATCAACTTTGTTTCTAAAAACACATTTAGTGCCTATTGTTAAAGTTTCCTTAGGTCTGTCAACTAATTCCCAGACATTGTTTCTTTCAAATTGATTTTATTCTTCTTGCATAGCCATGATCCAAAACACATCATTGATAGCATAATTAATATTTATATGTTCTAGCTGTGAAAGAAAGGCTTGATGTTCAACCCGGTTTCATAGAGAAGTTCTAGTCTATGTCCCTCTATCAAGATTACCAACAAAAACATGTAAAGGATGATTCTTTCGAATCCTTGTTGATCTAGTAAAGGTAGGACTATAAATTTCAGGTTCATCTCCATGTTCGGGTTCAATAGATGTAAATTCTGGAACATTACCAGAACTGGATGTTTTTACAGCAGGTTCTTTAGATTTATCATTATGGTCCAGAACATTCAAATCTTCTTCAAGATTTTCAAGAGATGTTTTAGGCTCATGTGGATCAGTTTCATCAAACTTGATGTCAATAGATTCTTCCACACATTTGGTTCTTTTATTAAAGACTCTATAGGCTTTAATAGTTAAAGAATAACCATGAAAAATTCCTTCATCACTCTTAGAAGAAAACTTTTCCATATTATCCTTAGTATTAAGAATAAAAACATTGCAGACAAAGACTCTGAAGTAACTAATTTTAGGTTTTCTATTATTCCATAGTTCATATGGGTTATTCTTGAAAACATTTCTAATTAATACTATATTAATAATATAACAGGCTGTATTCACAGCTTCATCCCAAAAGTAATTAGTCAGGTCATATTCGTTAAGCTTGGTTCTAGCTATTTCCTAAAGGGTTCTATTCCTTCTTTCTACTACACCATTTTGCTGAGGTGTCCTAGGAGTAGAAATTTTTTGACTATAGCCATTGTGTGAGCAATAAGATTCAAACTCTTTATTTTCAAACTCACATCCATGATCACTTTTCAGGGTTTTAATCATAAGTCCACTAGAATTTTCTACAGATTTGGATTATTTAACAAAGTAAGAAAAATCTTCACTTTTGTGAGATAAGAATTATACCAAAGTATATCTAGAAAAGTCATCTACTAGGATATTGACATAGTTATTCCTATTTAAACTAGAAAATAAATAAGGTCCAAACTAGTCCATGTGAACCAACTCAAGAGGTTGAGAGGTTTAAACTTCTTTCTTTGATTTAAAAGAAACATTATGTTGTTTTCCCTTTTGACAGGGATTAAAAACTTTTTCATTTGGGAATTCAAGTTTAGGTAGGTCTCTAACTAAGTTCTTCCTAGTCAACTTTCTATGTGAGTAGATATTGCAGTGTCCTAATCTTCTGTGCCAAATCCAATATTATTTATTAAAAGTAATAAAGCAAGTAACATTTTGCTTAGCTAAGGAATTTAAATCAACATCATAAACATTTTTATTTCTCAAGGAAGAGAATACTAAAACATTTTTACAATTAAAAAAAATAAAAGTATCATTTTAAAATTTCACATTAAATCCATCATCACATAATTTAGAAAAACTTAACAGGTTATACTTAAGTCTATCAAAAAATAAAACTTTAGAAATCAAAACTGAATCAGTGTTACCAATCTGGCCTAGGCTAATGATTTTTCCATTACAATTATCACCAAAGGTGACATGGCCTCCATCAACCTTTATTAAGCTCTTGAATCTTGAATAATCTCCAGACATGTGTCTTGAACATCTACTGTCCAAGTACCATACCTTCTTGTGAGAACTCTTCAAACAGGTTTCCTACAAAATAGATTTACACAGAAAATGATTTTGGTGCCCAGATCTTATTGGGTCCAGCTAGGTTTGCAATCAAATACTTATGTACCCATATTTGTCTTATAGGTCTCATATAATTTACATAATCAATAGATTTTGAACGATAAAATGTATTTGATCTATAACCATATTAATAACTAGTTGAAACATAGGAATTTCTAGAATAGGAATAAGCAGAATTTTGTCCAGACTTAGAGATAAATTGAGTTTTAGTGAACTGTCTCTGTCCAGGTTTGTATCCCAAACTATTAGTGTATTTAGGTTCAACTTTATTTTCTAAAATTTGAGTTAGATTATCTTTTCCATTTGTGAAAATTTCTAAGTCCTTTCTATGTTTCTCATTAGACATTTTAAATTTAGTATTTTCATTTAAAAGTTGAGCATTCTTTTCTTTTTCTATATCAATGGCAGATTTAACAATGGCAGTAAGAGCATGATGTTTCATTAGTGACTTAAATTTCACTTTATGTTCATTTCATGTATCTTCCATCATGTTACAGTATTCAAAAAAGTCATCCTTAGACATATCTTTAGAATCAGAATCAGATTCTGCATCATCTCCCTAATAATAGGAATTTAAAATAGGAGTATCTAAAGTTACCTCAGATGTGTTGGTCATGAAACACATATTGGGACGATGCTTCTCAGAATCAGAAACTTCAGATTCACTTGTACTGTCCTCTAAAGCACTCCAAGTTTCTTTCATAGCTTTCTTGTACTTCTTGTCCTTATAATCATATTTCTTTTTGAATTTTAATTTTGGACATTCAGCCTTGATGTGTCCTTTCCTTTTACACTCATAGCAGACTATTTCATCGTCCTTTTTAGCTTTCTTCTAATCCTTTTTCCAGTGTCCCTTGTTGTCATACTTTCCTTTGTAGTTAGATTTCGGGAAGAAATTCTTCTTTTTATAAAAATTCTTGAATCTCCTAGCTATTTGAGCCATTTCAGCATCACTATCAGAGTCTCAATCTTCACTTGTTGAACTTTCAGTTGGTGCATGGATTTTCTCCTTGTCTTTTCTCTTTGAAGGAGTAGACTTGAAAGCTACAAATTTTCTTTTGGGTTCATCATCTTCCTCCTTTTTCACCTTGAGTTCTTTTTCATACATCATAATAATACCAATAACCTCTTTTACAGGTAATGCTCCAATGTCACATGATTCTCTGATTGAAACAGAAGTGCCTATCCATCGTTCTTGTAGACATCTCATTATCTTTATAATTTTTTCCTTTGGTGGAACAGCCTTTCCAAGTGAACTCATTGTATTGAATATCTCATTAAACCTAATATACATATCAGAAATAGATTCATCAGTCTTCATTTTAAAATTATCATATTTAATAGTATCAGTTATCAATCTCATTTCGTTAACATTGGTTTTTCCTTCATGAGAAACATCCAAAGTATCCCATATTTCATAAACAGTTTTTCAAGTAGATATTCTATTAAACTCTTCATATATTAAAGTATAGTACATGGCATTCATAGCTTTACAATTATTATTGTAAGCAGTCTTTGTAGGTTCATCCCAAGTTGTTCTTTCAGTTTCAAGAATTTTATATTGAGACACTATAGTAGTCCAGATATAAAAACCCATACATTCTAAATGAATTTTCATCTTAAGTTTCCACCGGGAATAGTTGGTTCCATTGAAGAAAGGTGGCCGGTTAGTAGAAGCACCATCTATTCTATTGTCCATAACTAGATTTTAGAAATGAAATTTTAAATAGATAAAATTTAGAACTAACAAAAATTTAAGATCTTTAAAGAAGCAACAAAAATCACAGTTGAAAAACAGATTGTTTTTAAATCTTTGAAATGAAACAAACCTTTGATACCATATGTTGGTCGGAGTGGACACTCAAGAGGGGGGGGGGGGGGTGAATTGAGTTCCAATTAAAATTTCTATTCAAAAATATTTCTTTTTAAATCCCCCAATTTAAAAAACAAAGTTAAACTATAGTGAATCTATACAGAGTGTAAATGTTCAATTAGATTCTAAATGATTGATTAGGTCTCAGTTGACTTAATCTAATGATTAAATGAACTTTTGAAACTAACATACTAGTTTACAGTAAGTATAAACACATTCTAATTTAACTATCAAAGTATCATTAAAAAATTTTTGTATTTGAAAGTAATAGTAGTGGAATAAATATATAGTATACTTATAGATTTAAATTAAAATGCAAAGAAAATGTAACCAATAGGTTTAGTCTCAAGACGAGACATAGTCCTCTCAACAATATATATAAAATCGATCCACACCCTGGATCAGGGAAATCAACAATGAACACACTGTTCAGGAATAAATACCTCTACCACAGTTCTACGTGGGAAAAAAAACAACATCTCACAGCTTTCCAGGTTTTACTCGACCTCTACCACTCTCCACAGTGGGAAACAATGAGTTATGGAGTTTGAGTGAGGATTTAAGAATCCTCTAGTTTAGATCAAGAGATAGTGTGTGTGTAAAATAAACAGGGTACACACACTGCTCGAAATGTAAAGATAGAGTCACTAAATAAATTGAGAAAGAGTTTATAAAAGCTTTAGTGATTGGAAGTGCAGCTCTGGACTCGTTTGATTGATCAGAAAATCTTCTGATTCCTTCTCTGGTTTTTGTTCTAAAAACAGAGTATCGTTTTCTTCTTTGGTTCTTGGTCCTAGCAGCCTGAGTGTATTAATTGTTTGTTGTAGTTCTTCACTCAAGGTGCAGCTTGTGTTCTCCTTGAAAATTTGTAGCTTCCTGTATGTCCAGTGTTCTTGGAGTATGGATTTTTTCTTTCAGAAATGCACCATTTTTGAATGATGTTCAGCTCTTTTCTTTTTCACCTATGTGCCTTCTTAGTTCCTTGATGCTTGTCATATGCACACCTAGTGTTCTCTTCTTTTCATCATATTCAGCTAGGTATTTATCTACCCTTTTATAGATTTTAGCTCCGGCAAATGGGAATGATTACCTTTGGCATGGGTACTCGGTACGGTTCCCTAACATGGCAAAAGAGATCATTAAATAACATTAACTTCATTAAAAACATCCCATGTAACCGTCATCTTAACAAAGAAATAGTATTGAGAGTACATAGTTTGACTGGTTGTTCAATTATTATTAGCTCGTGTTGGTAAATGTGTACGGTGCCGTTTTGTGTAGAAGAACCTTCCATCGGTATCTCTTTGAACATGCATCGGTAGCTAGTTGGTATCGGTATCTCTAGGTATCATTAACTCCTTCTATTGGTATACTTTCTCTATCGGTATCTTGGTAGAATGGTTCTATCAGTAGCTCTATACTTGTATCGGTAGACTGTACTAGTAATGGTAGACTTACTCTATCGGTAACTATCTGTGAACTGGCTCTATCGGTAGACTTCTGTCTATCGGTAGCTCTTGTCTGTTTGTCAGTCGGTGGCTCAGTAGACTGGTTCTATCGGTAGACTTCCTCATATCGGTAGCTCTAGTTTTTGATTCAGTACTCGTATCAGTAGGCTTACTCTATTGGTAACTACTGGTAGACATGCACATCAGTAGCTCTATACATATCGGTGACCTTTGTGTATCAGTGACTCTGTCTATCGGTAGACTAAGTCTATTAGTAGACCGATTATAGGCAGCTCTTTATCAGTAGCTATATGCAGATCAGTGACTTATACTTATCTGTTTTTATGATAAACACATCCTATTTGGTTATAATTACTTCAGAACTCATATAAACATGGATAATCAATTATTAACACATTCCAGAGATTATTTTAATATTATTATCACATTAACAATATAATATCATAGATTTGAAATATTTAATATATAAATAAACATTAATATGGATTATCAATGTATATGAAAGCATAATTGGGATTATCAAAATAGGTGAGTTCAACAGATAGTTTCTTTATTATCACTCAATTCATAAGGGAAAAGTTCATATCTAAAGAAGAAATGAATTTCTTTAAATTAATTTCCATCAACTCCATGTGCATCTATAAGAATATTTCCATAAGCTACCACTCGCTACAGGCCTCTTAAAATGACTGTATCTAAGTCCTCCAACTCAGAGAACTGGCCATTGCATTTCCCTTTCTAAGAATATATGAAATCTTGAAGTTGAAAGATTGTAGGTATTGAACCCACCTTCATAGAATCAAATCTATATCACTCTATGTAAATATATACATGAGGATTGTGTTTCCATCTACTCCACAAAATGATCTCCTAGTAAATAATTCTTCTAAAAATGCAAGTCACGTACAATAATGGTTAACATGAGATCTTGTTTCAGGGAGTTACTCTCATGTGGTAACATCTATAGAGTCCTGTACACTAAAAATATTATCTCATTGCATCAGAACATCTCCTAGACTGATACTAGATGCGACAAAATACAGAGTGTAGCTACTATTGGATCTAGCAGAATCCGGATTGGTGATGTAGTCAATATCCCTTTCATATCCTGAAAGGATTTATTATAGGTATCTTCCCATTAAAACAACAAACCCTTCCTATTAAAGCCCCTAAAAGGTGGTTTAAATCATGATAAGTGATGTATGAAACACTTGTAACATCCCTCTATCCCTAAGAAACTATGTATAATAAAGACATTCTTTGGGTGATCCTAGGAAACGATAGCTCTCGCCTTCTCTAGTTGAAGTGGAAATCTTGTCTCTGAGATAATATGACCCAATAAGTAAATTTTAACCATCCATAAGTAGATCTTTGTGATCTTATAATATAATTGATACTTTATTAGTGTATCCAAAACAATCTCAACATGGTTTGCATGGTTATGTCAATTGTGATAATACACCAAGATATTATACATAAAACCCAATGAAAATGAATCCAGATAAGGATGGAAAACTAGGTTTACCAGTGCCATGAAAACTTTATGATGTTCTTGAGATTGAATAGCATAACAAAATACTGATATAGACCATACCTAATATGGAAAGATATATGAGGTATATATATGGGTCGAATATGCACTAGGTGATAACCTAATCTCAAATTGTTTTTTGAGAACATTAGAGATCCATAAAGCTAATAACAATGTACATTTATTCGTGTAAAGGTATACCATTTAATTTCCTTTAGTTGGTTCAATTTATAATAATAGACACATATCCTTGGGTTAACATCTTCCTTTTCACAAAAAGGACCAGAAAATCCCACTGAGAAGTATTAGGTCATATAAACCTATTTGCACCCAAATCCTCTTGTTTCCTCTTAAGCACTTGAAACTCCATAATAGACATCCTATAAAGAGGAACGAATACCGATATAGCTCTTGGAACTAGATCAATAGATAACTCAACCTATATATCATGAGGTAACCCAAAAAAGTCATCCAAGAAAAAATCCATGAAATGGTCAACCATATTATGGAAATATTCTTGCCATGATCCCAAATCATCTAGATTAAAAAAATAAATCTTGGTTGTAATACCTAATAGACCATGATTCTCTAATCCATCTCTTCTTTCCGAGACATCCCATTCGTCCTTGGGAATAAAAATTTCTCTCTTGGGTGATGTGAAAGTCACCCATAACTGATAAAGATTGACATATGAATTATGAAAAACTAGCCATTCCAAACTGAGTATGATATAAAACCCTATCATCTCAAGGAAAAAAAGATATCAAAAAAAGTGACACCCAAAAATATCAAGGGGGGACTCCTTGCACTGGCGTACACCCTCTATTATGATACCCAAAAAAGTATCCAATGTCATAACACCATCAAAATACTAAACTATAATCTTATGTCTCTCCACAATAAGTACATATATGAAACTTTGGGAAGAACCTATATCAAAAATTTACGATACTATAATAGAGGATACTATGTTTGTACCTCTCACTATAGATAGTCTAGAACTCAACTCTTTAAGGGTAGGAAATGTAGAATATATTTTTTCAAATCAATGGCCCAAAGAAATTACATCACCACCAATAGCAATACCACTCTATTTTCTAGGTACTAATAGTTCAGGGATACCTATTACATTAACACCACCTCATCATGAATGAATCAAACTGCTTTATGTCCTATCCTCACATAGATATTTAAAACACATTCAAAAACCTAGAGTCAAAGATTATATCATTCCAATAATTTCTAGAGTAAGGGACTTACAAAATCATTATATGTGGACCATCCTACCACAATATCAGAACTATAATGGGTCTCGATCACATGGATTCCTCATATATACCTATCTTAGATACTGATGATAGAAAATAGATCTATTAGCACTGATTTCTTGGCAGGTACTCCCCTCATAAGAAGCCTCAAAACCATGCTTCCTTCTAATGGAATCTCAACCACTGGGTCAAGTGGATAAACTAGAACAAGTAGAAAATCCACTTGTATCCACAGTTTCAAACTGTGGCCATAGACCAAAAAACCATGGAAATAACCTATGTCCACAATTTTCCAAAACAATAGCCGCTAGAGCCATTGTGGTAGGTCTTACCTATTGTCAGGGTTTTTTGGGTCAATTTCCATAGTTTCCCACTAAGGTAATAGAATCTATTTCCACTATTTTCTACACCATAAAAATAGGTAATGTAGTTGTCTACAATGGCTATAGGAGTTATTTCAACAGTAGAATACTATGGCATATTTGATACCTTTCTCAAAGTGTCTCTCCCTTGATGCCTTATCAAGAAGATATATCGACATAGAACACCAATGCTCTATGAAGTGTTCCTAATATTCCATAATATTCATAGTTCCCTTCTCCATATGAATAAAAACACTATCCCTTTCTTCTCCCAGGGTATCATGAAAAAATTAATCATAAAAATGTTTTGGAAATCCATCCATACAATATCTCATAGCATATCAGTTGGGTTCAAACCATCCCATCAGTGATTGGATTCTCCTTGAAACATATATATCAGGAGCTTCAATCTCCCATCAAGAGGAGACTCCCGATATTTGACACTCAAAAATTAGTCTCAATCTGTTTCCCAACAACCAGTGGACCACCATCCCTTGAAAATATGGGAGGTTTTTTCTACTGGAACACATGCATCAACACTTCCTTAGATGACCCATGCTGCGGTCATCCTAGAAAAACTTTTCATATTGCATAGAAACCCCACAAATAATTATGTCTCAACACCATATCTGGTTCTAATATTGTCTCCTCATCTAGAACTATAGGAGGATCTATTGGTATCCCATGGACCACCACCTCTAAATCATGGTCTTCAACACCCTCCTTGCATATGAATAGAGTCTATAATGGTGGAATGTCTCTACAATTTCAAACTCATGTCTTAAAAAAGTTTAATATGAAAAGATCACAGTTCAAGGTGTAGGAAAGGTCAAATAATTTCTATAAACAATACAAACACCTATTGTGGATCCTAAAACTAGGAGTAGGTAAGAATAAACAATCATAAACATCACTACAAACACTAACTACAACCCACTCTAAAGATGCGTCAAGGCCCAATTCTTTATTTTCCAAAATTAAATTACATTTAAATATTCCCATTTATATCACCATTCTATTCAAATGGTTGAACCAAATGTTTGAGAACTTCAATTCCAAAATGTCCCATACATCAAATAAACTAAAATTTGGTTCCCACTTAATCCTTACCACAACACTTTCTAGTCCATGAAACTAATGATCCATGACTCAACATTCCATACATGACTTCTTTGGGTATCTACTATAGTCGAATGAAGCAAAATATTATTAGGTTACGTTAGGAACACTAAAAACTAACCATGTTTCATAATTCCATACAAGAACAATAACATGATAACAAATAAATCACACAAGGCACATATCACATAGTAAAGAAGTCAATAAATGCATCCTATATGGCATGAAATAATGCATGGAATTTGAGTCCTGAGAGGTGAATAAAATGATGGATGATATGGATACCCTCATCTCATCAAGAAATGGTAAACTAGATCCTCAATCATATCAAAAATAATATCACAATTAAATTGTATCATCCAATGGTGGATTCAATCAACTATGATAGGAAAAATATAGAAAATATCAATTTTTATTTTAAGAAATTTGCCTCTTTCTTATACGTGGGTTAGCTACTCCTAGTTATAGCTATTTTCAAAACTCAAATTCCTTCATAAGATTATGTTTATTTTCACAAAATATTTCATCCAAAATAGAGAAACCACTCTAATACCACTTTATAATGTGCTGAACTGGATACCACTAATGGTTCCCCAGAGCCGGTGGGTCGCATGGTCCCAATCACACATCCTTGTATCCTAGAGGATTCCAACAAGCATCTTGGGCTTGGGTTGCGTTTTTTGGGAGACAATTTTCCCATTTTAGAGTGTAACGTAGAAGTAATAATCATAATAGTCAATAGAAAAAAGAAAATAAATCATCTAGATAGAAGATAATATAACAAAGACATAAATAGATAAAAAATTTCAAATGTAATCTCATATAAAATGATGAGTAATTTAAAGTATCTAAAAATATAGAAAATAGGTATACATAAAACTAGTACAATACATATATCAAAATACCAGAAATACAATAAATGACTATCTCTAGATAGCATCGTCATCCTAGATCTGTCTTGTGCTCACCAACTCTTAATCATGGAACAAATCAAGCATCGTACTACGATTTCTTACCTTGTTCCCTACCTGCATACATGAAGTCTATCTAGATACACAATAGTTACCCGAATAGTGTGTGAGATAACACTCAGAAGGCCACCACCAATGGTGTCTATAACAAATCTAGTATGTATGATATAAACAAAATTAGTAAAATAAATCAAAGATATAAAAGTACTAAAAGTAATGTGATACAAGTCAATTGACGTGGTCTAAAAAAATATGGAACCCTACAAACAATTTTTTGGCTCCCATGATAAGGGAATCATGGAAAATAATAATAAAATGATATTTTCCATTCTTCCCACTGGATTCAATTACCCATACCAGGGCTATTAGTAAATCATATAAAAAACACCACATCTATTATGCCATGTATTCAAATGTATAACATATATCATGGTCAGGTCGTATAACCCAATTTATCATAGCATCATGGAAACACCTATAACCAAGTGTCATCCAAAGTGGTTTCTCCATGTAATCAAAAACATTTGACCATGAAGGGTTGGATTTAAGTTATAGAAGACCAAGAAATCCACATCAAGTCCCAGGAGCATCGTAATGGAACCCCGATAAAGACATGGGTGGATTCCTTGGAGTACGTCAACACCACATGTCCAACATAATTCAATGAAATCCCAATCAAAGGGGTATCAAGGTCTGTGGAATCATACTGAATCAGGATCAAAGGAGAAAATAGGTCCAAGGCATCACTACCATAATCAAGACCAATGGAGTAGAAATTTTGAAGGAATCATTTGGAATCAGGTTCCAAATATCAAATCCAAGTCATCCACTACTATAACAATTCATCATCTCATTTCATTCATCATTTCATAAACATTCACATTCTATGAGTTCTTCCAACTCGTTCCCAAAATTTCTGTAAAATTCATTTAAATAATTTAACGAAATAAACATCATGTAATCACATGGAAAAGGAGGCACAACCTTATCTTGAAAACTAAATTAAATTCATTCAATCAACAAGAACCCAAAATTATTTGCGAGACAAAACACACCCAATGGGGTGGAATAGAATAGGGAAAACGTAAGGGCACACCCCATGGGTAGCCTCGGTTGAGGATAAATTACCTTCAAACATAAAATGGTACTCAAAGTGAAACCTAGCAGGTTCAAATTCATGAAAATTATTCATTTAACTAATTAAAGGGGTACTATTGGAATGTTTGGAATGAGTCACAATGAAACTTATTCTTATAAAACACCAAAACCCAAGGTAATGTTAGATACCATGTATCATAGGTCTGTAGTAGATAAATCATCTAGTATTGACTTCTGATTCAGTATAAATTGAGAGAAAAAAGACAAATAGATGAAAATACTTAAAATAGGGAATATTATATTGAACAAAAATAACTCCTTCAATACCACAAGAAATGAATAAAGTCACAATATGATCAAATTACTTTACATTGTGGATCCATCCAGACAAACAATGCTCAGATCTGATGTCAGATGTAGAAACAATGTCTATGCCTATCCATTATGATTTAATTGGGTGAAAAAGATCTTCTATGTGCATTGGAATTAATAAATGAATAAAGGTGTTGAAATTTAAATATTGTTAGGGGAAAATGGTCATTTCCATTAATTTAAACGGGTCGCATGGTTTCGATACATAGTTGGACAAATCATATGTGAACCATTTTCCTTACATAGTCTCAAGGGGTACCTTGCATGGTCATGGTGTATAGTTGACAAACTATGTGTCGACCTTGCACTAAGCCTCTGTGGAAAACTATTGGTGGATTTCATAGGTGTGGAACCTTGGTAGCATAGCTTCCTCAAACTGTACGACCTCCTCTAACCCATTTTTCATCTTCGCAAATTCTACACAAATTTTGTTGCTTCGGACATATGGTTTCTCTTAACCATGTGGCCTAGATGATTTCCTAAAAAATTTAGGGTCTAGGATCTAAGAAATCCACATACACCCCTGTAACTCTCATGATCTCATTAGTCACTCACATTAGGTCAAAACCGAGGAGTTAAAATAAAAATTAAAAGATCCATAACTCATTGGAAAACCTGGGGTCTTACACGATGTAAACTCAAAATGATCCTCAGGATCATAAAATAATAGTCAAGGTGACATGGTAGGTATCATTGTGTATTATACCTATATTGAGTCCATCGTTTTAGGTATTCAAACTCTAGGTAGGTAGGATGAGTGAGATCAAAATTTCATGGTGGGTCATGGTCAAGAATTCACCAATAAATCCAACCGTCCATTCGTGATGATCGAGGTTTATAGGATCCTAAGTAAGGGATATAGAAAACTGAGAATATATTTTGTTCTCTTCATGCAAATAATACTTCTTAAGTTAAATTCACTACATATGTATTTGGAGGCCACAGTTTTACATGGTGATACTTGATTTTTCAAGTCAAACTGTTAGATGCTATTTCTTAGGAAATGTTTTAAGGGGATTTAAAAGTATTTATTTTACCCAGATACCTTGAATATTTAAAGGGATAGAGAGTTTATGAATTTATAATATGTGAATTTATCTGTGATAGAGTACGCCACTCTATTTGATGAATGGGTCCAGTTCACACCTAATCATTTAACAAATGATATCATTAGGGTTTGATGATTTGATTTTAGATTATGGAGTGATATCTGATCATATATTGTTCATTTCTATTTGCATATATATTTTTTAGTGTTTAGTTAGCTTAAAATTATTGATATTGTTATGGTAAGGAAGATTGGTATAGCTAGTGCTATCACTCCTATAATATGAGGTCAAAGTTCCAAATCTACTTAGAAAATAAAGACTCAGGAATTTGAAAGCGGTGATAGTGGGAGTACTCAAAGACCCTTTAACCCTTCTTCTTTTGACACATTAATGTGTAAACGTTTTTTAGGCTTTCGTTATTTGAGGTTTGAGGACTCTAATCCCAATTTCCAAGAGGCTATGTTGACTTTACACCCATTTGGTCACTTGGTTCAGTTGTATTTCTTCTATAAACATCTTATTCATAGTAACAAGTCTAGTTCTTTTTATACATGAGGCTATCAGGTGTGGTATGATGCATTAACGGGACTGGGGTATCATTATATAAAATAATAAGATCATTGTTACATGCAGGATGAATTTCATGCTGAAAATAAATCTTAGGGTAAGCTGAAATCCTTTAATTTATATGTGGATGAACATGAACCTATAAAATCATGTGATGGGGCAGCAATTTTTAGTGGAAATATACTCATTACTTATTCTATAGTTATGAATTTGTATGACACATCTAGTTCACATTCCATTTCTTCTTATAAAGTGAATAATTTTTTTGGGTTTGTCTTCTAATACTATAACACCCTCAGATTTTGGAATAAATATTTCCTTAAAATAAGTTTTGATTAAACATAAATTTATATTTAAGTAATACTTTAACAACGTTTAAATTTATTTTATAAGTCATATTTTTATAAAAAACTGTTAATCGAATAAAAAGATTTAACACATGTTGATAATTTATAATCAATGATAATTTTAAATAATAATATAACATTTATTGAGAAATATATACTTTATGGTAATTAAAATAAAATAAGTATAAATATATTAAGTAAATATATGTTAACTATATAATTTAATAAAAAAAATATGATTTATAAAATATTAACATGAAATAAATATATATATATATACAAATATATATATTAGATAAAAGAGAAGAAATATAAAATGTTAAACTGAAGTTAATTTAGTAAAATAATATTTCTTATTTCATATAAAATATTATTTAGAAATGAATGTCTATAATATAATGATAATTACATGTTAACTATAATAATCTAAGGTTAATTAAAAAATCTAGTGGGAATATAATTTTTTTATTAATTAGAATACTAAAATAATTTTTATGAATATAATGGTAAATTTAGATGTAAAGGAATTATATAATAAGGCTATATAATTGATGATAAATATAAATTTTAATAAAATAATTATTATTATAGCGTATGAAATATTAAAAAATTAAAAATCTGGTTTCATGGAATATTATTGATATTTTTACAAACAAATATATAGAAAATTATTATTAAAAAATTAAATAAAATTTTATAAGAATGGAAATATTGAAATTTTTTAAAAGATTCTATTAAATGGAATTTAGATAACATAATTAAAATTTTATAAATAATAACTTGGTGATAGATTAATAATTTATATATATTATTTATATTATATTTATATATAATTATAATTATATTAGTTATTATAATTAAAATAGATGTTTAATTTATATATTCTTAGATAATATTTAGATAATAGAATAATAATTTCCAAAATTATAATTAGGTAAGTAATTTATATACTTATTATTATAGGGAAACAAATTGGCGAGCCAACTCCTGGAAAAAGAGATTTAACTATTTATTATAGTGATGCATGGATGGAAAAAGGAAAGATGAAGCCCATTTGACCATGAGTATAACTTAATTCATCTTCTTCTCCCTTTTCATGATAATTTATCGATGGTATGTGTGTCTGTATTTATGTGTGTCTATATGTGTGTCCGTGTGTGTGTGTTTGTGGATGTATATATGTGTGCATGCATGTATTCATATATACATGTACTCATGTATTCATGTATGCATGTATTCATGTATCAATGGATGCATGGATGAATTTATGGATGTAGGTAATCATGTATATATGTATGCATGGATTCATTTATGCATGTATGAATGCATGCAGATATGTATGTCTGTATATATATATATGTATTTATGTATGTATGTATGTATGTATGTATTTATGTATGTCTGTATGTATGTGTGTATATTTGTATGTATGTGTGTATGTATGTCTCTTTATGAGTGTTTGTGTGTGTGTGTGTGTGTGTGTGTGTGTCTGTCAGTATGTACGTACGTACGTATGTATGTATGTATGTATGTATGTATGTATGTATGTATGTATGTATGTATGTATGTATGTATGTATGTATGTATGTATGTATGTATGTATATATGTATGTCTTTACATAAAACCACTACTCATTGTTTTTCCATGGTGCATGTTGGACTGAATGAAGCTCATATGGCCCTAATAGTAGATTAAGTCATGTCATCTTCTTCCACCTCACTCTAATTATAGAAACAATTAAGGTAGGTTAAATATATAGGGAATTTCAAGGTTTGAAAATCATAAAATACAAATAAAATAGTTCAGTTTTTTGTAAATAATTTATTAAGAATTAATAATTAGAAACATGTGGATTTTTGGACAAATAAAAGTGATTAGTAATACAAGTATGTGTAAAAAATACTAGGCATCTAGACATTTATATGTTACAAAAAACTTGGTTTTTATTTTAAGGTCACAACAATTGTTTCTCCTTCATCACTAAAAAACTCATTTTCAAAAACACTATTTAGTACTATAATAGATACTGCATTGATATTGGTATATAAAAGAGCTATATTCATTGAGGGATGATTCTAGTTTAATTTCAAAAAATATATATTGTAGTAGTATAAGGGTGAAATGGATAGCAATGGAAGAAATTTTTTGGAGATACCTTCATTGATGTAATTTTGACAAGGATTGTCTAATGATTGATTATCATTGGGTTTTTATCATAAATTAATGGGAAATTTTTTATTTTAATGTATCTTAAAACCAACTTTATAAGAGGATAGTGTTTTAAAATTATATATTATAAAATTTACAGTAAAGTCTGATTTTTTTCATTTTCTTTTTAAAGGGTTTAAATTTAACATTTTATGTGTAAGGGAAACTATTTCGAAAATATCCTATGAAAATATTTTCAAATCATTACTCTATTTTTAACAAACATCGATTTTTCTTCGGTGTTATAGAAATAGAAATTATATTAAGGATTTTATTTCTAGACAGTATCTGAGAAAGACCAACTCCTTTAAAAAATAATTTCTTGTCTAGATTATTTTATTTCAAAACACACACCTTCTCTATTTTTTCAAAGTATAAATTCTTTTGAAAAAACTTGTATATTTATGGATTACATTTTGTTTAAATTACTTTATTTCCATACACTTTTTTTCATATCCATGTTTCATGATCTTTCATAAAACATATCTCTCCATGAGTTTTCAATTACATCATATCATTACCATTATTTTATACATTTCATGCACACCATGTTAGTTGATATAATCAGGAATTTAAATGTTTTCATTCCTCTTGAAAATTATATTTTTGAACAAATGTTGAGAATTTGGAAAGTCATGTTTTATTGGAATCATGATTATAAATTAAATTTAAAATTTTTTTATGAAAATTTAGAATGTGGAAATTGTAAATAAAGATAAGGGGTAGGGAGTAAACCCAACCCTCAAGGTACTTTGTCCACAACATGAAGGGTGGGCCCTTTATAGCCTCCAATGTCCCTATTGGATATAAGAATTTTCTAATCATACTTTGTGTCGTTATATTTCATTTAAATGTAAAATTTTGTTTTTCAAAAGAAAAAATTCTACTTTTAGGAGATCCATGATTTCAAAAAATTGAGTATTTTAAAATGTACAAGTTTTGAAAGATTTGTTTTTTCATTTTATGTCTTCTTAATGAAGTTTTTTTAAATAATTTCTTTTGAAGATTATCTTTTTAAATATTCCCTTGGTTTTAAAATATAATTATGAAATATGTTATAATGGAAAATGTATTTCATTTTAATGAAAACTTTTTTAAGAGTTTTGATTAATTTCTAAAAGAATATTTTCTTATTTTATTTAAAAACCCTTATTAAGAAACATTATGGTCATCTAATGTTTTCAAATATTTTTTTACAGTTCTTATTGATAAAAATGAGCAATTATTGAATTAGTTATTGATTCTAAGTATTATCTTGTGTGAAGTTATGTTACAGTTTGAATATTTATATTAATTCTCATTTAGATGTAACAAGTTTGACATGTATTAATATTTCTAATTCTCTAAAACTCTAATCCTAAAGAATTATAGGAATGTAGTGAATTTTTCTATATATTTTATGTTTTATTTTTAATTTTTAATTTTTGGTAACTTAATTGAAATAAATTTTAAAATAAATGAAAGGATAGAAAATTAATTTGTTTTATCATTGAACTCAGGAGTAAGGGTTTGGGGAATCATAGATGTTATTCCTTATGTTGTGGGAATGACAATTATTTTTGGATGTAATGATAATTGTTTTACAGTCTCTTTATGTAATGGGGTTATTTGTGATGTTGACTTCATATTGGACTTCATCTCTCTTGATTTGGATGTATTCAACCTATTTTTTGATGGATTAGATGATTATCTCTGAATCATGGATTGATTGTTATCATTACATGGTTCTTCTTTTTTATTCGAATGGAAAAACTTATATCGTCGAATGTGTGTGGGATTCCTAATCGTGTAGAGAAGGGGTTAGAATTTTGTATATTGGAGTTATCTCATTTCAAATATCATATCTTTACTTAGAACAATCAAAGGGAATTTTTGATATCATATTCTTATGAATATATATATGTATCCTAAGGAATTTCCAAACAATGTTTCTAATTTAAAACTAGATTTAGGGTTCAAATTCACTATTGACCTTATTCCAAGGAAAAGTACCTTATATTCTCCATTGTATTAAATGTATATGGTCGAGTTGAAAGAATTAAAATTTTAGTTTAGAGATATAAATAGAAAGGGTTTTATACACCCTAGTGTATCATAGTGGGTAGCACCAGTATCTTTGAAATGAAGGTGTTTGTAAGTACCTAATTTTTTTTTTGATTAAAAAAATCTCAGTTTAGTGACCATCAATAATAAACTCATCTCCTTATGTTCATGTAATCTATGATCAGCTAAAGGGAGTGGTATAGTTTTCAAATATCCCCTCTACTTGGGATACCATTAGGTGAGAGTAAAATAATTTTATATTCACAATACCGTTTTAAGAGAACGTTTGAGAATTTTAAGTATACAGTGGTTCTGTTCAGGATTAAGAATTATTCCACTATTTTCATAGTTCTTTTAAATAGTATATTCCATAGATACATCGATGCCTTTTATCAAATTTATAGATGAAATTTTTTCCTAATCTATGAAAAAGGAATAATATGAGTTTTTTTAGATATTATTTTATGAAAAAATATGGATCATAAACTATATTTAAAATTTTAAAAATGTTTATTTTGGATTTAAAAAGTCAAAATCTTATATCTAGTGGTATCTGAAGAAGTAATTTATTTGGACATCAAGGAAATCCAATCAGTGATGTCTTGTGAGTGGATCTATAATTATTTTTGAAGTTATAAGATTCTTTGGGTTTTCTAGATATTATATGTGATTATTTCAAGACTTGTTAAGTATAGTATATCACTTGATGTATTTTACCATAAAGGGAGTGAAATTTGAATAGAGTAAGTATTTTTAGGAATCTTTTCATGAGTTAAATGATATGTTTACATTTTCTCTAATACTGATTATTCTCGGGCCTATAAAATATTATATGGTAAATTTGACACCTCAAGTATTATTTTGGGGTTTTTTATACAACATGAATATGTAATTGTTTATTACTCTCCATAGTTATAAATTTATGAAAAAACTACCCCATTAATGACTTGGATCTAGTAGTGGGCATGCATTCATTGAAAACATTATATCACTATCTATTAGAGGAAAATTTAATAACTTATATATACAATAAAAGTATGATATATATTTTCTCTCAAAAGGATATTAACCTCATAAAGAGGTGTTTGGTAGAGTATATCCATATATTTTATTTTAAAATATCTTATACCCCATGAAAATGAAACATGGTCGTCAATTCCCTAATTAGTAAATTACTCACTCGAGATGTGAAAGAATCCAAGGAGAAGGAGAAACTCATGAGCAGTTTCTATAAAATTTACCTCGATGTAAAGGAAAAAAATCATACCATTTTTTTTATTTGTGTTTAGGCAATATATTACATGGATGATTAATTTCACTAATATCAATATTTTGAGAAATAATGTTAGTGTATAAGTGGAAAATTAAATGATGGGGAGACCTCAAATTATTAATATTGGTCTCTGAATGAATTAATATTTTCCCATAGAAGGTTATTCATTCCTTTCACTTTAAGTAATTATGTGGTAAAATATGTTCATCAATCAATTTGGGATACTCAACCCGGTGCTACCGAGATGTTCACTAACCTAAATTATCAATATTATTGGTCAAGGATAATGTTAGTGATTATTCAATTTATATATTGTTTCTTCAGTGTTGGAACAATTGTGATGGATAAGGGCATAACCTTATTGTTTTTTGGGCAGTATAGGGTTCGAATCCTGAGATTTTTTTTCATGGTGATCCTCTCCCCTAGGATGCATTCGCTTTTTTATGTCACCTTGTTCTGACCTAGGTGAAAAAAATTAGGTGAAACAAACCTATGTGGATTGATTTATAATTCTAACCATTTCTACCCAAGTCATCACCCTATGGTACATTCTACCATCTCAGCTAGCAATGGCTCCTTCCTGACTAGGGCTCTCTCTAGAGTGATCCCTTCATGGGGGGGTGGTGTCCCTGGTGTGGAGGGTTCGAAAAGGACTCCCTTGGAAAATTCCCTTTAAGATGAAGATTATTGAATATATATATCATTGTATCACATGTAAAAAGGTAAAGGATGAGCATCAAAATGCTATTGGATTATTGAAACCACTTTTTATTCCAATTTAGAAGTGGGAGTTAATCTCAATGTAATTGGTGATAGTATCTCCCAGATCTCATTTGGTAAATAATGTTATATGGTTCATTATTATCCATTTGACAAAGTGGCCTAACATTCGTTCTATAAAGTAATGTTAAAAGGTGGAAGATAGTGGAATCCTATATTTGAAAAAAATTGTAAATATTATTGGGGTTCCATAAAAAATAAACTTCAATACTGATTCATACTTTACTATTAGATTATATAAGGCTCTTCAAGAAGTTATGGGTTCTTAGTTGAAGTTGAGAATGACATATCACACACACAAAAATGTTTATACCAAATGGTCAACTTAGATTATTAAAGATACACTACATTCCTATGTTCTGGACTTTGAAGGTTTATAGGATAAATATCTATCATTGATTATGTTTTCATAAATAATGATTTATCAATTTTATATTAAGATGTAATTGTTTAAGGCTCTTTTTGGTTGACCATGTTAGTCCCCTCATTGTTTGACTGAGTTGGGTGAATAATCAATGTTGGGATTGAGCCATGTAAAAGAGATGATAATCATGGTTTAGTTGATTTGGAAAATATTGTTGATGACCCAAAGTCGTTAAAAAGATATTCCAATTGATGATATCATTCATTGTAATTTTTAGCAGGTGATCATGTGTTTCTTAATGTTTTTCCTATACTAGTTTTCTGATGGTTGGGAATGCAAGGTAAAACTATACTATTGTATGATGGATTTTTGAAATAGTGGAATCTGTTTTGCCTAATATGGTTAGATAGAGAAGATAAGTTTGGGTGAATTTTAAATCTGAAACAATTAGAGTAATTAAAATGATAATGTAGAATATTGTGGATTATAAGAATTATCAATTCAATTACAAACAATTATGGGCATTTAGTTTGAATATTGTAACAAGAATATGTAAAAGAGATAACATATGGAGTTTTATAATAGTTTGGATCCAAATCATCCTACATATACTCTAAATACCCTATATACATGAAAGATATTGTACCCAATATAAAACCTAACTTTTAAAGTAGACTGGAAACTCATCAAAGCACGTTTGTTTACCTTGTAGGCACAAACTTAATCATGATTTTTTCAAACCTAGAGGCACAACCTAGAACCTTCCTTTTGAAGTGTGTGAAGAACCAACCTTTCCTTTGTTTGAACCATGTCACTATAGAAACACCTACCTTTTATTTGAACAAGGAACAACTAGTGTATATGATTTTTTATCATGCTGACATAACTAGTATATACCTTTTATGGAGGTATAACTCTTGAAATGAACCCAAAATGAATGAATTTACATAAAAGTTAATAATACATAATAAATGAAAAAATTAATTATACCACCGAATGAATTTCAATAAAGGTTATGTCTTTGACCCTAAAATATATAAATATTGGAGTAGAGAAATCCAATAATAGTATTTTTCATCAATGAAGTTATTTAAATTGCATCTCTTCATTCATATTTTGTATTCCACACCCAATAAAACTACATGTATTTGGCCTTTTTAAATAGAATGAATATAAATGACTATATTATCTATGTTAAACTTCATAAGAATTATTAAATGATAAATGATAGTATTTCATGTAGGATTTCTTTAATCATATCACAATAGCTGTTTAAAAAAAATCATTAATAATAAAAAAATTAGTATTAAATAATACCAAAATATTAACATGTAATACTCATAATATTCATCCTTTAATATATTAGTGTACATCCAACAATCTTGTGAACTAAATCCTTTGAAATTACCAAAATATTAAAATTTGAATACTGAAATCCTAAAATATCAGTAAAATATTGGGCCAAGTAGTGCATTGATGAATTCTTGAAAACTATAATTTCTAAAAACACTACTGAGAACATATAAGATATATATGGAGTTTATAAAATTAACTTCCTCTAACTCCTGATAAGTTATTTTTAAAATTTTATACAGTGAAACATGTAAGATTAACATTAATATAATCTATAATAGTCCTTAAATAAATTTCCAAATCATTGTGTTTCTTATATACTAATTATTTGATAAGATTCAATATTCTAAAAACATAATATTAATATCCTTTCAAATCATATGAGTAATAAAATTAGGGAAATTTCCTATAGACGTCAAACTGTTGGATTAAACATTCCACTTCATTAGAGTAAAATATAAATATACGAGTCATTCCCTAGAATTTAAGGGTCATTTATTTTGAAAAATTTCCTAAAATCTTAAACTCTTAAGAGTAAATAATGGATCTCCATATATTTTGTAAAGAGTAATGATGAAATTTGTAAGGATCAAGACCTAGCCAAAACTCTAAACACTATAAAACATAGGATTTTATTTTTTCAGATAATAAGATTCATGATCATAAATATACAATTAAATTTCATGACCCATCCCCCTAAATAGTACCCCTCCTGAACTGAAAATGTTAAAAAAAGGATGGTGGTTTCCAGAGTCCCATATTTAATAGGCCCTGAGTTAGAGACTATCACTAAGGGTATAATAAAAATACAATGGGGTTCATTACCCTCTAAGATAATATGTATAATAGAGATATAATATAAATAAACCAATCAAAATTAGCTTGTAAAGTTAAAAGAAATCCCATGTTCATACATACAGTATCATACATAACTAAAACAACTGAAAAGGGAAACTATAAGTATCAAAAAGGTAAACTCAATAGTGACCATGAATCCCAAACAACTCAAGAAAGACCATGAGCTGGTAATATTTATCCTATTCTCTAATCTATTCTTTATAAACTAAAAATATATTATATATGTTTGGGGTGAGCTTAAAAATACACTTAGTTGGATCCTCCCTGGATCCTCTCACGAAAAATATAAAGAAACCATGATAAAGTTTAGTGAAAAATAGTGAACCAATATAATCCCCTAAATAGGTAAAATAAGTTCTCAGTATCATCATGTCTATAAATCACCAAGTATCTCATACAATAGAAAATATAATATAATATAAACAACATGGGTACCCCACTACTACCTCCCCAATAGTTTTCCTCTCTTCTAAAAAGTAGCATGTTCTAGTCTATCTCTCTCTAAAAGTAATCTAGCCTAAAAAAACTGAGGATATTTACTAAAACATTGACCTCATGAATCACATAATACTATACACATTTGTATATAGTAACCAAGTAGTTTTTGTGAGCAACCACATCCCTTGTGATGTGTATCATACATCATTTATTGTACCTCATTCCATCACAACACATACACTGGATAAGGTAACTCAAACCATCCCAGCCTACACACGTTATACCTATAATAATCCTTGGGATACATTATCTAATGATATGTGTAGTTTAAATAACCACAATCCATCATATCCCTCTTTGTAAATATATATAGGGAATCAATACTCCATGAATACTAGCATATGAGCTGCCAACAAAAGAGGGTAGGGACAGATGGGATAGTTATCCATCCATCCTCCCATATAGATGTTGGGTAAAACACCCTCTTTGATTCCACTGGGTATCATTAGACCTAAAATACATGGATGAGGTAGCATATAAAATCACACATACTCCTTTTTACAACTAATATGAATATATATCCTATAATCACATAATTATTTTAAGGATCTACATTAAATTCATTCTTTACTTTTTATCATATTATTTTTTTAATTAATTAATTATACATTAATTAACCATTATAATTATTCTAGATTATATTACATTACCTAAAAAAATAAATTACATTCCCTCAATGCATAATCAAATCTATGTACTTGTTTTGTCTAGATCAACATGTTTTCTGCATTTTCATTCCATCATTACTACCCCCCACAGGTTATGAATTAATAAACATTATTACATTCAATAATCTAGGTTCTCTAGAAAAATGATGCAATTCTACCACCAAGAGGAAACTTGCATCCAATAATATCCAGTTGCCACAAGAAGTGGGCAATGGAATGCAGATAAAACAAAAAACCTAACCATTGGACAATAAAAAGATTCATATCAAGGAATCGTCTAGATTTAATCACATAAATGGGTAATCCCAACATTATCTCATTACAACATCTCTAGTTCCACCCCCAACATCCTCATTCATATCCCGATGCATCTGGATCTCATAGGCGTAAACTGCCTCCACATCATCTAGGCCTCCCCACCCAAAATCATATCAGTCATCCATGACTCAACCATCTAGTATCATAACACATCACAACGAAAATCTTATATCCAGATCACATCATATGTATTAAAAAATATACATAGTAAATAGGGAAATCTAGGCACCAAGAAAGATGTTAAACCTTCAAATAAAAGAAGGCACTTATAGCCCCCAACATAAGGCATTCATCCTTCTCAGGAAAATAGGATCTAATAGATCTAAGGATTATATTTATCAAACAACCAGTTTTAATTTCATCTTGAATTAACAGATTCATTATTCACAAGTTGCAGCTATGGGAAACCAAATAAATCTACTATATTAAGAAATAAAAATGTTTAAACATTCTATCTAGAATAAAACAAGTTTCAAAAAACTAAGAGTGGATTTGTTCTCATTTAACATGCCTTTATTTATTATTCTCAACAATAATAATCATTTTTAACTTTATTTATCAATTTCAACAAAACGTGGAATAACTTATTCAAATGAACAAGAAATTAAAATCATTTTTATTTTTATAAAATTAAAAATAATTCCAAATTAAAAACATGACTCTACTTTAATTATTAATCCTATTAAACAATAAATTATAGCTTTATGTTCTTTAATTTTCTAAAATGAATGAAACACGATAAACAAATTATAAAAAATATTATATACAAGCATTATACTGATATAACACTGTCTAGAAATTCAATATGAAATCAATTATCATGATATCAAAAATAAACATATGATCCCTATCATATTTCATTATTAATATGGTTCAATATTTTTTAGGCAAATTCCATTGTTATATGAAGTGATAAACCAGGTGTAATTTATGATTGCACATAAATAAAATAGAAGAAACAAATACACTACATCAAAAGCCTAAATGTTCTACACATCATAATGGAACAACATCGAGGATCCCAATCACCTCCCATAAGAAGTGTCAAATTAATATAAGGATTTCATGCCAGAACCATTAAAAAATCACCATTTTGAACAAGGAGATGAAACCAATATCGAATGTAAAGAAAAAACAGGAGGGACCGGACTGAAGAATCAAAATCGAGTAGGTTGAACATTCCATGGATAGTCCTAGATATAATATAGAATATAGAAATTGATCCGCTTAAAAGGGCTCCTAAAATAGATAATGTAATTTTTATAGCTGCCTGGATATTTGGGAGAGAGTACATAGGGTTTAAAAAATCTATGCACTATAGGTTATAAACTGCACTGCATAGGGGATATTTATGGTGTAGACCCCTTATTTACATCATAAACATGTAAAACATTAATTTCATCCAAAAAAATATGTACCATCAAACCAAAATTACTTTATTTAATTCAAATTATAATGTTTAGGTTAATGATTTAATTTTCATGGGCTACAAAACTAATGCTACAAAACTCATAAGGTCGTAAGTTTTACTTACACCATAAAACACACTTATTTAGTAAACCCCTTGTTATGATGTAAATTATCCTTACTTATATATTTTAGCATAAAAAAACTACTATACCTCCACCAATACCTATCTGAGAAATACAAAATTCAAAAACCTCAAATGTGATATATTGCATAGATCTGGAACCTTACATTAGATACCTCTCAAAAAATTCTCATCCTTGATAATAAAAAAAAATACCCAAAGAGAAAACGAATAGTTTTATCTGAAAAACCACACCAAGAGATACATCTCAAACATATCACCATCTAATATCTCAACCACCTCAATCGATGGACCAATGTAAAAAATCCATGCTACGCAAACAACCATCTCTTATACTCTATCTCGGGGAAGATACCTATCAAACAGGAGAAAGTCCACAACAAACAACAATATTAAATCATTTCATAAACTAAAAAGTTACAACATTCAAAAGAAAAAAAATATTACAAGAGAATATCTAAAGAAAGAATACCATAGGTTACTAAGCATGTATATATGAATCAAAATCCCAACAATAATCCTACATACAACCATGTTTCCATGAGACTAGAACCAAGGGTATATCATGCTCATGCAAAACCTTTTCCTAGAAGTCATGGATCTCCACACGCCTCTCCTATAAGGCTATATCATCATAAAAAATGATCTCACCATAACCAGGGTCGTGAGATCCATTATGATGGTAATAGTAAATATGTGAAACATGAACAAACATCTTGTATCTAACATATATATGGGGGAAGTTTTATCTAATATTCCATAAATAAAATGAAATAAAACACCTAAAATTTTTAAAAAACCTAGGTATATTGCTTACCATTATGACCAAACCATCATTTCCCATTATAAGGATTCACCTTTACAAACACATTATCTCCAAAATAAAATTATAAAGGTATCATTCTTTGCTAAGCATAGTATTTATGATGATATTATGTTGTTTTCATCCTATCATGTATCACCTGAACCATCTCTATCATATTCTACACTATATTTAGACTAATAATTATAGTCTCTCTGACCCCATTCTTTCAGAATTTAAAATGGTAATTATAGTCATAAAAATCATAACATGGTGCCAAACCAATTGTGGAGGGAAAATATTTCTATAATAAAACTCATCCTAGTGTGGGTGCCTCATCCACGGACCACTAAAATCTAGGGAAAAAATGAACATAGCTTGTCTTTAAGATTTTGGATGGTTATAGTTGCTTGACAATAAATTTGTGGATAAAAATAAGTTATAAGGAATAAATAAGATCCCAAAGAATGGTGGAAACCTCTCCACACCCTGGAGGTAAAATGAGGATCAGGATCATAGATGATCATCCTCGGGACTTTGTGGAGTCTCACCACCTCCTCAAGATACTTCGTTGATAAAACCACCACTGAGATCGACTCCTTTATCACTATGAAGTGGGTTGATTTCTTCAAATGATCCAATATAATTCATATATCATTATATCCTCCCTAATATTGAGGGAAACTGGTAACAAATCTTATCTATATTTTCCCCCATTTCCACTAGAAAACACCTAACGACTAAAATAAACCACCACGAACATGATGATCTGCCTTCACCTTCTAGAAGACCAAACATCGAGACACAGACCTGAAAACTGCATATTTCAACTTAATACAAAAATAATAAACTCTCAAAACATAGTATATATTCATCATGCCAATATAAACCACAAACGGTGAGCTATGGACCCATGAAGAACCATCTAACCAATTTTCTGAGGTACAAAATCCTACCTTGGAATGACATATGGTGTTGTTCATCCACATACCATTCATCATGGGCATTGCCAAAGAAAACATGGTCTTTTTAGACCACCACCCTATAATCCCATATCTAGGAGTCCTCCACTTACTGCACCAAATATGAATGCACTAAAATATTGAAAACAAAACCTCTTACTCCAACCTCTCCCTTATCTAGATTCCTTGATGATAGCTCTTCCACCACTTTCTAGGATTTCCAAATTCATGCATGGTATCATTACATGACTTCCTACTCAGTTCATTATCTAAAAAATTTTCCTTTCATAGTTTACACGAAATCTCAATGTTATAGTTGTACATGAATTCTATCCACCTTCACTACCGCAAGTTCAAGTCATGCTGGGAGAATACCTAACTCATGCTCTTATTGTTAGTAAAAACCAAAAAATGATCACCCATGAGGAAAATTTTCTTCAACTTCAAGGAAAACACAACTATTACAACTCAAGATCATTGTGAAATAGTTACACTCATGGGGACGTAACCACCGAGACCAATAAAAAATAGATAATCTATGATGCATTAAAACTCATACCAAATCAAGAGGAAAATCATCATAAAATACCATAAACTAAACTCCCTCTTCTGAAAAACAAAGGACATGAATGATGTCCAACTTATTCTTTAAGTGATCAAAAGCTGCCTAACACTAATCAGTCCACAAGAACACCTGATCCATCCTATTAAAGGCTATCATTGGAGTCATAACATAAGATAAATCATCTATGAACCTCTTATAATTTCTATAAATACCAAGGAAACTATACACCTTTTTAAATGTCTTGGGGATTTCCCTAGAAACCACTTCTTTTTTGCCGTAGGATCTACAACTAATCCCAATTGAGACACTACATTACCCAAGAAACAATCTTCACAATCCCCTTACTCAATATTTGATATCTTCTTGAACAAATGTCAATGATGAAGATCTCCCAAAATGGAACACATATGGTATGTATGCTTCTCCTTAGATATGGACTACACAAGGATTTCATTGATGAAAAACACCATGAAATTATCCATGAACTCATGGAACACTACATTCATTAAACCCTTGAATATGACTATATATATCATCACACCAAATGGAACCACAACAAATACATAATGCTCATGATGAAAACATAATTCTATTTTTGTAATATCCACATCCTTCACCCACATCTGATGATATCCTAGCTATAGATTGATTTTTAAGAACCATCTTTCTCCCTTCAGTTTATTGAATAAATAATTAATCTAGGGAATGGGATAGTGTTTCTTCACTATCAATTTGTTCAAGTAATGATAACCTATAAAAATACACAAACTTCCATCAAACTTATTCACATACAAAACTAGCGCACCCCTAGGTGACACACTCGGCGAAACAAAACCCTTATATAATATATCATCAAGATGTATATGAATATCTAACAACTTATAGTGAAATATTTTATATGGAGATAGAATAATAGGATATGTGATTGGTTGTAGCCCAATCCCAAACTAGATCTCTCATTGAGGAGGTAATTCTAAAACCTCCTCAGATAAGACGTTGGGATAATCTTCCAGAACCCTGGGAAACACTGAAAGTTGAACCTAGAGACTCAACATTAACTTAACCATAATATAATACAAGGATGGAACACTCCTCTAACCTATCTATTGGTCTCTCTCGAAAATGAACACATTCTCTCTATTAGCATCATACACCTCATAATTCATCCTAAATAAATCCACGATGGTATGAACCAAATTCATATAATCCATGTAGAGGATGATGTCATAGGGTGGTATCCATGAACATAGGAAATATGCCAAAGAGCGGTGCTTCCCTAGAATTAGCTCACATTTTCTAAATACTTCATACAATTTAGCTCGACCTCCAACTGTTGTATTCAATGCCAAGGGAAATGGAATCCTCTCCACCTCAATTACAAATGTAAGGAAAAGGGTAGGTAATATGAAGGAGTGAGTATCTTCATAATCAAACAAAGTAATCTACCATATTGAAAAAATAAATAAATGCTTACCTCGTACAACATCTAGCTCACCCAGCACTAAAAATTCCAAAGGATGGAGCTGATTATGTCCTAATCCATTACCTCTATGACCATGATGTATTCGACCTCCATAATCTTAGTATACTATAAAAAAGGAGTATCTTGGTGATGTCCTTTACCTACCCCATCACCTCTCTACTGATCCCAAATTGGGATACCCTACTACTCCTGCCTAAGCTGAAACTACCTCAATGGAGGAACCAAAAGCAAAAAACCATTGGCATTATTATTTATTATAAATTTTGGGCACTCTTATCACTGGTAACCTAAAAATATGTAATAAAATAATGTGATGATCACTTGTCATAGGTCTGAGAACCACCACCCCCATAGAAACAACGTGATGAGGTATGGAACCTCCCCTCGGATGATTTAAAACACTTCATCACATGCAACTCGGAACCTCATACCATAGCTCTACATCTTGATGAATCCTGACGACTCTCCTCACATGATGATCTAGTTATGTCTAGTTTACTCTCAATGAAATATACTATTTCCAGAATATCATTATTTCTTGAAAACATAATTAGGCTGTCTTTGAACTAGATCTATGGATGCAAAGCCTCCTCAAAATTACTTTCCCGTAGACTCATCATCTAAAAATAGGTATGAAGAATATCTTTTAAGGACCCTGAGATGGATCCCAAAATCTTGCACACTAGACCACACCTATAAAATCTTAGTTATTTCTTGGATATTGACTACCTTCATAGTATAAGAAAGAAATACTTCTTGGAACAGGTATCAAAACATCTCTCATGAGATAGATGACTCTTTATGATCCATGAGGAACAAGATCCAAGACTACCTTACTGCCCCATGAAACATCCTCATAGCCAATGAAACCCAATGCTCCTTTCAAAAATATATCAAATTGAAGGTTATCAAAACCTACCATAACCAAACTTATATTATAGATTCTAAATTATATCCCTAACACCTCAATATACTCTATAAATAAAACTATTAGAGTGTATGCCTCCAAGATTCATCATCATCAACCTCTACACTATGGTGATATTCTGGAACATCCTGATATATACATTTAGTGAAAAGTCGATGAGGATTTTAACGTAAATTTATTCCTGCAATAATAATTAATGGTTTGACTTATAAACTTGGAATATGTAATACTTAACATTATTTATTTATTTATTTATATATTTATCTATTTCATTGAAGGTTTTACCGATCCTAAGGTCAACACATTTCCATCATAGGCATAAAGAATAATGATGTGTGATAATTTCTTAATTATTTAACCCATATATAGTATCACTTCAATTAATAGGCTCAGTAAACCTAAATTTCTATGAATCAAAACACTGTGGGACCAAAATATTCATGTTTTAACCGGTCTCTCATGATAACATTTCTTTCTAAACATAGCTGACATTGTTTCCCTACTGAATCTTGAAAAATAACATGTTATTAACTCAAAGATCCATCATATCCTTCATCCTAAACCTCTAATACCACTCTATCATGACATCATCCCCCTAAAGAGTACCACTTCAATTATAGTGACGAAATAAATAGGATAGTGGTTACTCATGTCCCACCACTAGTAGGCCTCAGGTTGGTGATTAGCATCGAGGGTATAATAAAAAGTAATGGGGGGAATTATCCTCTAATAGAACATGAAAAATAAACAGATTAGTTAGATACAACAATCAAAAACTTCTCATAAAGGTAAAATGATTCCCAATTTCATACATTCAGTGTCAAATTGTACTAAAACATCTAAACAATGAAACTAAAAGTGAAAAAAAGGTAAAATCAATACTGATAACGAAGCTCAAAAGATTATGTAAACACTTGAGCTTGAAATTTCCATCCTATTGTCTAACCCTCTCCTGACGATCTTAAAAATAGTTTATATATACATGGGGTGAGAATAATAATATACTTAGTAGGATCTTCCTTCGAACCTCTTATGCAAAATATAAAGAAATCATGCCAATAAACAGTGAACAATAGTGAAAGTAACAAGTCCCCTTAATAGGTATGTTAACTTCCTAGCCTTACCATGGCTATCTCTCACCAATTTTTTTATACAAGAGAGCTTATAATATAATGTCAACAATAAGGGTACCCATTAATGGTTCCTCACCTGTATTCCACACTTCCCCAATGTCAAAAAACCAAGGACACCTATCTCCAAAATTATCTGATTCCAAATACACCTAGGATAAGTAAAATAGTAGGCACCTCAAGCATCACATCATCCAATATTATATCTCCATATAGTAACTGATCTCACAACGATTTCCTATTCATTTTTACCATTACACCACTATGTTAAACTGATTTTTTATTGTAAATTTAAATTATTATAAAAAATTGAACATTATGATTAAATTAATAATTTAATATTTATAAATTTTAAATAGTTTAATTTCAGTTGATTTTATATTTTCATTGTAAATGGAGGTTATTTAGAGGATCCACAATGAAGTTCAAGAAATATGGCTCAAACTGTGAATGAATCCAAGAACACTAGTAGACATAGCCGCATAATTATACTAAAAAGTGCATCCATTTGGGCTAAATTTTTTTTAACTAATCCATAATTTAGTGGTATAATTATTTCATAATGAAACAAAATCAAAATTTATCTATTAAGATTTCCAAATGGACTGATTTATCCCATAAAATGAATTCGCACATAGTCAAAAGCTTGCCTATGTAATTTGGAAATATCTCTTATTATATACGTTATCGGGACACAAAATTTTACTTGGAGATAGAAAGTAGGTCTTAAAAAAAGATTATATTTTTGTGAAAACCATCATAAGATATTCTAGTGGCCGAAAACCATGGACGAAGTGGTTTCTCAAAATCGGGATGCCCAAAACCACCTCCCATTTTGGCTATAAAAAAGTCCTTGGGAACCACATTTAGGTGTTTTTCCAAGAGGAAATGTTCTTCCATTTTTGAGTATCAAATGAGTCCTCTAATCATTCATATAAATTATATAGGCTATTGTATGTTCTAATTCAACATCTATTTCTTCCTCCCCCCCATTGACTTTTAAACACCTCGTGATCACCAAGGGAGGAAGATGTTGTAAATCCCAAGATTTGTTTTGTAATAATTGAATGGTATTTTAAATTACATGGGTTTTTGTTGTTTTTCATCATCATATATTATTATTTTATTGATTTATATACCATTATGTCATACTCTACTCATATGATCATGTTTGGGGGTACCCTTTAATGTGATCTTTCACACACCTTTCATTGTGTGGATAACATTGGTCAATTGAACTCTAATAAACGATTTCAAGGAAAAGAAAATTTATTTTATGGTATAAAAAATAAATAAATTACAAACATAGTAAAAACATCTATTTATTCAGGTGTTTCCTTGTTGGGTTTTGGTGAGGAATTTGAACAACAATCTCCCAATCATCGATGGTAACCAGTGAATCGTATTGTTTTTTCAATTGAACGCTAGAAGTTATCCTAGTGTAAAATCTGTAATATCCGATTAATAGGTGTTATGAAACTAGTATTAAAATAACATAACCTTGTATCTTGAATCTATTAAGGATGATTATCATGAGATTTTCCCAAGTTGATCACACTTACTCAATTTTGATAATTTCTACTTGGTTTTATCACTTTCATTTTTATATTAACTTCTTAAAATTTCAATCCCCGTGTTTTAAAAAATCCAATTACAATTTAATTTTAATAATAAAAACCATATTTTATAATTAAATATCTATGGATCCATCGAGAGATAACATAGGGTTTCTACAATATTGTAGAAATTCCAGTAAAACTAAACATCACATTTAATGCTCTCAACAATGTGATCAAATTTTGGCACTGTTATAGGGATCCAAGATCATTTATTTATTTATTTATTTTATTTCAATAATTTCATTTTTTACTTCTTACTATTTTCGAAACCCCCCCCCCCCCCATTTGAAGGTTTTAGTTTTGGGTTTTGTTTTTATTTTCATTTTATTTTTGTGTTTCCTTACCCTCTCTCTACTTATTCTCTGTTTATAATTCTGTAATATAACATTATATTTTATTTTCTTGTTTCTTTATTCTTAAATTAATTTTATTTTATCTATATTCCATTATAAAAAGGAAAAAACAAAAAAAACCTCACAACTTATCTGCATGACCTGATCAGAAAAAGAAAAAATAATTAAATAGACCCTGAAATTAAAAAGACACTTTATTCACAAATTTTGTCATATAAAGTATTAATATCTATTGAAATTGAAGAAATATTTGTTTATTCTCATCCATAGCTGAACCAATCTAAAATTGAACCAAATTAAGCCCTAGAAAACATAGTTACAGATAATCAAACCTTAAAAGAGCTTACCACCCCAGATGTGGAGTACCAACTAATGTACGTTGAATATCTTGGGGAAGCATCCAACTTTGAGTTAATATCATGCCTAATCCGCCTACTTCTTAAATTTTACCTTCTTCCTAGTGAGGACCCTTATAAAAATCTTAAAAAGTTTCACAGTTTTCTCTACCATGAAACCCCAAAATTTGTATGAGGACCTCATTACATTTAGGGACTTCCCTTTCTCCCATAATGGTGTAGCCAATGACTAGATATACTATTTTCCTACCATAATTGGGGGATGGAATGATTTGAAACAACTATTTATAGATAATTTATTTCCTACCACCTGAACTACATCAATTATAAAATAAATCTTTGGAATCATAAAATCACAAAGAGGGACCCTTTTTGAATATTTGGAATGATTCAAAATACTTTGTTCAAGTTTCCCTCACCATAATATTAGTGAGAAATTTGTAATTTAATACTTATATGGTGAAATTAGCCTAATGGATCAGGTAATGATAGATACTTCACCAGTTGGTGCCCTAGTTGATAAAACTCATACCATTTCTTGTGACTTAATATCCAACGTGGCTCAAAATACACAACAATTTAGTACACTAGTAGTTGCACCCACTCAAGGAGTTCATGAGGTAATTAATTTATCCATAGAAGAAAATATAGAATATAAAACTGATGTGATACTTAATATTCTAATGAAATTTTCTTAAGAAAAATGTAATAAATACTCTCCATCAGTTCAATTTTATTTTAGTATTTGTTCTGATAAGACTCATTTTTCTAACCAGTTCCCACAACATTAGTATCCATCAAAGTATTATGAAGTAGTATTCACTAGGTTTCTATTCCAACTAGAACCACACCTTAATGGAGAACCATTCAGTCCAAATCCAAACCCCAGGTGGCAAGAAAAACCATAATACCAACAAGGAGGAAACTCATGCTACCCCAAGTAGAATTGCTATCAACATGTCCAGGGCATGCAACCTTCTTATCCTTCAATATCTCAAAAAAATCCTCCTCCTCCAAAGTTTGAACAAACCATCAATGATATGGTGAATAAAATGATAGGCCAAAACCTAAAGTTTCAATAGACCACACAATTGCCTATTCAAGACATATGAACTCAAGCAGGACAACTAGAAAACACCATCAGCGAGATAAAGATATAAGGTTATGGAAATATACCATATCATCTTATTTCCGATCCAAAATATAAAGGAATTATTTATGAAATCAGACTTTGTAGTGATAAATAAGTTTCTTCTTCCACTAATTCAACAGAACAGGTTATTCCCCCTCTTTAAAACTCTCTTACTCTACCCATAAAATATTTTATTGAAGATAAATAGAACAACATGGGTAAACAATTTATTATTGAGGATTCCCCTAAAAAGTCAATTCCTCCTCCTTTCCCCCAAAGGTACTATAAATATATGAAATATTTTAGTAATGATATTGATAAAGATATAATGGATATATTTAAAAATGTTCAATTTAACATTCCTTTATTTTATGTAGTTAAAAAAATCTCTCTCTACACCAAATTTCATAAATAACTTTGCACCCATATACAATTACTAAAGTGGAATGAGATAGTAAATCATTGAAGGAATGTCTCATCCTTGATACTAACAACAATTCCATCAAAATATAAATATTCGGGCACCTTCATGATACCTTTTGCCATAGGTGATACCTTACATTATGATGCAATTCTAATCTTGTGTTCTTAAATTAATGTAATTCCTTACGTTGTGTATACTTCTTTGCTGGTTGGAGAGCTTCAAACAATGATAATTGTTGTGAAATTTTATAACCAAATCACAACACACCCATTAGGAGTGATTGAGGACATACTCATAATTATTGAAGATATAATATTCTTTGTAGAATTCTACATTCTCAAGAAGGAAGATACCTGAACCCAAGGGAATGTTCCTCTCATACTTGGGAGTCTATTCCTTAAAATAGAAAAGATGATCATCAGAATCCACAATAGTACTCTTTACATGGATATTATTGGAGAAAAGGTATGTTTTCAAATCATTGATTCCATGAAACACCACATTAAATAGCACTCTACTATTCATGTCTATTTTATGGAATTTCTTTCAAAAAACACACACACACACACAAATTATCTCCTTAACCCATACTCTTATTCATTTTCCTCTTATTAAACCTTGGATGAATTGTGTTTTGATTCAGATTTTGAGTGTTGTGTGGGTTTAGAAAAGTGTAAATTTAATGCTTTAATTGATGAGTTTGTTCATTCTGAGGTACCCATGACCATCGATGATTCTGAAAATCTCATTTCCATTAATTATATTTCCTTAGAGAATAAGCATGAGTAGATAGACAGTTTCATGGACCTCACTCCCCATAAATCCCCTCCCTCTATCCGAAAATCACTAGTGTTGAAACTAAAACCACTTCAATATAATTTAAAATATGTATATCTTGAGGGTATCAACCACATTAGCATCATTATTTCCAATAACCTTGCTTCATAGAAGGAATCAAAACTGCTTGACCATTTGAGAAAGTGTAAAAAATGTAATTGGATAGACAATGGCTGATATTCCCATGATTATCCTAACTATATGTATGAAACATCTACTTTTACATAATGATGATAAGCCCATAATGAAAGATCAATGTTAGTTGAATCCCTCCCTCTTTGATGTGGTAAAATTGTATGTAATTAAATTATTTGTTATTGGGATCATTTATCTTATGTCTTATAGTAAATGGGTCATCCTAGTGAAAATTGTGCCTAAAATGGATTCACAGTAGTGTCAAATGAAATGAATGAATTAGTATGAACACATGTGCAAAAAAATTGGTGAGACAGTATCAACTACCTTTGACTAAATCAAGCCATGAGAAAAGACCACATTTCACTAACATTCATTAGCTAGATGTTATAAAGACTGGTTGGAAAGTCCCATTGTTGTGTCCCTGATGGATATTTGGGTTATTTTCAAATCCATATAGCACATGAGGGTCAATAAAAGGAATTATTTGACTATCCATTCAAAACATTGGCATACAGAAGGATTATTTTGGCCTATATAATTCTCCTGGTACATTTGAAAATAGTATATTGAGTATATTTTTAGAGTAACATGAGAATTTCATGAATGATTTTATGGATGATTTCAAATTTTATGGCACTTCCATTGATGACTATTTTGCACACCTATGTTCTATACTATGTAATTTAATAGAAAAATATCTTTTGTTGAATTATGGAAATTTTCATTTCATGGTTGAGTGGGGGATTATTCTCGGGAAGTTATTTAAAATGACGGAATTCAAGTAGATAAATCAAAAATAGAATTATTTTCAACCCTTCCATATCCAAACTTTGATCATGAGGTGAGATATTTATTGGGTCATGCTAGTTTTAACACTAATTCCTTAACGACTTTAGTAATGTTGCATTTCCCCCATATCAATTATTTCCAAATGATTCTGAATTTTTATTTGATAAAAATTTTGAGGTTGGATTACATTAACTAAAAAGGAGTCGCACATCACCTACCATTATCCAAACACCAATAAGGAATCTCCTATTCAAACTTATGTGTGATGCCTCTAACATTTTATTTGGGGAAGTTTTATCACAAAGGGTTGAGAAGTATTCTCATGTCATTATGTTTCCCTCACATAACCTTGAAATTACCTAGGTAAACTACCAAACATTAAAAAAACTTCTTTCTACTGTGTTTTCCTTGAAAAACATCCATCCATATATTATTGGGTCAATAATCATTATCTTTTTTTATCATGCTTCCATTCATTTTATCCTAAATAAACCTGATTTTAAGCCCCGTCTCATTTGGTGGATGGTCCTCCTCTAGGCGTTTGAATTTAAGATTAGAGATAATAGATGAGTTGAAAATGTGGTAGTTTACCATATTAGTAGGATTTTCCCACCACAAGACCATCATGTTTACTCACCCCCCCATTATATAATTCTTCCCTCATGAGAACCTTTGTGACGTTGTGGACCTTACCCCTTGGATTGCAAACATATGAATTTTCAAGCAACATCTAGGGTAAGCATATATTTCATCACTTCACAGTCCAATATCCTTAAGAATGATTCATGATTCTATATTAGGGATAAACTATACTTTCGGAGAATTTGTAGTGACCAAGTTTTTCATTGGTGTGTACCCGGCCATGAGTTCACCTATGTTTTGAACTTTTCTACACTTTGGATTGTGGGGGCCACTTTGTCTCGCAATGTAAAACTCAAATTGTTCTCAACTCATGAATTTATTAGTTCAAATTGTATAGATATTACCATAATTTTTTAATTCATGTACTCGATGTCAATTTATAGGGAATATCTCCAAGAGGAATGAAATTCCCAAATATCCTATGTTATTTTTTGAAATATTCTATGCAAGGGGAATTTACTTCATGGGGCATTTCTAAATTCAGTTGTCTTTGTGTACATATTACTATTTGTTTACTACATCTCTAAATGGGTGGAAGAAAAGGCTACCAAGACTAATGAATCTCGAGAGGTTTTTGATTTTATGAGGTCCCATATTTTCAGTAGGTTTTTTTCCATGATTCATCATTAGTGATCAGGGTACGCATTTTTGTTTTTACGACATGAAAAACATGATTTTTAAGTATGGGGTGGTTTATAAATTCCCCACTACATATTACCCCTAGACTAATAGACAATCATAAATCTCAAATAGGGAATTTAAGTGAATCCAAAAAAAGATACAACTCAATAGGAAATATTAGAGTTTTCACATGGATGATATAATTTGAGAATATCGAATAACTTTTAAAGCCCCAATAGGATTGTCACCGTAAAATATTATGTTTGTAACGGTTTTTCACCTCTTAGTAGAGGTAAGAAATCATGCATATTGGGATATTAAACAATGTAGTGTGAATCTTTCATATGCAGGTGAGCATAAGAAATGTCATATTCAAGAGTTGGAATAAATTTGGCATGATGTATATGAGAACTCCCGAATCTATAAAGAAAATACAAATACAATCCATGATGGGATGATTCATCAGTAGAATTTTCACATTGGTGAAAAGGTACTCATGTATAATTAGAATTTAAAGCTCTAAATAGGTAATATTTATTCTTGATGGATTGTTCATTATACATTTATTGATGTTTACCCTTTTAGTGTTATAGAGGTTTTTCATGAGAAGAGTGGATAGAGGTTTTCTATCAATGGTCAGAGGCTCAAACACTTCTATGAGAATTTTCCAAAGCATCTTGTCAAGGAAATAAAACTGAGGGATTCCACATATGTCACCAATTATCAGGTTATCCCTTCTCACTACCTTTATTTACTTGTCTATTTATTTAAAATACATTCATTGAGTGCAATGTAATGTTTAGGTGTGAAGGATTGTGACATTTCATAGTTAGGATTATAAAATATTCAAAAAAATAGTTTTCATTTTGGATTTATTTTACTTTATTTTGTTATTTAAAAAAATATTGATCTAAAAAATAATACCCAATTAAATTTAATGCTTAAGTTGATTATGTGAAAAATTCCATTGTTTTTGGAAAAAATTTCCAATGAAATATGATATAGAATATTTTTTTTAGAATTTGTATTTTTAAATAATCCATAGGTGTTTAATGGGTTTTTGACACCCATGCCACATTAGAATAGGAAAATATTATATTCCCTTACCCGGAGACAATCTAGGTCCTCTACTGTAAATTTTTTCTTTTTATTGAATTTCTATAGAGTCATGGGTCATGTAGAGAAACTATAACTTTCCTTGGTTCTATTTGAAGCCATAAAATTCCAGCATGAAATATTAATGGTATAGGCCATCATTAATTAAAAAACCTTTCGTAAAATTAACATCTATTTTTTCCACCTTGACATTTTACCCCTCTTAAGACTTAGAGACTATAAAATTCGGCTTATGGAGCCACATTACAAGATAAATTATCCCAAACTACACATCTATTGTGTACATTCTTGTTTTACATTTAGCAAGTGTGGAGGAGAGGGTGTTTTCATTGGAATTATCCGGAAATAATCATTATTATGGGTTCATATAAAGGGTTTCTACATTTTCCATAGGCAGTGGGTTCATATGACATATTGTATCATTCTTTTAGACATGTTTCCCTATTTATCTCCAATGAAATATATAAAAAATATATAGTTTTGTATATTAAAAAAATTGAGCAAAAGAAAAATGTAGAAAAGAATATGTTTTCCCATTATTATTCATTGATCATATATGACCCTCACAAATGGTCAATAAGTATATTGATTTCTAATGATTTAATTCTTCAGGGTTTTAGTGTGTACATTCATTCTGAACACTTTATGAATTTGGATATATTTTCTATTTAAGAGTTTAAATACTCCTCATGTACCTAGGATTTTTATAAATTAAATCCTACAAATCAATGAACCTCGAAACAACATGTTAGAAGTCCTCTTGAGTATCACACAAGTTTCTTCAGGTAAAGCATGTAGAATCTTGGAAATAATATGCTAATATAACATAAACACTGGGAAAAGCGCATAAGTTCAATTTCATATTTTACTTGAGTGAAGAGGGGAAATTTAAAAGTGAGGTAAGTTGAGACATGTTTCATGGGTTTAAAAAATCCATTAAATACCTTATAATGATTTTAAAATGCAAATTATATAAAAATATTTCCTATCGACATCCATTAGAAAAACATTTTTCCAAAAAAATGCAATTTTTCACATAATAAACTCAAGAATTAAAAATGATTTTGATATTCTTTTTAAGATATATATTTATCTAAAATACAAAATAAATTAAAATAAATAAAAAATTAAAATGCATTTTTTTGTTTTTTTATAATCCTAACATCGAAATATTAGTAACCAATTAGTTTTTGATATCCACCATAGCCTGTATGATGTGTATCATACATAAATTATTATACCTCAAGCCGTTATAGCCTATACACCGTGTAAGGTACCTCGAACCATAATATCCTATACAAATCATACCTAAAAAACATTTGGATGCTATATCTGAAGATACATGTGTGTGAAAAAACTACAAGACATCACGTACATCTACATGCACACACACACACACACAGATATATATATATATATATATATATATATATATATATATATATATATATATATATATATATATAGGGTATGCAATCTTCATGTATACCAGCACATAGACTACCCAATGATGAGAGCAGGGCCATAGGGTGTTGTCAGCAATCCATCCTCTCAATGGGATGTTAAGGAAAACACTCCCCCATAGACCATTGGGTGTCAGTCACCCTAACTAACATGGGTGGGGTGGAATATGAAATCACAAAATATACAAGATCTAATATATCTCACAAACATACTATGGGCATAATGGAGTCTTATAATCAACAATAGTTACTGTCTCTTAGGATCCTAGCTCCCACTATTAATAGTATATATCTAATTAGCACACATGTATTTAAGGAGCAATATTAAATTTATTAATTATAATTTATCCTTTCCGTTCACAAATTAATTCATTATCTATTAATTAACCATTAGCATTATTCCTAATTACATTACATTAACCAATAAATTCAATCCAATGCCCTCCATGCATAATCCAATCCTAGTCCATAGTTTCTCAAGGTCAACATCCTTTTATCATATTCATTCTATAATCTTTAACCCCATGGGATAAGAAATATTAAACATTGTTACTTTCCATGATCAAAGTACTCTAATAAAACTATCCTAAGATACCACCATGAGGAAATATACAACCAAGAACATTCAACTACCACAAGAAGTGGGGAACGGAATGAAGATAAAACAAGCAACATGGGCATCGACTACAAAACATATTATTATCAATAAAGAATCCATCTTTAAGCATACCAATTAAAAATTCCAACTTCCACTTGTTCCATCATCTTAGGTGCCATCCCCAATCCCCTCATGCAGATCCTGATTCCTCTTATGCTAACAGGTTTCAACTACTACCCCATCATTCGGGCCTCTCGGCCCCAAATCACATTAGTTATACTAGGATCATAACACATCGCATGGAAAATCTCACATCTAGAGAACAGCACAATGTCATAATAACAATCATAGTCGACATGGAAATCATGTCCCTAAAAACAAGGCATTAAACAATCACATGCAAACAAGCGCTTACGGTCTCTAACATTAGGCATTCAGCCTTCTGAAGTGAATGGGATCTCATAACCCCAATGATTATCTTTATCAAATAACCAATTTTTATTCCATATTTAATTAACCAATTCATTATTCATAGGTTCCAAATACAGGAAATATAATTCATCAACTATGACAAGCTGTCCAAAAGTTTAAAAATTATCTATATGAAACAAGTTACAAAATATTTTTGAGGAATTTTTATCATTTAACATGCCTTTTTATTATTATTCTCATAAATAATTAACATGATTCATTTTCATTATCACTTCCAAAAACACATGAAATAAAATTTTAAAATGAACATGAATTTAGCATCGATTTTTTTATCATAAAATTACAATGCACACCAGATTAAAAACATGACTCTTCTTTAATTATTAATCCTATTAAACAATTAATTCCATATTTATGTTCTTCACCATTTTCAAATAAATTAATATATTAAACTGATAAAAATAACATGATATAGAAGATTAGTATACATAACACACTATCTAGAAGATCAAGGTGAAAGCCATTATCACGGTATCAAACATTAACATTGGATATTTATCTTATTTAATCAATTAAATATTTATTTGGTCAATTACATTTCCATGTAAAGGGTTAAACCATGGTAAATTTATGATTTAATGTAAATAAAAGAGAATAAACGAGTCCCTTTCCTAAAAATAATCATTTTTATTTGCATGAGAATAGACCATCATTGTGGATCTTGATCACCTCTTACACAATAAGACTGAACTCCTCCATGGAAACTGCACCACAACCTTGACAACAACAAAACATTATTTAGAACATAGAGTGGAAAATTGCATCTCATGGAAAGAAAATGTGGGTGTAAATGGATGGAATAACCACAAGATAAAAGGTATAATATACCTTTGATCATCACTGATCGAATACGGATGCCTAGAATCGATCCCCTTCGAAGGGATCCCAAAACACCTAAAATAATGTCATTGGTTTCTTGGAGCATTTGGAGAGAATATTTAGTGATTATGGAAACCCTATGTTTTATAGGTTATAAAGTTCACTACATAGGGGATATTTATTGTGTAAACCCATTGTTTACATCATAAACACATTAAACATTAAGTTACACAAAAAATGCATATCCTTAAACAACATGTCTAATATTTAACTAATATTCTAAATTTTAGGTTTATAATGTAATTTCCATGTGCCAAAAAACACAAGTTGTAAAACCATTAATTTCATAAGATGTACATACACTATAAAACACACTTACACCATTAAAACCTTTTTATTATATAAATTATCCCTTTTTTATCTTTTAGTTTCTAAAAACCATTATATATCTACTAAGCCTCCTCCGACCACCAAAATCTTAAAAAATATAAAAGGTCGGACTAAATGGATATCGGCCCTTACAGTTAATAATTAGAAATATTTCAAAAATCCCAAAGGTTAATAGTAACTGGCCAATTCATAATAGTTATATAATTATAAAAAATTACCAAATTGAAAAAAATAAGAACCAAAATTAATAAATAATGAATAATAAAAAATAAATAAAAAATCAACATCTTTCTACAAGTACTTCAATCTTCAAAAAAATTGTGAGCAGTGTAATTATCAAAATATAAATAAATAAAGTGGAAAACCCCACTCAACAATATCCCCCTTCTAATAATTAAAAAACCAATCACAACTAAAAAACTCTCCACGTTTTTTTAATTGATAAAAAATAATAAGTTTTGAATATTAAATCATGTAAATTAAATAGAATTTAAAAAATATACCATTTTGTAAAATGAATAAATAGTTCTCTCATTTATTATATAATATAGATAATTTTATATAAAACAATTAAAAATTTACATTTATCCCCTTATATTAAGTATTAATCAACTAATATACATAATAGAAATATAGAGCATAAAATTCACAGCATGCTCAAGATGATTAAGAATCAACAATTTAAAGAATATATCACCCCACAAAATACATGAATAAAATAATATTAATATTTATAAATAATTAATTATTTAATGATCCCCTATATTAAAGCTTATTTTTCTTGAATAATCAAACTGTTGCATAAATAATATAAAACAACTCATACAGTCTGCATTACTAATGAACTCGTGGAAAATCATATTATAGAAGTAATAAACACTATTTATCCATAAAAACATGTTAAATTATATTAAAATAATTTATAAAATAGTTGAAATGAAGTATAAATAAAAAAATTGTTAGCACATGCCACTAAACCTGAAAATAAAAATGTAGAACACACTCATTATCCAAAAGTAAATAAATCTATATGTATTCATGTTGACATTACATAAGATAAAATTATAAGGGAATTAATTCTAGACATAAAAATAAATTACATTGACATATAAACTAGGTTATCTCCAGTAAGATTTTTATAAGAACCATTATGAATTCAATCTATATTAGTGTTAGATAATTCAGTCATAATGTATGATTTCGATTAAAATGTGTTCCTATGACCAATATATTTAAAATATATTAATGAAAAGTGACAAGAATAATGAGTAAAAGATCCAAATTTGAAACAAATAATATTAAAAATATTTTCCTCCTCACCTATGAATAAAATGTTCACGTACATTTGAGGTAGTATCCAATCATAACTAAGTCTATTTTTTTTTCTTATTATTCATGGAAATCATCTTGACATATATCTATCTTACTTGAAAAAACATAAATTGATTCTGATTATGACTTTTGATATCAACATTCATCTTAATATTCAATTTTTAAAAATGCTCCAAATCATCAAACACTTTTCTAGAATAACAACTACTGTTTTTCATATTTCTAATCACCTTTTTAACTTTTCAGTATTTTAATTAAAATTCATTAAATTACAATATACAATATTTTTATCCTCAACCAAACATTTATAATAATTATTTAATTTCAGTTAAGCATATCCAATAGTAATAACACTATATTGAAACTCATCAACAATATTTTCATGTTGCTTAATACTAAGGTTAGTATATTCATATTTAGCATTAACATATGAATCATAATAAGAACTAGAACTTCTTTTCTATCCATGCTACCAATACAAAATATATTTCCATATTTCCATAAAGTGTCACCTAAATCACTTGAAGAAAATGAGTGATGAGGTAAGAAAGAAAAATTAATATATTTATATATAAAACAAATATTACTCATTTTCATTTCAATTGTATTTTTAACAATTGAATACAAACATTCATAACTGCTCATTACACCCAAATTTTTCTTCTCTTTCATCATAAATTTCTTATCTCCTATTTTATTTTTCAACCATGAACAATCTAGTTTGATGTTTCCTTTTATCATACACACATAAAAAGTAATATCTAAATTTATATTTGGGCTTTCTTTCTTATCATCTTTACTAAACATATTTATTTCTCTTCTATACTAATTATTAATTATTTAATTATAATCTCTTCTCATGGACTTGGATATTATCTCTATTCTATTATTAGATGAAATTTAGTCATTATTAAAGAAACTAAATTAAGTGATAATAGTTTTAAAATCAATACATTTCTTCTTTTCTTCCACTTCATTCTCAATGTTTTTCAACTCAATCTTATACATGATAAGTGAACCAATGAATTCATCCAAATTGTTTTCATACAAAGTTATTTCTTTATCCAATTTATACATTTATAGCATACCACTTCTTGTGTAGTGATCTAATAACTCTTTCATCTATAAAAATATTTTCTAAATCCTCTCCAAGGTCACTCATTTAACTCACAATACTTATATACCTATTTAACATATTATTGAAAGTATTATTTTCCCCCATATTGAAATCTTGATACTTAACCCACAACATTTCTGGCATTGTTCTTATCAACTTACATAAGCCATAATTAGAGACATTATAAATTATCCATATATCATAAGTATTATTTCTTGTGGATATATTACTAAAAACATTTATATTAATAACACAATAAATAATATTCATAATCTTATAATTAAGAAAAAACTTTTATTCATAAATATTATTAATATAATCATGTATAGTTTTATGAAACATGTAAGGATTTACCATATTTATCCAAGAATCAATTCCTATATACTTAATGTGGTCTTCCATCCGTTCATTCAAGTATCCCCAATAATTCCCATAAAATAATGGTGGTCATTGATTAATATTTCCATAAGTTTACCTTTATCCTTTAATTATAGAAAAAATATCTCTGTTATATTTTATAGTCTACATTAAAAAATTAGATCCACAAATATATATAAATGTTAAATTCAACAAAGTGTTTTAAATAAATATCACTAATGTGTGAGCTTTTATAGTAATTTTTGGACCTGGGATGGTGAGATAGAAAAAAAAATATGGAAGGTGGATTTTCAATATTAAATAATAAAATTAATTAAAATAATAATGTGGAATATGTTGAATTAAAATATTTAACAATTCAATGAAAAAACATTATGTTCTTTGAGTCAAAATAGTGAAAGAATAATATGTAAAAGGGATTACATAAGGATTTTTAAAGTTTTTCGGATCCAAACAATTGTGTGTCTACACTTCACACCACTATAACCATCATCGATATAGAACCCACAATAAAACCTCACATTTTATATAGATTGAAAACGTTTTACAACATTCCTTTTTTACCCAATAGGCACATTACTAATCCTAACTTCTTTACACATAGAGGAACAATACATAACCTTCCTTGTGATGTGGTGGGAGAACCAACCTTTCCATTTTCTAAACCAAGAAACAGCATAAAGATTTCATATTTTACTTAACCAAGACATAACCAGCGCATGAACATTTTTATTAACTAAACATAACCAGGGTATGCCTTTTATGGGAGATCTAACTCGTGAAACAAATCCCAAATGAATAAATTTATAGATCATATAATACACCCCAAAAAATTAAGGAAATAGTTAAACTACTAAATGAATTTCAATGAATTTTTTAGCACGTAAATTGGAAATATTTTTTCCACCAAGATGTAAATGATGATGTTCAAGAGAAACAGAAATGGTAGTATTAAACCATAAATCTCTTTAAATTACATCACTTTTTCATTTGGTGTATTTAAACCCTTGCAAGATTCGAAGAATTTTCCTCTATAAAATGACTGTATTCTCAGCTTATAACTCCATTAGAATAATTTAATGATATATGATTACCGTTCACATTATCTTACTTTAATATTTTACCAACATCCTATAAAATAAATAATTAAAAAATTAAACTATTAAAATGGTATTAAATATTTTGAATCTAATCATAATTTGATACTATGAATAATTATCCTTTAATATCTTGGAATAATTCAAATAATCATGAAAAAAATATCCTTCAAAATTCCAAACCAATTTTGAAATTTTAATACTAAAATCAAAAATATTATTAACATATTGTACTATATAACTCACTAATAAATTTTGAAAACATTAACTTCTTAAAAACCCACTGAAAATGTATAAGTGTCATAATGAGTTCATAAAAGTAACTGACTCTAACTAAAATTTTCCAAAAAAAGATAATATGAAATGCATAAGCATAACCTTGATATGATTTATAAGATTCATTAAAGACTTCACTAAAATATTGATTTATCACTATCCAATGATTGTGTAGGAGTAAATATACTGAAAATGTAAGAGTAATTCCCGTGAAATAATAATATTTATACAATTAGTGAAGTTTATAGTATACTAAAAACCATAAAATTAATCCTTACACTTTATAAGAGTAAACTAGAAATTTATGATTCATTCCTTAAAATGTAAGAGTCATTTCCTTTGATAATTTTTACAAAGTCTTTAATTCATAAAATTAAATAATGCATGTCCCTGGATTTCATAAGAGTATGAACAAACTACCTAATGATCGGGACTTATCCAAAATTCAAAGCTCTAAAAATTTTACATTACTTTCTTTAGATTGTAAAATTCATGACCACAAACAGAAGAGTTAATACTCATAAATGATTCATAACTCCCAAACTATAAGATTAACTTTCCAACTTGTAATAGTATTCTACATAAACGAATTTATAAAACAAAAACATAATAAATAATAATAATAAAGAATAATAATATATAATAAAAAATAAAAAAATTTAACATCATTATAAAATAATTTAAATAATAAAAAGAGAGTAGGGGATGTAATGATCATCATCATCATCATTAAATTTATTTAAAGCAAAATACAAGGCACTCGAAGAAATAAGGAACCACATGACCAAGAAACAAACAAAATGTGCCCCACCATAGGGAGGCCTAAAATAGTGAAGGCCATGGGAATCCCCCCCAGATCAAATTGACTCCCTCAAGAGTAAGGAATTTTGATTTAGGGAGACAAGTGACAGTGGACCCATGAACTGCAAGAGAATTTAGGTGGTCTGCAACCTTATTGCCTTCCCAGCATGTGTGAGTGACTTGAATTCTCCTAGAGAGGGGGGAATTACATTTCCTGAGTAGGTGAGTAATTGACCAAGGGATTTTACCTATGATGTACAAAGAATGATGGAGAATTTCAGAGTCAGTTTCCAGTTGGGTCAAAACCAAGTTCTTCTGGTTGCAATGTTGGAGGCCGGTAAGAGATGCATCCGCCTCCGCCTAAAGTGCAATTCCACAACCATAACTTGCAGTGAAGGACAAAAGTACACTCCCCCCAGTGTACCACACCACCCCTACTCCACGCATAACACAAAAAACACTTGATCCATCAGTGTTTAATTTCTGGCCATTTACAGGTGGAAGCCAACGAACTCAACGACCCTGCTTCATGGGCTCCACCGACATGACCTGGTGAAGACTGGAGTACATATGTCGCAGTGATAGGGCCTCCCGCCAGTTCCCGATGAGTTTCACCATATCAACCAGAAGGCACTTCATTCTCAAAAATAATGGACCTACCTATGGTGAGGGACCCCTCATATCTGGCCTCGTTCCTCACTTTTGAAAGGCTCCATCAACTGGCACTCAGAATCAATGAACGCTCCAATCTTTCTGGGATAGAGTCCGATGACCCCTAGAACCATTTTTTCAAGAATGGAACATCAAAAGGGGGGGAAGAGAAATCTATGAAGGCGCCAATCAAACTCTACACCATGTTGGCCCAATCACCCTTGAAGAATATTTGATCCACACTTTCTTCACTTCTAACTTTACAGTAGCTGCATCATGATGCGAGACTAATCCCAACTTTCCTAATGTTTTCATCTGTAGGTACTGCATGATGTCGAATCCTCTAGATAAGGAAATTATATTTGGCTGGAGCCCTCTTTCACCATAGAATCTCACTCCATTGATCACATGGATTCAGAGGTGATCCAAGATTATGACAATCCTTCATTGAGAAGTTCCCTGAGGTGGAAAACGTAAACACACAACGGTCTGGCTCTGTATTAATGGTGATCGAATAATATACCTCTTGTTGGATCTTATCCAAAACTGCCCTGATGAACGTCGGGTGAAGGCTCGCTTCTTTGAAAGAGATCGAAAGAGCATGACACCCCGGATAACCAGTCACCGAGCTTGACTAGTTCTGGTACCATATGAGAATATCACCCTATCCCACAATCCACCGAGCATGCTGGTTAAGCGTCTGAATGAAGAAGAGAATCCTAAACCAAAGGGGGGAACTGTAGAAGCTGTTATCACTTGTTCTGTCGCTGTAGTTGAGGGCCATAGTTCATTCCCCACATAGTATAATTCTCGATCACTTCCCATGCCCATTTTTCATGCATGCCTGTAATTGTGGTCTTTAAACTGCGAACATTAATCCCGCCCTCATGTATAGGCTTGGCCATCCTCTCCCAAGCGACCCAATGGATCTTATCCTCAGCCAAAGCATCCCATATAAAACCATCCAACACCTTATCAATCGCTTTGATCACCCCTTTCGGTACTAGGGTCACAGCCAACGCATGCACAGAAATCACAGACAAGACACTATTAAACAAAGCTATTCGCCCCCCAAAGGATAGAAGGTGGATTTTCCAGTTGAAAACCAGCCCTGTAATATTACTCACCACATAGTTGAAGTCCCTTATTCGCATGCGGCCCAAAGAAATGGGAGTACCAAAGGAATGTGGCATACAAGTTGGAATCACTATCCATGTTTATGTCTATCCACAATGTATATCATGTATCCTAGTTGAATAAATACCATATTGATCCATCTCATATGATTCAATTGGAAAATTTATATTTAGACCATGATGACTCTATAATAGTAAAACCAGTTCATATTTGTAATCATCATAACCAAGTGTTACAGAAAAAATCTATTCATTTGGTCCATTTTACATGATAGTGTGATAAATATATACATAATTAATGGGAGAATAAATATTTTTTTAGGGAGAAATTCCATCACTTGTTTTTTAATTAAGTATGCTAATGAATTTCTAAGGGAGGATTGTGACACCCTTGATGTCACAGGTACATATTAATTTTATTATTTATTTAATTATTAAATTTTCATGGATTATGGAAAATGAAAACCTAAAAATTTTATGGATAGTATATGATTAATGTTTGGTGTAAAATTACTGATAAATTTTCATCCAATCCATATAAAGGATTGAATCGGTTCCATATGATATTACATGGATAGTGAATAGTTTCCCAAACTATGAGATCTTCCTTGAAATAATTTTTTATAATATCCCATTCTACCATTATTATGGTATCTTCTCATTTAGCCAACCCCATTTCATTAAAACTCGTTAGAATACCCTCCATCAGACAATATAATTTTTCCCTTTCACCATTGGTTCCATCTATTGAATCAAGTGGTTTTATTCATGGTAATCCACTCATATCTCTTCATTTATTCTTCATATATTATCCTCTTTACTTATTATTCCATGTTCTTATTTCTTCCTCTCCCTAGTTATATATAGATAAAAAATAGAATGATAGAGTTAGGTTAATCAATGAATTTTTAAATTCTATGGTTCATCAAGGAACTTTATTCTCTCAATCACTTATTGTTTGATGATGGTAGTTGGATTCATCAGAAAAGAAGTAAGTGCTTCAATGTTATTCTTTTCACTTGTCACACCATTGGTTCTTTCACTCTCTATAAATATTTTAAATGTAAAAAGATATTTATAAATAGTTTTTATGGTAGATATATAATTTAACTCTTGTGTTTGTATGTTTTTAAAACATTACATAAAAGAGTATCTTATGGTTTTCAAAATTTTGGATTTTAATTTAAACTCCAATACCAACAAGGTGTTTGATAAATTGATTCTAACAATAATTTTATCTTAAACGTATTTATAAAAGGTTTTTAATCGATTATTTATTTAATATGAAAATGGTTTCATTATTTATTTTTATTTTTATGACATGAAATATTATATTTCCCCTTTGATTTTCACTATTAAGTATTGGTATATTCAATCATTCATTCCCTTAATTGTTTTTCATTGTAAATTTTGAATGTATCATATAGGTTATTTCTTATGGAATTGTTATAGGTTTGAAACTCTATGGAGGTTAAATGGGTTATGGATTGAATATTTTTTTAGATGTTATTTTATTACTTATTTAAATTAAATATGATGGTTCACATGGGAGACATGGGTAGTAAATGGGGAAATGAGGATGATTGTAACCCTAGTTATAATTTCACTCAAGATAGGGGTCCCTAATTATAAATTTTATATAGATATGTATTTACACCTGATAAGGCCATGGGGTGTGCTGGTTTCTGAGTATATTAGGATTGACATAGTCCAGTAGGTGATTTCTGAGTGTTGTCTTAGGTTGTCCGAAATAGACTTGAGATATTCACCCCATGATTTTTTTATTTTAGTTTATGACTTTATTTGTACTTTAATTTCTACTACATCTTGTGATATATGGTTATGGTATGATTTTTCTTAGTTCTCTATCTTTACATGAATTTTCAAATGAAATGGTTTTATCAAAAGAAAATTTAAAGTATTTGGTTTTCCCTTTTCTAAATAATGAATTCAGAGATATTTTCTCATTTTAGTTCAAACTATAATCTTAGGTATGGATTATAAATGAATTTAAATTGAATCTCAATGGTATCCTTCTAGGGGATTTATCACACCCTAAAAAAATTTGATGTGTACATATACATGGTTGTATATAATATATGTAATTTATCAGGATATATATACTTTACTGGAGTTCTTTAGATGTATTATTTATCTTTTGATGATATGATGATATGATGGCCACTATGGGTCATGAGGAATTGGTATTTATGAATTTTTTTTAAATTTTTTAAATTTTGGGTTGACTATGGATATACATGTATCATAAATTTCAGGCATTCCCCAAAATTTATATCACCCTTGTTATATTCGTTGTATGTCACTTTATGTAATTTTATTATAGATCTATTTTGATAGGTGTATTTTGAGTTTCACATCATATTCCATGTTTGAATGGATTCATATACTAAAATTTCATATTCATTTATCATGATTACCTAATGTATGGGTACCTCATGTTGGATTCTTCATTTCTGTCCACTGTATTCATTGTTTATTTGAGATAGTGAAATCATTATAAATTTCTGTGTTTTGATACCCCTAGTATTTATCACTAGCCTATATTGATAGGGAATGCACTTTGGGAACTGTAGCATTCCAACTTGGGTGGAAAGGAAGGTTAAATTGAGTGGGTTCAATACAAATATAACACACCCTTATTCTACCATGATCCCTTAAACATAGAATTAATCATTTAATTCATTAAATTATTTATATATTCAATCCATTTCCATTATATTCACAACCCTTACCTTGAATAAATTTATTATTATTCCATTTTTCTAAGATATTATGACACAACCAATCATCAACATCTCCATACCACATAAATAACATCATTATATTATACCAATAGACACCATATAAATCCCACCAATTTTACAATATCATCCACATAATCCCGAATTAACTACACCAAACCAGCACCACAATAACAACATATGATCAAACATTATCATCAGATTATCACCACTTTCACAAGTTAAACAAACAACTCTCTAGAACTACTTGAATCACAGCATGAGATATCAATTGTGGTAATCATATTAAAGACAAAAAAATATAAAATCAAAAAATATTAATCACAATAGCTGTCAACTACAATCTATCACACTCAAATAAAGAGTTTCTAGGTGCAACAGATGTGATTGTTGAGATGATATCCATATAGGTTTTGTAGAATTCAATGGATCATTCACCAGTTGTGAAAGATGTATATTTCATGACTAATACAATTTTTTCATTTAATATTGACATAGAATATCAAAAAACCAATAGATATGTTATTTTTCGTGTTTAATTTTTAAGTAATTTCAAAATGATCTCAAAATTATTACCTCATATTAGGAACTTCATTCAATACAGACGTTTTTGATCATTCGAAAAAACCTTTTAATATTATTTTAATAGCGCTTGTAAGATCCAAGTGTAAAATCCTTCTAGCCCATCCATGCATTCTCATTAAATCGTCAAACAAAACTGAATGTTTTTGTGTGCTAGAACGATGCATTGATCATCTTGCATTGTTCTTATTGATTTTTATCCTTCTGTTTTGAAGGAGTTATTCTCATTTATGAGAATATTAGTGAAGTAAAAATCAAGTGAGAAGAATCTTGTGTGAAATTATTCTCAATTCTCAATTTCCCATTCATAATAGATATAACAATCTATTTATAGAGGTAGGGTTTATGATAAAATATTATTTAATTGTGTATTATCCCTTGAATAATATAATAAACCATTTCTGACCTCATGTCATATATTATTTTTATTATTATCATTTTACAATGTTCACTATCTGTCACATTGAAAAATATTATTTTACCAGCTCAAAAATTAATATTCCTTACCAAACAAAATCATGGTCCGTTCATCCTCCTTAGTATTTATCGATACTCGAATAAAAATTTATTATTTAGTTATTTATAGATAAATATTCTATTCATAGTCATGATTATAAATATTTATTATATATTTATTAAATAAAAAAATATTTTATTCATGGTCGGGCAAATAAATATTTATTTTATATTCACATATTTAAATAAATTATTTATTAATGAATAAATAATAATTATTTACCTTTTGAATAATTGAGATCAATAAATCCCGAATAAAATTATTCTTCAGCCTTGATAATTATATTTATTCTAATAACTAAATTCAAATAGAATTTAATTACTATTAATGGAAACAGCATGTAATGGTCTATAGAACCCAAGAAAAGATACTTTATGTTGTAATGCTGACAACCACATACAAATTCTTAATGTGTAATATAATCTCTTTGTCACAATATGTCATAAAGCAGATTTGATATCCATTTAGTCAACCTATATGATTGATACATATTTCATTGACTATCTGAAATAAAATCATCATTACACCATGGCTATGGAATTTAATATGATGGTTCAATTACAATCAAAGGTTCCTGATAAAAACTTATACAAAAATGGAAAGGATAAATACTTCTTAGAATTATCAATTAATAACATGTCATTCATAATGTTACCAATGTATCTATTATCACCATGAATTATATCATCAAAGCTTATAAAATACTTCAAAGTTCATGAGTCCCAACATGAATTAATAATAATCAATAATTCTAAAGACCATTACACCAGTTCAAAGATAGGAATATGAAATGAAACGTAAACATTAAAATTCCTCCAAGTGGGTATATTCCCATTATCTCCCATACTGAAGATTACAACGTGATAACTTCCTGAAATGCAGTATCATGTGCTTATAAGTACCCAAACATCACATTAAAAATTCTTTTTGTCCCACCATAGTATGTTATCTGATCATATAACTATATTTAAGAATGTCTTCATGGAATTTCAAGGTTCTCAACGTAGAGAGGAACTTCGATGACCTTATCAATATAGAAGATATACTAACACATTATTAAATTAAATTCCTGAATAATAATGAAAAATATGTAATATAATGTTGTAATAATAATCAAATCATTGAATAAAAATGTAATGAAAAATAGAAATAGATGGTTCTATAACACCAAATCTAACAAATTCCTAATTGGACTAGAGCCAACTACCTTTGAATTTCAGTGTGTTGGACCTCACGTGATGATCATATTTCTACTAAGTTAGGTCTTTAGTCAAGGGGTCCACCAATTCTCTTCTGTAGAAATTATTCTCACTAGGAATTCACCTATTTGAGAAAAATCCATTATGATATGATACTTCCAAATTATGTTCTTTGTCTGCAAATGTGACCTTGGATCCTTTGCGAAATCCAATGTTGCAGTCTTTCCATAATAGAGTGTGATAGGATATTTATTATTAGGTACCACAAAAAGCTCTTGGATGAAGTTATATATTGAAACTAATTCTTTAACTACATCATAAGATGCAATATACTTAGACTATATTGTAGAATCTATAACCATGGCTTATTTTGAGCTCTTCTAGCTCACAGTACCTCCATTAGGAGTGATGATGTATCTTTTTCTTAATTTCATATCATCTTGATCTATTTTGAAACTAGCATCTACATATCCTATGATTACCAGTTTTTCTTCTCCTCTATAAACCTGTAATACATCCTTAGTGTGCCTCAGATACTTAAATATAGAATCAAATGACATCCAATAGTGGTTACTTGGGTCAGCCTAATTTCTTCCCACCACACTCAGGGTGTAGAAAATATATATCCTCTTACATTTCATTACATAAATGAATAGAATAATTGATGATGTTTATGGAATCATTAATATTATTTATATTTCCTCATATATACGTGGTCACATTTTCCTATAAAGATGAATGTTATGTGACATTAGAAAAAATCCCCTTTTTTATTTTTCTATAATTAATCTTGTAAAAACTTGTCAATATTATTTCATTGATATGGACTGAGCAACTTATTGGATCTATCATAATAGATCTTGATCCCAAGAATATATGTTACTTAATCTAATCCCTTCATGGGGAATAATTTATTCAACCAAGATTTAACATACTATAATAATGGTATTTCATTTATAAAAAGTATTATGTCATTGATATATACTATTAATAAAATGAATTCACTCCCCATAGAAAATTTATGAATATAAGGATTGAATTTTTTATTTTTGAAACCAAATTTTATTATGGCTCTATCAAATTGAATATTCCATGATCTGGATGATTGATATAATCCATAAATTGATATTGGTAATTTTCATACCTTGTTAGAATCTATTGGAGTAACAAGACCTTAATGTATGATCCCAGACTTATTTTGATGTATTATCTTATTTAAATTGTATTTTAAATCTCTTTGAGTTGGTTAATGAAATGTTTACCATGTTTATATGGAGGCTCGAGGGTGTCTCGGGGGTCTGGGACAAGAAATAATGGGAAAAGGGACCATCCAATGAATGATTCATGGTTGGTTCATGGTTAGTAGTAATTGTGCGCCTTGACCATGTCTATCTGAAAGAGGGGTGAACGATTAGTGAAATCATGAAAAGGGGGATAGAAACTATATAGGCATGGATAGAGCCATCCGACATGGTTTCTGCATGGTTAGTCAAACCATGAAAAATCCCCAGGAGATCGTTTGACCTTTCCCCTATTAGAAATGGTGTGGAACATGGTTGTTCCATGGTTTGTCCAATTTTTATACCAAACCATGATCCTCATTAACGATGGAGATATTTACCATTTTTCTCCATCGATATTTAAATTTCTTACAAGATTTTCCTCTTTATTCTTTATACATTAGCAAAGGGTGACAAACCCTTCCTCCCAAACATCCTGAGGATCGATATACCTTATTTCTATGTTGTTTAGAGATCTATTCGGTGTGGATCAAATCTCAAGGTGATTATAACCCTCCTCTAATTTACTTTTTATTTATTAGGGATTATAGAAGCATTGTTCATCTTCAAAAACCCTAAACCCCTATTTTCTAATGTATTATAAGTAGGTACTTGTCATAGCCCGAATTCCTAATTTAATTTAATTTTATTATTTTATTATTTCTAGGCTTCGCATTCTCACACCAAGGTCCAGGCTGGGTCCCGACATAAAATTTTCTATCTTTTAACATTTCTAGTGGGTTTCAAACCCATGCACGTTCACCGCACGGTGATCGGTATCTATTTAGTTAGGCCGGCTGCCCGCGCAAATTCCTGTCATACAGAATAAATAAATATTTATGTAGATAAGCTGAATTGAATGTTTAATTTGTGATAATAATAATGTTATTATGTAATTAATAATATTATTATTAATGAGGTGTTTATTATTATTATTATTATTATTATTCTAGTATTAATTATTATTATTGTTGTTATTATTATCAATATTAATATTATTATTGTTATTATTAATATTATTAGTTTTATTATTATTATGACTATTGTTATTATATTAAAATGAAAAAAAAATTATATCTAAACCCTAAGCTACCCACGCGGTACCCCCCCTCTCCTTATCATGCGCGCAACACTGCATCTGTGGCCCCCTCCCTCCTTGCTTCTCCATTTCCCTGCCGACCGGCTTCCGCACCGAGCTACCCTCCCGACTCCGCTCGCCCCGGCCATTGCCGCTCCCCGCCTGCCTGTACAACCTCCGGTGTCCCCCACTCCCGCACCGGCCTCTGCGCGACCCCCAACCTCCATGAAACCCCGACCTCCACCGCTCCCCTCCCGCTCCGACGACCCCTCTGCGCCGTCTCGCTGCCTTCGGCATCACCTCGTCCCGGCCTCCCAACCTCCGGTGACCCCACCTGCTCGACGGCTGCCTCCTTCAGCGACCCGTCCTCCGACGCCCTACTCCCACACCCCCGCACGACCCACCTCCTCTCTCTGGCGTCGTTCCGGCACCCCCTGCCATGTTCCGAAAACCTCTTACTGTTTTCTGGTGAGCTCCCCACCGGCGAGCGACCTCGGGTCTCCACCCGCAACACCCAAAACCCTCTACTATTCTGGTCAAGGTATATTTCACTCTATTTTTGGTGTTTTTCTCAATTTAACCACAACTAATTTTCTTGATTTGTAATTCGTGCATTTTTCATGTCGATTAGAGTGTGCAGTTGGTTTTGTTTGGGTGTTGTTCGTCTTTCCGTGGAAGTGTTGTTGTGTCTGTACTTCGTTTGAGGTAGGTGGTTATGCATTTGACCATTTTTTTAAGAATTCTTTTTCTACATAAATTAATTTAGTATAGGTATATTAATTCGTTTGTTTGATGTGGATCAAGTTTTTAAATCAATTTGATATGTATATATGGTATGTACATTTTTTATATGAACAACCATGATGAATTGTTTATTTACATATCACAAACCTTACAGTTTGTGTTTTGGTTTAGCGTCAATATGCAAAGAGTCATAAAATATGTTTTTGAACAGGTTATGGTGTGTTCACCTTGTTGCGTACCCTTGAAATTAATTTCAAATTAGTTTAATAATGTTCTTGAGCTGTTTAAATAAATTATCAAGTCACTCATGTGATGCAGATTCAGGTGTGAAATAGTTCTGGGTGTATGTTTGGATTCAAAAGGGGATTTTATGTGTATTTTGGTGTGAAGTCTTTTTGGTTTTTCTTGAAATTATTGAATAAATAGATTAGTGATTTATTGAATTATTTAGATGGCGCGAAAGTGGTATTTTGAAAGTGTTGAATATGCATTTGTTTTTAAAGTAGTGTGTTTATATAAAATAAGCCATGATCTTGGTGTAAACCCTTTTTTCATCACTTAGTGGTGTTTCATGAATGGTTCAAGCAGTCCATTAAATAGTATCGACAGTGCAGGTTCTCTTTTGAAAGTAGGTCGAGGAGGCTCTTTTGTGCTGTTTGTTCATATGGATTGTTTTAAGTCTGTGATCATGTGTTTTATTTATCTTTGCGATTGCTACGCATTTGCGGGGTAACCCCGCATTGCCTAGATCATTGGTTTGTTCGTGCTTGTGCGCCTGTGTGAGGCATGTCACATGGTTGTGTGGTCGTGTTGTCGCGTTCGATCTGTGAGTCGAGGCCGGTTCCTATTGCACTACTTCTAAAAATTTATGTTACACTATTTCTTGCTGTTTGTGCACACAAATTGTTCAAATTAAATATTTTATAATTTTAATAAATGTGAGATGATATAAGATAATTAATTTTTAATATAAGACAATTAATTTTTAAATGATTATTTTGTGTAAAAAGAGCCGTTTATTTTATACATGACACTTGAAATATTTTCATGACGAGCGGAGACCCAGTAGGGAAAGAATGCCCATTTGTATTTTAAAAATAATTCACGGAATTTCAATTACTATTGTGGTTTTAATGATAAATTATTTCTTTTAAAGGATTAACAAGCAATTTGGTTCTTTTTAAAGTGGTGATTGTGAAATGGATTTAATGCCCATTTGGAGATTTATGGAAAACGATGAATTTTTTTTTGATAAAAACCCTCCTAGGATTACTCTCATTCCTTGGTTTCAATTGACTCTTTGGGAGGCTGCACATAGAGGCTCATGAGAACTTGAGTAGTTTAAAGGCAAGAGGTTGTCCCCTGGAGTGACTCGAGGTGATGCCTATTGTGCTTTATAAGTATATATTATTGGATGATCGGTTGGCTTCAGTTGGATCACCCCCTTTCCAAACACTTGAGACATGGGAATCTGGCATATTGAGTGAACATTCAAATAATGATTGCTGCACTAGTAGGTTATGGTACTGACCAGTGGCCCATAGTAGGTGGATATATTGGGTTTATTACTATGGGATTTTCCCTCGGCTTGCCTGAGAAAGGATGGTCGAGCGTATTGGGCGTTTTTATTTCATCGTGCATGACATGTCAACAAGGATGATTTCTCATGTATTGATGTCTTATGGTTTATTTTCGATCTCTTATGTTCACCCATGCCTGTGACTTTTCAGTTACTTGATGTGATGAATATGGTACCTGTATATATTTTCTTTTCATTTCCCTTACTGTGTGACTACTGTAGCATTTTCATGTGTAGTGTTTTTACTAGATAGTGATGTGTGGTTTTAAAGTGGTTTATGAAAACTGTTTTCAAAGAAATGTGTTTTATTGTTTTTGTTCTAATTGAAAATGTAATCATCACTTCTCCTTTGAAAAATGCTAATGTATCACTAAAATAATGACTTTGGTTTTTGAGAAATAGATAGGGGAAATGACTCGTACTTTACCTTTGAGTAACATGTAGAAAACCATACTTTTATAAATTATAGTTCATACTTGAAATGGTGTTTCTTTTATTTTATAAGAAGTGCATTGGGAATAGATTTATCGAGCTAGCCTACTGAGTTTTAATACTCACGCCTATAGTGTTTTCTTGTTTTTAGTTACGTTACAGGTTCCAGCTTTAGTTGTTCCCCTTGAGTGACATTGGTTGTGGTATTGGAGAGTGACCCACGGGGTCACATGGAGTTTTGGTCCTGGTCAGGTTAATAGCGTTGTTGGTTGTTCTTTATTTACTTGATTTTGTTCTATTTATTTTTCTACTGCTTAGTTTTTTTCCTTTTGGGCCAAATCGTTCCCACCTATTTAATTTTGATGCCCGACACTAGTTTCCAGCCTGTGGGGATCGAGAACGCACCTCGGGCCATGTCACGGGCCGGCTTGGGTGACCTGTTCAGGGTCGACCTGTGTTGGTTCATGAAAAAATGGTATCAGAGGAGGCCCTTGTTATTTGGGGTGTCCGGTAGATGGAGATTAGGATGGTCGGGACTCAAGAGGTAGGTACGAGAAGGACGTCATGAACCCTCTCTCGTTCCGCACCTCGAGTCACCAGGGATAGTCTGGGAATTGAGTATTTGTTTTGTTCTAGTTTGTTTTGGATTGAGGGATGACAAAAGAGGTAAACCAATGTTACATAATGATCTCACATGGAGTAGTGACCCATGTGGAGTCTGGGTACACGGTTTGAATTCCTCCTAGTTGTTGACGCTTACTTGGGGCATGGCCCACTACCATGTTTCCAGGTTAAGTGTGACCCCTAGTCTTTCACTACGGTGGTTTGATTCCAGTTGAGTGTCGTTTTTGTTCTGATTGGTGTAAGTTTGTTTTTAGAAATGAAAAGGCATTTTTGAAAATGGGACGGATTTATTTTAAATGGCTTTAAATTTATGAAATGGGTTTTAAAACTGAAAGCCTTTGGTTTGGAAAACAGGTTTTTGCATGGAAATTGGTCGAGAATGGTTTGGGGTGAAACCTCAAGTACTCCTTATTAACGTTTTCACATGTGAGAGGATGCGTGGAAAGTGCATGTTGGTGCGTATGAATAAAAGTGGATGAATATGTGGGAAACAGTTCATTGGATTATGTGGGTGTGTTTGAAATTGGAGCCTTGACCTTGTTTTTTATAAATTGGATTTTAAAGAGAAAAATGGTTTTGGAAAGTGATTTTTTTTTTGAAAAGTGGATTTGGTATTTGGAAAGTGGTCTTGAAATAAAGAGATTTTGAAAAATAAAAATGGTTTTTTGGAATAAAAAATGGAACGAGAATTCTGGACAGATAATTTTGGGTGGTGTTTGTGGTTGTTTGGTTTTTGATGTTATAGTTTTTGGATGAGGGTGCTTTATTGATGTTGCTTCGATTGATAACGTTTTCGGATTGGTGTTTTATATTTTTTTTCAGAACATGCCACCCAGAAATATCCCCAGAGTTTTGATGAGTCATGCCCAGTTTTTGGTCTTTCTTAGACGTTGTATGTCCTTCATGGTGATTAGAGTCAGTTAGAGACAATGGAGTGGCTTGAAGAGGTTGAATTCGTCTGCAAGTTATTGGGAACTCCCGAAGCTGTGCGAGTGCATGCTGTTTTGGGTCTGTTTGAAGGTCCAGCTCTGGACGAGTATGAGTTGTTCGCCCCGCCATTACTGCAAGTTGGGACGAAGTGGTATTTCTTTAAAGTTGTCTTCTTTCAATGGTTTATACTTGTAGAGGTGAAGATGAAGAAAATGGAAGAGCTCATGCATGTTCAACATGACCAGCAGATGGTGAAAGTGTATGTTAAACATTTCAAGGATCTTGTGTCTCTTTTTCTGGAGGTAGTGTCGCAGGACTGGATGAAGACTTCTCCCTTCATCAGGGGACTTCTTCTAGAGATCAAGGAGCGAGTCCTCCCTTTTTTGGAGCATCACTTTTGAGAAGTTGGTGCATGAGGTGTTCTTAGCTGAGTAGGTCTCCGGAGCGCAAACAGGTGGCAATCCACCGTATCCAGTTGCCCATGAAGGTCCCTCATCTGATGGGAATATTGTGTCAGGTATATTTGTTTCTAAAGAGTTCCTTGCGGTGGCTCTAACTTCCAGTTCGTCATACTGTCAAATGGTGTACCATCAGTATGGACGTTTTGGGCATATGAGCCGCCATGTCACACCCCTCTGAAGACGTTCCATCATTGAAGGTTCCAGATCATCTAGAGAAGCTTTGCAGGAAGCATCGCCTGGGGAAGACATTATGACCAGAAGATTCCAGGGCCTAACTATGAGGAAGGAGATGCTTCAACCATCAGAGCCCCAACCGCAAGTCTTGGGGTGAAGCTCGCGCGCAATCCGGAGTTGTTGGGGGTGTGAAGCCAAAGTTTTGGTTTTGGTGTTCCATATTTCCAATGAAATATTTAAAGTCCTTCCATTCTCGTTCTTCCACTGTTAATGTTTTGGGCATTGTTGTAGGTCCATTGTTTCGTCGTGAAGTTCAAATAGAAGTGTTCATTGTAATCCAAAAATTCTGGTATGTCTAAATTATGATTCTCTAAATCAGAAGTTTTTCTTTAAAAGTGTGTTTGAACCTTGTATGGGTTAATCTAAATTTTATTCTGTTTTTTTGGAGGTGTAAGTGCCTATAGAAGGATCGAAGTTTTTGGTAAAGCTCTAGTTTAATTATTGAGTTATGTTCTGTTCAGAGGTTTTTTCTAATGTTTGGGATTTCTTTGGTTTGATTCGATAGTTCCATGTTTTGGCGGAGGTGTTGTTTTGGTCATGCTATAGAGGTTAGTTTGGATCGGTTGGTAGATCATGCATCGCCCCCACCCCTTCCCGAGGTGGTATGTTTGAGTGTTAAAATTTCCACACTAGTTGAGTTCTTATGGTGGGGAGAACCATCTCGTGTTCTCTCATTCTCTTATGTTGTGGTTTCGTCTAGTTTTAGTTGGGCATAGATTCTTGTTTGGTCCATCGTTCGGCCGGTTGACTTTATGGGGGAAGAAATTCTTTGTGGTGGGGAGAATTGTCACACCCCGACTTCCTAATTTAATTTAATTTTATTATTTTATTATTTCTGGGATTCACATTCTCGCGGCAAGGTCCGGGCTGGGTCCTGACTTAAAATTTTCTATCGCTTAACATTTTTAGTGGGTTTCGGAACCATTCATGGTCACCACATGGTGAGCGGTAACTATGCAGTCATCCCGAGTGCTCACGCAAATGCCAGTCATACAGAATAAATAAACATTTATGTAGATAAGATGAATTGAATGTTTAATTTGTGATAATAATAATGTTATTATGTAATTAATAATAATATTATTAAGGTGGTGTTTATTATTATTATTATTATTATTATTTTGGTATTAATTATTATTATTGTTATTATTATCAATATTAATATTATTACTGTTATTATTATTATTATTAGTTTTATTATTATTATAACTATTGTTATTATATTAAAATGAAAAAAAATTATATCTAAACCCTATGAAACCAACGTGGTACCCCCCTCCCCTTCTCCTACGCACAGCGCCGCAGCCGCAGCCCCCTCCCTCCATGGTTCTCACTTGCCAAGCCAACCAGCCTCCGCAACGGGCTCCCCTCCCGGCTCCGCTCTCCCCGGCCTTCGCTGATCCCCACCTGTCCGTACAACCTCCAGCATCCCCCGCTCCCACACCAGCCTCTCCCCGTCCTCCGCGCGACCCCCGGACTCCATGCGACCTCAGCCTCCACCACTCCTCTCTCGATCCGATGACTCCGCCGTGCCGTCCCACCGCCTCTCGTGTCCCCTCGTCCCAGACTCCCAACCTCTGGCGACCCCGCCTACCCGCCGGCTGCCTCCTCCGGCAACCCGGCCTCCAGTGCCCTGCTTTCGCACCCCTGCACAACCCACATCCGCTTTCTGGAGCCGTTTCGGTGCCCCTTGCCCTGTTCCGGTGACCTCCCACCATTTTTTGGCGATCCCGCTACTGGCCAGCGACCTCCGGTCTCCACCTGTAGCACCCGAAACCCTCTCCTCTTCTAGTCAAGGTGTATTTCACTTTATTATTCGTGTTTTTCTCTATTTAACCACACCTAATTACTTGACTTGTAGTTCACACATTTTTCTTATCGATTAGAGTGTGTGGTTGGTGTTTTTTGGTGTTGTTCATCTTTCCATGGAAGCGTTGTTTTATCCGTACATCGTTTGAGGTAGGTGGTTATGAATTTGACCATTGTTTTATGAATTCTTTTTCTTATTAAATTAATTTAGTATATGTATATTAATTAGTTTGTTTTATGCGGATCAAGTTTTTAATTGAAGTTGATATGTATATATGGTATGTGCGTGTTTAATATGAACAACCATAATGAATTGTTTATTTACATGTCACAAACCATGAAGTTTGTGTTTTGTTTTAGTGTCGATGTGTAAAGATTCATAAAATATGTTTCTGGACAGGTTTTGGTGTGTTCGCCTTATTGAGTACCCTTGAAATTAATTTCAAATTAGTTTAATAATGTTCTTGAGCTGTTTAAATAAATTATCAAGTAATTCATGTGATGCAGATTCGGGTTTGAAATAGTTCTTAGTGTACATTTGGTTTCAAAAGGGGGATTTTATTTGTATTTTGGTGTGTAGTCTTTTTGGTTTTTCTAGAAATTATTTAATAAACATTTTAGTGATTAATTGAATTATTTAGATGGCACAAAAGTGGTATTTTGAAAGTGTTGAATATGCGTTTGTTTTTAAAGTAGTGTGTTTATATAAAATAAGACATGTTCTTGGTGTAAACCCTTTTTCCGACACTTAGTGGTGTTTCATAAATGGTGCATGCAGTCCATTAAATTGTTTCAATGGTGCGGGTTGTGTTTTGAAAGCAGGTCAAGGTGGCTCTTTTGTGTTTTTTGTCCATATGGATTATTTTAAGTCCGTATTCATGTGTTTTATTTATCTTTGTGATTGAAGCACGTTGGCAGGGTAACCCCGCGTTACCGTGATCATCAGTTTGTGCATGCTCGTGCGCCTATGCGAGGCGTGTCGCGTGGTCGTGTTGTCACGTTCGAGCTACGAGTTGAGGTAGGTTCCCATTGGATAGCTTTTAAAAATTTATGTTACATTATTTCTTGCTGTTTTTGCACACAAATTATTCAAATTAAATATTTTATTAATTTAAATAAATGTGAGATGATATAAAATAATTAATTTTTAATATAAGACAATTAATTTTTAAATCATTATTTTGTGTAAAAAAAGCCATTTATTCTATACACGACTCCTGAACTATTTTCTTGATGAGTGGACACCCAGTAGTGAAAGAATTCATGTTTGGATTTTAAACATAATTTATGGAATTTCAATTATAGTTCTGGTTTTACTGATAAATTATTTCTTCTAAATCATGAACATGTGTGTTGGTTCTTTTTAAATTAGTGATTGTGAAATGAATTTAATTTCTGTTTGGATCTTTATGGAAAATGATGAAATTTTTTTGATAAAAACCCTCATAGTATAACTCTTCTGCCTTGGTTGCAATTGACTATTTGGGAGGCTTCTCTTAGAGGATCCAGGGTACATGAGTTGTTTAAAGGCCAGAGGTTGTCCCCTGGAGTGACTCGGGGTGATGCATGTTGTGCATTATATGTATATATGATTGGATGCTTGGTCGGCATCGGTTGGCTCAACCCCTTTCCATACACATGAGACATGGGAATCTGGCATATTGAGAGAATATTCTAAGAATGATTGATGCACTAGTAGGTTATGGTACTGACCAGTGGCCCATAGTAGGTGGATATATTGGGTTTATTACTATGGGATTTTCTCTCGGCCTTCCAGATAAAGGATGATCAAGAAAATTGGGCATTTTGATTTCATCGTGTGTGACATGTCAATGAGGATGACTTCTCATGTATTGGCGTGTTTTGGTTTGTTCTCGATCTCCTAGGTTCACCCATGTCTGTGACATTTCAGTTACTTGCTGTGATGAATATGGTACTTGTATATATTTTCTTTTCATTTCCCTTACTGTGTGACTACTATAGCATTTTCATGTGTAGTTCTTTTACTAGAAAGTGATGTGTGGTTTTAATGTGGTTTATAAAAACTGTTTTCAAATAAAGTTGTTTTATACTTTTTGTGAAAATTGAAAATTTAAACATCACTTCCCCTTTGAAAATAGCTAATGTCTCACTAAAATAATGACATGGGTTTTTTAGAAATGGATACGGGCAATGACTCGTACTTTGCTTTTGAGTAACATGTAGTAAACCTTACTTTTATAAATTGTATTTCAAACTTGAAATGGTGTTTCTTTTATTTTAAAGGTAGTGCATGGGGAATAGATTTATCAGGCAAGCCTACTGAGTTTTAATACTCAGGCCTATAGTGTTTTCTTGTTTTTAGTTATGTTGCAGGTTCCATCTTTAGTTGTTCACCTTGAGCTAAATTGGTTTTGGTATGGGAGAGTGACCCATGGGGTCACATGTATTTTTGTTCATGGTCAGGTTAGTAGTGATGTTGGTTGTTCTCTATTTATTTTCTTTTGTTCTATTTATTTTTCCACTTATTAGTTATTTTTATTTTTGGCCAAATCATTCCCACCTGTTTAATATTGATTCCAGGTACTAGTTTCCAGCCCGTGGGGATCGAGAACGCCCCTCGGGCCATGTCACGGGACAGCTCGGGTGACCGGTTCAGGGTCAACCTGGGTTGGTTCGTGATAGTACTTTTAAGGGTGTTTGAGTTAGACTGAAAGAAAAAATTTGAGTGAGCATTCATCTATATAATAGAAGTAGTTGTACTATGAGTTATATTCAATATTCTTGATGTTTGGTATTGTGTATGTTGTTTTTTATGGAACCTTCTTGTTGTTAATTTTATTCCCTTATCTAGAATTGATAATTGGATGGCAAAATGATGTATTAAACCCTTCATGATTATCGTGGGATATGTTGAGATTTATTATACTGGGAAAGAGGCCACCCATTGGGTGTGACTCCTTAATTAACATGTGATTGGGTTATTAAATATGAAATGCGAAGTTTTATGAGATATAAACAATGATAGTTATGTTTTTCATGTAAACACATGTTTATAATGGGAAACCAATGAGAATTTTATTTAGCATATTAACATAGATTGTGAAATAAAATTTATGTTAATTGTGTTAAGTTTATCATACGGAATAAGGTGGCATTAGTATAATGTAAATGTGTTAAAATAGTTATGTGTGCAAATGGTATGTTTGATAATGGGTTAAGGTACATAAATTGTATATTTTTTTATGAGTTAAAAATCATGAATTGTATCTGTGTAAATTGGGTTAAGGAATTTAAATGGAAAATGTGTTAATGAGTTAAGACGTGAAAATTTTATATGTGTTGAATGAACTATGGTTTGTAAATAGTAAATGTGTTCAATGATTTATGGTGTATTGATAATATTTGTACTAAATGGTTAAATAACCATGTACAACTAGCTTAGTGCTATATGGTGTGTTGGACCGTGGCTCTAATCCCAAGGGTCGGGTTAGAATAATGATCTAATCCCCACCCCTAAATGAATGAGTTATGGATTCAGACTAGGCCATTATGCACCTAAAGAATTCATGGCACATGAATAATGGGATTGAGGCTCTAATGAAAGTGTTATGTATTTTTCCTATGATTTTATCTCTATAGATATGGGGAACATGATTCCTCCCCCTTATGAAGAGTTTATATGATTGGCATTGGTTTAAGGGTATTTAATGAAAATGGATAACACATGGATCATATGAAAAGACTAGTTAAAGTGAAATTTATTAATTAATGGAATCTGGTTTATCTTTTTTTATATTTTTATTCATTATGTACCCACATAAACTATCTATTTAGAATGAATATTTTTTCCACCATTGGTGGTGGCCTATTGAGTTATACTCACACCTAGTATAGGATTGCATTAGGTACATTAGAAGACTTCAAGGTTGTAGGTCAGTATAAGGGAAAATACCATATTCTAGAGGGTTAATATAGGATATAGGTATTTTCATGGATGTGGGATCCATACATGGATTCAATACCCATTTTGATTATATTATTCATTACATATTTATTTGGGTTTCCCTTATAAATGGAACTATATGAAATGAAATAGCATGTTTATTATTGGTTGTTGGATTTTACCTAGTTTTGGGAAATGGATTTTTGATGTATTTTTATGGTTTATAATGTTTCCTTTATTTTTTTTAATCGATTGGGGATTACTATAATGAAGAGGGTATAGTATCCCCATTTTTTACTAGACCCCCACAACTAGTCTCCAACCTATATTATATGGGGTGGCATGCCTAAGGTCCTGTGGTGACCTAGATTGGCGAACCAGATATAGTGGGTACCATACCAGAGATGTTACAAAGTGGTATTAAAGGATTTTTTATTTTCTATTATCTTTTTGTTATGGAATTCTATATCGGAGATTAGGATTTTTTGGGCCTTGGTAATGAGATCCTACATGGTAGAAACTAACCCATGTATGAAGTAAATCTCAATTACCTAGGGTGGTAATGTCATTATAAATATTTATAATTACAGTTGGATGATATTTCATCTTGGGTGATGTACTTGTTGTGTGATGTAAATATTTTATGATACTTTGGTCATAGAAGAAATGGTAAAAGGTTGTATATGGATGAATAATTTTATGCTCATAGCGATATATGTGACATGAATCTTGGTAGGAACACGTTGGAATGGCATGTTTTACATTAGGTATAGAACACATTTCATTTTCCAAGATATATGTAAGAAATATTTTCTAATAAAGATGATGAAAATGCGTAAATGGAAGGAACATAGAATAATAGTCCAGGAATGGAGCCTAATGAAGAGTTATAACTAGTTTAAAATCTTTTTGTGATGAGTTTAAAAGATAGAGAGGTGCATGAATAAGAAATATATATTTTTTGAAAGTGAAATGAATAAAAAAATGTGTCTGGTAAAAGGGTTATGTTTATGTAACTTGGTTTACCACATGTTAACTGAGACCCATGGTAGGTATGGATGAGGGTTGTGATAGATATGTGACTATATCCATTGGAATATTGTATATGGAATGGTTTGTTTATGGCTATGATAGAGCATTATTTTTTCATAATTGTGGATGTTTCATGTTATGTGTTATGAGACATTCGTTTTTTCTAGCATTGGCAGGGGATGAAGAAGATACAGTGAGACATTTCTAGGATGGACGTAGACATGAGATCAAGTCCCATGTGAATATCTTATTTTTAAATAGGTTTAATGAAGTGTTGGTGTAGGATCTTATTTCACAAGAGAACCGGAATGAAGCTTTTGGTGGTGGACATGTGGTTCGTGTTGGGTGATCTAATGGTCCTGCTTCTGATGGAAAGAACTGCAGTTTTGAGAGTTTTCACCATGTAGGTGGCAGATAGAGTACTCATGGAGGAGGTTTGACCTCCTAAGATGATTAGTATGTGTTTTTAATCAGTATAGCTGACCGGTAGACATGTCAAGTTAGTTTCAACGACCACTAATCGATTTTCCATCATACAATGGGATATGGAATGTATTGAGGTTTAATGGGAACCCTCAACAGATGGGTAGTGATGTAGGCTCATGACCAATTTAGGGTGTATAAAGGGGGTTTACTACCCCAAACTAGGTAGGAAATTAGAGTTTCATTGGCCATACCAGTCATCGTAGACGATGTGGTTCTTTAGGATAATGGTGTACTTATTAGAAGGGTAGTGTAGCATAAAGAACTCATATTATAGCCCAGGATAGATGGACAGGTTATATCAATGTAGTCGGCCTTCACCTAGAGGGGATGAGCCTATAATATCGATATTTTGTGGTACAATTATTGTATCATTCATTCTTTCTAGTACTTTATTTGATATAGGTGCCGCACAGTATATTATATATTCTATTTTTTTTAAATATTTTGGGTCTAGTGGTAGAACATATGTGCGGGATTATGGGTATTTAAACAATATTATAAGCCTTAGAATAAAATATATAATAGTGTAAGGACTATATTCTTGATGTTGGTGGGAATCATTTCTCGTGTGACTTATTTATACTCAAGATGTCAGGTTTTGATCTGATACAGGGTATGTATTGGTTGGTATTGCATCAAGGCCATATTTACTGTTACCACCATAGGGTTACATTTACGTCCCTAGACAGGGATACTTATGTTTACTGTGGGGAATGAGATATCCAAGTAGGTTCTATAGGTCTCTTTTACCAATATTTGGGTGAGATAATGTCCCTAGTGGATTTTATTACTCTCGATAGTGGAGGAGTAGAGAAGCTTATTTTTCCTCCTACAGTGGATCGGTTCAAGGTGTGATTCCTAACAACTTCTTAGGGTTGTCATTTGAGAGATATGTTGAGTTCATTATTGAGTTTCTACCTAGAGAATAGCCTATTTTTATTATTCCATACATGATATAACTGTAAGAACATCAGGATCTCAAAACTCAGTTTTAGAAATTGGAGAACAAAGGGTTTATTCATCTGATTATGTCACCTTGGGGATCTCAAGTTTTTTTTCAAGAAGGATTATGGGATTTGTTTTGGTTAATCGATTATAGGAGGTTGAATCAAATTATAGTTACGAATGGATACCCTCTTCTATAAATATATTCTATCTTTGACCAATTTATAGGTGCTTATATATTCTCCAAAATTAATTTCACATTAGGGTATCATCAGTTAAGGGTGATACCTTCTGATATACCACAAACTGATTTCAAGAGATGGTATGGTTTAAATCCACACAAGAGGAATATGAAAGGATGGTTAAGAGGATTCTTCTAGTGGACCTTAATCTGTATTAGTTTTCTTGGATGAATAAGAAAAATTGAATTTTGGATCATCGACTCAATGAATGTAAGATTAATATGGAATAATTTATCCAAGTGTAGGACAAGATGACATATAGTTTTGAAGACCTCATCATGGATGACCCAAACATGGATACCTATAAACTACAATGGATTCTTTACAAAGGTAATGTTTGTAGTAGTCTTAAACTTTACATCAATTAATTTGGTCATATATTTTTTTGTTGGTTAATTTCTTATCTTGAACTAGATCGATTTCCCACTTTTTTAAAAAAAGTTACTAAAATACTAAAAAGTTAATTTTTAGTTAGGTATAGTTTATATGATTTTTAGTAGGTTTTCCAACATGAAAATAGTGTTTATGGACCTAAGGATCCAACTCTTTAATCCATGCATAGTTCAATTTGTAGTCGTTTTTGTGGATGACATCTTGGTGTACTACAACACTCATTATTATCATGCCAAACACCTTGACATCATCTTGAGTAAAATAATAGAGAATAAGATATATTCCAATATATCCATGGTTCATTTATATATTAATAAGTATCATTTCATGGGACACATCATATTTGAGGAAGTTGTTTCAGTGGACCCAGAGAAAGTGACAGTAGTTGTATCCTAGGAGAAACCCAATAATGTTTTTGATCACTGATTTTTTATAGGTTTAACAGGCTATTATCGGTGGTTACTAAAATACATTTCCCATTTTGAAACATATATTTTAGTCTTTAAAAATAATGGAATAAATTTTCAATGGTCTAGGTCATGTGATAATGCTTTCCAAGAGTTAAATAAGTGGTTGACTACTACACCGATTTTGATCCTACCCAGATCGAGTAAGGATTATACCATGTTTTTGGATGCATCCAATATTGTACATAGTTCAGTGTTAATGTAGGGTGATCGGTTTGTATAATATAGTTCATAGAAGTTGAGGCCTCGTGAACAAAATTACCCAATTCACTAGCTTGAGTAGTTCATTGTGGTTCATGCATTAAATTGTTGGTGACATTACATGTTTGGAGAAAGGTTTGCATTGTATACAACGAAAAAAATCCTTAATTACACATTATCTAATTGTGATTTTAATATTCATTAGTAAATATGATTTTATTACATGAAGTGTTATGATTTTGAGCTAGTTTACACACTGGGAAAAGGAAAAAGTGTTACGGATTCTTTGAGTCGGAAGACTCAAAATCAGGCAATTCAAGAATCTAGTTCGGATTAGAGGATGATGGAATTGTTTTCTATGCATATAGAGGTTAGGGAGAGATAAGTTAAGATTACCCCTAAATCCTAGGTAGTTTATTCCACACTTCTAAGATAGGTCAAGGAGATGTGGTATGAGGGTATGAAGTGTTTTTCTTCGAGGTAAATCCTTGAAAGTGGGGATCCACCTTTTGATTAAACAGTTGATGATTATGAGATCACTTATGTTCATGGTCATTTTTTCATTCTCACTTTTTGAAGAAATATTTGATGCATGATTATAATTATTTTAAGTGGTCAGTGCATCCGTTTTTACCAAAATTTCATGATCATAATAGACAATATTGGTGGTTAGTGATGAAAAATTAATTTTCAGGTGTTTTGAAGTGATGATACAGTTTTTAGTAGGTGAAGGACATGTATCAGTTATTGGTTGGTTTTTGAAATCAATTTCCCATTTTGGAATGGAAATTGGATGAAATAATAATGATTTGTTGGTAAGTTTTTTGAGGATTCCTTAGAATAATGGTGTGATATGGGTAGTTTAAGATCAATTGACCATGGTGTCACATTCTTCACCATTGACAGGTTTGGTGATTTGTATATTTGGGAGACGGTGCAGTTTCATTGGGTGTCGACTATAGGTTCAGTTCATGATCTCTATTTTACATCATGATTTTTGAAATGGTTATAGAAGTAACTTGGTATCCATGTATTTTTTAAGTATGGTTTTTCACCTAAGGATTGATGGGAAGTCAAATCATACTATCCAAGTGATAGATGACATGTTGAGGGAAAGTGTCCTAGACTTTGGTGGTTATTGGGATAAGAAGTTGGTGCTTGATGGGTTCACCTATAAAATAGTTACCAAGACATGATTCAAATAGAACTGTATAAGGTGATATATGGTAGGCCATATAAATATCTATCATATTGGATTGAGGCTTGTGAATCAATGTTGTTGGGATCGATTCTCATGCAGGAGACGATAAAGGAGTTTTTATTGGTTTGGAAACATATGGCTATAGATCATAGTTAGAATAAGTTGTATGCTTATTGACATCATCGACCTCTTTAGTTTATGGTGGGTGAATATGTGTTCCTTCAGGTGTCACCAAGTTTGGGTCACTATTAGAATTGGAAATAGGGTAAGATAGTGCCTAGGTATGTAGGTTCGTTTGAGGTTATGAAGAGGATTAGACCAGTGACACATCAATTGGATCTTGCATATTGGTATACTAGAATACATAATTTTTTTAATGGTTCATGTCTTTGGAAGTATCACTCCAACCCTTACCATGTGATAGATATTTATGGTGTTGTGCTTGTGGAAGATGCATACTTTAATGAGAAACTAGTTCATGTATTGGATCATAGTGATTAATGTGTGCAAGATAAGATTATTCCTTTTGTTCAAGTGTTGTGGAGGGATGGTAAAATTCAATAGGAATCTTGGGAGGGGGAGATGGATATACTGGCCTAATGTCCTGATATTTTTACCTTGGAGATCTAGTGTTTCTTGGGAGTGTGGCTCGATGATGAGCTATTATATGGTGGGGATGTTATAAGATCCTACACCTATATTGAGGTATATTCTTATTTAAATTTCAATTTAAATCCCATTGAGTTAGTTAATTAAATGTTTACAGAGTCTATGAGGAGACTCGTGGGTCTCATGGGGGTTCAATACATGAAATAAAGGAAAATGGGGGCATCCAATTCATGTTTAACATTTGTCACTTGGTTAGTAGTAATTGTATGCCTTTACTATGGTTTCCTAGAGGAGGGGTGAACATTTGTTGAAACCATTCAATGGGGTAATAGAAACCATATGGAATTGCATAGTTCCATACCACATAGTTGTTGCATGGTTTTTCAAATATGAGGGCTCCCTAGGAGACTGTGCGACTTGGCCACCTCCTGTATAGAGGGTGGTGCATGGTAGGCACACAGTTTATAAAATCATTTGCATCATTAAAGATAGATAAATTTACCTTTTTCCCCCATTGGGATTTAAGTATTATTACCTGATTTTCATTACCATTATTCCTACATCAACCAAGGGTGGCGAAACCTTCCTCCAAAACAACTCAAGGATCGATCTCCCATGGTTCTAATCTATTTGGAGTGTTTTTGGGTGTAGATCAAAGCTTAGGGTGAGTCAAAAACTCCTTTTATTACCTTTTTATGCATTAGGAATTTTACAATCATTATTCTTATTATAAATCCCTAAAACCCTCTTTTTCCAAAGGATTATAGGTTGGGGATTCAAAGGGTCTTTGACTTAAAATTAAAATGTTAATATTGAGAGAGAATTTATCTACAGAATTGTGGTAGCTGTACTATAATTTATATCCCATGGTCTTGATTTTTTGGTTTTGTTTATGTTGTTGTATTATGGTACCTTCTTTTTGTAAATTTTAATCCCTTAGAAATAATTTATAAATTGGTTAGGTAAATAATGTATTAAACCCCTCATGATCCTTATGGGATGCATTAGGGTTTATTAAACTAGGAAATAGGCCACTCATGGGGTGTGTTGCATTTATGAACATGGTATTTGGTTATTAAACATTAATTGTAATGTTCTATGAGATATAACCTATAATAGTTGTGTTTAGAAAGTTAACAAGGATTTATAATGGGAAACCAATCAGAATTGTGTTTATCTTGATAACAGGATTGTGAAATGAAATTGATGTTAATTGTGTTTAGTTGATCATACGGAATAAGGGGGAATTTGTATAATGTAAATGTGTTTATTGAGTAATATGTTTAAATGGTATTTGTTATAATGGGAAGGAAAATAAATGTTATAAGTGTTAATGAGTTATTAATTGTTAATGGTTTATGTGTCAAATAGGTTAAGGAATGTAAATGGAATTTTTTTTAATGAGTTAAGGCATGAAGATTGTATATGTTTTGAATAAAATCTGGTTTATAAGTGGTAAATGTGTTCAATGAGTTATGGTTTTTAGATGATATATTTATTAAATGCTTAAAAAATCATATGAACATGGATTTTGGATATCTGGTGTACTGGATTGAGGCGTCATGCCCACGTGTTGGGTTAGACTGATACTCTAATCCCCACAACCAAATTCATTGGTTAGGGAGTCCAACAAAGGCTCTATGCTCCTAATGAATGCATTGGATATGAATATCTAGACTAAGGCTGCATGTTGAGTGTTATGTATTGTTTTATTTTATGTTTTCCCTAGTGATGTATGGAAATTTATTCATCCCCCTTAGGCATTGTTTATATGACTGGAATAGGTTGAAGGGTATTTGATGAAAATGGATAACCCTGGGACCAGATGATGAAACCGATTAAAGTGAACATTGTTATTTAAAGGAATGTATTTTATCTTGTATTTATATTATTATTCTTTATGTACCTTCATTCACTATCTATTTAGACAAGATATTTTGTATGCACCATTGGTGGTGGCCTACTGATATGTACTCACACCCTACATAGGCCATCATTAGATGCCTAATTAGAATTCATGGTTGAAGTTAATTATAAGTGAAAAGGCCTTATTCCAAAGTGTTTATCTAAGACTCGAGTATATTCAAGGATGAGAGATTTATACATGGATTCATGACACATTTTGGGGATCTTTTTCAGCTTGTCTATATTTTGTGTTTCCCTTACACTTGTCACTTTATGACAGGACATATCTTATTTACTATTAGTTATGGGCATGTACCCAGTTTTGGGAAATGGATTTGTGATGCATGTTTTTTGTTTAACTAATTTATTTTATTTATTATTTTATCTATTGTGTATTACTCTAATAAAGAGGTTATAATATCCAAATGTGTTCTAATAGAACACCATAGTAATTCAGCAGCCTCTAGCGTATGGGGATGTGCACTTAAGGTCATGTGTGACCCACCTCAAGGCAGCAGATATAGTGGCTATCGGGATGGGAAAGTTGCAATTTAGGTTATTCCATATATACATTTTTGTGAAGTTTCACACTAAGTAAGGTTGTTTTGATATCTATTTTCAAAATATAATATTTGTGGTATGATTAAATGACAAGTGGAATTCTGATGTATTTTAGTATTGTGACTAGTGTCAAAAAATTCATAGTCTATGTCCTAAAGTTGTTTGAAACCTTTTTGACCAATCGATCCTTATAAGTACTTACTTATTAATTAATTTCTAATTTCTTCTTGAATACCCATTGACAACCAATGGGATTTACATCCACTAGAGCATCTTCCAAAATCCATACCTGTTTTTGTTGCATGGAATCTATTTTAAAATTCAAATATTGTTTTCATTTGGAAAAATTGATTCCACATAATACTTTTTTATAGTTTATAAGATCATTATTATCAACTAATAATGGGTCATCGTCCTTAGTGACTAGAAAAACATACATTTCTGGTTCCCTTTTCTCTCTTGTACAATTATGTAGTACTTATGTCTTTACAAATTATTCATCCAAGGGATTTTGAGGAATTGTTTCATGTTCCAACTCTTATGTATCTTGATCTTGGACTTCATCAATTTCTATCAATCTCTCCTTAAATATTTCAGATATTTGATCCCGTTCATGAAATTTGAGACATTTTTTACCAAAAATTTCTTTTCTATAAGTTCATACTGGTAATATCCATTAGTTTCCTTAGGTTACCATATAAAGAAACTCTTTGTGCCTCATAGTGCATGATTATTAGTGGAAATAGCCTTATAAAAACATCATGACCCCATGTTTTTATATGTGAAAACATGGGTATATTTTCATACCAAATATGATATGTAATGTTAGTTTTTTCTTTTCTTAGAACTCGGTTTATTTTATATGCTTTTGTTTATATATTTTATCCCCAAAATGATAATAGAAGACTCACATAACTCATTATTGATTTCACAAGGTCTAAAAAGGTGTTGTTCTTAATTTCAATTGCACTATTAAATTGACGTGTATAAGGACAGTTAATTTAGAATAGAATATAAAAATACCATAAATAAATAATGATGTCTTGATTAAGTTATTTTTCACTATGGTCTGAGTGGATTTTATTAATTTTTTTAACAAACTAGTTCTGAATAACATTATTTTATTCCTTGAATATATTAAAGGAATATCACTTATACCTCATTAATTGTATGTATCCATATCAACTTAAATCATATATATACGTTATGAATTGTGAGTACTTATCCCTTGATTCAGCTAGAAATATCCCACACACATCATTATGAACTAATTCAAGAAGATCATTTTACATTTCACATTTCCCACTAAATGGGGCTTTTGTATTTTTTCCTTGTTAACATCTATGACATACACCATGAAATTTTAGTTTAAAGGAATCCAAATATCCATTTTTTTGTATTTTTGTCAAACAATTTTTTTTACATGACCTAGATGGTGGTGTCATAGTTGGGAGTGTTGTTAGTCATGTGAAGTAGTTTCATTATTTATTTTCATTAAATTTTTTATATAATCTAACACGTAAGGATAGTTACTTAAATTCACCTTACCATCTAAAATGATATCATTGTAAAAAAGAAATATTTATTCCAAAATTTGATAATAAAACCATTTGTATCAAGTATTCATATCAAAATAATGTTTTTGGTTACATGTATTACATTATAATAATCTTTCAAAACCAATATCATTCTCATTGGAAACATAAGGAGGTATTCCACAATAACCATAGTAAAAATCATGGTATTGTTTTCTACTCATAAGTCAACCTATCCTCACACAATATTCTGGAATCTAGCTGGTTCTTGTATTTTAATACATATGTGTGAACCACATGTTATATCTAACATATATATTTTATAAATAAATAAATTTCACTTGATAAAAAATTCACTTGAAGCTACCCCTTGCTACTTTATTTATGTGTAATTTTTCATCCAGTGGCCCTTTTTACTACATGATAAACAGGTAACATCATATTCCATTGCATGTACAATAATACTTCACTTCTTGTAATTTCATTTTGATGAATATTTGGGCTTAAATCTCTTCACCTTCAATTTTATTTTATTCACAATAAAGATAGAAGGTTTTTCATTCTTCATGTCCTTATCAACTTGGATAAGTAGTGTAAGATGATATGGAAGAGGCTTCTCAATGTGGTTCATATTGAAATTTATAACAGAGATTAATAATATCTAAGGGAGTAATACAAGAATTATATTGGTCTTCAATTATTTTTGAAATTTAAACCCTAGAACCGATAGGCCCTTAATTTTTCCAATGAGTTTGATTGTATGAGGTCTAGCTGATACACCTTATCCAAGCATACTCTGAAAGATAACCTTATATATGTCAAACCATTCCTATCTATATATCCCCTTATATAAACCATGAAGATGTTGGGTTAATCTATAATCATCATTGTCTTCATTAGACTTAATGAGTTCCCTAGTCATGGATGGTAAAATTAAACACCAAACATCGACTGTATAGCTCATGTGTTTATCATAGGTAGTGAACTCTTCATCACTCACCTACATTGTAGGAATATCAATAAGTTAGGATTATAGCATGTAATATTTCTATCATAGAATAATAAAATCCATAGGATTCTAAATAATTCCTTAAAGTTACTACTGGAAAGGATATGATCTCTCTCCCATAATGATTTCACGCTCGCGCATCATTGGGAACGGGTGAAAAACTAAAATTTATAACCTAATTACTACTTAGGAAAGTGGAAAGATAGTTTCAAACCACAAGGAGGCCTCATGTTGTGTTTGGAGATATAATAAAATAAACTAAACAAAAAAACACATAAAAACAAGAAAAAACAGTTGTTGATGGTGAAGTGGAGTGACTGATAATTAGTGTCTGAAGAAGTGAAGGTGAACTGAGGAGTGCAAGGGATTTAGACAGAGTAGCAAGATAAAATGCAGTGAGAATAGTAAATAGATGAGTAGGTGGGAGGAAGTCCACTGGCTGATTTCAATATTACCTACCCTTGTTCATGAACTGAATTTTTAGAAATATGGATCTGACTAATCCTAACTGGCCATATTTGTCGTTTGGTGAATTTGTGATGAAATTGCTCTTATAGTACATTGACTGTAAAAGTCATTCCATCCATTGGTGATAAAAGTCAGATGTACCAAGGCTCAACTTGTCAGTTGAGATAAGCATGTATCTCTCATTTGAGTATAACTCATTTGTCAGTGAGTTCCTCAAATTGACACTATTTTCATTAAAATTCAATCAATATTAGTTTTCACTCGACCTTGATGTTTTGAACATAAATCCATTCTGAGTGAGAGAGTCTTTCCAGGAAATAAGATAGTGCATAAATTAGAGTAAAAAAATATAACTATCTATTTAACCCCCAGGGAATTTACCTGGACATAATGGTTGGAATGAATGCAAAAATAGAATTAGAACCAATGAAATTACTATTGAAGTAAGTAGAAAATAAAATGAGCACATGGAAAAGAAAATCATTCTTCTCCCTACTTGAGCTCCCAGAAGTTCTAACTCCTGTTGCTTGATGGTGGGTGCAATGCTGGAAACTGCTTGATGTACCGCCCTAGGAATCGTTGTGTGAAATTATTTGATCTACTACTCTCGGTACTCCAATATTCTCACTATAGAAGATGTTATATGTTCCTCTTTCTCCCATCCTTCAGTCTGGATCGATGCCTCTGGCTACGTCAATGATGCCCCCTACCACGTCCTACCCTCTAGTGTACAAAATGATCTCCTCTTGTCACGAATTCTATTGACCAGTAGAAGTCTCTGGAAACATTCTCGAGTTGTTCCCTGGTCTCCATGTTGAACTTTTAGTGTTCCACCCCCCCCCCCCCCACGCTTGTCGTTGGAGTAGTTGCTCCTAACAGAAGGAATGAGTTCCTGTGGAGCAAGCTGCAACTTTCCCTCTAATATACAGCAGATCCACATGATGTGCTTATATGTGCATGTTAGTAGCTTCTTTAGTGAACCCTATGTTAGTGAATACTACCCCTGGAATGAAACAGTAGATAACACAACAAATTCACGTGAGTCAAATAAAAAATAATACTGTTATGTATTACTAAATATATTTATACACTAATATATTAATATCAATACTTAATGTTAATAATAATAACAACTTATTAATATGTATATATTATAATACCAAAATAATTAGTAATATATGTTTAACAACTATTTTATTTAATTAATATATATATTATTATGATATATAAAAGCTTATATGCTATTTATTATTAATCATATTTCCATTATTCTATAGTATATAGTATATATATTATATAATATATATTGTATTATATGATATATTAAAAAGAAATATTAAAAAAAATGAAGAGGGGGGAATGGTTCGGCGTGGAAGACAGGGTAAAGGAAAAAGGGGTTCGGCGCATAGGGGAGAGGAGATGAGACCATCACAGGGATTCGAAGAGGTCATGGGGGTGTGTGTGGCTCGGGAGGGACCGAGTGAAGGGTGGTTCTAAGGCCGGAGCAGTCGGTTCAGCTCATTGTTCAGATCTCGCATGGTGTAAAAGCAAGGATATTTAATGGGGAGAGGTTGTAGGGTTTCAATGAATTTGGCCTCTTTATTTCCCAAGAACTGAGAAATTGATTTCACTTTGGTCAATTTTTTTTACATTGGTGCGCAATTTAATTGTGTTGATACACCATTTCTAATTTTTACTTGCTTGGTACTGGTGCAAAAATCATTACTTCATTGATTTGTGTTGTTGTTGTGTTAGTGTGTTATTTCTGTGCGGGATGAAAAACAAGAGCACAAGGGTAGTGGGGGTGATAGTGTGCAGAATTAATTAGAAATAAGGATCTACTAATGTTTATGACAGTGTCACCGTGAAAAAGGGTCACAGTATCAACGTGAAAAATCCTAACAGTCGCACCATGTGTGAGGCACTCTGAATGATGCTCATGGTGAGACCGTAAGTGTGAACAAATGCGTGAAGGAATTGGTGACATCGTGAGTGCCGAAGTGGTGAATACATGAAACGTTGAGACGTACCACTGTGACCGCTAAGTAACTACGACACATAGCAACACCTACAAAATAACACAACAAAAAAAATAAATAAATAAATAATTTAATAAAACTAAATACTGATTAACAAATAAAATTGAATAGAATTAAAAAAACTAAATAAATAAAACAAATTTAAAAAATAAAATTATTTTTATTTTATTCAAAAGAATGAATTTATTTGGGTTTAATAAAATAATTTAAAACACATTAAAATAATTCTGTTACTTGCTTAAATTATTTAACAAATTAATTAACCAATTAAAAAAGTAAATTATAGAATAAGAAATATTAATTGAATAATAATAAATTTTCTAAACTAATTTAAATATTTAAATTCTAAAAAATAAAATGAGTTATTTTTTATAATTTAAAGAATAACGAATCAATTAATTTATTTACTGAATTAATAATCTTACCGAAATAGAATTTTGTAAAAATAATAGAATAAATAAATAAATTTCAAATTTGCAGGATTCATTTAATTTAAGAATTATTTAAAAAGGCAATAATTAATACTAAAAACACATGATTTAAACTAAAATTGATTATTTTACACAAAAAATTACAAAATCACATCAATTATCAATTATTTAGTAAAAAAACATTTTAAAATAAAATAGCAATAAAATATACAAAAAGGATGTGGAAAAGAGCTTGAAAACACTGCCACATCAAACTCCCCCACACTTTAAATGTTGTTTGTCCTCAAACAAATACTTGCATTTAACTTTAAATCAGAAAGATGATTTGTGAGTTTCAGCTCAAAAGGTGGATGATAAAACTTTATTACCCAAAGGATCAACACCAAATGTATGTCAGGCTTTTTAAAGGTATTCAAAAATAGTATCCTGCCTAGTATCAAATACTCACTAGAAGTCAAAAGCCTCACAAATTCATACACTGTCAATTATGTCATGCCTTTTATGTATATTCATTAATTTTTCTACTTCCCCTTCCAATTCTACTTCTAATTCAAGGAGTGTTGATAGGTTAGATAAATTGGAATTTAAAACATAACCAAGAGCACCTTCCATTATCATCTTCCCCTGGGTTCCAAAAATTAATGTCAATTACTTTTGTCACTTTACAGATTCAAATCAAATGAAAATTAACCATGTCAGTTGCTCCCTTCTTCATCTAGGATCAAACTTCTCCTCACCATAATGAGTTCATTTTTGACAAGGGAACGTTATTTTAATCTTTCCCAGCCATATTCCATGTATAGATCACTGTGAATAGCAGTTATTAATTTTGAAATTGGATTTATTTATTCACAGAAACACACCCAACGCACCTTGTCTCAGATACTAACTATGGGATCCCATTTGACCATTTTACTCCAGTTATAAAGGACATAATTAATAATCAATCTATTTGACTTCCTAAAGCAATTGAATAATTTTTAATTAAAAATGTGAGTCCCCTAGGTTCCAGTGAGAACTTCTAGTTACTCTATGTCATGTTCCTCATTCCACAAAACCTATCCTGTCACACTCCCATCCTCAGTTCCTAAACAGAAATATTCATAGATAAAGAGAACAATTCCACTCCGCAATCACTCATTTTTAACAGTTTCTGACTAAGTGCCACTCTCAACATATAGTGAGAATTTATCCACTAACAAGACATAATCAAAGTACTAGTGAACCTCAAATGACCATAAAATGATGAAATAATTTGAAATTTTTTGAAATAATCAAAAAAAAATTGTCAATTGTTTTAAATTACTCATGTTCAAGAAGGGGGAATTCAACATGACAGTAGAATGACCTATATCCCCCACACTTTAAACCCAATATTGTCCACAATGTTGACTTTCAAGGTGGGAGATAGTATATGTTCAAAACTGAGGGAAATTTCAGTTGGAAAATGGTATAGAGGAGTATAAATGAGGTTCAAAAATTTTCCTTGCCATATAAGAAGAGAGAAAAGAAAACTTTAAATAAAAACAGAATATCCCAACCCCACCAACCGTCACCAGAAACTAAGTGTATTTCTATACATAAAATGGAAATGCTTTTAATTTTTTAATAGAAGATAAAACATTGAATCAATTTACTTCAAATAGTTTCATTATTAGAAGTGATGTGCAACATCAACATAATGATAGTTTAATTATTATCAGTGATGTGCAACATCAACATAATGAAATTAAAAGCAGTGGGTGGAAACATGTTTCAACAAATCAGCTCAAAATAATTTTTTTCAACTGAGTAGATATTAGCTGATAAACACCCTTGTAAGAAAACATAGTCACTTTTCACAAATTAGGGGGAAGTCCCCTACACTTAATTCACAGTGAATATTAATAAGGTAATGGAAAGTGAAAAAGGTCAAAACAACACTTCCCAGAATTATTGGAGTTTTAACACTGAATTCTATAGATAGATCCTCATCATCAGCACTGGGTTGTTACTCCTCTTCATTAACCTGCAATTTTAAATAAGTAAAATAATATTTTAGAGTTTTATGGTCAAGATACGTAACCCAAGTGAGTGAGTATAGAAAAATGTTATCTATATTATGCAGTGGATTTCTCCCTTGGGGTTTCTTGGCCAAGATTCTAGAAGCAACAACACCCACTATAAAACAACAACAGTTCATGAAGCACCATCAAGAAGTTAAGAAATTGAACCAAAGAATAACCAGTAGGGATTAACTTTTCTAAAGAAAAAAAATAAAAGGAAAAAAACTAAGCAATCTTGGGTTAGTTATTGTGAGACACTGAGTTTATAGCCCTTAGTTAGACTTCAAATAGCTCATTCTTTCAACAAAGATATGGTATCCAATCCCTTTGGTTTCCCTTCAAAGAAGTGCATAATCCTTTTCCCATTAACTAAGAAAGGTCAATTATATTCTCCAACTAGCTCAACATCTCCATTAACCAAAAATCTAACAATGGTAAAGGGTCCTTACCACTTGTACATCATCTTTCGTGGAAACAGCTTCAATATAGAATTGAAAAGCTGGACTCTCTCACCGACCTTGAAATTCCTATTTTAAATGATGGATTCATGAAAAGAAAGACTCTCTCACCATCCTTGAAATTACTGTTCTGAATGATTGACTCATGCAAATACTTTGTTGTTTCTTTGTAGATTTCAGCATTATCATAGGACTCTCTTCGAATCTCGTCGAGTTCACTCATCTCTAACAATCCTCTACAACTAGCAGACATAAAATCAAAGTTAAGTGCCTTTACTACCAAATAATATTTCTGTTGTAACTCAATAGGTAGATGACATGTTTTCCCAAAGAGGTGTCTATATACTGACATCCCTATAGGAGTCTTATAAGTAGTTATGTAGTCCTAAAGGGCCTCATCCACTTTCCTTGACCAACCCTTCATAGAGCTAGAAACTATTTTCCCTATAATTTGTTTGAGCTCCCTGTTTGAGTATTCTGTATACCAACTAGACTGCGGGAGGTAAGTGGTTCATGTCCTATGTGATCACCCATAACATTCCATCAAAATGTGGAACATATAATTCTTGAAGTGAGTCTCATTATCAATGATGAATTCTAGAGGCACACCAAATATGGAAAAGACGTTTTTCTTGATGAATTTCAGAACACAGTAGCTGAATTATCAGGCAGAGCTACAGCCTCAACCCACTTGGACACGTAGTCCACAACAACCAAAATATACTCATTCCCATAAGAATATGGGAATGGTTCCATGAATTCCAAGCTCCACACATCAAAAATTTCTACCTCCAGAGTACATTTTTGGGGTAGTTCCTGCCTTCTTCCAACATTTACCAACATTTGACATTTTCCACAACCATTAACCAGACTCCTAGAATCTTTAAACTGTGTTGGCCAGTAGAAACTAGCCTATAAGACCTTTTGAGAAGTCCTTTCTCTTCCATTGTGACCACCCCAAGGTTATTAATGGAAGCTTTCATGTATATAAAAAATCTCATCCTCAACCACACATCTTATCAAAATCTCATCAGTATAACTACTAAAGAAAAGTGGGTCATCCAAAAATAATAATATTTCAGCTCAGATATAAACCTATTCCTCTGGTTGTGTGAGTGAACCTTGGGCATGACTCCAGCTTCCAGAATGTTGGCATAGTCTGTGAACCAAGCATACTATTGTACAGAAGCAGCAAACAATTGTTCATCAGGGAAAGAAGTGTTGATCACTTATGGTTCCTTACTTGGGGAATTGGGAAATCTAGGTAAGTGATCTACAACTACATTCTCATCCCATTTCTTATTATTAAGCACTAAATAAAACTCTTGTAACTTCATGGTCCACCGAATGAGTCTGGGCTTTGAGTCCTTTTTAGCCAGCAAACACTTAAGGGATGAATGATCTATAAAAAATGTGATCCTTGATCCTATCAAGTACTGCATGAAATTTTAAAAAGAAAACATCATAGCATCCAACTCCGTTTAAGTGGTGGAATAATTCTTCTGGGCATCACTTAGCATCCTTCTTGAATAGAAAATAACATGTTATTTTCTATCCTTCCTCTATCCTAAAACAGCTCCTACTGCAAAGTCATTAGCATCACACATAACCTCAAAGGGAAGCTGTCAATTGGGAGCAATGATTACATGTGAATAAGTAAACTTCCCCTTGAGTAGATTAAAGGCCTTTATACATGTCTCATTGAATATAAATGGAGTGCTCTTAACCAGAAGGGAGAACATGGGTCTAGAAATCTTAGAAAAGTCCTTAATGAACCTCCTGTTGAACCCAGCATGACCCAAGAAACATCTGATTCCATTAAAATTTTCATGTGGGGGCAGCTTTTCTATGACCTCAATTTTAGCATTATGGACCTCCAGCCCCTTCTTAGAAACAATGTGTCCCAAAACTATGCCTTCGGTGGCCATGAATAGGAACTTTTCCTAGTTTAAGACTAATTTGGTCTGTTGGCACCTTTCTAACACAAATTCCATATTTTTTAGAAAGTTTTAAAATCTATTTACAACAATAGAAAAATCATCCATGAACACTTCAATTCTCGTTTATAAAATGTCTAAAAAAACTTCCATCATGCACCTCTGAAAAGTTGCAGGAGCACCACACAAGCCAAAGGCAATCTGACAGAAGTAAAATGTACCAAATGGATAGGTGAATGTGGTTTTGTCTTGGTCCTCTGGTGCAATGGAAATCTGGTAGTAACCAGAATAACCGTCGACAATGTAGAATAATTCATTTCCAGCCAATCTCTCTAACATTTGATCCAAATACGGCATGGGAAAGTGATCATTTCTTGTGGCAGCATTCAATTATCTGTAGTCTGTATAGATTCTCCATTTATTCACTGCTCTTATCTGGACATTCTCATTCTTTCCATTAGCGACCACTGTCACTCCACTCTTTTTGTTTACCACATCGACAGGACTTACCCAGGGGCTATCAGAAATGGGAAAATTTATTCCAGCATCAAGCAACCTAATCACTTCTTCTGTCACAACTTCCTTCATGTTTGGTTTGAGTCGTCCTTAGGCTTCTACTCTAGGATTACACTCAAGTTCCATGGAAATTTTATGCATGCAAAATGATGGAATTATCTCCTTGATATCAGTAATCGACTAGCCTATGACTGACTTGTATTTCATCAAAACACTAAGAATATTTTTCTCTTGAATCACAAAATGTTTGGATGAAATGATAACATGTAGGGTGGAACTATATCCTAAAATGGAATATTTGAGATGGGCAGGGAGGGGTTTGAGTTCAAGGGTGGGCAGTGACTATCTTGAAGGAAGACAGTTGGGCTTGGGGGGCACAAGGTCTTTATGCAACATCTGGAAGAAGGTAGTAAATAAGGCTTCTTCCTCATCACTAGATCTTCCAAAGAAAATTTCCTCAAACATAGAATCCTATCTCAGGGTATGAATGTGTTCCAAAAAACTCATCTAGGTTGTAACACCCCAAGATTTCATAGCGTGTTATTTCTTCAAAATAATTCAATAACTTGCACTACACGCAACACTGAGTTCAATCACACCATGACTTAGCAAAAAAAGCCATTAAAAGAGGTCATGAATAGTATTAAATAAATTTTAAACTTTATATAATCCTTATAATTTTAGAATCCATATTACAAGGTTCTTAGTCATAATGCAAGAATAGATTCATTTTCAGTATTGCACTTTTATCAACTTTTAATAGTGAAACCTTTTTAAATACAATATTTTAAACTTTTTGACTAAATGGGGACATCAAAAAATTTAAAATGAAACATCCCAAGCTTCCACGGTATGCTTTCCTTTGAATAAAACAGTTGCGTGTGTTGTACGCAACTTCGAGTTTTAACACACACCACAACCGATCAAACTAGCTGTTATGAAAAGTAATACCTAATTTTTGAAATTATATATATTTTATATTTCAAAATGGACTTTATTTTTGGATTCTGAATATCTAATTTAGCCTAAGGTGAAATTTTGGTACTTTTCGGATAACTTTAATATTTTGATGAATAGTGAAAATTACTAAATTTTAATTAAAAACAACTTTTCTAATAAAAATAATTAATAGTGATAAATTATGAATTTGAGTGGTTTTAAAGTATATTTAGAATATATTTTTACAATTTAATATAATGTTGGTCATCTGACATAATTTTACAATTAAACCGAACATAAACAAGTGTCAATCTTTTGATAGTTATTATCTCTTAAAAACAAGCTTTTTGTTTTGACAGCGGAAATTAATTTTAAATTAATTTCTGCCACTTCTGTGTTTTGAATTTAGAAAAATGGATTCCATATTTGGAATCAGGATGTTCAAATTGTGTAAATAGGTAACTTTTATTTTTAGACATTTTGAATAATTACTGCGGTAAATATTTTATTTACCATGGTTAAGGGTATATCCGGTAAATAAGGGTAAAAAAATAATATTATAATAATACTAAATTACCCTAAAACGTGTCCTAACCTTATTGGTTGATACATGTTCGACCATAGCAATATTTGGGTCGATTTGGGGACCCCATGGAGCCACTTGTAGGTGATAGGGACACTTTATTTTAATTAAGTTAAAATTAGTACAAAAATGACATAAGCATATATATTTTAGCAAAAAAAAATTTAAATAGGGTTATATATGTTGGATTTTCGACTATAAATATTCATTAGAAAGATTAAAAGATTTCCTACATTATGATATTTTATTTATAATTTTTAGACATTAAATAATTTAATTTATTTATGACACAATGATAATGCAGTAATTACTATAATAGTGAAAAATCAAACAAATTGATATTATAAATACCCAAATAAATATAATATGAAACTTTTAATGAATTAAACTAATTTTCTAGGATAATATGATATATTATGATTGATTTAATTTACTTTTTTCGAAGTAATCAATCTGTTATGAGTTTCACAAAAATCATCTATTGAATAGTGTCAAAATTGACATAAAAGAGTTCTTAAAACAAATATTATATTATTAATTGATATTAAATTCATAAAAATCTGAGGTTCGACCAAGAGACTTATATCATGATAGTTTCATCATTAATGGACCACTTGGGTGTCTCTTGGATGTATATAGTAAGTTTATTAACCATATTATATAAAATAAAAAGAGACATTGTAAAAGTGAAACTAATTAACTTAGAGTTAATACTTAAAGATAAGGTTAATATAAGTACCCAAACCTGTATAAATTCTATTGGTTGAGTTGTTTTCGACCCATCCCCACCTTAAAATTTAAATAATAAACTTTTGATCCATTAGAAACCTAATATGAATTTATTATAAACTAATATTTCTAGCTTTTCCAAAGGTACCCTTCACCCCTCTTATAAAAGGGCACTCCTCCTTCTCATTTCTTCACACCTTCAAAACCTTTTGGTTCGGAAAAACTCTGCCCAAATACTCTCCCAACTTCCCTCAATACAACCTAGAGGCCTTAGTTTGATCAGAAAGCCAACCTAAGGATCCCTTTTGATCAAATCAAAAGGAAGAACCCGAAGAAGAGGTAATGATTTCACCACCCTTTTCCAAGTTCCATTCTTCTTCCACTTCTTCGTCCTTTGTTATTACTATTATAAAATAATAACTCCAGTATAATATATATACTGTGATGTTATTATAAATATGGTACAACCATATTCAATATTCTATCCACCCTTTGAATAACATGTCACCATACGTGCGTACGTACGGCTTACCGTCTCCACGTCGTGGTGTAATTGTTATTCAATAAATTATTATTTGGATGGGTATAATAATGATATGTAACTCATGTAAATAATAAATATAACATGTTAATGATTCTGTATATATGATATAACAACCATTTATATGTTATTTTAATATCAATAGAATGATATTGTCACTCATGCGTACTTACAGACTACCTTCTCCACGAACGCGATGAGATTCATTCTCCATCGTATCCATTAAAGTATAATTATCATTTGATGATTTAAAAATGATTTTTAAGGACTTTATATCATTCTGGATATGAATATGATACAAACTATCGATAACAAACAAAGCTTATGTAACAAAACATATAAAACAAAATGAGTAAGTTAACACCCGAAACGACGATAATTAAAAGATATTATTAACAAATTAATATTAAAAGATCATATATGATATCATATTAATATATATGATTCTTGAATAATTTAATAAAAATTATTTCTCCATTATACATGAGGTTAACCTACCCCAACCAAGGAAAAGTACAAGGTAAGGGTTTTTCATCTCACTCCTTATTCCCGTGAGATTCATGCCATATTGCCACCATCACCTTTTGTGTGGTGTATGTACTGTCCATAATTATATTCTTTGTGTAATACATTCTAATTTATGTGTATTTACATATTCATTTTATGATACCTCTTTCATGGGTTGTACGTTTCATATGTTACCAAATTGGTAAGGTTTATTTCACAATCTCTTCATTATCCAAGGTTGTTTATACGTAATAATCTACTGGGATCTCTTTATCATTTACATCCATGTTTCTTAAAAATGAATTTCAAAACATTTTTACTATTTAATAGAATATGGGTTAAAGTCATTTATACCCTTGTTTTAATTTTTATAAGAGTCTTATAAAGGAATCTTTCCGTCGTTTTCTAAACAAGGTTCTTTTTAATATTTTCGACAAAATTAAGGTAAGAATGTTTTTTTAACTTATACGGCGGATGTGGCTATTTTCCGCCGTTATAAAATCGTCAAAGCTTCCCTTACAAGATAATAAGAATATTTTCAAAAAAAATGTTTTATTTCATAAATATAAGACTCTTAAATGATTTCAAAATAGAAAGAGATATTTTTATAAAATAGTCTTTATTTCATCTATGTCAACATCCTTTGATGGATTTTAAGCTTATTTGAAGTTTATTTATTATGATACAAAACATCCAAATTTTATTGAAGGTTGTGAGATATTTTTGACTGTGGATAAGTTATTCTTATGTCACTCATGGTTTTTGTTTAGAGTATTGACATTTCATAAGTTATTTGTAATCCGAATGTTTATATTATATTTCATCCTTTCATTCAGATGAATGTGTTAGACAAGTATGTTCCGAGTTGGGGACTGGTAAAAGTAAGCCCTCCGGTTTGGTCTCCGGTTATTAGAGGAACTCCGGGTTGGTGTCCGGTTATTAGAGGCACTCCGGGTTGGTGTCCGGTTATTAGAGGCACTCCGGGTTGGTGTCCGGTTATTAGAGGCACTCCGGGTTGGGTTCCGGTTACAGTTAGCCCCTAGGTCTTGGGATGAGGCCTTGACAAAGAAATTAAAGTTCACCATTATGAATTCCAACATTATGAAAGTGGTTATTGATATTGCATGTGATTATTCGATTAGTAGAATATCCATGTGAATAAGTAAATGGCATTATTTCATTTTACTTTTTCCATACTATGTTGAATTTCAAGTTTAAAAGGCTTATGTTTAGTAATGCATTGCCTTAAATGTTTATGCTTATTTTTGAATGTTCCGCTATACTGTTATCCTTACTGGGCATTTGAGCTCACCCCTTTTCTATGTTTTATTTTTCCCAAGAAGTGAAGAAGTAAATTATGAATGACCTGCAGGGATATTATGAGGGGATAATAGTGTGGACTATGGAGACATTATGTTGTCGTAGTAGTTTTTCACTTTATGATGTAATGTAAAACTTATGAATATATCTAGTGTTTCCAAGGCTACTAAACCAATCGGTCTTTCGAGATTTGATCTTTCTTGTGATCATGCCAATGTTATGTAATAATGCACAGACTCTGAGTAACTAGGGTCGGGGAGTTATAGTTGGTATCAGAGGAAGTTTAGTACAAACCTTGGAAGCCAGATTTAGATAAACTCTGATTAGAGCACATAGATTTATGATGAATTTTTAGGATTAGTATAGAAGCAATTCCTAGAATTTTGGTATTGTAGAGATTTTTTGAGTTTTCCAAACAATACATCCATGTCTAGATACGAGCAGGTAGAGGCGGCTCTAGCACAGATGTACCTAGGGGTCAAACCCGAAAACACCGCTTTGAGCTAGACTCGAACGGGAACTGGTGCACGACAACGGGCCTTGCTGCACTCTTGGTTACGACACTCCCGGGGGATATGCTTAGGATAACTCTCATTTTCTTTACAAATCATTATGAAGGGTTTATGAGTATATACTTCCTTAAAGGAGACATTTTTATGATTATGGATTATATCCATAAACTATTTAATTTATGTTATGTGTTTTACAAGTTTGGGATTAGTTATTGTTATTCATAAACTAATCTAATGTATGCCATTGTTTAGAAATGGCGCCCAGTAGAAGTAATGAGAACTCTAGCAATGCACATGATACAAAGAGAAAGAAGGATCATATATTTTATGGTCTTAAGCCAGAATTTACAAGAGAAATAGTCTCGCATGTATTATCATCATATGAAGAAATAATATCATGTGTTGATAAGATAAGTAAAGAGTTTACTAAGTCCTATGGCTTTGAAGGGAAGCAAGAGAAGAAAAGGATGGAAGAGAGAAAGGTGGATAAAGGGAAGAGGGAAAAGAAGAATTTTAACATATGTGATAATTGTGGAAAGAAACACCCTGGAACTTGCTTGAAAGTAATGGGAGTCTGTTATAAGTGTAGAGGAAAAGGGCACAAATTACGTGACTGCAAGGGTAGGAAAATGGTTTCAAAAGTACAATGCTTCATTTTCAAGGAGTTTGGACACTACGCGAACCTATGTCCCAGTCATCAGACTATGCCACAAATGATGCTATTGGATAATAATCAAGTTATGATACTACCACAGATGAAGAGGAATGATTAGAGTTCTTATGTTGATTATGTCAATTGAGTGTTGTATCAAAAATGTACTTGTTATAATAATTATGGAGTATATAAGGATTGTACTGCAGTACTATTTCATTAAGGACTTGAGATTGTGTGGAACAATGAAAAGTGACTCAATAGCAGGATAAATTTTTGGAAAATATATGGTTGAGAGAATGATAAACCATAATATAGTTCTGATACCGAGGTAGTGATTTTGGAATAATACATGATTGTTTTGGATAAATTATATTGGATATTATTGACTACCTTGGAACTGATTAATGATTTGTATATTCCATAATTTTTGGGGTTTAAAACATTTTTGGATTGTTGAAGTATATCAAGCATTCTATATGGAATAAGGGAGCATGAATGTAATCAATAAGGAATATGGTAATTCAGGATGTTTCAGTGTATTAAAAGAATACATGATGAAGGTATTCATATGCTATTACGGGGTAAAAAGGATCTACATTATGTTTACCTTCCTTATAAATGATGGACTGTGAGTTTGGACAGAAGTATTTTGGATAGTTCTAGTTTGGCTTATTTTGGATTTCCATAAAAGGACAACCTGGAGGTCGGGCGGCAACCTGTCGCGTCCGGTAAGGCTGCGTGACTTGAACCCGCAACCGAAGGGCGACAAGGGTGTATCACCTACCACTGGCCCACGAGATGTCCTGGATTAAATAATGTAGTTTTTATTAAAAGATCTTGTAGATGAATTATAAATTCATTTATTTTGGAACCCTATACGAATAGTGTAAATATAATTTTCTACGTTCTATTATCTTTTAGAGTGAAAGATGAGTTTGTGGTAGAAATTTATTAATGGATAAAACTCTAATTATAAAGTAAGTATATCTTCTTATGATCTTAGCCAATCTCATAAATAATTTCCTCAACATTAAGAAAAGGAACTTAGAACAAAAATGTTGTCCTAGATGGTACCTTAAATCATCACTAAATTATGGCTTTGGGATTGTTGGCCTTTTCATAGCCATGTTCTCTACCACTCTCCATCAGATAATTGATGGATAGATTTCTCTTCCATAACCATATTTTCCTATATGGAACCCTAGTATGTGTTATTTTCGGTAATCTTCATACTTTCCACTCTTTATTTTAAATAGAGGCCTCATTAATTCATTTTTCGATGTGGGATTTCAACTTAGATATTTTGAAACGTCAAAAATGTGTTACCCCAATACCCTATGTTTTGTTGAACCGATGGTATTTCAAATCATCATAGATTGTTGAGTTTAAGGACCTCAATTTTATACTTGTTTGTGATTGATGACCTCAATCACTACCTATAAATATTTACGTTTTTCCTCCAATTATATGTCTCTAATTGCCACCAATGTTCTCCTAATCGAGATCATAATTTGGTGGTGACCCTTTCATTTCTTTTTTCCTCATATTAAGACTAAATTTTAGTAACCCAATTTCCGATGTGGGTTTTCCCACAAATATATTTTCTATTTTCAACCTTTTATTTTCGAAGAACAATTTCAAATTGCGAGGACGCAATTTATTGAAGCAGGGGAGAATGTAACACCCCAAGATTTCATAGCGTGTTATTTCTTCAAAATAATTCAATAACTTGCACTACACGCAACACCGAGTTCAATCACACCATGACTTACCAAAAAAAGCGATTAAAAGAGGTCATGAATAGTATTAAATAAATTTTAAACTTTATATAATCTTTATAATTTTAGAATCCATATTATGAGTTTCTTAGTCATAATGCAAGAACAGATTCATTTTCAGTATTGCACTTTTATCAACTTTTAATAGTGAAACCTTTTTAAATACAATATTTTAAACTTTTTGACTAAATGGGGACATCAAAAAATTTAAAATGAAACATCCCAAGCTTCCACGATACGCTTTCCTTTGAATAAAACAGTAGCGTGTGTTGTACGCAACTTCGAGTTTTAACACACACCACAACCGATCAAACTAGCTGTTATGAAAAGTAATACCTAATTTTTGAAATTATATATATTTTATATTTCAAAATGGATTTCATTTTTGGATTCTTAATATCTAATTTATCCTACGGTGAAATTTTGGTACTTTTCGGATAACTTTAATATTTTGATGAATAGTGAAAATTACTAAATTTTAATTAAAAACAACTTTTCTAATAAAAATAATTAATAGTGATAAATTATGAATTTGAGTGGTTTTAAAGTATATTTATAATATATTTTTACAATTTAATATAATGTTGGTCATTTGACATAATTTTACAATTAAACCGAACATAAACAAGTGTCAATCTTTTGATAGTTATTATCTCTTAAAAACACGCTTTTTGTTTTGACAACGGAAATTAATTTTAAATTAATTTCTGCCACTTCTGTGTTTTGAATTTAGAAAAATGGATTCCATATTTGCAATCAGGATGTTCAAATTGTGTAAATAGGTAACTTTTATTTTTAGACATTTTGAATAATTACTGCGGTAAATATTTTATTTACCATGGTTAAGGGTATATCCGGTAAATAAGGGTTAAAAAATAATACTATAATAATACTAAATTACCCTAAAACGTGTCCTAACCTTATTGGTTAATACATGTTCGACCATAGCCATCTTTGGGTCGATTTGGGGACCCCATGGAGCCACTTGTAGGTGATAGGGACACTTTATTTTAATTAAGTTAAAATGAGTACAAAAATGACATAAGCATATATATTTTAGAAAAACAATTTTTAAATAGGTTTATATATGTTGGATTTTAGACTATAAATATTAATTAGAAATATAAAAAGATTTCCTACATAATGATATTTTATTTATAATTTTTAGACATTAAATAATCTAATTTATTTATGACACAATGATGATGCAGTAATTACTATAATAGTGAAAAATCAAAACAATTGATATTATAAAAACCCAAATAAATATAATATGAAACTTTTAATGAATTAAACTAATTTTCTAGGATAATATGATATATTATTATTCATTTAATTTACATTTTTCGAAGTAATCAATCTTTTATGAGTTTCACAAAAATCAACTATTGAATAGTGTCAAAATTGACAAAAAAGAGTTCTTAAGACAAATATTATATTATTAATTGATATTAAATTCATAAAAATCTAAGGTTCGGCCAAGAGACTTATATAATGATAGGTTCATCAATAATGGACCACTTGGGGGTCTCTTGAATGTATATAGTAAGTTTATTAACCATATTATATAAAATACAAAGAGACATTGTAAAAGTGAAACTAATTAACTTAGAGTTAATACTTAAAGGTAAGGTTAATATAAGTACCCAAACCTGTCTAAATTCTATTGGTTGAGTTGTTTTCGACCCATCCCCACCTTAAAAGTTAAATAAAAAACTTTGAAGACATTATAAACCTAATATGAATTTTTTATAAACTAATATTTCTAGCTTTTCCAAAGGTACCCTTCACCCCTCTTATAAAAGGGAACTCCTCCTTCTAATTTCTTCACACCTTAAAAACCTTTTGGTTCGGCAAAACTCTTCCCAAATACTCTCCAAACTTCCCTCACTACAACCTAGATGCCTTATTTTGATTAGAAAGCCAACCTAAGGATCCCTTTTGATCAAATCAACAGGAAGAACTCGAAGAAGAGGTAATGATTTCACCACCCTTTTCCATGTTCCTTTCTTCTTCCACTTCTTCTTCCTTTGTTCTTACCATTCTAAAATAATAACTCCAGTATCATATATATACTGTGATGTTATTATAAATATGGTACAACCATATTCAGTATTCTATCCACCCTTTTAATAACATGTCACCATACGTGCGTACGTACGGCTTACCGTCTCCACGTCGTGGTGTAATTGTTATTCAATATATTATTATTTGGATGGGGATAATAATGATATGTAACTCATGTAAATAATAAATATAACATGTTAATGATTCTTTATATATGATATAACAACCATTTATATATTATTTTCATATCAAAAGAATGATATTGTCGCTCGTGCGTACTTACGGACTACCATCTCCACGAACGCGATGAGATTCATTCTCCATCGTATCCATTAAAGTATAATTATCATTTGATGATTTAAAAATGATGTTTAAAGACTTGATATCATTATGGATATGAATAAGATACAAACTATCAATAACAAACACGGCTTATGTAACAAAACATATAAAAGAAAATGAGTAAGTTAACACCCGAAACGACGATAATTAAAAGATATTATTAACAAATTAATGTTAAAAGATCATATATTATATCATATTAATATATATGATTCTTGAATAATTTAATAACAATTATTTCACCATTATACATGAGGTTAACCTACCCCAACCATGGAAAAGTACAAGGTAAGGGTTTTTCATCTCACTCCTTATTCCCGTGAGATTCATGCCATATTGCCACCATCACCTTTTGTATGGTGTATGTACTGCCCATAATTATATTCTTTGTGTAATACATTCTAATTTATGTGTATTTACATATTCATTTTATGATACCTCTTTCATGGGTTGTATGTTTCATAAGTTACCAAATTGGTAAGGGTTATTTCACAATCTCTTCATTATCCGAGGTTGTTTATATGTAATAATCTACTAGGATCTCTTTATCATCCACATCCATGTTTCTTAAAAATGAATTTCAAAACATTTTTACTATTTACTAGAATATGGGTTAAAGTCATTTATACCCTTGTTTTACTTTTTATAAGAGGCTTATAAATGAATCTTTTCGTCGTTTTCCAAACAAGCTGCTTTTTAACATTTTCGACAAAATTAAGGTAAGAATGTTTTTTTAACTTATACGGCGGATGTGGCTATTTTCCGTCGTTATAAAATCGTCAAAGCTTCCCTTACAAGATAATAAGAATATTTTCAAAAAAAATGTTTTATTTCATAAATATAAGACTCTTAAATGATTTCAAAATAGAAAGATATATTTTTCTAAAATAGTCTTTATTTCATCTATGTCAACATCCATTGATGGATTTTAAGCTTATTTGAAATTGATTTATTATGATACAAAACATCCATATTTTATTGAAGGTTTTGCGATATTTTTGACCTTGGATAAGTTATTCTTATGTCCCTCATGGTTTTTTTAGAGTATTGACATTTCATAAGTTATTTGTAATCCGAATGTTTATGTTATATTTCAACCTTTCATTTAGATGAATGTGTTAGACAAGTATGTTCCGAGTTGGGGACCGGTAAAAGTAAGCCCTCCGGTTTGGTCTCCGGTTATTAGAGGAACTCCGGGTTGGTGTCCGGTTATTAGAGGCACTCCGGGTTGGTGTCCGGTTATTAGAGGCACTCCGGGTTGGTGTCCGGTTATTAGAGGCACTCCGAGTTGGGTTCCGGTTACAGTTAGCCCCTAGGTCTTGGGATGAGGCCTTGACAAAGAAATTAAAGTTCACCATTATGAATTCCAACATTATGAAAGTGGTTATTGATATTGCATGTGATTATTCGATTAGTAGAATATCCATGTGAATAAGTAAATGGCATTATTTCATTTTACTTTTTCCATTATATGTTGAATTTCAAGTTTAAAAGGCTTATGTTTTAGTAATGCATTGCCTTAAATGTTTATGCTTATTTTTGAATGTTCCGCTATACTATTATCCTTACTGGGCATTTGAGCTCACCCCTTTTCTATGTTTTATTTTTCCCAGGAAGTGAAGAAGTAAATTATGAATGACCTGCAGGGATATTATGAGGGGATAATAGTGTGGACTATGGAGACATTATGTTGTCGTAGTAGTTTTTCACTTTATGATGAAATGTAAAACTTATGAATATATCTAGTGTTTCCCAGGCTACTAAACCAATCGGTCTTTCGAGATTTGATCTTTCTTGTGATCATGCCAATGTTATGTAATAATGCACCGACTCTGAGTAACTAGGGTCGGTGCGTTATATAGGTTCTCTAATAATTCTCCGTCTGACTCATAAACATGTTCTCTCTCCTTACTCAAGCTGATCCCCTTTTCTAGCAGCAGTAGGGATTTCATGTTCACTATTGATTTCATCTATCATTCTACGAAACCCTTCTTCCACATTATCAAAACAACTCTCAGAAACTAACATCTCATATTTTGGAAAAATTGGGTGGTTTTGTTCTTTTATTTTCTTAAACATGTTGAATTCATCTTTCTGTTCACCCAAATTGAAAATCAGTTTCCCCTTAGACACCTCTATCACAGCTCCCCATGTGGCCAGGAGGGCCTACTGGGAATTATAGGAATCTCCTAGTCACAATATAGATCATGGATAAGAAAGTCAGCATGAAAAAAGATTTTTCCTACTCACACTAACAGATCATCGACCCTACCCACTGGATGAGTAATGGACCTATCAGCAAGCTGTAAAACAACAGTAGTAGGCTAGGGAACACCTAATCTCAGTTTTTGAAAAAGTGACTATGGAATCAGATTAATAATAGCACCCAGATCACACAAATATTTGAACTTACCACCTATATCCAAAAATGTTCAAGGGATTAAAAAGATTCTTGGGTCTTAAAGCTTAGGAGGTACCCTATTCTACAAGACTACACCACACTCCTTTGTTAAAATATAGGTGGAAAAATCCTCCAATGTATTTTTGTTTGAAAGGATTTTCTTGAGTGATTTTAGATATTATTGGCCTCGAATCAAGGCTTCCAAGAATGGGATATCAATTTTTAGATTTTAATCCTCTTTTAAAAATTTCAACAGTTCAAAATCATGAGTTGGCTTCTTAATTAATTGTGGGAAATGGATTTTAGGGACCAAATTCCTCACAATTGGGGGAATCATTAGAGTTTCATCTTCAATAAGTTTATTTCCTTTATTGTCTATGAGTTTCAAGAAATTTTCTTTGGGTTTTTGAGATGGAACAACAGGAACATGAGGGATTCTAATGGTGTCTTCCAGTTTTCCGGATTCAGGTTCTTTTAGATTTGAGGTTCCAGATTCATCAAGTTTTTCATTTCCATAATGTTTGAGGTTCTTTCCTAGGATCTCGGTGAGTTTGGAGACCACTTCTAGTGTTTACACCCATTTAATTCTCCCATGGATTGGCTTCATTGGTACCGGGCAATCTACCCTTTTCTCTATTACTCGAATCCCTAGCCAACAGCCCCATTTGAATTTCAAAGTTCTTCATTCTAGAATCCATTTTAACATTATCATAATAAATTTTGGTCTTTTGTTCATCAAACCTCCCTATCAGCTTATGGAACGTGTCTCTCACCTCATCTTTTGAGTTGGATGACTCAACCATAGGTTGGGGTTAGGGAAGGAATTGTTGTATGAGTGGCTGCTAGAATCCAGGAAGAGCAGTAGGTCAGAGGTCTCCCTGCTCCCTCCATGGATGGTTCGGATGGTTCTTATACCCCGGATTGTTGGTGTTGGAAAAAGGATCATCTCTAGGATGCATTTAAGGTCTGTAGCCAGAAAATGTGGCACTCTCATTTGGATGAACAGGCCAATCAATGTTTGGACAAGAATTTTGAGAATGGTCATACATTCCATAGTGGTGGCACTGCTCCTTAAGGGTTTGATGTGAGTTCTCATTAAATAAGCCAGCTGCTTGGGCTTCATCTTGATGAGCATGGATAGTTTCATTTCTCACAATGTTTCACCTCCTAAATCATTTGTGCTAGGAGTTTTGAGCTAAGGCATTAAATAGTTGATTGATCTCATCAGTAGTCTTATCACTAATGTATCCTCCAGAAGATTGATCCACCAAGGTTTGGTGGTAAGGGGTGAGACTATTGTAGAATGTTTCCATGAGGAATTGGGGTGTACATTGATGGTTTGGACACTACCTAAGAAAACCATAAAACCTATCCCAGGCTTCATAAAACAATTCTTTTTCATCCTAAAGGAATCCTATTAATTTATGCCTAATTTCAGATATCAAACGCCTAGGATAAAACTTCATTTTGAAATCATTATAAACATGATCTCAGGTGACAAAAATTTCTTCATATAACTATTGAAACCAAGACCTGTCATTTCCTTTAGGGTAGAATGGGAAAACTCTCAGTTTATGCTCTTCCTCAGTAAGACCCCTAAGTGGTAGCTATTGGATACTACAGTAGAAGTATCTAATGATGTCAAGAGAGACTTAACAGGGAATTCCATTTAAGGTAGGCAGCAGACTAAGCATGGATTTCTTTATTTCATAATTCCTAGACCTAGTAGAGATTCTAATGCATGAAGGGTTAGTAGAAACTGAAGGTAGCAAGAACTCTCTCAAACTGTGCCTCTTAGCTATCACATTCCCAGGTGGGTTCATCATTCCAGGTTGGTTCAAATTCACAAGAAGTGGGTTGTTCAAGATTTCATTTATGTTATCTTCCATTTTTATCTTGTCTTTGTTATTTTTCACTTCCTTGAGGTTATTATCAATTTCAGGATTACCAGGTACAAAGTATTCATACTTAGAATTGATTTTCATGCCGCAATATCACTCTTTTTTTTAATTTCAATTGTCTTTTTGCAGATTTTTCTAGTGGTTTTTTTTTTATTTTTTTATATGTGAATTTTTGTTTTATTTTTTTATATCGCACCTTGCTTCCCAGAAAATGGCAGAAAACTTTTAACGCTCGTGTGTTGTTGGGCATGGGTGAAATACTAAAATTTATAACCTACTTTGTAAGAACCTGGTTCTTACTTTTGAGGTACGGGTTTCTTCTTTTCTCTTTTCCTTTAGTGTTTTAGTGAAAATAAGGAAAATGGGGAAAAATCCAAACTTTTGGATGTACACGCCGTGTACTTTTCCACACGCCGTGTACTTTTGGCCGTCTGGTATGAGTATAGAGGGCGTGTAGCCATGTCGGCGACGAAGGGTGTAAAGACCGACTACACGCCGTGTAGTGGTCCTTTACACGCTGTGTAGTCAGTCGGCAGGTGAAAAGTAAGGTGGTGGCCATCTGTGCGACAACACATGCCGTGTACTCATGAAGACATGCCGTGTAGTCATATCGGCAGGTGAACAGTGCGACGCTGGCAGGAAAATGCCAGGGGAACAGTTAAAAAATTGGATGTACACATCGTGTGCTTGGAAATACATGCCGTGTACTTTGTTTTTTTCTCTTAAAATGTGCAGTAGCCTCCCATGTACACAGGGAAGGCATAGAACCAGATGAGAGCTCGACAGAGGACGACCGAACCTTTAGAGATGCGCCGAGAGCACATCGGGAATCTGTTTCCACCTCAGACGATCTCGTTGGAACTACATGGGTAAGCCCTCCCATATCCTTGTGAATTTCGTACCAATTCTTCATCTAATGGAATTTATATACGTTTGAGTGAGTTTACCTTCACCTCATATCTACCTCATTCTAGGACGATTCATGGAACATCGTTCGAGTATACAGATCAGGGGCGTATAAGGTAGGTGGCTTGGTGTTTATTTTCTAACTGTCATGCGTTTTTGTGTGTTTTTTAGCTACGAACCCATATTTGGGGTGTCATGTGGCTGAGTCCGTGGCTATTTTAAATACCTATAATTGTATAGGTAATTAAATGTGATATTAGAATGTTGTTTGGGATCGCTGCTTGTTTCCAGGACCAACCCAGGGGTGTGTTCCTCTGTTTATCCGTTTAGCCAGGATACCCGATGGTATGCCATGTTTAATTATGCATAACTTTTTCCTTGAGAGTAATTTTATATAAATTTCATGTTTATATGTTGGGAATGGACCGGTTACTTATACCTGAGGGCAGTGATTTTCTATTGCTTGAGGGTGTGAATGTATTATCCTGAGGGAAACATACTATTTCGCCAGAGGGCAACCTTTCGTGCTTGAGGGCTTGAAATCTGTGCTTGAGGGCGACACTTTGTACGCCTGAGGGAAATTTATGTTTTGCATGAGGTAAATACCTACGGGTTGGATTCTGATTACCTGAGGGTAAGTTTTTGCTTTTCTAAGGACGTTGACTAGTTACCTAGAAATTCACTGTGCTAATTTCTTAATAATGTATAGTTGAATGAATATTAAAATGACAATATAACTTGTAAAGTTAGTTACTTTTGAGTAAAGGTTATTTTATTGCATTTTACTTGTTCACACTATTGTTGCATGTTTACACACAGTTTACCACAGCCCTTTTGTGGGTGCATACTGGGATTATATCTCACACTCTGTTTGGGTAATGCTTTTCGGCCCAAACAGATTATGTTTCTGCAGGTGTAGATAATTGAAAGGGTCCCCTTATACAGGTACTTGGTTGCTGCTGGGTGTAGGAGAGCATGGGACCGAGCATTGGCTTGTGATGCTGCGGGCTCTTCTGTTTTACTTTTATGTATTTGTACTTATGTTGTAATGTATTGTATTGCTGTGTCACAAGTTCTGGCTATTTTATAGAATAGTGACATGATGCATCTTCATATATATATATATGACTACTGGTTCCTTTGTTTTATCAGTTATTCATTTCAGTTACATATACTGTTGATGCAACAGCTTTTGTTGTATGTTATATTCATTCCGCAGAGCTACACTTTGACAAATGAGGGTATAATTTCCCCACTATCAGAACTAGGACCTCGCTGCTAGTCGGCAACCTATGGAGTTTGAGAACTGTGCTTGAGGTCACGTGGAAAACTGGGTTCAGGGCATCCGTTGAGTGGCACCCAGGCCCGGGATGTTACAAAGTGGTATCAGAGGAGTTCTTTTCTTTGACTTATTGTTTGGAGCCTTAGTCATGGATAAGACGAAACGGTAGTTGGTAATAAGTTGTGCCCAGACGTAGCTAACCCATGTACAGGGAAAATCCAATTTACCTCGTGTTGCAATTTTGCTGATTTTGCAATTTACAGTTGATTTGATTTCACCATCGGGGGACGCACTTGAGATTGTGCTGTTTATATTTTATCTATGGGTTCTACATAGGTGGAACATGATGAGATGAGGGTGTTCCATATCATGCATCATTTAGGCACATGCTAGAAATCACATTCCATGCATAGTTTCATGCCATGTTGGTGCATTAGAATTTGCATTATGTTGTGATAGTTGTTGTGCTAGAAGATCATGCTATTGTGATAGCTGCTCTGATAAAATACCTGCTGCATGATAGGGTAATTTTATTTGAGCCGGTTTATAGAATGCATTCCAAACGTTGATTTTTGGGGAGTATGGGCCCCCATTTGCTGGAATTTCGTGGATCATTGACTATTTATGATGTATAACATAGATAACCTGTAAAAATTTGATTCTTGGGAAGTATGGAACCTCCCAGGTCAGAATTTGACACTTAGGTGTTGTTTTTTAGTATTTTTTGGGTTCTGGAGAAGTTTCCAAGGCATACTGTCTGGAAACCTAGTATACACGCCGTGTAGTACTTTAAACACGCTGTGTACGTTCTTATTTTTGGAAAAAAATAATCTTTTTGAGTACACGCCGTGTGCCCTAAGTACACACCGTGTAGTCTCTTCCCGTGTCACAAACCTTGTTGGTGGTGACACAGGGAAAGGAAGAGCTTGGGGCGAACATGCGATTTAGATTCTGTACACACTGTGTAGTGTTGACCCAGAGACCCAGCCATGTAACTAACAAACACGGGCCGGTGTACTCTTTTCTTGAACAAGCCGTGTCAATGAAGAACATGTCGTGTAGTGTGACCTGGGGACCCGGCCGTGTAACTAACAACACGGGTTGGTTTATTCCTTTCGGATACACGTAGTGTGTCTATAGAACACGATGTGTAGTGTGAGCCATGTGTCCAACTGTGTAACTAAAACCACGGGTCGGCGGAGCTTGTTTGGTACATCTCATGTACTAGTGGGACATGCCGTGTAGCCGTGTCCGAGGAAAGACTGTGTGGACTTAGCCATGTGGCAGGAAAATGAGGTGGTGTACACACCGTGTGCGGGTGTAACACACCATGTAGTGTCAAGCTGATTAGTCGGTCGTGTCACAAATGACACGGGCAATTGGAAAATTACACCATACATGACGTGTAGTAAGTATACACGCCGGGTAGTTTTGATCAAACAGGAGCCGTGTGGAATAGCCGTGTCCAAGGACCCGGGAAGGGGAAGGAAAGTCATGTACACTTCGTGTAGTCATTGTACAAGCCGTGTAGTCTTTTCTTGAAAATTTTGAAATGCCTTCTTCCTCTTATTCCCTTTTTGGTTCCTTCATTTTTAGTCTTGTTAATCATGAATCTAAGGCATGTTTTTGACCTTGTAGTGTCATGCCTCCTAGACAACCAAGCATTGTTCTCTAGGAGAGAAGAAACGATTATACTCCAGATATGGTGGGCCATTGGCTACCAGTGGATCAACCAGCAGAGCCAGAGGCAGCACTAGTGGTTATACTGGAGACAAGCATGGAGGCGTAGTTCCATGAAGGCTTTATGCGGTTCATGAAGACCTTTCAGGGAGAATCGTAGGCTACCACCTCTATGGCTGAGCTTACTCGTATCTTTCAATAGTAGCATATGCCTACGTTTTCAGGGGATGGCGGACCACAGGCTACGGAGTCTTGGCTAGGGTCGATGCTGACTATTTTCGAGAATCTTGAGATGCCTCCAGGGCGGAGGGTCAATCTTGAGTCTTATATTCTGCGTGATTTCTCCAAGAGGTGGTGGGTTGTTACCACCCACTTGGAGCATCTCATAGACATGGCGTGGGAGGATTTTCAGGCAGTCTTTTATGACTTCTTTTTCCCTGAGACACTGAGGGCAGATACAGCTAGAGAGTTCATGAATCTGCAGCAGGGCACATTGTCGGCGATGGACTACTCTACTCATTTCACAGAGATGTAGCGTTTTGCACCTGTACTGGTGGGTGATGAGACATTGAGAGCTAGGAGCTTTGAGGATGGTCTCCGTTATGACATCTGAGCACTGGTGAATTTCCTCAGGTTGTCTTCAGTACATTCTATTGTGAATCAGGCACTGATTACAGAGAGGAACTTGCGGGAAGCTAGTGGTGTGGGCTTGGGAGGTTCAACACCAGTTTCTGGTACTATTTCTACTGGCAAGAGGAAGAGACAGATAGATTTATCTCAGGGTGGCAGTACCAGCTAGGCAGTCTCTTCAGGTGGCCCGATCAGGTGCTACCAGTGTGGTAAAGGGGGGAACAAGAGACTGAAGTTTCCACATGACCCAGTGGAGTGCCGAGATTGCGGCAAGATGGGTCATCTACAGCTCTTTTGTAGGGCGTTTCAACTGATGTCTAGTGAGAGGGGTTCTGTGCAGACTCCGCATGCGGGAGAAGGACCAGCATCTTCTTACCAGTCGGGAAACTGGAATATGTCAGGGCGTGTAGGTAGAGATGGTGGTCATGGCCGTGGTACCCAGACACCAGGATCTCAGAGGCAGCAGGGTGGGATAGCTTAGAGTAGCCACACTGTGTCGCAGGGCTATAGCACTGGGCAGACATATGCAGTTCAACAGACCTAGCATGAGAAAGATCCTGGACCTTCTACCATCAGAGGTACTATTCTAGTATCTTCTGTCTTATCTTCGGTACTATTCGATACTGGTGATACACATAGTTTCATATTTGTACCCGTTGTGGAGAGCATTGGGGTCTGTGTTTCTTCTTCTTCTGATGTCATGATGCTCGACACTACGTTGGGGACTATAACGGATGGTGTGCATCCGTGCAAGGAGTGCCCCCTTGAGGTTGGTGGGTGTCACTTCTTTTGGGACATCTATATCTTAGAGATGAAATCTTATAACGTAATTCTCAGGATGGACTGGTTGGTTCCCTTTGGAGCCTTTGTGGACTTCTTTCGTCGCAGGGTGTGTTTCATGTCACTAGAGGGAGTAGTGTTTCTATACAAGGGAGAATGGGATGTTCAGGCGAGTCAAGATGGACCAGAGCATCGTAGGCGAGGTGGCGTCACGACCCAGATTGCGAGCTTATATCTGGATAATCAGGGAACTTGTCAGACGGATTTCCCTCTAGTGGATGATCATTTTTGGGATGACTTCCTAGAAGACTTTTCAGGTCTACCTCCCGAGTGATAGGGGGATTTCTCTATTGATCTTGTTCCAGGAGCAGCACCGGTGTCCATTCCTCCTTATAAGATGGCTACACCAGAGTTGTAAGAGCTCAAGTGGTAGTTAGAGGAGTTATATGCGAAGGGTTATATCTGACCCAGTACTTCTCAGTGGGGTTTTGTGGTCCTTTTTGCGAAGAAGGAAGACGGTACCCTCAAAATCTGTGTGGATTATCGGAAGCTAAACCAGTTGTCCATTAAGAACCGATATCCCTTACCAAAGATTGATGATATTTTTGATCAACTTCGTAGATAATGAGTGTTCTCGATGATTGAATTGAGATCAGGATATCATCAGTTGCATGTGAGACCATTAGATATACCACTTACATCTTTTCAGAGTAGATATAGTCTGTACGAGTACTTGGTTATGCCGTTCGGAATCACGAATGCGCCAGTAGTTTTTATGGCTCTGATGAATCGTGTGTTCCATCCTTATCTAGATTCTTTTGTGGTAGTATTCATGGAAGTCATCTTAGTGTAATCTCTCACTCGACATGACCATGCCACCCATCTTGAGATCGTATTTAGTACACTGAGAGAGAATAGGTTGTATGCTATGCTCTCAAAGTGCCAATTTTGGATGGACCAGATTCACTTTCTGGGTCATATCATCTCAGAGGCAGGAGTTTTAGTAGGCTCAGAGAAGGTGAGAGCAGTAGTTTCTTGGGGGCAGCCTAGGAACGTGTTTGAGATACATCGTTTCTTAGGGATGGCTAGTTACTACAAACGCTTTATACATGACTTCTCTTTCTTAGCAGTGTCGTTGATAGGTTTGAATAAGAAGGGTGTGAGGTTTGTTTGGTCTGATGCTTGCGAGACAGACTTTCAGTATCTGAAAGGAAGGTTGACATCAACACTAGTCCTGATACTTCTAGAGCAGGGAAAGAGCTATACAGTTTACTATGATGCATCAGTTATTGGTTTGGGAGCTGTGTTGATGCAGGGCGATCGAGTGGTTGCGTACGGTTCTCGGCAGTTGAGGCCACATGAGAGGAATTACCCGACACATGATCTCGAGATAGCTGCAGTTGGGCATGTGTTATGCTGTTGGAGACATTATCTTTTGGGAGAACGTTTTATGGTTTTTACCGACCAAAAAAGTTTCAAGTATATATTTACTTAGCGTGACTTGAATCTGAGGTAGTGAATGTGGGATAATACCTTCAGTCCTCTGATTTTGATCTTTCCAACAAACCTGGTAAAGGTAATATAGTAGCTGCTGCTCCGAGCAAGAAAACTCAGATACAGGTTGTGCAGGAGGCCAGTGATGAGTGGAAGCCTGTGGATTTGTTCTCTGAGATGCATCTCGAGGTGCACGATAGTCAGGGGTAAGCATAACATTCATCTTTAGTTGTGACATCTGCCCTCATGGATAGAGTGAGGATGAGACAACTATCTGATTTAGAGGGCCTAGTTCTACGAGAGTCGGTGGCAAGTGAGGACCCTCCTCATGGTTGGACGATAGGCGATGATGAGGTTCTGTGTTTCCAGGGATGAGTATGGGTTCCAAGGGATATACGTGAGGAGCTAATGCGGGAGTCTCATGCTTTATCATGAGTAGTTCATCCCGAGGTTACCATTATGTACCATGACCTGAAATGTCAGTACTGGTGGCAGGGTATGAAGAGAGATGTAGCTGGTTTAGTTACGAGGTGTTCCACTTGTCAGCAGGTGAAGGCGGAGCATCAGTGGCCAGCCAGACTGTTACAGTAGTTACCCATTCCAGAGTGGAAATGGGATGATGTCACGATGGACTTCGTGACTGGATTTCTGAGGTCACCCCGAGGCAATGATGCCTTGTGGGTTTTTGTGGACAGACTCATGAAGGTAGATCACATTTTGCCGATCAAGGAGACCTTCAAAGTTGACAAGCTCAGGAAGTTTTATATCCGAGAGGTCGTACATCTTCATGGGGTCCCTCATTCTATCATTTCAGATAGGGATACCCATTTTACGTCCCTTTTCTGGCAGAGTTTTCAAAGGAAACTGGGTACACAGGTGCTTCTGAGCACAATTTACCACCCTCAGACCAATGGCCATTCAGAGCGTACGATACAAGTGCTTAAGGACATGCTGCGTGCATGCGTCCTTGACTTTTGGGGATCTTGGGAGAAACACATACCCATGGTTGATTTTGCCTATAATAATAGTTTTTAGGCAACAATTGAGATGGCACCATATGAGAATTTATATGGTAGGCCATGCTGATCAACTTTGTGCTAGATAAAGGTTGGTGACGCGGCTATACTTGGACCACAACTCGTGAAGAAGACTACTGAGAAGGTCCAGTTGATTCAGAAGCAGATGGCTACCACGCAGTCTTGTAATAAGTCTTATGTTGATTGCCACAGATGACCTTTTGAGTTTGTGGTTGTGGATCAGGCCTTCTTGCATGTTTCTCTGAGGCTGGGACACAAATGGATCAGGATACAGAGTAAACTTTCACCGAGGTATGTGGGGCTATTCGAGATTCTGGAGACAGTTGGGCTGGTTGCCAACTGGTTGCACTTACCACAGAGGTACCAGGCCATGCACGACGTCTTCCATGTATCTCAGTTGTGTCGATATCATTCATACCCGTCTCAAATCCTTCATCCCGAGGAGGATGAGCTTTAGATGGATGTGTCCTTTAAGGAGCATCTGATTCGTATTGTTGATAAGAGCACGAAGGTTCTATGAGGCCAATCAGTTCCTCTCGTACGGGTGTTATGGCAGCATGGCCGAGTGCAGGACGAAACCAGGGAGTGGGAGACCGACGTACGTGCTCAGTGGCCAGAGCTGTTCTGAGCTTTATCTTCACCACCCTTGGAAAGGCAATTCTGGGAAGAATTGATTTAAGGGGAAGTTTTTAAGAACCCGATTCTAATTTTTGATATACGGGTTTCTTCTTTTCTATTTTCCTTTAATGTTTTTGTGAAAATAAGAAAAATGGGGAAAATTCCCAACTTCTGGAAGTACACGCTGTGTACTTTTCCACACGCCGTGTACTTTTGGCCATGTGGGATGAGTACACAGGGTGTGTAGCCATGTCGGTGATGAAGGGTGTAAAGGCTAACTACACGCCGTGTAGTGGTCCTTTACACGCCGTGCAGTCAGTCGGCAGGAAAATAGTAAGGCGGTGGCCAGCTGTGTGACAACACACGCCGTGTAATCTTGAAGACACCTTGTGTAGTCATGTCGGCATGTGAAAAGTGCCATACTGGCGGGAAGCCGCCAGGGGAATAGTTAAAAAATGGGAAGTACACGCCGTGTAATTGGAAATACACATCATGTACTTTTTTTCACTTAAAATGGGTAGTAGCCTCCCCTGTTCACAGGGAAGTCTTATAACCAGATGGGAGCTCAGGAGAGGACAGTTGAACCTTCGGAGTTCTGCCAAGCGCACGTCAGGAATCCTTTTCTGCCTCAGAAGATCTTGTTGGAACCACACAGTTAAGACCTCCAATATCCTTGTGAATTTATTACCAATTCTTTCTATAATGAAATTTATCAGCATTTAAGAGAGTTTACCTTCACCTCATATCTACCTCGTTCTAGGACGATTTGTGGAACGTCGTTCGAGTATACTGATTAGGGGAGTATAAGGTATGATGCTTGGTGTTTATTTTCCAACTATCGTGTGTTTTTGAGCTACAAACCCATATTTGGGGTGTCGTGTGGCTAAGTTTGAGGCTATTTTAAATATCTATAATTGTATATGTAATTAAATGTGATATTATAATGCTATTTGGGATCTCTTCTTGGATCCAAGACCACCTTGGGGGTGTGTTCCTCTGTTTATCCATTTGGCCAGGATACGAGAGGGTATGCCATGTCTAATTATGCATTACTTTTTCCTTGAGAGGAATTGTATGTAAATTGCATGTTTATATATTGGGAATGGCCCGGTTACTTATGCCTGAGGGTGGTGTTTTATTATAGCTTGAGGGCGTGACTATATTAGCATGTGGGCAACATACTATTTTGCCTATGGATAACTTTTCGTGCCTGAGGTCTTGACTTCTGTGCCTGAGGTTGACACTTCGTATGCCTGAGGGCAATTTTTGTTACTCCTGAGGGCAATACCTCTGGGTTGGATTCTAATTACCTGAGGGTAGGGTTTTTCTTGTCTGAGGATGCTAACTGGTTACATAGAAATTTACTATGGTGATTTCTTAATAATGAATGCTTGAATTAATATTAAAATGGAAATATAACAGGTAAAGATAGTTACTTTTGAGTATTTCTTTGTTGATTTCTTTTTAATTTTGCACACTGATGTTGCATGTTTACACACAGTTGGACACCGGCCTTTGGTGGGTTCCTACTAGGATTATTTCTCACACCCTATTTGGGTCATGGTTTTTGGCCCAAACATATTAAGTTTCTATAGGTGTAGATAATGGAAAGGGTCCTTATACTGGTACTTGATTGCTGCTGGGTGTAGGAGAGAATGGGACTGAGAATTTGCTCGTGATGCTGTGGGCTGTTCTGTTTATCTTTTATGTACTTGTACTTCGGTTGTAATGTATTGTATTGCAGTATAACATGTTCTGGCTATTTTATAGAATAGTGACATGATGCATCTTCATATATATATATGACTGTTGGTTCCTTTTGTTTTATCAGTTATTCATTTCAGTTACATATACTGTTGCTGCTTCTGCTTTTGTTGTATGTTTTATTCATTCTACTGCACTACACTTTGAGAAATGAGGGCATAGTTTCCCCACTATCAGACCTGGGCCCTCACTGCTAGTCGGTAGCCTCTGGCATTTGGGGAAATGCACTTGAGGTCACGTGGAAAACCGGGTTCTGGGCATCCGTTGAGTGGAACCCGTTCCCAAGACGATACATTCTTACTACTTAATACAATGAAAATACAGGGTCGAACTAGAGGGAGGCCTCTTGTTGTGTTTGGAGATTTAAGAAAATAAACTAAACAAAAACACACACACACAAACAAGGAAAACAGTTGGGGATGGTGAAGTGAAGTGAGTGAGAATTAGTGTGTGAAGAAGTGAAGGTGAACTGATGAGTTCAAGGGAAGTATACAGAGCTACAAGGGAAAATGTAGTGAGAACATCCAATAGATGAGTAGGGGGAGGAAGTCCATTGGCCGATTACTATATTTCTTACCCTTGTTCATGGACTGAAGTTTAAGAAATATGGATCTGACTCAAAGGAACTGGCCATATTTATCGTTTGGTCAGATTGTGATGAAATAGATCTTACAGTCCTTCTACTGAAAAAATCATTCCTTCCAATGGAGATAATTAGTCAAACGTCATTTGGCTCAACTCGTCAGTTGAGTTCAGTATGTCTCCCTCATTCGAGCATAACTCACTTGTTAGTGAGTTCCTCAAATTTACACAGTTTTAATTAAAAATAAATCAAGGTTGATTTTCACTAGACCTTGATGTTTTGAACATAAATCTGTTCTGAGTGAGAGAGACATTCCATGAAATAAATCAGTGCATAAATCGGAGTAAACATAACTTAACCAGCCAGCTTAACTCCCCCAAGGGAATTTATCTGGACATAATGGTTGGATTTAATGCAAAAATAGAATAAGAACCAATGAATTTCATATTGAAATATGTTTCAAATAAACAGAGAACAAGGAAAATAAAATCATTCGTCTCCATGCTTGAGCTCCTGGATATTCTAACTCCTACTGCTTGATGGTGGGTGAAATGCTGGAAACTGCTCAATATCCAACCATGGGAATTGAGGTGTGAAATTCTATGATCTACTTCTCTCAATACTCCAATTTTCTCATGATTGAAGATGATATATGTTCCTCTTTCTCCCCTACTTCAGAATAGATCGATGCCTCCTACTACGTCAATGATGCCCCATGTTGCATCCTGCCCTTTGGTGTAAAAAATGATCTCCTCCCATCACACATTCTAATGACCAGTAGAATTCTCTGGAATCTCGCCCGAGTAGTTCCCTGGTCTCCAAGTGGGACATTCACTATTCCACCCCTCTCGCGCTTGTCGCAAGAGTAGTTTCTCCGAGATGAACTAATGAGTGCCAATGTGGCGAGATGCAATATTCCCTCTAACAGATAGCAGATCCATGTGGCATTCTTATATGTGCACATCAATAGCTTCTTTAGTGAACCCTATGTAAGTTCATAAAACCCCCTACAACGAATCAATATAAAACACAACAAACACACGTGAGTCCAATAAAAAATAAATCTTCTATGTATATCTAAATATATTTGTTCACTATATATTAATATCACTACTTAATGTTAATAATAATAACAACTTATTAATATGTATATATTATAATACCTTAATTATTAGTAATATATGTTTAATAAATATTTTTTTTAATTAATATATATATTATTATGATATATAAAATCCTATATATAATTAATCATTAAACCAATTACCATTATTCTATAGTATATGATATATATATGTTATATAATATATATATTGTGTTATATGATCTAATAAAAATAAGAAAAATAAACAGGAAGAAGAATGAAATGAAAAGGGGGGAAGGGTTCGGCGTGTAAGGGAGGGGAAAGGGGAAAGGGGTTTAGCACATAGGGGAGAGAAGATGAGAGCGTGGCAGAGATTCAAAGATCTTGTGTGGGTGTGCGCGGCTCGATATGGGCCGAGCGAAGGGTGGTGCCAAGGCCGGAGCAGTTGGTTCAGCTCACAGTTTAGATCTGGCAAGGTGTACAAGATAGGATCTTCAATGGGGAGAGGTTTTAGGGTTTGAATTAATTTGGCCACTTTATTTCCCAAGAACTGAGAAACTCATTTCACTTGGGTAAAAAAATTACATTGATACGCTATTGAATTGTGTTGATGCGCGATTTTTGATTTTTTTACTTTCTTGATGCTAGTGCAAAAATCATTGCTTCTTTGATTTGTGTTGTTGTTGTGTTAGTGTGTTGTTTCTGTGCGGGAAGAAAAGCATGAGAAGAGGTGTAGTGGGGGTGACCGTGTGCGGCGTGAATTAGGAAGAAGGCATCATAAATGTTTTTCACGGTCTCACTGTAAAAAAGGGTCATGGTCTAACCGTGAAAAAGGCTCATGGTCACACCGTGAGTAAGGCACCGTGAATGATGCTCATGATGAGATCATAAGTGTGAAATATTGTGTGATGGAATTGGTGACACTGTGAGTGTGGAAGCAGTGACTGTGGGAAACATTGAGACGTGCCACCATGACCGTTAAGGAACCCCGACAAACATCAACACCTGCAAAAAACACAACAAATATTAAATAAATTAATAATTTAATAAAACTAAAAAATGATTAAAAAATAAATTGAATAGAATTTAATAAACTAAATAATGAAAACAATGTTAAATTATATAATTTATTTTATTTTATTCAAAATAATAAATTTATTTGGGTTTAATAAAATAATTTAAAACACATTAAAATAATACTGTTACTGGCTTAAATTATTTAACCAATTAATTTAGCAATTAAAAATGTAAATTAAAGAATAAGAAATAATAATTGAATAAAACAAAAAATTTCAAACTAATTTAATTAATAAAATAATAAAAACTAAAATGAGTTATTTATTTACAATTTAACGAATAGAGAATCAATTAATTTAATTAATGAATTAATAAACTAACTAAAATGAAAATTTTGTAAAAATAAAAGAGTTAATAAATAAAATTCAAATTAACAGGACTCATTTAATTTAATAATTATTTAAAAAGAAATTAATGAATACTAAAAACACCTGATTTAAACTAAAAATGATTATTTTACATAGGAAAGTACAAAATCACATCAATTATCAATTATTTAATAAAAACAACATTTTAAAATAAAAAAGTCAACAAAATATACAAAAAGGATGTGGAAAAGAGTGTGAAAACACTCCCACATCAATGATCATGGGGATACTCTGGATAGGTAACATTCCATTATTCTACAGTTATAAAAATTAGATTATTATTACTTCACAGGATTACAAATTATGTGAGACATAATGAATTAAATTTTATTAATTATCCCAAGATTTTATCACCTCTCAATGGGCCTATCCATTGAACTTTAAATATACCATCTCAAAAGAGATTCAAGTTGAAATGATCCATATTTCCCTTCATTATGATCTATTCTATATTCATGAAAACCATAGAAATGTATTTAGGTAGTCAGTATTTCCAACAAGAGGCTTATAATTCCTTGATCCATTGAATGGACTCCCCAATCTAGAAATTCTACCTAGGATTTCTTCAACACTTGCCTCCAATTTTTTTAAATAGATTATGGTTGTAAATTTGATACAATTTTGGATAATTTGACTCATCATCTTAGTTAATACTTCCCAATAAATAAAATTTCCCCTGACAATGGCATGAACTAACACTTTAACTATGGTTTCATCATACATTAGACATTGGAATAAGTAATCACTTAATAGTAACTTCATGTATTTTGTTTTATTATATGTAATGTTTTATTATTTTATAATGTATTTATATTATTGATATTATGTGGATTTTATTTTAGTGATTAATCATTTTTTGTACAAAATTTATGCGTACTCCATTTATTTAAATTTCATCTTTTCATATTAGTCAATTTATTTATGTGATCATAATATTTCATCCATCAATAAAATTATTCATAAGACATAAATAGATATATGACCCAACCATGAGATTATCTAAATGTTTATTTATTGAGAATATAATAAATAAACCTATGACCTAGGGTAACGTTCAATGTGTTGGACTGGGAACGAGTTACAAAATTCCATATGTCCACCTCTATAACACCTGGGTAAAAAAACTTCAAAATATTGTCTTGAAACAAATCTACATGACTTAGGATACTATTTTTATAACATGTATTTATAACTCACGTGTAGGTTAACGGAACCAAATTATTTATTAATAGTAATTACATTAATCACATTGGGCACATAGGACCTATAGAATGAAGTAGGTAATGATGAATCATAGGCCGTGATATTTAAATTAATATTAAATAATTAGAAAACCAAGTAATAATTTAAATAAAACCATGGTTTACAAAGCTCCTAGTCAAGATCATGAATGGTCATAGTCATATAAAAAATACACAAAAGTACACTAGTTAACATTAATTTTTATTCATTATTTATTATTCATATAAACATCCTTGTATTAATTAATCCCATTTTATCATAATGACTATCTGAATTCTCTTGGCGATACTCATCATAAATTTAGTCAGGGAAAATAAATGGCATGACCAATAATTATGGTTTATTAAATGAATTTAAATAATCATTTATTAACTCTTTAAAACCTTTATTACGTAGTCAAAAACATTAGGTGTCAATAATTTAATAATATTTAAATATTTTCATTAGTTATTTTAATGTAATTTGATTATGTATTTTATTTGAAGACTACGTGGAATGTACTTACAAGCTACATGTTGTCTTACTTGATTTCTATATACTCAAGATAAATGTCTGTGACATTGGTGTGTACCATGGACAAACTACATGGTATGTACTAACTAGCTACATACTGTGTATCATGCTTATCATGTATCTTCATAATGCATTCATTGACATGGCATGTTCTACAGATGTGGTACCACATGACGTGTACTTTAGCTACATGATGTGTATTTCACTAGACATGTGTCTGCATAACTTTTTATAAGACTCAACGTGTGTTTTGTACCCATGAATTATTGAATTACACAACATGTATACTAGCTTCAAATTATGTGATTCATTAATTACATTGTCTGGAAGTCTTACATGGTCATAAATTTTGTATTTGAACACATGGTTAGTGTTAATTTCACCGTTAAACTGTATAGACTACACAACATGTACACCAGCTACACACTATGTAATCCAACAATTTTGGTTCTATGTTGGCCCCGTCTACACACATAGTTAAATAAGTGAGACACCCAAAACATGTACTTCTGTATCTGGTGATAAACATGCATAAATGTTATTGCATCACATGAATTATAATAAAGTCCCAAGATCTAATGCTATATGTCTTTCGGTACTGTGTATATTTAAAACTATACACAATGGAAAAAACACATTTCATCCATAAGGAATCTCCACACATGTAATTTCATTATACGCATCCCTTTAATTTTAATTCTTGTGGAAATGGGGAAACATAAGACTAGGGAGAGCTATAATGCCCAATAAGGGATATAAAATGAAAACTGGGCATAAATGAAAATCATTGGTAAAACATGAGTCATGATATAAGTACTTGAACGTGTGGAAATATTCAAAACATGATCATAAGAATAGGATTCATAACATTATAATAAGTATAGTAAAACATGATCATAAGTAAATGAGGTATAACATTGAGATATAGCTAAAACATAATAATAATATATTAATAAATATATCACCATAGCACATCACTAAGGTGTCATAAAACATATTACTAACTCTTTAAACCAAGGTATCTTTACCCAATTATTTGGATAACTATCAGGGATCACACATAATAATACCAAGTTTGTCCACCAGGGTATCAAAAAACATTACCAAGGCATGATGTCAAGGTATTATGAACATATCATCTCAATAGATTAATTATTTACCCAATGAATTTGATATAATAACCTATCCCAAAAATTATTGTATCACTTAATAGTGACCTATGGCTGGTAAACTATGTCACTTTACCCAGTGCATTGGAGTGCTATCTGGGCACACACTTCATATTTCCAAGGTTTTTCACTGAGGTGTTGTAAAAAATTACCAAGGCATGATGCCAAGGTTTTATGAACATATAATTTCAATGGATTAATTACTAACCCAATGAATTGGATAGAATCACCTTACTGGATAATTATCATATCTCTTATAAGTAACCTACCATCGATAAACTCTATCACTTTACTCAATGCATTTCATCTCCATTAGGGTTCACCCTTCATATGTCTCAATTCATGAGTTCCATATATGGTAAACTTACATAAGTCTATAAATAATCAAAGCTTGATCCCACTGAAAATAAATGGGTATCCAATGAATGTAATAATCTTTGTAAATACCACTTGATCAAGATATTGAATTATAGGGTATTTACACTATAAAGAATAAATGGTATATGATTTGTTAAATAATTTCCCTATGAAATCGACGTATGGGTATCTATTTTAATATCCTTCAATAAAAAGAAACATGAAAGTGTATTCACTTTTAAAGAAATGATTACATGTGGAGGATGGTAAGGAAAGACAATGGTAATGATGGATTATTATCTAGGGAAATCATATTTACACCATAACACATGTACATAAGAACATGGATACATAGAATAAAGGTAAAATATATGATATATATTGATAGTGAAAGAGAACATAGACATTGTCCACAAATTGAGTGGGAAGGAAACCCTTTTAATGGATTAATGTGGCTATATTTGTGAATATCTAATAATCAATAATAGGATGTCCACATAGAAAAGGTTTGTAATCCAACATAGGGAATGCTAAAAAGTAGTGGATAAAGGCGTATTCATGGAATATGGATAACAATTGAATGTAAATCTCAACATATGTATTCAAATCCTTTTTTATGGATCATAAAGTGCATTCGAATTATCCAAATAAAATCCCATTGGAGTGTCATCCCAGGTGCAAAATATATACCCACTCACAGTACACTAGAATAATGTTCAGGATAAACCTGACCCACTATTTTCAGGGATTTAATTACTTGATGTATCTAATTGAAAAGTATATCTAGTTATAGTATCCAAATTTAGGATGGATTTATGGCTATGGGAAACCATAAGCACTATAATGAATTATTACGATGATATAATGAGTGGGAATGGTTATATCTCATTTATAAAATAGTGAGTAAATTATAAAAATTATGTATGATAACATTTAATATCGAAATAATAATGAATTGAAAAGTCTTGCAAAGGTAGTAGTAAAAGTGGGGTGAGGATCCTTTATTTCGACAAAGTTATGACTTAGGAAAAGGATATAATGAAGGGGAAATGAAGTTTACCATTAACATGAAATCATATTCATAGTAATTGGGGTATTAAAATCAATTTACCTCTTAATAAATTGATAATAAATGTTTTATATAAAATAATAACATGAATCGAAAGAAGTGGAGGAAGAGATCTCTTACCTTGGGAGGATGCATCTTAAAGCTATATAGGGACTAATTAAAACCATGTAACCACCTTGATAGGACTCTTGAGGGTGATATTTATAGATAAGTCATACTTAAATGATTTATTGTGTAAATTGAAGAGGGAAAGGGGGTTTTTATAATCAAGGAGGGTCACTTTTAATTGATTAAATAATGATTATTTTTTATTTACCACTAACCACTTTTGAGTGGAATTAATTTAAATAAGTTTTGTTGATAATTAATGTTTTAAAGTTTTTTTAATGAATTTTAAAACCTCAAACTACCATTTAATGTTTTCATTTTTAGTTTGATTATGTATGTGCCTTTTAATTTTAACCTTTTACATTATTTTATCCATACTACAATAACTCTTTTACCAAGGTATATTTTTGTGACTAAAAATGAAATTTACCTTATTAACTAACGTCGACTGTATAATTATAAATATATAATCCATGTTACAATATTAAATTACCAGAATTCATAAAAATTAATACAAATGTGATAGGTGTATAACTCAATAAAAATAATTTATAGAAAGGATAAAAGCGTGGTTTAAAAAATGCTAAGCATGTGCTTCGAAAAGTAAAACATTATTTATTATGTTAATCATTAATTTGTTTTAATAATAATGATTCATATGTTTTATTTCTTTATCATGTGATGATTATATTAGGAGACTTATCATATATTTTAAAAAGAGTATTTTCACTTTCTAACCCTAAAACCATCATGTTTAGAAAATTTAAAAAATTTCCCAATCTAATTTTAAAATGATGAATCCAAAAAAAATTATTTATCAAAAAATATAAAAATTTGATAATTTATACATTTAAATAAATATCCTTATTTATTTAAATTTAGAAATTTCAAAGAAAAAATTTACATTCTGACCGTTATAATATTTACATAGGACGTCATTAAAATATATTATCATTTAAAATTTGTTTTGTGAGATTATTTCATGTAAATAAATTTTAAAAAAACCTACACATTTACCATAAAACACATTTTTAATATAATATGTTTATAGTCTCTCAAAATAAAAAAATTTTGATCATATAATTAAATAATCTTTTTACTGTCCCTAGTTGTAATTTTCTATGATATGTATAGTTATTATGAAATGAAATGTTATTTTTCTATGATCATAATAAAAAAATACATTACAAAAAATGAATTATATTAATAACATAAAGTAAATTTCATGAAATCAGATTCTTCCCACTTATAAAAATTGTTCCCTCATAATTTAACTCATTGAATAACACTTACTTCACTAAAATGTACACTTAAATGTAATCTATAGAAAGGAAACATTATAAACTACTAGGAGATTTTATTTATATATTCGCATATTGGTTATACATAACATTGTATTCTAGAGAAACTTTTCATCTATCTAAGGATCTATACCCAAATATTCCAAATCCTAATTTCCAAAAATAACTAAACTCGATACTAATACCAAATGATACGCCTGAGTTCTGCATTTATGAATATAGTTCTAAACATGCATAATTTTATTAAATTACATCAATTGAAACAAACTCCCAAGATCTAAATTTTGGTGTCTTTGGTAACTAGGTATATTTCCAATTAAATACATTTATCATACAAATTTATTCCACAACGATTATCCACACATGTAATTTCCTTATACTTAACCCTTTAATTTCAATTCTTGAGGAAATGAGGAAATATAAGAAAAGGGTGATCTATAACTCCCATTAACAGATACAAAATAAAAAGTGAGAATAAATGAAAATCATAGGTAAAACATGAGGTGTCACAAACCAACCTGGGTCAACCCTAAACTGGTCACCCTTGCCAGCCCACGGTAAGGCCCGAGTGGCGTCCCCGATCCCCACAGGCTGGTAACTAGTGTCAGGCATCAAAACTAAACAAGAGGGAATGATTTGGCTCATAAATGAAAGAAAAGTAAAGCAGCGAAAAAAGTTGAATAACGCAAGTCAAATAAATGACACGATAAAGGAAGAACAACCAATAACAGCAAACTAACATGACCACGAGCAAAACTCCTCGCAGCACCGAGAGTCGCTCACCAGTCAACAACCAACTCTCCCCCACGGTGAGCAATCTCTAGTCAAACCTACAAAAAAACTAAAAATAGGAAAACACTATATGCGTGAGTATTAAAACTCAGTAGGCATGCCCAACAAACTATTCACAATGCACTACCTTTAAATAAAGAAATTTACTAATTCCAGGGATGAACTAAATTATAAAAAATATGGGTTTAAACAAACACACTACCATTTATAAGATAAGTAATAGCCCATTGCCATTTTTAATTTAAAAAAATGTTAAGTGTTTGAATGAAACATGTGTATTGAATTTTAAAAAAATCGAACAATTTAGAAATCCAAATTTTAGTTTTTGGTCAAGTGGAAAACAACACACAAAACACAACACACACTAAGGGAAATGGAAAACGTGGCACATGGGGTCAGCAACCGAACTATACCTCTCAATCATTCACCACATTCAAATAAAAACTAAAATAAACATGGGTCAAACCTAGGAGCTCGTGAACAATCCAGAACGTACTATACATGTGACTCATTCTAAATGTATGCCTACTTTCAATGACATCATAATTCCCTAATTCCTGGTATTTCACTACATGGCCTAACTGAAGGGCCCAATCCCCTAGAAGAGTGTCATCCGTACTAAGGCCCACTAGCCTGTGCGTAATCTAAACTAGTGCTGAAATCATTCTCAGAAGATTCACATACTATGTCAGGTTCCCATGCCAACACATATAATAAATAGCGAAGGGATGAGTCAACAAAGTCAATCAAGTAGAACAAACATCATATAGAACTCATGCAGTCAACGTACACCAATGATCACCCCAGAGTCACCCCAGAGAAAGTTTTCCATAATAATTTATTATATTAATGTGCCAAATGAGCCATCACCAATTCTAAAGAAAATCCTCATTTATCAAGAGAACCAAAACACTTGTTCACGCTTCAAAAGAAATCATTTATCAATAAACCATAACTATATTTGAAATTCTATGAATTATTTTTAAATGACAAATGGGAATTCTTTCACTAATGGGTGTCCTTTCATCAAGAAAATATTTCAAGTATCGTTTATAAAATAAACGGCTCTTATTACACCAAATAATCATTTAAAAATTAATTATATTATATTACTTCTCATTTGTTAAAATTAATAAAATACCATGAAATTAATAAATTCTGAATTTATAGGCGAGTGCAGTGGGGGACCTACCTCGGCTCGCTATCCAAATACAATGGCACGTCATGCCTCACACAAATGCATAAACACGCATTTTTTCGATGACCGTAGTATCCCAGGTTTTCCTCACCAACATGTGCTGCAACAAACGCACAACAACTACAAACCCATAACCACTGACTTAAGACAATCCAAATGAACAAACGGTGTAAAAACTACCTCTATCTGTTTTCAAAACATACGTCACAACATTTACATTATTTCCCAAAACACATTAAAATTTATAAAACGATTTCCAAAGAGTAACCCACTGCCCACACACCCAAAACTCATCCAAAGAACACATTTTTGATCAAACACACACCCCAAAATACTAAAATATAAAACACATGACATTCATTGACAAAAACTAAATACACATTCCCATGAAATGATATTAAACATCACAAAAACGGGTTTTCCATCAAAACACACCCTATTTCACCCACACATGACACATAGTATCAAACACAACCTCAATTATTTTTTGAAACTAGAGACGCACCAATCTAGTTAAACAAAGTAAATTATTTAAAAAAACTAAATCCACACCAATCTAATCAACCAAAATACTTTTCAACTGAATTAAATGGGTGAAACAATTATCCAAATAATGGAGAACCAACGATTTCAACATAATATAATTAATTTAAAAACAAAAATGCATAAACAGGAACCTAAGAGATGTTAACATCAAGTAAACAAAGAAAACTTATTTTAAAAAGGCAATAACAATGGAATCCACCTAAAGAATAAATAAGCATTCAAAATTCAAGTGCGGACATCAAACAAAAATCCATATCACCCCACATATTTTTGAATTCAATCCTAAGAAGTATAATTAAACACAAAACTTAGGAATCACCCCTAAATAACGAAACATTAGAAGTGTAAAACATTAAATGGAGAGGTAAAGAACAAAAACTAACTAAAGTGGGATTCCCTTCTAGAAGAGAGGCTAGATGAAGGTTGGGAGATGGTGCACTAGAGAGGGGTGAGGCCGGTCAGGCAGGACACCAGTGCGGGGCTATAGGGTTAGTGGAAGGTCGGTGCAGCCTAGAGGAAATGTTGTGCAGGATGTTGCACTGTTGTGCGGGGCTGAAGGGCGCTATAGGGGGTGTTTCGTGGGATGACGGGAGAGGGAAGGGGAAGTGGCCAGATGGAGAGGTCGCAAGGCAGGCTGGCGTGGTGAGGGAGCACTAGAGGTTGTGAGTAGGAGATGGTTGTAGCTAAGGGCGAGAGGCAGAGGAGGGAATGGGTGAGGCTATTGTGCACGACAGACACACTGAGGGAGAGGGGCAAGTGAGAGACGGGAATAAGAGGACGAGCGACCGAGGCAAAGAGTGGTGGGGTGCATGCGGGAGGAGGCTAGTTGGTCAGTTGGGAGTCGAATCACGGTAGGCAGAAGGATGCTTGGCTTCAGGAGGTGAGGTAAGGTCCTTGGCGTGGCGGGGATGGCCATTGGATGAGGTGGGGGGAGAAGTATGGAAGCTGAAGGACTGGGGTGGAGCATGGCCAGGGATATGAAGGGCCTCATCGTAGGTGAGGGAGGGTGCTGGCGGCTGCAGGTGCTTGAGGGCGGACGGAGGTGGAGCACAGAGGGAGAGGTCGGGGTGGTGGGCTCGTAAAGGCTATGGGGAAGGGGGGTTTTCCAGGTAGAACTAGGGTTTCTTATTTTTTTCATTTAATTTCATAATAATAATAATAATAGTAATAATAATAATAAAACCACAGAATAATACTAATAAAAATTAATATAATTAAGACAATAATAATAAAAAAAATTAATTACAATAAAAATAATAACTATAACAATAATAATTAAAATAAAGATGATAAAGATAATAATAATATAAGATATAATAATAAAAATAATAATAATTCAAATAAATAAAAATACAAATAATAAACCTATTAATAATAATAACACCTCGTTAATAATAATATTATTAATTACATAATAACATTATTATTATTACAAATTAGACATTCACCTCACTTTATTTACATAAAAAATTATTCATTTCAGCCGTTAGACATTTGCGCAGGCAACCGGGCTAACGATACAACTACCGCCCATGGTGCGGTGATGGTGCATGATTTCCAAACCCACTAAAAATATGAAATGACAAAAAATGCAAGTCGGGACCCAGCCCAGACTTTAGCGTGAGAACCTAGATCCATGAATTAAAGAAACAAAAATTAATTAAAGGTTGGGGTGTGACAATTCTCCCCACCACAGACACTTTTTTTCCCTAGAAAGTCACTCGACAAAACAATATACAAAACAAGAATCCTTGCCTGATTGAAACCGAAAGAAACCAAAATTCAAGAGAATGTGGGATCCCAAGAGGGGTTCTCCCCACCAAAAGAACTCAACTATTGTTGAAAATTAACACTCAAACACACCACCTCGAAAAGAGGGGGGTGACGTGGGAACTCCCAACTGATCCAAACTAACTATTATAGAATAGCTCCGTTAAAGCTTGAAACTCTTGACCCCGACCATAAACTCCCAACACTAAGAGAAAAACCCTTGAAAAGTACGTACACCCAAATAGTTACCCCGCGTATAACGACAATCCAAAACTCCTCCACAGATACTTACATCTCAAAACGGACACCGCTAAACCAAGATCAACCCAGACATGGTCCGGAAAACTTTTAATAAAAACACAGGATTTAGAAAACCATAATGAGATGAAAAAATATGTTCGATTACAACATAAAATGTCTACTATTACTCCATGATGAAACAATGAACTTTCAACAATGTCAAAACAGTAAAAACAGAAAAACAAGAATGAAAAGACATTAAATGTTCCACTGCCAACACAGAAGACCAAACCTGAACCGAGGTTTCACACCCTTGGCAACTCTTAACTATGCGCGAGCTTCACCCCATGACCTATAGATGGGACTCTGATGGCTGAAGCATCCCATGCCTCATAGTCAGGCACTAGAATTTCTCCAATCACAGCGTCTTCTTCAAGCGACGCTTCTGGCAGAACTTCTCCAAGAGACCCAAATAGCCGCAATGATGACATGTCTTCGGAGGGATGCGACATGACGGCCTCAGATGCCAAAACCGGCCACACTGGTGGCACACCACTGGATGGTCTGATGAACTAGAAGATAGAACCACTTTAGACGACTCTTTAGAAATAGGTCCCTCTGGCACACCCTGCTCGCCAGATTGAGAACCCTCACGAGCAACTGTATATGGTGGATTGCCAAGTACATGTGCTCCAGAGACGAGTTCAGCTAAGAACGCCTCATCCACCAACTTATCGAAATGATGGTATTTAGAAAGTAGGACTCTCTCCTTGATCTCTAGGTGAAGACCCCCAATGAAGAGAGAAGTCTTCATCAAATCCTGTGATGCTACCTCTGGAGATAAGGACACGAGCTCCTTGAAATGGTCAACAAATTTCTTCATCGTCTGTCCTTGTTAAATACACATGAGTTTTTCCCTTTTCTTCATCTTTACCACTTTAGGCATAAACCACTGGGTGAAGACTTATTTAAAGACATCCCATGTCATCCCAACTTGCATTGATAGTGGGGAAACCAACTCCCATTCATATAGAGCTGGACCTTCGAACAAACCTAAAATGCCATGCACTCTAACATCATCTAGAGCTCCAAATATCCTGAAGACACGCTCAACCTATTCAAACCACATAATTACCTTAAACAAATCTCAATTACCGTTAAGTACAGACAATGTCTAAGAAGGACCAAAAAACTGGGCATGAATTATCAGAAACCTTGATGACCTTTCTGGGCGACATTTTCTGAACAACATATAAAACATAGAGACAAAATTGATATCAAGCCGAAGCAACATCAAATAAAACACCTACATCCAAAACAACCAGCTCAAAATAAACAAGAAAATACAAAAACACAACTCAAAAATTCCTCTTCCAAAATCCCCTTTACATTTTATATTTCAAAACCACCATCTTCTAAGGCCACTTTCCAAATACCAAACCCACTTTTCAAACCAATTTCAATTTCCAAAAAAAAAACCATTTTCCCTTTATTAAAATCACTTTAGAAAAACAATGCCAATCCTTTAATTCCAAGGGCACAACCCAGTAATCCCTTGAAACTTTTCACATGTCTTCATCCACATTCATCCATATGCACTAACACACACATCTCTTGTATTCCCTAACATGTGAAAATGTTCATAAAGATTACTTGATGTTTCACCCAAACCATATCTCGACCAGTTCCAAGCGACCACCGGATTTTTAGGCCAAGTGGTTCCAATTTTTAAATCACATTCATAAATTTAAATCCATTTAAATGAAATTGTTCTCATCTCTAAAACCCTTTTTCATTTTCAAAAATGCACATACACTCACAAGAACAATGAAAACACACAACTAGAATCAAATCATTGAATGGTGGGACTAGTAGTCATGCTTAACCTAGCGACATGGTAGTGGTCCATGCCCCAAGTAAGCGTCAATGACAAAGAGGAACTTAAACCATGTACGCTGACTCTACATGGGTATGTACTCCATGTAAAATCACAACATAACATCGCTTTGCCTCCGTTGTCATCCCTCAATTAAAAACAAATAAGAACAAGGCAAGAACTCAATTCTCGGACTACCCCTAGCGACTCGAGGTTCAGAATGAGAGAGGGTTCATGACTTCCTCCACATACCTACCTATCGAGTCCCGAAAATACTAATCTCTATCTACCAGACAACCAAAATAACAAGGGCCTCCTCTGATACAATTTTTTCCAGAACCAACCCGGGTCAACTGTGAACTGTTCACCCAAGCTGGCCTGTGGCAAGGCCCAAGGGGAACTCCCGATCCCCACAGGCTATCAACTAGTCCTAGGCATCAAAAATAAACAACAGGGAATGATTTGGACAATAAATGAAATACATGTAAAGTAGCGGAAAAGTAGAATAACCCAAGGCACATAAATGACACGAAAAAGGATGAAAAACCAACAAAAGCAAACAAACATGACCACGATCCAAACTCCTCGCGACTCTGAGAGTATCTCACCAGTCTACAACCAACTCTCACCCATGGAGAGAAATCTCAAGTCATACCTTCAACAAAACTAGAAAGTGGAAAACACTATCAGTGTGAGTATTAAAACTCAGTACGCATGCCCAACAAACTATTCCCAATGCACTACCTTTAAAAAAAGAAATTTAATAATTCTAGGATTGAAATAAATTATATAACATATGGATTTCCACACACACACTTTTATTTCTAAGACAAGTAACAATCCATTTCCCTTTTTAATTTAAAAACAAGTTTAGTGTTTGAAAGAAACAAGTGCAATGCATTTTAAAACATTTTTGCAAACAATTTAGAAATCAAAATTTTAGTTGTTGGTAAAATAGAAAACCACAGAAAAAACACAACACACACAAAGGGGAATGGAAAAAGTGGCACACGGGGCCAACGACCGAACTAGACCCCTCAATCATCTTCCACATACAAATAAACACTAAAAGAAACATGGGTCGAACCTAGGAGCTCATGAAAAATCCAGAACGTACTATACATGTGACTCATCATGAAGGCATGACTACTCTCGATGACGTCATAACTCCCTAATGCCTGGTGTTTCACTACATCACCTGACTGAGGGGCCCAAACCCATAGCAGAGTGTCATCCGTACTAAGGGCCACTAGCCAGTGCATAATCCAAACTAGTGCATAAATAATTCTCAGAAGATTCACTTAAAATTCCATGTTCCTATGTCAGCACATATAATAAATAGGAAAGGGGTGAGTCAACAAAGTCAATCATGTTGCAAAAACATCACACACAACTCATGCAGTCAATGTACACCAATGATCACCCCTGAGTCACCCCGAAGAGTGTTTTCAAAAATAATTTAGTCTATTAAAGTTCCAAACAGGCCTTCACCAATTCTAAATAAAATCGTAATTTCTCAAGAGAACCAAAACAGTTGTTCATGCTTCAAAAAAACCATTTATCATTAAACCAGAACTACATTTGAAATTCGGTGAATTATGTTTAAAGGCCAAATGGGCATTCTTTTACTAATAGGTGTTTGTTCATCAAGAAAATATTTCATGTGTCATGTATAAAATAAACGGATCTTTTTACACCAAATAATAATTTAAAAGTTAATTATCTTATATTACTTCTCATTTATTGAAATTAAATAAAATATCAAGAAATTAATAAATTTTGAATTTCAATGCGAGTGCAGTGTGGGACCTGCCTCGACCCTCTGTCTAAACACAATGGCGCGTCACGCCTCGCCCAGATGCAGAAACACGCGCTAGTCAATGACCGAAGTATCCCGGGTATTCCTCACTGATATGTGCTACAAAAAACTCACAACAACTAAAAACCTATAAGAACTAAATTAAGACAACCCAAATGAAAAAATGGTGTAAAAACACCTCAAAATGATTTCAAAACATACGTCACACCATATACATTATTTCCCAAAATACTCTAAAATTTATAAAGCGATTACCAAAGAGTGAACCATAGCCCACACATCCAAAACTCATCCAAGGAACATATTTTTGATAAAACGCACAACCCAACATACTAAAATAGAAAACGCATTACTTGAATTGACAAAAACTAAATACACATTCCTAAGAAAAGATATTAAACATAAAAAAAACTAGTTTTCCAACAAAACACACCACATTTCACATATACATGACACACAACATCAAACACAACCTCAATTATTTTTAGAAACTAATGATGCACCAATCTAGTTAAATAAACTAAATTATTTTAAAAAAAACTAAATCCACACCAAGCTAATCAACCACAAAACTCATCAACTGAATTAAACTTGTGAAACAATTATCCAAACAATGGAGAACCAACAATTTCAACATAATATAATTAATTTGATAACAAAAATTAATAACTAGAAACCTAATAGATGTGAACATCATGTAAACAAAGAAAACATAATTTAAAGATGAAATAGAAATTAAATCCAACCTCAAGAATAAATAAGCTTTCGAAATCTATGTTAGGAAATCAAACACACAACGATCACACCCCAAGGATTGTTAAAATCAACCCTAATAAGTATAATTAAACACAAAACTTCTGAATATCCCCTAAACAAAGAAACATTAGCTGTGGAAAACATTAAATGGAGAGGGAAAGAAAAATACTACTGAAAGGGGGATTCACTGCCGAAAGAGAGGCTAGAAGTAGGTTGGGAGGTGGCGCACAGGAGAGGGGTGAGGCCGGTCAGGAAGGACACCGGTGCAGGGCTGTAGGGTCGATGTGAGGTCGGTGCAGCCAAAATGAAAAGTTGTGAGGGATTCTGCACTGGTGTGCCGGATTCCGCACTACTGTGGGTTGCTGAAGGGCGCTGTAGGGGGTGTTGTGGGATGATGGAGGAGGGCAGGGGAAATGGCCTGAGGGGGAGGTGTCAAGGCGGGATTTCATGGTGTGGGTGCATGGAAGGGTGTGGGTAGAATATGGCTATAGCCAAGGGAGAGAGGAGGAGGAGGGAATGGGTGAGGCAGCTATGTGTGGCAGACACTCCGAGGGAGAGGGGAGAGTGAGAGTGGGGAACAAGAGGGAAAGAGACCGAGGCAATGAGTGGTGGGTTGTAGGTGAGAGGATGTCGGCTGGTCGACTTGGTGTCGAATCGCGGAAGGAGGAAGGAGGTGGGGCTTCAGGAGGTGAGGCGAGGGCCTCTGCGCTGTGGGGTTAGCCGTTGGACAGGGTGGAGGGAGAAGGCAGGAAGCTGGAGGGCTAGGGTGTGGCATGGACAGGGATACGGAGGGCCTCAGCGTAGGCGAGAGAGGGTGCTGGTGGCTACAGGAGCTTGAGGGCAGAGGGAGGTGGAGCGTAGAGGGAGAGGTCGGGGGTGTCTGGCTCGCAAAGGCTACGGGGAAGGGGGGTTTTCCAGGTAGAACTAGGGTTTCTTATTTTTTTCATTTAATTTCTTAATAGTAATGATAATAATTAATATTATAATAATAAAACCTGGGAATAATACAAATAAAAATTACAATAATTAAGATAATAATAATAATAATAATTAATAACAATTAAAATAAAAAGTATAACATTAATAATTAAAAAATGATGGTAAAGATAATAATAATATATGATATAATATTAAAAATAATAATAATAATTAAAATAATTAATAATAATAAATATTTATTAATAATAACACCGAATTAATAATATTATTATTAATTACATAACAAAATTATTATTATTACAAATTATACATTCACCAAACTTTATTTACAAAAAAATTATTTATTTCAGTCGTTAGAAATTTTCTCGGGCAACGGGCTAACGACGCGGCTACCACCCACAGTGCGGTGACCACGCACAGTTCCGAAACCCACTAAAAATATAAAACGACAAACATTTTCCGTTAGGACCCAGCCCGGAACATGGCGCGAGAACCCGAAGCCTAGAATTAAATAAAAAAATATGAATTAGTGGTCGGGGTGTGACAATTTTCCCCACCACAGACACTTCTTTCCCCCATAAAGTCACTCAGCAAAATATTAGACAAAAAAAGAATCCATGCCCTATTGAAACTAAAATAAACCACAATTCAAGAGAATGGCAGATCACAAGAGGTGTTCTCCCCACCACAATAACTCTACTAGCATTGAAAATTTACACTCAAACACACAACCTTGAAAAGCGGGGGGGGTGACACGGGAACTCCCAACTGATCCAAAATAACATTTATAGCACACTTCCACTAAAGCATGAAACTCTTAACTCAGACCAGAAACTCCCAACACTAAAAGAAAATCCTCTGAGAAGTACATGAACCTAAACAGAGAACACGAGTATAACTACAAGCCCTAACTCCTTTTCCAGCACTTACATCTCCAAATGAACACTTCTAAACCAAGATCAACCCAGACAAGCGCCAAACAACATTTAAAAAAAATGCATGATTCAGAAAACCATAATCCGACGAAAAAAACTGTTCAATTACAACATAACATGTCTACTATAACTCCACGATGAAACAATGAACTTTCAATAGTGTCAAAATGTTGACAATAGAAAAACAATAACGAAAAGACATTAAATGTTCCACCGCCAATACAGAACACAAAACCCAAACCAAGGCTTCACACCATTAGAAACACCTAAATGTGCGTGAGCTTCACCCCAAGACCTGTGGCTGGGGCTCTGATGAATGAAGAATCCCTTGCCTCACAGTCTGGCACTGGGATTTGTCTGGTCACAGTATCTTATTCAGGAGATGCTTCCTGCAGAAATTCCCAAAGTGACCCAGATAACCGCAACGATGACACGTCTTCAGAGGTATGTGACATGATAGCTTCACATGCTCGATCAAGCCACAGTAGTGGAACAGCACTAGATGGTACAACGAACTAGAATATATAACCACTGTAAAAGACTCTTTAGAAATAGGTCCCTCTAGCACACACTGCTTTCCAGATTGGGAATGTTGACGAGAAACTGTATATGCTGGATTGCAAAGCACCTACGCTCAGGAGACCAGTTCAGCTAAGAATGCATCAACCACCAACTTCTCCAAATGATGGTCTTTATAAATGAGGAATCTCTCCTTGATATCTAGGCAAGGACCCCCAATGATGTGAGAAGTCTTCATCAAATCCCGTGACACTCTCAATGGATAAAAGGACACAAGCTCTTTGAAATAGTAAACATATGCCTTCACCGTCTGTTGTCCTTGTTGAATATGCATGAGATCTTCCCTTTTCTTCATCTTCACCTCTTCAGGTATACACCACTGACCGAAGATGTATTTAAATACATACCACATCATCCCAACATGCATTGATGGTGGGGCATCCAACTCCCTTTAGTCTAGAGATAGACCTTCGAACAAACGCAAAATGGAATGCACTTTGACATCAGTGGGAGTTCCCAATATCCTGAAGACATGCTCGACCTCTTCAAACCACATAACTAACTTTAATAGAAATCAATCACTGTTATGTATAGAAAATGTCCGAGAAGGACCAAAAACTGGGTATGACTTATCAGAAACCATGATGACCTTTCTGAGTTATATTTTATGAAAAACATATTAAAAATAGATCCAAAACTGATATCAAGCTGAAGCAACATCAAATAAAATTCCTTCACCCAAAACAACCACTTCAAAATAAACAAGAAAATATAAACACAACACAAACATTCCTCTTCCAAAATCCCCTTTCCATTTTATATTTTAAAACCACCTTCTTCTAAGTCCACTTTTGAAATACCAAACCCACTTTTCAAACCAATTACAATTTCCAAAAAAATCATTTTCCCTTTATTAAAATTTCTTTAGAAAAAAAGGTCAATCCTTTAATTCCATGTGCACACCCGAGTAATACCATAAATCATTGCACATGTCTTCATCCTATTTAATCTATACGCACTAACACACAATTCTCGTGTATTCCCTCACATGTGAAAACGTTCATAAATAGTAACCGATGTTGCACCCAAACCATATCTCAACCAGTTCCATGTGACCACCGGATTTTTAGGCCAAGAACATTCAGCATTTCAAAATCACTTTTATAAATTTAAATCCATTTAAAATAAATATTTATCATTTCAAAAAACCTTTTTAATTTTAATAAATGCAATTATGCCCACAAGAACCAAGACAATTCACAACTTGCATCAAATCATTGAAGGGAGGGACTAGTAGTCATGCTTAACCTAGAGACATGGTAGTGGGCCATTCCCTATGTAAGTATCAATGACTTGTAGGAACATAAACCATGTACGCTGACTCCACATGGGTCACTACTCCATGTAAAATCACAATGTAACATTGGTTTGCCTCAGTTGTCATCCCTGAATCCAAAACAAATAAGAATGAGGAAAGAACTCAATTCCCAGACTACCCCTCATGACTCGAGGTTCGGAATCGGAGAGGGTTCATGATGTCTTTCCCATACATACCTCTCGAGTCTGGACAATCATAATCTCCAACTATTGGACACCCAAAATAAAAAAGACCTCCTCTGATACAATATTATCACGAACCAACCCAAGTCGTCCATGAAATGCTCACTCGAGCCGGAACATGGCAAGGCCCGAGGGGAATTCTTGTTCCCCAGGGCCTAGAAACTAGTGTTGGGAAAAAAAACTAAACTAGAGGGAGTGTTTTCGACCATAAATGAAAGACAAGTAAAGCATCGGAAAAATTAGAATAACGCAAGAAAAACAAATGACATGAAAAAGGAGGAACAACCAAAAACAACAAACTAACCTGACCATGACCAAAACTCCTCGCGACTCCAAGAGTCGCTCACCAGTCCAAAAAAAACTCTCTCCCACGGCGAGCAAGCTCAATTCAAACCTGCAATAAAACTAAAAATATTAAAGCATTATAGGCGTGAGTATTAAAACTTAGTAGGCATTCCCAACAAACTGTTACCAATGCACTACCTTTAAACAATGAAATTTACTAATTCCAGGTTTGAGCAAAATTATACAAAATATGGGTTTTCACACACACACTTCCATTTATAAGATAAGTAACAGATCATTGCATGTTTTAATTTAAAAACACGTTTAGTGTTTGAAAGAAACATGTGCATTGCATTTTAAATCATTTATTTGAACAATTTAGACATCCAAATATAAGTTGTTGGTCAAATGTAAAACCACACACAAAACCCAACACACACTAAGGGAAATTGAAAAAGTTTCACAGGGGGCAAAAATTGACTGGACCTCTAAATCATCCATCACATACAAATAAACACTAAAAGAAACATGGCTCGAACCTTGGAGATCGTGAATAATCCATAACGTAATATACATGAGACTCATTCTGAAGGCATGCCTACTCTCGATGAGGTCATAGCTCCCTAACGCTCGGTGTTGCTATGCATGGCCTAGCCAAGGGGCCCTATCTATTAGCAGAGTGTCATGCGCACTAAGGGCCACTAGACAATGCATAATCTAAAATAGTGTAGCAATCGTTCTTGGAATACTCACTTACTATGCCAGGATCCCATGTCAACACGTATAATATACATTAAATGGATGAGTCAACAAAGTCAATCAAGTAGCACAAACATCACACACAACTCATGCAGTCATCGTTTACCAATGATCACCCGTGAGTCACCCGAAAGAGTGTTTTCCAAAATAATTTATTATATTAAAGTGGAAAATGGGCCTTTACCAATTCTAATGAAAATCATCATTTCTCAAGAGAACCAAAACACTTGTTCACGCTTCAAAAGAAATAATTTATCAATAAACCATAACTATGTTTGATATTCTATGAATTATGTTTAAAGGCCAAACGAGAATTCATTCACTACTGGCTGTCCTTTCATCATGAAAATATTTCAAGTGTCATTTATAAAATAAACGGCTCTTTTACACCAAAAAATCATTTAAAAATTAATTATATTATATTACTTCTCATTTGTTAAATTTAATAAAAATCATGCAATTAATAAATTCTGAATTTAAAGGCAAGTGCAGTGGGGGACCAACCTCGACTCGCTATCTAAACACAATGGCATGTCACGCCTCATACAGACGCACAAACATGCACTAGTCGATGACTGTTGTATCCCGGGTTTTCCTCACCGACACGCACTGAAAGAAATGCACAACAACTAAAAACACAAAACCACTAAATTAAGACATTCTAAATGAACAAACGGTGTAAAAACCACCTTCGAATGTTTTCAAAAAATAGGCCACACCATTTACATTATTTCCCAAAACACTTTAAAATTTATAAAACATTTTAGAAAGAGTAACCCACAACCCACACACCCAAAACTCATCAAAAGAACACATTTTCGATCAAACACACACCCCAACATACTAAAATAGAAAACGCATGACATGCATTGAAAAAAAATAATTACAAATTCTCATGAAAAGATATTAAACATCACAAAAACTAGTTTTCCAGCAAAAAACACCCTATTTCACATATACATGACACACAGTTTCAAACACAACCTCAATTTTTTTTAGAAACTATAGACACACCAATCTAGTTAAACAAACTAAATTATTTAAAAAAAGTAAATCCATACCAAGTTAATAAACCAAAAAACTCATCAATAGAATTAAACAGAAGAAAAAATTATCCAAACAATAGAGAACCAACAATTTCAACATAATATAATTAATTTAATAACAAAAATTCATAAACAGTAACCTAAGAGATGTGAAAATCAAGTAATCAAAGTAAACATAATATAAAGAGGCAATATAAATAGAATCCAACACCAATAATAAAGAAGCATTTGAAATTCCAGTACGGACTTCAAACACACATCGTTTGTGCCCCAAGGATTGTTAAAATAAACCCTAAAAGTACAATATAACAAAAAACATAAGAATCATCCCTAAACAATCAAACATTAGAAGCAGAAATAAATAAATGAAGATGGGGAGAAAAAAACTACCGAAAGGGGGATTCACTGCCGGAAGAGAGGCTGGATGTAGGTTGGGAGGTGGAGCATTGGAGAGGGGTGAGGCCGGTCAGGAAGACCCCGGTGCTGGGATGTAGGGTCGGTGGGAGGTTTGTGTATCCAAGAGGAAAAGTTGTGCGGCACACCGCACTACAGTGCGGGGCTGAAGGGCATTGTAGGGGGGAACTATGGGATAATGGGGGAGGGAAGGGGTAGTGGCTAGAGGGGGAGGTTGTAAGGCGGGTTGGCATGGTGAGGGTCCACTGGAGGGTGTGGGATGGAGATGGTGGAAACCAAGGGAGAGAGGCGGAGGAGGTCCTGGGCGAGGCTGCTATGCGTGACTGTCACGCCAAGGGAGAGGGGTGAGTGAGAGCCGGGAATAGGAGGGAGAGCGACTGTGGTAATGAGTGGTGGGTTGCTGTTGGGAGGAGGTCGGCTGGTCGGCTGGGTGCCGAATCGCGACAGGTAGAAGGAGGCAGGCCTTCAATAGGTGAGGCAAGGGCCTCAGTGCGGTGAGGCTGACCGTTGGACGGGGTGGAGGGAGAAGGCCAGAAGCCGGAGGGCTGGGGTGTGGCATGGCCAAAGATGTGGAGGGCCATGGCGTAGGCTAGGGAGGGTGCTGGCGGCTATAGTAGCTTGAGTATGGAGGGATGCAGAGCACATAGGGAGAAGAATAATCATAGAATGATCATAGAATGATCCCATTAATTATGTGTTACGTATGTTAATCTTTTGTGTTATGTATGTTAAACTTGTATAATCCCATTAATAATCATAGAATGATCCCATAGAAATAAATGGGTATCCTATTAATGTAATAATATTTGTAAATTCCGTTTGATCAATATAATGAATTATATAATATTTACACCATATAGAATAAATGGTATATGGTTTAGTTAATAATTTCCCAATTAATTAAATATATGGGTATTTAGTTGAATAAACTATGATTTTAAGAAAGATGAAATGGTATTCAATTTGAAAGTAAAGATGGAATGTATTGGATGATAAGTTATGACAAATACCGTGATGGATTATTCTCTAGGGAGATCATATTTCCACCATAAAAGATGCAGGTAGAAAAATGTAAATTTATAAGAGAGTTAAAATACATGAGAAATATTTATAGTGAATTATAAAATGAACATTTGTAACAAATTGATTGGGGATAAAACCCTTTCAATGGATTAATGTGGTTTTGTTGGTGAATATCCAATAATAAACAATAGATTGTTCACATAGAAAAATGTAGTGCTATAATTTAGCGAATGATGATTAAAAGAGGATAAGGTTATATTCATTGAATAGGTATAATAATTTAATATAAATATCAACACATATATTTTAATCCTATTTTATGGATTATAAAGTGAATGTGAATTATCCAAAGAAAATCCCCTAGGAGTGTTGTACTAGGTGTGTAGTAAGGACCCACTCACCATGCACCAGAAATATAGTATGGATATACCTGAAAACTATTTTGGGGGTTTTAATATCTATATGCATATATTCAAATCCACATCCACTTATAGTATCTAGATATGGACATCGTTTCTAGGAAAACTACACACATGTTTCTTAACCGAATTTAGGATGGTTTTATGGCTATGGTAAACCTTGATAATTGCAATGGCTTATGAAGGTATTATAATGAGATGTAATAGATATATATCATTGATAAAAAATTTAGGTAATTATAAAAAAAATTCATTATAACATTTTATATTGAAATGAGAAGGAATTTAAAAATTCTTTCAAAAGTAGACATAATTGATAGGTGCGGAACCCTTATTTTAGCAAAGTTATAAATTTGAAAAAACTATAATGAAATGTAAATGAAGTATCTCATTAAAAATACATCATATTAATAGTAATGGGGGTATTTAAAATCACTTTACAATAAATTAAATTGATAAAAAAAATCATATACAAAAGAAGAACTTTAATTGAAGGAAGTGAAATAAAATATCCCTTACAGTTGGAGGATGCTTCCAAAAGATAGAGGGGGACTCATTAGAACCTTGGAACAATATTATCTGGGACTATTTAGAGGTATATTTACATAAAAATCATGATAAAATGATTTTTTTTGGAAATTGAGGATGTAAATGGTGTATTTATACTTGAAGAGGGGTGGTTTTAAGAGATTAAATGATTATAATTTTGTATTTAAAGAGAACCACTTTGGTGTGGCATCAATTACAATGAATTTGGTTGATAATTAATGTTGTAATGTTTTTTTAATGATGTTAAAAACAACAAACACCCATTTAAATTTTTCATGTTGATTTTTATTTTGTATTTACCTTTTAATTTTAACCTTTTACATTATTTTACCTATACTACGGTAACTTTTTACCATGGTAAATTTTTTGTGTCCAAAAAAGAAACTATGCTTATAAGGTAATTTTGACATTATAAATATAAATATTCATTCAATTTTACTTGATTAAATTTATAAAAGTAATAAAAATTAATTCAAATATGATATGTGTATAACTCAATAAAAATAGTTTTTTAGAAAGGATAAAATCGTTGTTTTCAAAATACTAAGCAAGTGTTTCTTAATGTATCACATTATATAACATGTTTTTATTTTAATAATTCTCAATTAAAAATAATATTGAATAAATCTGAAATATTTATCATATACTAATTATATTATAAGAGTTATCGTATTTAGTAAAAATAGTATTTTTACTTTTTACCCCAAAAATAATCTTTTTTACATAAATTTTTTTAAAAAATACCCTAAGATAATTTTGACCAAATGGGTAAAAATGATGTTTGTTTTATCAATGAAAATTTATAGATATAAAAATTTATACTATTAAACAAAAATCTGTAGTTATTGAAGTTTAGAAATTTAATAGAAAAAATAAACATTCTGGAAATTATAAAAATTACATATGACCTCATTAAAATATATTATAATTTAAAATGTGTTTTGTAAGATTATTTCATAAAATTAAAATTTATCTAAACCTTATACAATTATTATAAAACACTTATTTAATATAATATGTTTATAGACTCCCAAAATAATATAATTATGATTATGTCCTTAAATAATCCATTTATAGTTCATTGTTGTAATTATCCTTATTTTGTCAGTTATTAATAAATTTAAATTTATTTATATTTGATCATGATAAATAAATCATTAGAAAATAATATTTATATTAATAACATAATGTATATTTTGGGGCATTACATTCAACCTCCTTAGAGAAATGGCGTCCTTTTAATTTTACTCATTGAATAACACTTACTAAACCCTAATGTTTACGTAAATGTTATCTATAAAAGGACATAGTATGAACACCTAAGAGATGTTAATACTATGTGGTTATACTAGTTATACTTAATATATCCTTCTAGAAAAAAAAAATTTCTATCTAAGGCTCTATACCAAAATTTTCCAAATCTTAATTACAAAAATAACAACACTCTACTCTGGTACCAAATGAAAATCCCCAAAACTACACATCCAGATCTAGTTCTAATCATTCATAATTTTTATTATATCCCATGAATTATATAAAAAATCCCAAGATCTAAATATCTGTGTCTTTGAAAACTAGGTAAATTTACTATTAAACACATTATTCAACACACATTTCTTCTATAAGGATTCTCCACACATGTAATTTATTTATATGTATCCCTTTAATTGAAATTCTAGAGGAAATAGAGAAACATAAGAAAAGGGTGATCTATAATGCCCAATAAGGGATATAAAATGAAAACTACGAAAAAATTAACATCATTGGTAAAATATGAATCCTGGGATAAGGACATGAACATGAGGACAAGATTCATAAGATGGTCATAAGAACAACAGTCAGGACATAATTATAAGTACATGAGGCATAATGAAGTGCACTGTGTTGCATTTGTTGTCAATTATGTACGTTGTTGTCAAAAGGTGACATGGAATGGATGGATGTCAAGGAGCGTCAAGATGTGAATGTCAAAGGATGTGATGGTGATGGTGATGAATGGAGAATGGCCATGGACCATAGAGGAATGTCACTTAGGAGATTCACTAAGTGACATAGGAGATGATGGTTGAAACATTCTCTAGTTATATCAGACGATTATAGAACTGATCTTATTGTTTCAATACTTGTATCAAGATGATATTAAGTTACACCACTTGAAGAATTGATGATGATGGAGAATCATTACATCTGACGATTGTTGAGTTGATCTTAAAGTTCAAAGAACTTGTATCAAGAGGATACAATGTCACAAAATTGTTAGAAGTCCATGCATTGTCTTCACAATGCATGAGGAGTGAAAGGAGATCCATCCACAAGTTCTATGTGGATGAAGTGGTGTTAATGAAGTCCATGCACTATCACTTAGTGCATGTGAATGTGAAGAAGATCCAACTTGATCTCTGATTAGATCAATGAAGTTTGTTGATTCAGAAGCTTCGATTGAAGAAGAAGTCCCTCCTAAGTGAAGAATACAAATTGATGAGGAGATGAGGAATTATGATGAACAATATGGAGAATATGTGTTAGAAGAGAAGAGGTGAATGGCATTTGGAATATTTCACTTGGGAGTACTTTGTTTTTACACAAAGTATTAAATTATCCTTTGCCAAAAAATTGGCCAGCCAAGGGCCAGCCATGGGTTCAACCCCAAGGCACATGTGGGCCTAGGCGCCACGCCCATGGGGGATCCAATGGGGCAAGCCTAAGGCGGCAGGAGGCCACGCGGTGATCAAATCCGCACGGCAGGGGCGCATAGCGCGCGCCCGCGAGAGGCAGCGTTGGCGCCAGTGGCGCGCCCGAGTGGCAAGGGTGGGCGCAAGAGCGCGCCCGCAGAGACAACACGGTGCGGGGCGGCACCGTGGAGGAGGAAGTTCAACTGGCCGTCTATGGGAGCGGCTGGTTGATAAGCCGCGGAAAATCCACGTCCCGTTTCGATGTGGGACGAAGATTTTTTCCGCGGATTGAATCTGAGCCGCTCGTTCCATCGCACGGCCGATCTCCGCCGCTCATCGCATCTCGCCGCTCGAGATCTTATCCCGGCCGTCCGATGTCTTTTCAACTCCGGATCTGACGGTTGAGGAGTCATCTTCTACCTTGAGCTCGCCCGAGGCCACCCGCGACTCCTCCTTCGAACCAGGCGCCTCCCGAAGATGGAAATGGAGCCTCCGGCCACCTCCGATCGATGTAATGGCTCCATTCGGTTCCTATGGCCACACTGAACATAATCATGCAATAAAATATGCATGCACACATTGAATGGAGAAAAGTGGAGTTCGGCCGAGGCAAATAAAGTGACGAGGCCATGAGGTTTATATTTTTCATGGTTTGGACCGGAGGAAGGCCGTACATGCGTTCTAAGTCGCATGCACGTGAAGAAGGAAAATAAAAAAGAGAACCGGCGTGAACAGAGAGAAGAAAACAAGATTTAAGGAAATCTTGAATTCCCGAAATCTTTGGGAGATTAAAAATATCTCACGTGGATGAACCGCCTCTCCCTTTCCTATAAAAAGAGAGGTCGAGCCCTTGGTGCTGGTTGCTGAATATTTGAAGAGTGTCCCACGAGCACCCTGTGCTTTGCGAAGCTTTGATCCCTGCGCATCCCACTTGCGCGTCAGTTTGTTCCGGAGCCACCCGAGGCTCCGAAGGAGTCCCCTGTGCGCCTCACTTGCGCATCAAGAAGAGCTCTCTCTGCCCACATACTTGCACGGCAGGAGTAGCTTGCGCGCCGGAGGTGCTCTTGCACTCTTGAGGCTTGCATGACCCGAGGCCGCATCACTTGCGCACCCCGCGGTTGGTTGAGCCTTGCACGGCTGCCTTGCACCCGAGGCCTTGCACGGCCCTTGTGCCCTTGCACCTGCGCGCCCCTGATTGCACCTTGTGCACCTTCATATTGGAAGGAGCTCAAGTGAAGAGGATTCCACACCTCTTGTGTGTGTGAAGTGAAGAAGGCAGGCCGAGGCCTTTATTCCTTGTGTGAAAAAAGAATTGTGAAGGTTGTAGCCTTGTGTGAGTGAAGTGAAGACCACACCTTTGTGTGTGTATGCAAACTTGAAGAACAACCTATGGCCTAAGTGTGTGTAAGAAGTCGAGTAGGCCAAGCTCACTTGTGTGCAAAAGTGAAAGAAGTGTGTGCATCGAGACAAGGTGGCCGAACCTATGTGTGTGCACTAAGAAGTGTGTATACATTTAGAAGAAGAAATGGGAGGACACTCACAAAAAGTATAACACACATTTATGTGTGTAATCAAAAGGAAATAAACGTGTGATGGAGTGAGAAGGTGTGTGCTTAAAGAGAATATACCCTTTGAGGGTTTATTTCACCAAGAAGAAAGAAAGGGGAGTGCATGCTTACATGCATGCACGTGCGCACGTGAACAAAGCTAAATCAGGCTGTGTGCATTTGAAAAGTCTAGGAACAACAGTTCTTGAAGAAATTGAGAAGCCATGCCATCAGTGCATGAGGTTGCAGAGATTCCATGCACTCAGTGCATGAAGTTGATGTGCAGTGAGACTGGACCCGACTGAAGTTAAAGACATTAGTTTTCTGAGTATTCAGTAGTTAGAGAGAAGACAGGTCATCCTGAGAAGAAGGAGATAAATCCTGAGCAAGACGAGAAGACCTGTTCATCACAAGTGATCAGAGGTACAGAGCAAGGCCAGCAGTCTTTATCCCAGACTGCTGAAGATACAAGAAGAAGCTTAAAGTGAATAAGAGCTACTCGTGTGACTCGAGGAGCCAGGAGAAGCCCCCTGTGAGACTCAGGGTGGAAGAAGTATTCAGTGGGATTCTGGAGCAGGCCCATGGGACTCTGGTAACACTGTGGGACGCAGTATAAAGACCCTCCTGTGGGACACGGGAGAGATACAGTGGGACTCTGTATCGACCATTGTAATACTAACAGATTATAATGGGAGAAACCATGTTGGGGCGTATAACCAACATGGCAAGGACGTAGGACTTTGGTGCCGAACCTTGTAAATCCTTGTGTCAAGTGCCTTTACATTTACTGCATCATTCGTGGAAAGGTGAGAGATACAAGAAGAGTGGATCGAGGCTTTATCCGGCCATAGAAGTTTAATTGATAATGAATCAATTAGTAAAAAGTTTTAAGGGATCACTGATTCACCCCCTCCCCCTCTCAGTGATTCACACTGATCTGGGCACTTCAATTAGTATCAGAGCAAAGGTTACCTCTAAAAGATCCAAGAGAGTCTATATGGAGTGCAGATTTGAGGAAATGAAAGAACAACCTCAAATGGAGATATCTGCCAAGACTCTGGAAAACAGAATGAAGAAACAGGCAAAGAAGATGATGAAATCCTGTCCTAGCTGTGATGAAGTTGGAACAATAAAAGATCTTCTAAGTGCAATCGAATATCTTCTGAAGACAGTCCCCAAGGAAGTGGCAATGTGTATAGCTACAGGAATCCTTTATCTTCAAGAAGAAAAATTACAGCTATAAGAAGAAGCCAATACAATGGAAGATCAGTTGGCTAAAAGGGTTGGCATAACCAACACTCTCAGAAAGCTGGTTAAAGCTAAAGATGAAACTATTTCCCTTTGAAATTAAAGATTTGAAGACACTGATGAAGAATTGCAAAGAATCTTTTCTGAGAAAGAAATATCTATGATAATGATCAAAGAAGTTTTCCATGCACTGGAGAAGTTGCACAAAGTGTCAATGAATGTCAGAGATGCTCAACTCGAAGACAAAGTCAAAATGGTGAAGGAGCTTGACAATTCATTTTTAGAATTGAAGAAGGTGCATGAAGACCAGTTAGAACAACTGAAAGAAAATTGGGAAGGAAGGCTAAGAACTGTTGAGGATGAGAAGAACTCCCTTAACATGAAATGCATAGAACTAGAGGTGATATTGAAAAATCTACAATCACCCAAAGCTGAATCCTCCCAGTCAGCTGAAAGTAGAAATGTTGCTACACAAGTGTGCTTTGAGAAGGATGATTCTAAAATAAATACATCCTCTAATGAATGGGAAACATCTTCTAAAAAGAAGGTACCATCCATACCATCTTGTACTCATGCTTCTAAAAGTGTTTCTACTAAAAGTGCAGGATGGAAGAATGAATCCAAACAAGTATGGATGAAGACAGTGAAGAAAGAATGCTCTCCTGAAACAACACAGCAAGTCAAGAAAAGTACCCAACAATCAGAAGGACTGAAGAGGTCACGATTTGTGGGTCAGTGTTGGTGTTGTAATAAGTATGGGCACCGTGCAAAGGATTGTTGGTACAATCCACTGAATTTTAAAGCACAAAGGAAGCCCATGCCAAGGGGGAGCAAGCCAGAAGAAAAGAAGCATCATCCACAGGTCCAGAGACATCTGTTTACTACATATAGATTTGGATTACTTGACAATATCTGGGATGATAGCAAAAGTGGTCAAAAAGATACATGTCAATCTCCAACTGTATCTAGAGCTAAAAAGAAGAAAAGATCACAGAACCTGGCTCAAAAAGAATCCTTGGGAAGCAAGCATAAAAAAGTGGAAGATGATCCCAAGAAGATTTTGAAAAAGGAAAAGAAGTCCTTGGAGTCTAAATCCAAGAAGGGTGATGCATCCAGAAGGACCACCAAGAAAACATGCTTCTACTGTGGAAAGAAAGGACACAGCATGGATCTTTGTGAACAAGCCATGGAATTGAATAGAAGCAGACTGGACTCAAAAAGACAATCAATCCAGAAGAAGCAGAAGGGATTGATTGAAAACAAGTTGCCTAAGAAAGGTAGCTTGACAGCATCAAAAGAACCATGTGGAACTTCCAGAACTGAGGCCACACTTCCAAGTGACTTACTAGTCATATGGCCAAATCAGTTGCAACTTGCCAAAGATCTGCAAAGAGCTGAAGATGAAGTTCTGGAAATTGCTAAGGCAAAAGGGAAGAAGAAGATTTCACATGAAGATGTGTTAAGATCCACACCAGCACAAACATCATTGAAAATCAAATGTGTAAGTGTGAAGAATGGTGAAAATGGGACATCTCGTTTGAGAGAATCTTCTCAACCTTGTTGTTCACATTGATTAACCAAGGAGGTTCCATCTTATTCCCTAACCAGTTGTATTTACATGTGCTAACATTTCAGGGAATTGAAGATGATGATCATTCTCATCTGGAGAGTGGGTTGGACAGAATGGAGTGCACCCCTTGAGGGGGAGCCAATCTGGAGAAGATGATATTTTGGGATTTAATATCATCTTGAGAAAAGTGAAGGTATTCCAATCATGCTTTCATCCCTTGTTTCATAATTGTATTCATCATGTCAATTAAGGGGGAGTATTGATTGAAGTCAAATGGATGAAAGGGAGAACTTTATCTTTGCAATGAACTTCCTAATGAGTTTTGTGAAGTATGTGCAGGATTTAGCAATTCATTGATAAATCTGAAAAATTTCACCCCCTGTAGCATGATCTCACATGTATAGTGAATTGTGGACAGCATTGAAAATCTTGGTTACATCACTCTTGTTTTCTACACCGGGTTTTCCCAAGTAGACTTAGAGTTGATCTACTAAAGGTTCTTTCCTAAATAGAACATGTGACATCATCCCTCTCTCAGTGTTTTTCAAGAAAATACTTTTCAAAGGGAGGAAGAGATTTTTGAAAGAGAACCACACCACACCTTTTCATTTGATTTCCAATAAGGGGGAGAAAATATTGGCACACATATTGACCCATTCATATGTGCTGAAGAAGTGTATTGACAACAAATACAAAGGGGGAGATTGAAGTGCACTATGTTGTATTTGTTGTCAATTATGTATGTTGTTGTCAAAAGGTGACATGGAATGGATGGATGTCAAGGAGCATCAAGATGTGAATGTCCAAGGATGTGATGGTGATGGTGATGAATGGAGAATGGCCATGGACCATAGAGGAATGTCACTTAGGAGATTCACTAAGTGCCATAGGAGATGATGGTTGAAACATTCTCTAGTTATATCAGACGATTGTAGAACTGATCTTAATGTTTCAATAATTGTATCAAGATGATACTAAGTTACACCACTTGAAGAATTGATGATGATGGAGCATCATTACATCTGACGATTGTTGAGCTGATCTTAAAGTTCAAAGAACTTGTATCAAGAGGATACAATGTCACAACATTGTTAGAAGTCCATGCATTGTCTTTAGTATGCATGAGGAGTGAAAGGAGATCCATCCACAAGTTCTAAGTGGATGAAGTGGTGTTAATGAAGTCCATGCACTATCACTTAGTGCATGTGAATGTGAAGAAGATCCAACTTGATCTCTGATTAGATCAATGAAGTTTGTTGATTCAGAAGCTTCGGTTGAAGAAGAAGTCCCTCCTAAGTGAAGAATAAAAATTGATGAGGAGATGAGGAATTATGATGAAGAATATGGAGAATATGTGTTAGAAGAGAAGAGGTGAATGGAATTTGGCATATTTCACATGGGAGTACTTTGTTTTTATACAAAGTATTATTTTTTCCTTTGCCAAAAAATTGGCCAACCAAGGGCCAGCCACGAGTTCAACCCCAAGGCACATGTGGGCCTAGGCGCCACGCCCATGGGGGATCCCATGGAGCAAGCCCAAGGCGGCATGAGGCCACGCGGTGATCAAATCCGCGTGGCAGGGGCGCATAGCGCGCGCCCGTGAGAGGCAGCGTGGGCGCCAGTGGCGCGCCCGAGTGGCAGGGGTTGGCGCAAGAGCGTGCCCGAAGAGAGAACACGGTGCGGGGCGGCACCATGGAGGAGGAAGTTCAACTGGCCGTCTATGGGAGCGGCTGGTTGATAAGCTGTGGACAATCCACGTCCTGTTTCGATGTGGGATGAAGATTTTTGCCGCGGATTGAATCTGAGCCGCTCATTCGATCACACGGCCGATCTCCTCCCCTCATCGCATCTCGCCGCTCGAGATCTTATCCCAGCCGTCCGATGTCTTTTCAACTCCGGATCTGACGGTTGAGGAGTCGTCCTCTACCTTGAGCTCTCTCGAGGCCACCCGCGACTCCTCCTTCGAACCAGGCGCCTCCCGAAGATGGAAATGGAGCCTCTGGCCACCTCCGATCGATGTAATGTCTCCATTCGGTTCGTATGGCCACACTGAACATAATCATGCAATAAAATATGCATGCACACGTTGAATGGAGAAAACTGGAGTTCGGCCGAGGCAAACGAAGTGCCGAGGCCATGAGGTTTATATTTTGCATGGTTTGGACCGAAGGAAGGCCGTACATGCGTTCGAAGTCGCATGCACGTGAAGGAGGAAAATAAAAAAGAGAACCCGCGTGAACAGAGAGAAGAAAACAAGATTTAAGGAAATCTTGGATTCCTGAAATCTTCGGGAGATTAAAAATATCTCACGCGGATGAACCACCTCTCCCTTGCCTATAAAAAGAGAGGTCGAGCCCTCGGTGCTGGTTGCTGAATATTTGAAGAGTGTCCCGCGAGCACCCTGTGCTTTGCGAAGCTTTGATCCCCGTGCATCCCACTTGCGCGGCAGTTTGTTCCGGAGCCACCCGAGGCTCCGAAGGAGTCCCATGTGCGCCTCACTTGCGCATCAGGAAGAGCTCTCTCTGCCTGCATACTTGCACGGCAGGAGTAGCTTGCGCGCCCGAGGTTCTCTTACACTCTTGAGGCTTGCATGACCCGAGGCCGCATCACTTGCGCACCCCGTGGTTGGTTGAGCCTTGCACGACTGCCTTGCACCCGAGGCCTTGCACGGCCCTTGTGCCCTTGCACCTGCGCGCCCCTGATTGCACCTTGTGCGCCTTCATATTGGAAGGAGCTCAAGTGAAGAGGATTCCACACCTCTTGTGTGTGTGAAGTGAAGAAGGCAGGCCGAGGCCTTTGTTCCTTCTATGCAAAAAGAAGTGTGAAGGTTGTAGCCTTGTGTGAGTGAAGTGAAGACCACACCTTTGTGTGTGTATGCAAACTTGAAGAACAACATATGGCCTAAGTGTGTGCAAGAAGTGGAGTAGGCCAAGCTCACTTGTGTGGAAAAGTGAAAGAAGTGTGTGCATCGAGACAAGGAGGCCGAACCTATGTGTGTGCACTAAGAAGTGTGTATACATTTAGAAGAAGAAATGGGAGGACACTCACACAAAGAATAACACACATTTATGTGTGTAATCAAAAGGAACTAAACGTGTGAAGGAGTGAGAAGGTGTGTGCTTAAAGAGAATATACCCTTTGAGGGTTTATTTCACCAAGAAGAAAGAAAGGGGAGTGCATGCTTACATGCATGCACGTGCGCACGTGAACAAAGCTAAATCAGGCTATGTGCATTTGAGAAGTCCAGGAACAACAGTTCTTGAAGAAATTGAGAAGCCATGCAATCAGTGCATGAGGTTGCAGAGATGCCATGCACTCAGTGCATGAAGTTGATGTGCAGTGAGACTAGACAAGACTGAAGTTAAAGACATCAGTTGTCTGAGTATTCAGTAGTTAGAGAGAAGCCAGGTCATCCTGAGAAGAAGGAGATAAATCCTGAGCAAGATGAGAAGTCTTTTTCATCACAAGTGATCAGAGGTACAGAGCAAGGCCAGCAGTCTTTATCCCAGACTGCTGAAGATACTTGAAGAAGCTTAAAGTGAAGAAGAGCTACTCGTGTGACTCGAGGAGCCAGGAGAAGCCCCCTGTGAGACTCAGGGTGGAAGAAGTCTTCAGTGGGATTCTAGAGAAGGCCAGTGGGACTCTGGTAACACTGTGGGACGCAGTATAAAGACCCTCCTGTGGGACTCAGGAGAGATACAGTGGGACTCTGTATCGACCATTGTAATACTAACAGATTATAATGGGAGAAACCATGTTGGGGCGTATAACCAACATGGAAAGGACGTAGGCCTTTGGTGCCGAACCTTGTAAATCCTTGTGTCCAGTGCCATTACATTTACTGCATCATTTGTGGAAAGGTGAGAGATACAAGAAGAGTGGATCAAGGCTTTAACCAGCCATAGAGGTTTAATTGATAAAGATTCAATTAGTAAAAAGTTTTAAGGGATCACTGATTCACCCCCTCCCCCTCTCAGTGATTCACACTGATCTGGGCACTTCACATAACATGATCATAAGTAAATGAGAAATAACAAGGATATGTAGCTATAATATAATCATGAGTCATTCATAAATATATCACCATAGAACATCACTAAGGTGTCAAAAAATATATTACCAAGGCTTTTAACCAATGTATATTTACCCAATTCATTGACGCGCTATTAAGGACACTGTTTATATTACCAAGGTTGTTCACCAAGGTGTTTTAAAACACTAATAAAGAATGATGTTAAGGAATCATAACATGTGATCTGAAGAAATTAATTATTTATCCAATGAATTGGAGAGAGAAACCTAACCAAATAATTCTCATATCTCTTAAAACTATCCTACCATCGGTAAACATTGTAACTTTAGTCAATGAGTTGAGTTATATCAGGGTGAACCCATCAAGTTACCAAGGTTATTCATCAAGGTACCATAAAACAATACAAAGGAATGATTAAAAGGTATCATTAACATATTATTTCCAGAAATTAATTTATTACTCAATGCATTGGAGAGAATCACGTAGCGAGATAAATCTCATATATCATAGGAGTAACCTACCACTGGTAAACAATGTCACTTTACCCAATGAATTTGATCAGTGTTCTGGAGCACCCATTATATGTATTAGTTAATATGGGACAGATAAGGAAAAATAATATAAGTCTTTCAATAATCATAGCATAAACCTATAACAACCTAGGATTAACGTACCTAGATATTATGTCATTTTAGATGAATTTTCATTATTACACAATCACAAGCCTATAAACCATAATAGAGTAGTGGCATTGTAAACTTGGAAAGCATTCTTCTAATTTTGTGAAATATCTTCAACATATACCAAAAATATCTTCATCTTTACTACTTCAACTTAAAACCAATCTTTATAACCAGGGGAAAGGAAACATAAGAAAAGGGAAAGCTCAGATGCCCAATAAAGGTAAACATACTCATAAATAATAAATACACAAAAAAGATGTGAAAATAATATCCTTTATATCAAGATAATGATATTGTGTCATGTAATAAATCATATAATTCCATAAAAGAAAACCAAAAACATATTCTATGAGAGCATAACATAAGACATTAAATTGTTCCATAGAGATAATCATAGAAAATAATTTACATATTATTCAAGGAACATTTTGAAGATCATAATAGTGTAAAAATTCACTTTTTGAATTGGGTTCACTTCCCATTAAATCCATTTATTACTGAATTGAGTTTACACCCATTCATGTCTTGGATTGCTGAACCAAGTTCACATACCATTCTAGTCATGTCTATTTCATGAGATATAAATCTTTACCCAATGCATAAGAGGAGGATACATGTCTCACTCATCACATAATAAAAACCATACATATATGTGCCATATTAACATAAATCAATCATCATATCATAACCCATGGAATTAAATGGGTTTCATAAAAATCATTCAACCATAACATAGCCCATGGAAAAAGAGTGGGGTTTTATCAATGTCGTTCTATCATAAAAACAAACCAACCATATAAAGAATAAATATAATATTGTTAATTAATATCCCCAAATAAAGAACTAGTAATATAAAATAATGTCATCTTAGATGGAAAATAATTCTAAAAGATCACATGAAAATAATTCTTGAGGACAATATATCATTTCCTCTTTAAAACTGTTTTATTTTCATAAAATGTCGGGTAATTTAAAAAAAATATTTTATTTGAAATTTACCTTTTAAACTTTTTAGGTAATCTTTAATGAATTAAGACGTCATGAATGTGTGAAAATCCATCCATTCCAAATATGATAAAATATATCCCTCTTGTAGTTTTGACAAAAATGTCAAAAAGTACCTCGTTAGAAAAACGACAAAAATATTCCTTTCAAACAGTTTTGTAATGCTTTTTGCATGGGTAAAAATGTACTAAAGAATTAGAGAATAATATAAAAAACATTTTCAAAAACAGTTTTAAGAAAAATGGATATGGAATACAAATATTCCCCATTAGATACATACATATAAACAATCCCAAAGAATAATGAGATTGTGAAATTATCACTTACAACTTTATAATCAGTAGAATCGTATGCTCCATGATATAAAGAAAACTATATGGTTATGAAAAGAGCATAATATTCAGAATAATAATAATAAAATATATTAATGTTTAGTATATACACCACAAAAAATAAATAATTATTTTATAAGGCATGTGCCCTACATAAATAAAAGTGAGAATAAAATCCATTACCTTAAATATTGTCTTCCTTCATATAGGTTCAAAAATCTTATATAATAAATATAAGTTTATTATAAATCTTTGATAAGAACGATATTAATATATCTAATACCATATATCATCTACTTATGACTTTATACTATTATCTTATTAAAATTTAATGTTACTGTTATATTTTGGGTAATAACAGCTTTGTATTTCATTCATATTTTGACTTGTTATCCTTGGTCATCATACATAGATAATGATTTAATCACATATAGAATTATATTCATGATATAAATATTATATATATATATATATTCAGTATATATATATTCATTGCGATTCATAAAATTTAGAGATATAAAATAAAATACGCAGTTCATGGAGACAGTAGGTCGTATATACACATGAACATTGTTTTCATTTTATTATCATTTAAAAAAAAGAAACTTATATGATATATTATCATTATAGAATAACTTTTTTTATATATATATCATATATATTCATAACATTTTTCCTTATTACTATCCATGTAAAATATAAATGAAAATAAATCACATCACATCATGGAGATGGTAAGCTATACGTACACATGAGTAACATTATCATTTTAGGAAAGATTAGGCGGTAAAAAGGAAGATATAGTATCATAATTGAAGATGTATAATTATATCATAAATATCATATATAAAAATTAAACTCATCATAATTCCAACTCAGAGATTATGGTTATGGAAAATTATTTTTATCTATATGTTGAGACTGTAAGCCGTACTTACTCACAAGCGATATTTTCATTTCTTGTTTGAGGGGAAAGGGGTTGTATAGTGGTGCATTCATAATAATAAAATAATTAAAGAATATTTAATATTATGAATTTATTATTTTATGATATATAAATATATAAATCATATATTTATAGGAGTTATATAATGTTGGTAAAAGAGAGTGATCGCTTAGAGAGATAACCTACTCTTTGAAATAGATCATTTAGATATTCTCTAAAGGACTCTGGATTTGTTCTTTTAAGAAGACCAAAACCTCAATAATATGGATATGTATGTTTAGAATATGATTTTAAGAAGATTTAATGCTATAAGGCGAAATGTGATGTGAATAATTGAATTAGGTGGTTGCCTTTTTATTATTGAGTTGAAGGGCACTTTAAGAATCTCCAAAAATATTAAGTTATAATAAATTCAATATTAGTCATAATAACTCCAATATACTCTATATTCAAAGATTAGATTATATAAGGTTGTAATATCATCAACCAATATATTTTAGACAAATTTTAGTACTATATTTAACCCTATCATTTTGATTAACCCATAGTTAACCTATTTTAATTTTTAATAGGGTAACAAGTTTTTCAATATTGAAAGGTTGTAATTATTACTTATGTTATGTCAATTAGAACATAAATGAAATATTTATAACATTTTTGACTATATATTATTTATTTTTGTATTTTTACAGATTATTTTTTATTTTAAAATAATTTATTAAATTATTTTTTTTATAAAATGTCATTCGTGTCAATTTTGACACTATTAGTAACTTAGACTTTTAAAAATATCAATATAGAAAGTTAACTTCAAAAATATTATTATATCAATAACAGGTAAATTTAATCTATAAAATTCTTTTATCACTTTTTTTTATCTTAAATTATATTTATATTAATATTTTTAGTAACATTTATTTAATATTTCCATTAATTAAATAATTATTACATCAGTATTGTGTAATTATTTAATATACTTATTTTTCACTAAAAATTAAAAATAAAATACCATGATAATGATAAATATTCTATATTTAATAATAATATATATAATAAAATGTATATTTTTTTAACCTTATAGGAAAAATTATATATTAATTAATACATGAATGTGACATCTTTAAATTTTCATTACATGAAATATTATAAAAACCATAATTTCATCCAAGTGACCCAAAAGTATAAAATAAATTTATATCCAAGAAATATGTTTATTAAGTTAAAAATATACATATATATTCATTTATTACGTAACTCAGTCCCCATGTGGATACATAAAGGATATTAAAGACAAATTAAGTGACATCTTTTGTATTTATTTTATTTATTGATTATATAAATCATTTTCATAGAAATTTCTTTTTCAAACAACTTAATTTAAATCCTTATATGTTAAGTGTATATTTTTATTCATAAAATAAAATTTTGGAATGTGTTAGAGTCATTTTATAGTCATTGTAATTTTATTTTTAACCTAAATTACATAATTTACCTTTTACCGTGCTAACAAAATTTACCATTGTTACTATTCATATTCGTTAAAAATAAAATGGACCTACTCACTAAATTTGGACCTAATAAATATAAATTTGGAATTTATTTTTGAAAATTCCAAACACAAGTGTTTTAGAAATTAGTTTAAAATAAAACCATTAAAATGTCGTGAATAGCTAATTTTTTTCAGAAAAATGATTTTTTAAAACATAAAATGTTTTTATAATAAATTCATGTCTAAAATCCTTATAAAAACCTATAATTTGATTAATTTAAAATTATTTTACTAATTAAAATTTAAAATAATACAAAAAATGAATTTTCTTTATAAATACTTCAAAATAAAATACATTTTTCAATAAAAATAAGTATTTTCACTATTCATCCAAAGATGAAACCTGTCAAAAAAATACCAAAAATTCAACAAAAAATTAAAATTTGAAATTATACATTCAAAAAACGAGTCTATTTTTTCATATATAATTTGTAAATGTATCAAAAATTATATTTAAAAAAAGTGCACCATCAAATGGTGATAACACTTTTTTAAAAAATTTACAATTTTTAAGCATAAAACTGGATTTTATTATATCATGTCTAGAAACCACATAAGATGAATGTTATAAATTATATTGAATATTTTAAACATATTTTTCATTACTATAATCCGAAAATAGTGATTTTTTATTTTATTTGTATAAAACACTCTTGTGTGTATTTAAATAGTTTTTTAGAAAAATATTTCCTTTAAATTATAAACTCTACATTCATAATTCAGTTAATCATGTTCATAACCTCCATTATAACATATATTTTATAATTTTATTTTTTAAATAATTAAAATAATAAAATTATTTTTCATAGAAATTCATTTTTTTGTGAAACGCAAGATATGTTGGTGTAGCATGGGTTGCAAGAAAATAATGGTGTATCGTGCAATGAAAGATATTAAAGAAATTAGATTTTTTAATAATATATTACATAAAATTCCAAGGGTGTTATATTATACCCCCATAAAATGAATTTTTCCATTTAAATTCATTGGGTTCATCGAAGGTTTAAAAATTTAAAGTTCCATTCATAGAAACCCACATCGTAAAAATGAATACTAAAACTCCCTATAAAAATGGAATGTTGGAAACATAACAGTTACAAAACATAACTCATAATTATATTTCCACATAATAGAACATGGGTGTAAAGTGAAAACATGGACATGAAATATTAATATAACTATTATGTTCTGACATAGAGTGATAGAGAATTTGATCTATAGAATGTTAAAAATAACAAATCCACAAATCTATGATAATCTATGGAACCATTTGATTCATAAAAAAAGAAGGTACTAGAAAAAAAATTGGTTTCAAGATCCTTTCCCTAGAGTTTAATAAATTTCATGAGAATAAATACTTACTTGATTTGATTAATTTTCAAAAGAATAACATCATCCTTTCATTGTGCATTCATCAATTTCCACTTCATCTCTTATTTCATGAAATGAAGGTGAGTTTTTCATTCTTGAAGAATTAAGAGATCATGAGATCTATAAATGGAATGATAGTTTATTCAATCAGTCTTTAGTTAACATCTCAAAAAAAATGTTAACATAAGTTATAAAATATGCATAAATCCTCATATAGAGAGATAATAATTTAATCTCTAAAACAACATCCAAGTTTCAACATAAACAATTTCATAAATGGTTACCATTATGATTCTTCAAAAATTCTAAAATCCAAAAAAATCAACTGAAGGTCACTAAATTTCCTAAATCAACTTAACATTAATCACCCAAAAAACATGATGTAGCACTTAATTTTCACACACCAAACATGTGAATACTATTATTATGTATTCTTCTAAAACATGCTAATTTCTTATATTTCCATAAAACCTAAGTGAAAACATGCATTCTTTCAAAAATTAACTCTTTCCTGATACTATAAATTCAAAAATTCTAAAAGCACAACCCAGGATATCATAAACCCCATTTTCATCATATTACTAATCAGTTTTAAGATCATCAATAATATCCCATTTACTTTACTACAATCAAACATCTCTTTTTCTCATTATCCCAAAATCAAGCATATATTAAGGATTATCCTTCCATTAATTTTTTGTTCCCCGAAAATATCACCATACCACCTAAAACATATTTCATGTTTACTAGTACCTTTAAATATTTTCTTTTAAATCCTTAAGGAAAGACTACAGTGGGCCAATATATAGTTATTTATTTCTCCTTAATACCATCAAAGTACTTCAATAACATTATTCTTGAATTTCATTACATAAAAAATCAATCATTCATCCACTTAATTTTCATACTCCATGTCGAAAATAGTGATCACATGCGATTTTCCTTTTTATTTATCATTAATCGGTTACTGACATTGATCATCATTGATAACCCTTGAATTAGGGGAGTGGTTAGTATAATATTGATTTTCCTTACACATGAAAAATTGATGAGTGGGAGATAAATTTTGTGCATCATTTCCTCTATTTGCATAATTATATATATTTTTATCATAACTTTTGTAGTAAATTACCTGATGACCTAATTTGCCACACTTAAAATAGTTATTAGTCCCCTTATGAAAATTTACTCCATGGTTATTTCTACAATTTGAATATAAATGAAATCTAATATTCCATTACCCATGGTAATTATATTTTCCATTAAAATATATATTTTTTTTCTTGTCAAAATAATGAGATTGATATGTAACTCCTATCTCCATTTCCTCCTTGATTGCACAATTAAAAATCTATTCAAATCTACTGAAGTCTCTTAATGATAACTCCCTTCAAAGACTGGCTTTTAAGCCAATGGATAATTTATCAACCTTAAATTCATGTTGGATGATAATAATAGAATTGTACCATTCAATTGTTGTAAAGTTATACTCAAATGTACCCAAGGATTCATCATCCTTCTATTTAAGTTAAAGTAACTCATTTTCCATCTTCATATGAACAATATGAGGAAATTTATTGTTGAAAATTAAGTTCTTGATATCATATCATTTCAGTGATTCAATTTCATCTTGTTGCTTCATATTCTTGACTAAATTCACCACTTATCTACATAACATTATAAACTATAGATGACCAAAATGAAATTTTCATGTTATTAACACTGAAGGATGGAAAATATCTTTTTAGTGATACTGGTCCATTGTAAAACAACAAGTGGATCACAAGACCCGCTAAAAGAAGATGGACATTGTCTCATAAAATACTCAATATAATGTTATTCCCTCCTTTTCATATTTTGAAATCCAGCATGATTCATAGCTATAGGAAGTTGTGTGAGTATAGAAACAATATATTTCCTTACTTCCCCTATAAAATTTGATTTCTCATGAGAAAAATCATTTCATTTACCATGATAATCATCATTAATATGGTTCTTTCATGTTCTATCCATTTATTAAAACTAAAAAAAATAATGTGATCAGCAATAATAATAGTGGTAGAACCACATAATCAAGTAAAATTAATTATCATATTTCAATCTATGATACCATAGGTTTAATCATAGTTTATTCATCATTATTATGAAATCTCAAGGATTATAACCTATACATAGAGTTGTCCTTAGATACATCCCTATACATATCCATAGAAAATATTTCTAGGGATCTCACTAAATTTTTATCATCTTAGTTTCGATAGTTTTACTAAATCTTTCCTCTTGTACCAAATATAAAGACCAAGGATTAACGTACCTGGATATTACTTCTTTTAGCTGAATGATAATTATATTATAAGAACACATGCCTGGGTACCATAATAGTTTAGTTCATTTTGAAACATGGAACAATTCATCTAATTTGGAAAAATATCTTCAACACCTACAATAATGATCTTTCCATTTAGTACTCTTACTTAAATCAGTTATTTATAACCTGGAGAAAGGAAAAATAAAAACGGATGAGATAAAATACCTAGTAAAGGTAAATATAATAATAAATCATAATTAAATAAACAAAACATTTGAAAATCATATCATGTATATTAATGATCCGGAAATTCTATCATGAAATAAATCATAGATTTCTATAAAAAAACAAAGAACATATTCCATGAGATCATAAAATAAGACATAAAACGGTGGAATACACATAAGTAAATAAAATCATTTCCATATTAGTCAAGGATCATTTCCAGGAACATCATAGTGGAAAAATTCCCTTACTAAACTAGGTCTACTCCCTATTCTAGCCGTGTATTAGTGAACCGAGTTTACTCCTATTCTGGTCTTGTATTACTAAATCGATATCACTTCCTGTTCTAGTATTATCAATCTCATGAAAGATAAATCTTTAACCAATTCATTGGAGGGAGATGTAGTTCACGCCCATCACAAAATGAAAACCATACAAATTTATTCCATATGAACATAAACCATTCATCATATTAGAACCCATGTAATGGAATGGATTTATTAAACATCATTCAACCATAACATAACCCATGGAAAAAAATAGATTTTATCAATATCATTCAATTATAAACATAAAAAAACCATAGAAATAATATGTTTATCCTTTAATGTGAGCCTGAATAGCCATTACCTTTATTGTTGTCTATTAAACAATTTCTAGGCCTATGAGTTCCCTTTCACCAACTTCATCACAATAAGTATTAGTATGACATCATTTTCCATATAATTCTTCAAAGAAATCCATTTGAATACTTGAATATAAACTATTGTTATAGGAAAATTTTTCAAACATAAATACTGATCCCACATACCTTATAAGGAATGTTAGAAAGAACTCAATATGTATTCTAATTTATGAATATTCCTTTTATATTATCCATTAGTTTGAGGTTAGGGGGTCATGATCAAATGAAGCTCAGTATCAAGAGCCTTCTACAGACTTCTAGAATTTCAATATAAAATGAGGATCACGATCAGGAACAATTGAAAGAGGTGCACCATGAAGTCTTAAAATTCATTTATATAGATCATTATTAGTCAATAAAGTGTTAAATATTATCTTATATCAAGGAAATATGCATATTTTGTTAGGTGATCAACGGTAACCCATATTACATCGTTACTTTTAGTATTCTTTTGTAGTCTTATAAAACATTCCATGGTAATATTTTCCTATTTTCAGATAAAAATAAGAAGATCAAGTATGAATCCGCTAGGATGTTATTTTATAGCTTTCCCTTATTAATAAACCAAAAATATGGATGCATTATAAAAAATTTACCTTTTCTTGTTATCCCTCCAAAAATGTTTCCTCAAATCCATATACATGTTTTCTCTACCAAGGTGTATAGAGAAATTTGAACAATGAGTGAAATCCAACAATACCCTTTTTAAGTCAAGTGTAGATGGAACATGTTATCTCTTTCCAAATTTCAAAACACCATCTTCACAAATTATGTATATTAATTCACCATAATTCACATCTTTAATTTTCTTCTGAATGTTCTCATCATCATTTTTTTATTTTTTTATTTTCTAATTATATGGTTTAATAATCATTTGAAAAATGAGTTATGCATCCCCATCCTTAGTAATAATGTATATATATAAAATCCATTATATATATATATTCCAATACATATATATATATATATCATTTAACATTTTATATATGATAACTTATTATATATTTACAAAACAATAACACACTAACCAAATGATGTTCGCGCACACCCCCAAACCTCATTAATTTTTATTAAATATGATGAAACATGCATATTATATATATGTATATATATAAACAAATCTATTAATAATATATATATCAATGATATGATATAATATATATGTATGTATATATATATATATATAAAAGCCTTTAATAATATATATATAAATAAAGATATTAATAATATATATCAATTAAGTGTGGCTTTTAAAAATCCATTAATATATATACATATATATTATTCGACATAATATATATATAAAAAAATCTATTAATAATATATATATATATATAATTTATGGTTATACATATAATAACTTTTTATATATTAAAAAAATAACAAAATAAATTACTGATGTTTAGGCACGTCCCCTAACTCATTAATTTTTTTAAGTATGTTGCAACTTGCATATATTATATTTATTATATATAAATCTATTTTGATAAAATTTTAACCCACCCACTACGGCACACCCACAACCCCTAATTATTATTTTTCAATTTTGTCTTATTATGTATATATATCAATCACTCAGCATTATATATATATATTTATAATTTATTATATATTATCAAAAAAAAATTTATACTCACCCAATGATGTTCACACACACCCCAACCACAGTTTTTTTAATATGATGAAACTTGTATATATTATATATACTATATATACATATATAATTCTATTTACAAAAAAATTAACTCATCCACTATTGTGGACCCCCCAACCTCTCATTATTTATTTGCACATAATATATATAGATACACATATATAAATCTATTTAGAAAAAATAAAATATCATCTCAATGTAAAATGTCAATAAGAAATAAAATAATCATTTTCACATAAAAAATGATTAATATTTAATAAAAATACATATAAAAAACATGTGTTTAAAAAAAATTTAAAAATCATTCAATTTTTTTTAAATTAAACTAACGCTTAAAAATACTTTTCATAAATAATTTAAAAAAATAAATGTAAAAAATATTTTAAATAAATGATAAAAACCATTTAAATAAAAACGCTTTAAACCCACCCACTTTTGCGCACCACCCAATACCTCATTAATTTTTTTTCAATTTGCACATAATATATACAAATTTACATACACACACACACACACACACACAGATATATATATATCAATTTTAAAAAATTACATATCCACCCACTGTAAAATGTTAATAATTTTTTTTTCATAAAACATGTAAAAATGTTTAAAAAATAAAAGTAAAAACATGATTTCAAAAAAATATTTTAAATTAAACATCTAAAAATAAATGTAAAAAACATTTTAAAACAATGATATAAACTAGTTTAAAAAATGTTAAAATAAAAATGTTTTAAATAAATGACTAAAAAAGTATTTAAAACAAACATTGAAATTAATTTTTTTTTAAACAAACACTTTAAAAAATTATTTTACATTAAAATTTAAAAAAAAAATTTAAATGTTCTAAAAAATACTTTTAAAAATCACACATTTAAAAAAATTAAATAACATTTTAAATTAATAATTTAAAAATTGTTTTAAATAGATGTTAAAAATGTTTTAAATAAAAACATTTAAATAAAAAAATTACCAAAGCATAAAAAATTTATAAATAATTTAAAAATAAAAAAATTATAAAAATATGTTTTAAATAAATGTTAAAAAATTCTTAAATAAAAATGCTTTAAACTCACCCTCTAATGCGAACCTATCAGCCCCTCATTAATTTATTTTACAATTTTCACATAATATATATATATATTCACACATATAAATATATTTAGACAAAAAATAACACATCCAACCTCTATAAAATGTAAAAAAAATAAAATAAAAATTTTAAAAAAACATGTTAAACGTTTAAAAAATACAACTAAAAAACATGTGTTTATAATTAAATGTGAAGAAAATTTTAAATAAATGTTAAATAAAATTTAAATAAAAACATTTAAAATTTTCATTAAAAAAACATTTATTCTGAAAATTATTAAATCTCACCATGGCCTAACTCAGAAAAGCCGAACCCGAACCGAAAAATATCGACCGAGCCCGATGGTTTGAGCTGCTCCAAGGCAGGGTTTGGGATGCCTCGTGGGGTTGATTGGGCTGGGTTGGCCCGGGCCGGTCCAGGCCAGGCCAAAATTACACCCTTATATATATAATATATTTAGAGTAGGTATATAAGAGTAGAAAAAGAGAGTGATCGATTAGAGAGATTACCTCTTCTTCAAAATAGCTTTTTTAGATCATATTTAAAGGACTCTAGGGTTAGTCTTTTAGGAAGACCAAAGCCTTAATAATGTGGCTTGAAAAGTGTATAAAATTATTTTAAATATTATTTTTATAGGGCTAAATTTGATGTGTAAAATTAAAGGAGGAGATGCACTTTTATAATTGGGATGATGGGCACTTTTGGAATCTCCAAAACTATTAAGTTATAATAAATTCAATCTCAATCTGAATACCTCCAGACTTACATGGATTCAATGATAAGATGAGATAATGTTGTAATATCATAAACCAATATATTTTAGACATGTTTTGGTACTATATTTAGCCCTGTCATTTTTCTTAATCCTTAGTTAACCTATTTTAATTTTAACTAATGTAACATGTTTTTCTATAATAAAAGGTTGTAATTTTGACATATTTGTTGTCAATTAGACAATAAATTAAATATTTACGAAATTTTAGACCATATAATTTTTTTAAAGATTTGTTTTAATTTTAAATAATTTAAGAAAAATATTATTTTCATAAAATGTTATTAGTGTCAGTTTTGACAGTATTCATTACCTAGAATTTTAAAAATATCAAGATAGCATGTTAAATTAGAAAAATAATATTATTATATAACTAAAATATAAATTTAATCTTGAAAATTAATTTATCACATTAATTATCTCAAATTATAATTTTGTTAATATTTTTTGTAACATTTATTTTATATTTACATTAATAGAATAATTATTACATCAGTGTCAAGAAATTGTTTAAAATACTTATATCTTCACTAAAAACATAAATATAAAATACCATGACTAAGATAAATCTTCTATATTTTATAATAATAATTATAGTTGAATTTATATTCCATTTAACCCTATATAAAAATGATATAATATTTAAAACATGAATGTGACATCTTTAAATTCTCATTAATTGAAATATTATAAATACCATAATTTCATCTCAAAGACCCAAAAAGTCAAAAATAATTTTATACTAAGAAAATAAGTTCATTAAGTAAAAATATTACATTTATATGTGTTCATAACATAACTATGTTCCCATGATGACACATAAGGGATATTAAAGTAAAAGAAAGTGAAATTTTGTGTCTTTCTTTGATTTAAATATTATATAAGTCATTTTCATGGTCAAGTGTCCATTAAAAACGTAATTTTTATCATTATGTGAAAAGAGACTATTTTTATTCATCAAAAGAATTTTTTTCATGTGTTATATTCATTTTATAAGCATTATAATTTTATTTTAAACCTAAATTACCCAATTTACCCTTTACCATGGTAAAAACATCTATCATGGTTATTATTCATATTTTCTAAAAATTAAAGAGAACTAATAAATAAATTTTTAACTAATTAATATTAATTTTGTTTTAATTTTTCAAAATTAAAAACACAGAAGTTTCAGAATTTAATTTAAAATAATTCTGATAAAATGCCATCAAAAACAATTTTTTCTGGAAATAAAAGACCTTTTAAAACATAAATTGTTTTTAATGAATTTATGTATAAAATTCATTCAAAAAATAAATTGGTATTATTTTAAATTAAAATGATGTAATTAAAATTACAAACTAATCCAAAACTTAATTTGGCCTTGTAATGAATTTAAAAGAAAATACATTTTTCAATAAAAATTAGTATTTTCCTTATTCATCAAAAGATGAAACGTATAAGAAAAATATGAAAAATTAAACCAAAGTAAAATTTTATATTCCTAATTCAAATAACAGGTTTAGTTTTTAAATTATAATTTTTAAAAGCATCAAAAAATATATTTAAAACTACTTCATCATCAAAATGTGATAAAACTGGTTTTAAAACATATATTTGTTTTAAGCATAAAATTGGACTTATTTTTATATCATGTCTAGAAAACACATAGGATGAATGTTAAAAAATATATTGAATATTTTATATATATATTCCATTACTATAATATAAAAAGAGATATTTTTTATTTTATTTGTATAAAACACACTTGTACGTATTTAAATAGTTTTTCAAAAAAAATATTTCCTTTTAATTGTAAACCAAACATTCATAATTCAGTTAATAATAAGAATAAAATCCATTCTAATAGCTATGTTATAATTATATTGTTTAAATAATTACAATAATAAAATTATATTTGATGGAAACTCATTTTTGCATGTAACACATGCTAATTTGGGGTTGTGTGTTGCACAAGAATTACATGGTGTAGCATGCAATGCAAGATATTAAAGAAATAAAATTATTTAAAAAATGACCTCATAAAAATCATAGGGTATTACAAAACCTGTGGAAAATAAATTAATTTCTAATGAAACTAAGAATATTTGTATGAATCATTGGATCAAGTTAATGAATTATATGGTATTTACACTATATAGAGAAAATAGTATATGGTTTGTTAAATAATTTACCCAATTAATGAACATATGGTTATCTTTTTGAATGGCCTTAAATCATAAGAAACGTCAAATTTTATTCACATTGAAAGGAATGATTACACGTAGCATTTCATAAGGCTCGACAATGACAGTGATGGATTATTTTCTTAGTTTGTAAAATTTTCATCATAAAACATGTATATATGAACATGGAACTATAGAATAAAGGTAAAAAATAGGATTAAGATCCATTGTGAAAGAGAAATTGATCCTTGGATGAAAATTTAGTAGGAATTAAACCATTTTATTATAATAATGTTGTTGTCTTAGTGAATATCCAATAATCAACAATAAAATATTCACATAGAAAAAGTTAGTAGTACAATTTTGAGAATGATAAGAAAGAGTGTTTTAGGGTATATTCATGGAATAAGGATAAAAATTGAATTTAAATCATAAGACAAGTATTCCAATCCATTATTATGGCTCATAAAGTTTATGTGAATTGTCTAATGAAAATCCCCCAGGAGTGTCAACCCAGGTGAGTAGTAAGGGCCCACTCATAGTGCACTAGAATGATTGTTGAGATATACCTAACCAAATATTTTCAATATTTTAATCCCTATATACATATAATCACAAATTTCATCCAATTTTAGTATCTGTATAGGCATTTCATTTCATGGAAAAGAACACAAACTTTTTATTACCCAAATTAGGATGGTTTTATGGCTACAATAAGCATTTAACATTACAAAAACTTATTAATTATGTATAATGAGAAATAATGGTGATATATTCTTGATAAAATACTATGGGAATTATAAAAACATGCATGATAACATCTTTTAGTGAAACGAAATGGAATTTAAAAAGTCATTCAAAGGTAGTCATAATAGAGTGTTTAGTGGCCCTTATTTCAGCAAAGTAAAAACATAAGAAAAAGCTTTAATGAAATTGAAATTAAGTCTCTCATTAACAAAGCATCATATTCCCAATAATTAGGGTATTTAAAATCAATTTAATACAAAATTAATTGAGAATAAAAGGCTTATAAATAATAAGAACTTGAATAAGAAGAATTGGAGGAAAATATCACTTACCTTGGGAGGATTGTTCTTAAAGATATAGAGGGTCTCATTATAACCCTTGAACTAAATTTGAGTGACTGTTGAGATGGATATTGAGATTTAAATCCTGATAAAAATTTTTGATGGTGGAAATTGAGGAGGTAAAGGTGGTATTTATACTTGAGGAGGGTTGGTTTTTAAGTAAATAAATAATGATTATTTTATATTTAAACATAACCACTTTTTGGTGGCATTAATTTCAATTAATTTTGTTTGTAATTAATATTTTTAATTTTGGTTGTGACTCATAAAAACCTAACAAAACAATATAATTTTTTTTCTTATGTATTTATCTTTTAATTTTAACCTTTTACATTATTTTACCTATGCTCTGGAAACCTTTTTTTTACCATCATAACTTTTCTATGCATAAAAATGAAATTTCTATTATTAACTAATTTTTAATTTCTAATTCCAAATATAAAATCCATTTTAATTATTATATTTATAAAAGTGATAAAATTAAATTCAAATATGATATGCGTATAACTTAATAAAATAGTTTTTAAAAACGGATAAAATCATGGTCTTCAAAATGTTAAGAATCTGTGTATAAATGTAAAAAATTATATAATATGTTAATAATTAACTACTTTTTTATTAATAAAAATTAATAATAAATATTAAATATTTATCATATCCTCATTATATTATAATAGTCTTTTTATTTCGTAAATATTGTATTTTCACTTTATAACCTAAAATTATAATTTTTTAGAAAATTACAATAAAAATTAACCTAGGAAAATTTTAACTTGATGTGCCAAAAAATAATGTTTATTTTATCAAAACAATTTTATAAATGTGATAATTTATACTTTTTAATGAATACCCTTATTTATTGGAATTATTAAATTTCATAGAAAAAACAAACATTATTCCCATCATAAAAAGTAATTAGGACATTGTTAAAATATATTATCATTTAAAAAGTGTTATTTCATTAAATTAAATTTTATCTAAAACACATAATATTTCATAAATCACATATTTAATTGAATATGTTTATAGTCTCTCAAAATAATACAATTTTGATTATATCATTAAATAATCCTTTTACTATTTCTAGTTATAGTTTTCTATGATGTGTAATGCTATCATGAATTGCAAATTTATTTCTATGTGATCATAATAAAAAAATCATTATAAAATAATATTTCCATTAATAACATAACAGAATTTTTGGTGTGCTACAATAATTTCACCACATTTATTTACAACTCGGTATGTTGTGTATGCCATGACCTGTCTAGTTGCAATGCACTTGGGTATGTGGCGTGTAATTTAGCTACATACCATGTAACCCAATCTCACTAGAAATAATATTTGTCACATTTTGATGAAATCTCTGGTTGTTATTTATCTATTTGTAGTCCTTTAATAAAATATGAATATTGAATAATGTAATTAAATTTTGGAAATCATGTTAATTAAACATTGGATTAAAGATTGAATAATATAGAAAAGAAATATCTAACCACTATTTCACATAATCAATCAAAAATATAATAAATAGTTATAAATTTAAAATGTGACTATTTTAATGCCACTTGAAGTTCCTAGGCATAACAAAAGTGCCTAGTGGGTGGATAACCATAATGGATTTTCTTGGATTCAATAGATCATTTCACAATTGTGAAACATATAGACATCATGAATAATAATATTTTTCCATAAAATATTGAGATAGAAAATAAGGGAACCCATAGATGGGATATTATTACATTAAGTTTTTATTAATTAAAATGTGATCGAAATAAATATTACCTCATTTTAGAAAATTTCTTCAATTCAAATGTTGTTGATCATTAAAAACCCCCCCTTTTTGATTACCATCTTCATTCTTGTAGGGTCTATGTATCAAATTCCTCTAGTGTTGATCCACATATGATCTATTGAACTCTAAATAACAATGAATTATTTTCAGGTGTTAGCGTGATGAATCGTTCATCTTGTATTGTTCGTATTTATTGCTTCAAGATCCTTCCTTCTTGAATGAGTTATTCTCGTTCTTGAGGAGATGAGAGAAGGAATAATCAAGTAATAAGTCTGTTGTACGTAGTGATTCTCAATTCTTGATTAACCCTACACAATATACATAACCATATATTTATAGATATATTGTTTAGGATAAAATATTATTTCATTTCATACCAACCATTAAATAATATAATAAATCATTTCTGGCCTCATACCATATAATAATAATATTATTATTATTACTTTATGGCATGTGTTGTCTGGATTAATGAAAAATATTATTTTACCAGCTTGAAATTTAATATTCATCACCAGGAACAATCTTCGTCCTCTCATACTCCAAGGATTTTATTGAATACCCAAATAAATATTAATTAAAAATTTATTATTAAATAAATATTTTATTCATAATTTTGAGAATACATATTTATTGGATATAATTAAATAATTTTTTTCTCAACCTAGAGAAAAAATATTTATTTAATATTCACATAATTAAATAAATTATTTATTAGTGAATAAATAATTATTTATTACCTTGTGAGTATTTTAAATCAATAAATCCAAAATAAAATTATTACTTGATCTTGAAAATAATATTTATTCCAATAATTAAATTCAAATTGAATTTAATCACGATAAGTGGAAACACTTAGTGTGTGTCCCTCTACGATTCTTTCTAATTTTTATTAGGGGGATTACCTAAAGTCCAAGATTACTATCAATATATAGGTCAAGGAACCCAAGATAAAGGACTTGATTTCAAAACATCGACATCCTCCAACAAATTCTTACAATGTAATATAATCCATGTATCACAGTATGTCATCAAGAAGGATGCACATACGTGTCAAGAACCTATACGATTGATATGTATATCTTTGAATATATAAAATAAACTTATCATTACACTATTTCAATTGAATTTAATACAATAATTCAGTTTTAATCAAAGGTCTAATTTATCAATTTCCAAAATAATGTAAAGTAAAAATCCTTTCTAAACTTATGAAGTAATAAAATGTCATTCGTAATTCACCTAATTTATCTAACATTGATATTAACTATAACATCAAGGTTTATGAAATATATCTAATTGTTTGAGTCATAATATGCATTAATCATAATCTTAAAGTCTAAGGACCCTTACTCCCACTTATAGATTGGAATATTTGATGAAACATAAACATAGAGTATTATTATATGTAGGTTTTTTCTCATAATCCCCCATCTTGGAGATTACAAAGAGTAAACTTCATGATAATAAGTCTAGCCTTCTTATGAGTACTCTCTCCTAAAATTAAACATTCAATGTGTCCTATCATATAATTTTATCTGACTATATAACTATATTTAAGAATATCATCATGGCATTTCAAGGATCTCATCATAGTGGGTAATTATTATGACCTTATCAATGTGACCGATACCCTCAAAAATTATTATTTTAAATTCATGAATAGAAATGAAAAATATGTAACATGATGTTTTATTAATATTCAAATCTAAAAATAAACATGTAATCCAAATTTTGGTGTTCTAGAACCAAATAAACGTGACTCACATTATATTAGAAAATTCATGTCATACCGATATCATATCAATTTCAAAATTTTAACATCTACATTCCTTTAAATTATTTAAAAAATTATATAAATATAATCTGAATAAAGAAATCATAAATAATCATGATATTAAAGCTAAAATATTATCAATAAATATAATCATAAATATATATATAGTCAAGAAAAGAACATGTGAATTAAAACTCTCTTCCAATTTCACATAAAATTGTTTGTGATCTTTATTAGGTTAATTAAAACCATTCAAATAATGAAAACATAATAATGTTAATTACATATTTAACACTTGATATAACAATATAAATCATCAATTAGATATCTCAAATGGAGCTTTAATAATAACTATACAATATTGGGAATAATAAAACAACCAAAAACAACCATGATTTGAAAAGGAACCACAAAAACCTATATGCGCCATATTTACAGAAAAAATCAATCAAGAACAACCAAAAACAAAAAAACCCAAAAAATGTTGTCATAGTCTTGTTTGGAATAACAATAGATGATAATTTAAGAAATCATAAAATAGTAGAGAAGAAATGAAAAATAAGTCACCATAGATCGAATGGGATTGAAGACCTAAATTTAAACCCTTAGATCCATAAGGAAATGACCAAGGAGATCCAAAGGGTTTTAAAAGGTTGTATAGGGTTTTAGAGAGACTAAATAATCAATATAAGTGATGATAATGATAATAATTTATAATAATAAGTAATTTGACCCTTCTATGATGTGTTGAGAGCCTTCCCACTGTATAAAGGGAGTTGTCAAAGAGAGATCCAAAATTCCTATAAATTAAAATTAAATAACTACCCCTCAAATCACCAAACTACTTCACTAATTTATGCATATTTTACCTTCACCAAGGCAAAGTAACTTTAGATGTTTATTTAATTATCAAAAAATGAATTCATCATTGAACCAAAATGACATAGATGGATAGACCCTATAATTTCCATCCTGATTCCCTGAGCGATCATGGTATAAAAACCATAATAAAATGGCATAATTCTTTAAAAACCACTAAAATAGGCATTTAAACTCTCTATTCTACTTACTTGAAATCCAGTAATAGAAAACACCCTCTAAATCGTTCATCACAACATCATACAATATAACCACATAACCCTAAATCAAGAATGTATGAACTGGGATTAACAAACACATCAAAATGGTTAATTGGACCTTCCATAAAAGAGGCCATGATACTTCAAAGGACATATGACTTCTCCAAAAAAATCTTTTTTGGGACGTCAGATGAAAAAATTAAACTTTTCACCTTTGACCCCCCTCCATGTTGTACTCAAATACCATTAAAACCTTTGAAAAAAAAAGTATAGGGTTGAGGAAAATCCAGTCCCTTTCATTAGATTTCTCTCAAAAAACTATAATACTTATGAATCAGAACCAAACATAAGAAGAGAAAAAAACATGAAACCAACGTCTCATGAAATACCTCCTAATAGGGGTCACATTATCACCAAAAGTACAAACATAACACAGAGGAGGTAACAACTTCAAACATATCCCTATAAGATTAATCTCAATATCTCACCTAGAATCAATCATGAAACAAATCAAGATTTTGAGAACAAATATATGAATCATGTTCCCACATGCACTCCTCAAATCCAACATATTACCATATGACATGAACCAAAGGAATGTAATTCCCATGAAACACCTTCTCTTAATGATCCTAAATCTCAATAGACTACTCTACAAAGATCAAATCATCCTCAAAATCCAACTCATCAAAATCAATGATATGAGAGACGTCATGATTATACTAAACAAATTAATACATTGAAGATAGAATAGATATGATCCATCTATGTAGGAATTTCCAACTAATATTACACCTCACCAATATTCTCCAACACCCTGAAAGGCCCAATAAATCATGGAAAAAGTGTACTCTCGTGACTAATCCTCTACTAGACATGATGATAAGAAACCTTAAATAAATCATAATCACTAACGTCAAACTCCAAATATCCCCTACACCAATTAGAATAGGACTTATATAAATATTTATGAGCCTTTTCCAACTCACATATCACTTACTCATCAATGTCATTCTCTTTACTAAATATGATCCAAGAATCACCAACTCTTTAACCTTGGTCTAACACAATAGAGATCTTCAACTGTAATAACATCAAACATTGAATATAGACATGATAATGGATGAGTGATAGATATTTTAATATGAAAACTCAACCATGTATAAGTGATTCACCGACAAACCTACAAATTCCAAAACACATGTGCATAACTTGTCCTTCGATGTCAGATGGTCTACTATATTTGACCATCCTTCTGAGGATGGATGTGGTGATAATGAGAATTTGATATCCAAATTAATAATAAAGACACTTTTATACCAACGAGGTAAATACAGTATCTCACTTAGATATGATCATCCTATGAACCCCATGAAACTGCATAGTCTCCTCCACATATAGCATCGAAAATGCTTCCACCAAACTAAACTCCTTAATCACCAAGAAATCAGTTGACTTCTTCAACCAATCTATAATAACGTATAAAGAATCACATACTCTATATGCTCAGGAAAATGGAAATGAATCCCATTACAATTTCATCCCACTTCCACCAAGGAACTTCCAATAGATTTATAACTCGAGTAAAAACATGATGTTCATACTTTCCCTTTTAATCGGAAAAAAATTTACGCGTTAACATTGTTACTTAATTCTTTTTCCCTAGGCACTGAAACTGAATCCTCAAAGAATGATACATTTTATTAGTACTAGGATGCGCTGATAAAGATAAGTGATGTAACAAAATGAAACCCACCACAAGCACTAATAATGGAACAAATTTACTATCCTAAAATATAACTCAATATGTATCATCCTTAATATATTCCACATGAGAATCTTTTTATATGATGCAATCATGCCAAGCCTCCTCCTCATAATCTCCTAAATAATGATATTCCACATGTTGCATCAACAATCTTATCAATACCATATAGGTAAGGAAATATCTATCAATATCCTCTTATTTATCAATATATAACATTTCATGATCCTCCATCACCCCTTACACATCACCAGACTCTTGAGAAACATCCCAAAATGACATTTTTCTCATTGTATTAGCTACTAAATTCCATTTAACTGGTGTATAAGACATCTAAGATTCAAAATACTACATTAATTAAATCTAATAACACTTGTAAAAATTCATTTCATTCTCTGGAAATATATATTTTAGGCTCTTCGGATATTTAAAGACCACAAAATGATCTTCAATAAGATATTGTCGCCAAAAATTCAAGGTGAGAAGCATCCTCACAAGATAAAAATCATGAGTAGTGTAGTTGTATTCATGAGGTAATAACTGTTGTGACCCATAAGAAAATATATCCCTTTGTTATATTATAATATATACCAAAATTATATGTTAATAATCACATAAAACCTAAAACATTATCACTTTCTCAAGAAAATAAAAAACATGATCACTAACTAGATTCTCATTTAGACACTCAAATATCATCTCACACGGGTATATACATATGAAGTTCTGATCCTTCTTGGTCAAATCTATCAATAGAGCTATAATCTAAAATAAATTAGACCTAAACTAATAATAAGAGTCTACAATACCTAGGAAACAATGAACCTCTATAACATTCTTTGTATTCATGAAATATCCACATCTTATTTAGATATGGTATGCCTTAAGACTATACTCCTCTCATATCTACAAAATTCACTTGGATAGATTTAAATAGAACTAATGTAATCAAAGAACCTACAAAATAGCTCTTAGGTACTCAATAAGATCATCCTTTTACCGAAAATATATGAGGTTTTTGTCAATGAATACTACTATAAACTGATCAAGCAACTCAGGAAATACTGATTTCAATATTCATTGGAAAATAGTTACATTGTTAATAATTTATAAAGGACTTACAACTAAATCACCGTGTCAATAATGACATATAAAGGTATTCTTTAAGATATCTTCCTCATCCAATCCCATATGATGATACCATGGCTTCAAATAAATCATCAAGAACAAGCTAGATCCATTTAATTGATCGAATATATCATTAATCCTTGGGAGGGGATATAAATTTTTCAATGTTACTTGATTCAACCAACAGTTATTGATTCACATTCATATAATACCAATAAATTTATTCACAAACCAAAATGGATCACCCCAAGGAGATACAATAGGCTATATGAAACCCTTTTACAAAAAATCATCAATCTCGATTTGAAATTCCTGCAACACTGACGACATCATCATATATGGATACATAAAGATCATAAATACATTTGGTTGTAACTCTATTATGAAAGTAATATCTCATTAAGGGGAAAGTGTCACAAAATCTTAAAGAAAAACATTTGGTAACTCCTCTACTACTCTATGAAACATCTCTACCTAAACCTCTATCGATCCCAACCTCAACTCCGCCAACTGAGAAAAAAAGAGGCTTCACATATCGATGACTCATCTAATTCTCATACTCATAAATGAACATTATACTCTTAACTCACATATTAAATAAAAAACTATCTTATAAATTTAATAAATAACTCCCTACACTAAATAAAACCAATACATTCCAAGTATGAAATCATATAATTTTATCTATAGCATAAAAAAATATCCTAGTGGATGATATTTTCCCATCATTATCTCACAACCCCAACACACTTAAAAAACATAAACGAAACTCCAATTAGAATAGTCAACACCATGGGAAATGAAAGCCTCTCCACCTTAGTTCAAAAATATTAGACCAATGTAAAATGAAGGAGTGAAAATATCCAAAAGAAAATAAGTAATATACTTTGGTATAAGGAAAATAGTTGGTACCTTTAATTATGTATGGTCTATCTTTCCCTAATAACTTCATATCGTTCATTTTTCCATAACCTAATCGTCTAACTAATAATCCCTATTGACAAACACTACCATGTCCTCTCTCAAAAATATGCCCCTAAAGATATGAAACTCAATTTGGAGTTACTCTTACAAATTCATCTCATCTCTACTTTCCAAAACCATGAGCACTCTATTGTTGATGTTGATAATTCCTCATAGGCGACTAATATAAATAAAACACTTAAATGAGACAAGTTTCTCAAAATTCACTTCTAAGGAAGATTAAACAATGAATCTATTAATGGATAAGACACTAATATAAAAATCACACCGTACCAAAACTTCCTATAGAGGTCTAAGAACTTATAGCTCTGGAGGAATGAGAATAATAGAGTATAGACCAACTCCTTTCGGCAAAAACATTGACCATATAGTCAACTAAGGTCCTCCATCCACAACACTTATTATTAAGAAACTATGATGGCCTCTATATCATGATAAAATAATACATGTTAGAATATTATCTATTAACACTAAATTCACCAACACCCCAAGATACATCAGCAATGCAAATGAGGTGACTTGGTATTGGATCTCGAGATGAAATACCACCCCTAAATGCAATGATATACCCTCCTCATTGAGAAAAACACTATAAGAAACATGAATAAGGTTATTGAAATGAATTTTGAATAACCCCATATTGTAACTCCTCTTATGAAGAGAAATAAACTCATATCATCTTCTAACCTTCAACATAAAAAAAAGAAATCAACGTAAATTGATTTCATAACTTCTCCCATGATACCCTCAACTCCAAAATATCTCCATGGAACAAAATAAACCACTAAAGTGTATGTAAACATAAAAAATTTATGGAAAAAAATTCCAATGATATTTTTTATCATGAATAAATATAAAAGAGATATCTAGTTACTCAAATCACCACTCCATCTCTTGTTCATATTCAGACCTCTTATACTTCAATGGGATTTAACGGTATAACTCATACAAAGTCATACTCTAAGTATCTTCCTAACATTATGATAATTTTTTTGTGTTTCCTATTATACATCATCATCCTAGACTTTAAAAATACCCCAACCATTATCTATCTATAAAAGAGAAATAGTGACTCCTAAACCTGAAAATATGAAATTTTATTTAGAGCATTTATTTAAATTCATTTTTATTTCACCGCATCATCCCAAATAAAACACACACACAATAAAACATTATGCATGAAACACACCTTTGTCACTACCCTATAATCAAAATCAGCTCACTTATTATGTTCAATAATAATAAGGATTGTGTCATATCTATTATCTCTTGTATACTTCATGTACTAAGTTCAATTGATATTGTTTCATTACCAAACCCATTTAGTTCTCACCAGTTCGTAACACCAAATTGTTTACATTTTCTCAATAAAAAACTCTAAAATCTATTTCTCACAACAGTTCCCCACTATAACCCCTCCTATCTAATAGTAAGGATGATTATAAGCCATTATATAGAGACACTCACTTAAAATACATTAAAATTACATAATTTTAGTGGAATACTTAGTACAATACACAAACAGACTCCCCAATACCATTTTTGTTTAGTTCCATTGGAAAACTGAGAAACATAAACACTAGTAAATAAGTGAGCTACATTATCTCCCACTAGGTTCTCCAGGACTAGTACCCTTCTTAGACAGATCATACATAATACATATCATCATAACCTAGGGAAAGTAAATATAACAAAGGGTGATCTTAGATGCTTAGTAAGGGTAAAAAAGGGAGATACGTAAGCATAATCATGAACATAAGGGTATGGGAACATGATCAAAACATTTTAATATCATATCTTTCATATAAAAGATCGTATAAATGAGTCATGGAATAAATATTGGTAGTTTATAAGACATGAATTATGTGGTCATAAAGATCCTAAGACATAAAATAATAATATAGGAATAAGGCATGGAATTTTTGGAAGACAAAAAATCATGCAATATCATTCCCTATAAGTTGAGGCTCATTTCTATAACTTATCAGGGCACTTCATGGGGGTTTCACCTACTAGGTGGGACATGCCAGTATCCCCAGTTGTAGTCCATTTTTTATAGTGTATCAGGTTTCCTATTATTACCATAGTGGATTGGGTTTCCCCTTTTTCTCATAGTGGATCAAGCCTTCCAACTTGTTTCCCATATTTATCTCACAAGATATAAATATTTAACCAATACATTGGAGGGATATGTAGGTCTCCCCATATTATTATGAAATAATACATACATATACCACAAGATCATAAAAAATAATATAATAACCAACGAAAAGAAATGGATATCATAAAAATGTAATCATATCTAAACACGTTGAAACGATATAGGTTTCATAATCATTTCATCAAATAAAAACCCTTTAATGATAAATAGTTTTCATAAAAAATATAACCCATGAAAGATAAATGAGCATCATAATTATCATGTCATAAAAACAATAACCATTAAAAGAAAGAATATGTATGGAAACCTTGGATAATATCCCTATAAAGGAATAAATAACACAAATGTAAATCATATTATATTGAACATAATTTTGAAAAAATCATTTGAAAACATTTCTTGAGGAAAATATCCTTTCTACTTTGAAAAACACTTTTTAAAACATATAACATTTTATAAAACAATTTTATTTTAAAAAAACTTTTAACACAATAAAACATTGTTAAAATATTATTTACTTCATAAATATATTAAAAGTTTAATTTTTAAAAACATATTTGAATTTTTTTAGAAAACAAGGTTTTTCTATTAAAACAGATTTTAGGCCAAAGAGACAAATAAGGTCATATTTTCATAAAAACATTTACATAAATATCATAACTATAAAAAGAGTATAAAAATATAACCAAAACATGAATATATCATTATTAATAAAAGGATAAGAAAATTAATGATATTTATTGAGTTATTTACCATAATCTTTCATCAATGGAAGCATATCATAAATAATCCTGATAAATGATGAGATTGTAGTAATAATCACTTACCACTGTGGTAACTTTAAATCATAATCCCCATGATAGAATAAAATTAAATGAAGCTTATAATATCATTAAAATAATAATATTCATGATATAATGTGTCAATGGGATATTATATATAGTTTTTAAAATAATATAGGTGTATAAAAAAACATGTGTCTCGAAGAAGGAAAATTGAGACGAAATTGCCTTACCAATTTATTATCTTTTGAACTATAAAACCCATTAAAGAATGATCATAAAATGGATATGTAAATAACCATAAATTTAAGGATATTAATCATAAAATATATTCATGGTTATTATATACACCATACAAAGGAAATGTGTGGTGACTATGGAATGAGTCACATAGAAATAAAAGTGATACTAGAAATCCCCTTACTATTTGTTTTAAATGTATTAATACTCAATAAAGCATGATGAATAATACATATTAATTTATTATAAGTTAACTAAATAAAATTATTAAATTATATCATACAATATATTATTTACTTATGACCTTTTATTACCCATCTGTTACCAATTCCATATTAAAGTTACATTTTGGGACTAACCACCTTGTTTTTCGCAAGTGTTTTGATTTGTTATATTTTTTCCTATTACTTAAATCATGATTTCATAATCGTAAAAATTATAACCATTATATAAATATAATATATATTCAGTATAAATTTATTGATAATAATCTATTAAATATATAAGTAGAAAATGAAATACATCGTTCTGGGAGACTGTAGGCCTTACGTTCGCATGAACATTGTTTCCATTTTCTTATCATATTGAAAGAATGTAAGTAAATGAAATAAATGGGTATATACATAATATCATTATATTTGAATTATTATTTTATATATATCATATATTTTGACTAAACACATCTTTAATATATTTCATGTAAAGTGTGAGTGAATCACATCGCTTTGAGGTGGTGGCAGTCCAAACGTCCACAAACAAATTTATCTTATTTACAAAAAATATAAATCATGATGGTATGTGTTATATAATAATTATTTAATCACTAATAAATAAAATATATAATATATATAATATAAAAATATAAGTTTCATCATTATTCCTAACCTTTAAATGTGTAAATGGAATAACGAGTGGCATCAGTTTGTGAGGGGGTAGTCTGTCGTACATATTAACAATGATTATGTATCCCATTAAATGGATGTTTTTGTGAAGGTATGTCATACCCTTATAATAAAAACATATCAATATATTTAGGATACTGAGGTTATTATATAATAATATAATAATAATATTTTAGGGGGTTGATAAAGATAAAAACAAAAGTTCTTGTTGAAGGGTATTAACTCTTATTTGGGCAACATCTTATACATTTCACGAAAGGGGTATTTTGGTTGGATTTATACACAAATTGAGGGTAATAAGATAAATGGAGGATATTTAAGAGGATATTTGGATCGGTTTTTTCTAATATAAAATTATTTACAGGTGTAAACTGTGGGGAAGAGATGGTATCCTGTTAAAAGTGGGGAAATAGACACATTGGGTATTCTTGAAAGGAATTGAGTGGTACCTATGTTTTAATTGTCCTAATAGGATTGAAAATTTACCATTATATATCCTTATAGGTTTAATTGTCAAAATATTTATTGAAAATATTTTTTGGACATGTTTAGTGTCATTTTTACACTTGATATTCTATGTTTTGTCATTAATTAAGCTCGTTTTTCCCTTAATCACTGCAATTAATTATAATTACTTTCACTAATATTTTTTGTAAAAAATTAAGTTAACCTTTTTATACATTATCAATTATTCTAACTCAAAACATGGAATCCATTTTTCCAAATTCTAATCAAATTAGTGGAAGAAATAATTATAAAATTTACCCCGTATATAGGATGAGACGATGGGTTTTTGAAGTGAAAAGGTCCAAATGTGTGAAATGTTTTTATATTAAATTTCCTTGTGAAATTTGTTACAATGACATAAATTGGATTAATTTATTTATAATTGAACTAATTATACTTCAAAAACAAATTAAAATATTTAGTTATATAAATAAATTATTGGAAAATGTAGTTTTGAATTAAAATTCAGTATTTTTAACTATTCATCTAAAAATGATGTTTTTTTTAGAAAAATACCAAAAACTCACCCTAATATAATTTTTACATCATGATTCACAAAATGAATTAAATTATGTCATATTTAGTTTATAATATTTTCTAAAGTTAATTTTATTATTGTTCATAAAATGACATAAAAAAATATTATTTCCAAACTTATAAAGACATTACCAGAAATTATGTGTTTTATTATCAATATGATTTAGTTTTATAAAACCATTATAAATCATATTTAAAAAGTAGTTATTACTATTCATATTACTAATTTTAATGACTATGTTATAACTATTTTATTTAAATAATTATAATAATAAAATGATAGTTCGTAGAAACTCTATGTTTCGTGTAATGTAAGATAAGATGCTGTTGCATGTAGCAGTAGCTTATCATTGTGAAGCATGAAATGAAATCCATCAAATTAATTTAATTTATTCAGAAAAAAAGTCTGTGAAAACTCGAGGTTCCACATTTTACAAACTTAAAATTAATTTCACCCTCAAAATTATTCATTATGATACAAATAGGTGAGGATTCTTCTGCCTCATTATATCCTTGACTTCCCTGGTATATTCCTCTAACTAGTGGTTTCTCCAAAAAAAACATTGACCAGGTGAGTTAACTTTTTTTATAGAACATTATCTATGTGATATATAATTTTAACTAGTTTTTCCTCATATTTAAGATCTTTCTCCAATGATATGAACTTTAAGGTTAGTACATGTGAAAGTTCAGGTATGTACTTGCTCGGGAGAGATGCATGGAACACATCAGGGAATTGAGAGAGGTTTGGTGGATGTTTCAAGTGATAGGATACCATCCCAATATGATCATTAATCTCAGAGGAACTAATATACCTAGGTAATATTTTCCCTTTCTTATCAAATTTCATATCTTTATTCCATTGATAAATTTATAGAAACAAATTCTCACCAACATCAAATTCATGATCACAACTTATGTTATCGGCATAAATTTTATAATGAATTTGAGCTACCTTGATATGTTTCATAATGGTTCTAACCATCTAGTCCATTTCTTCAGTGATCTTAGGACACAATTTTATTTTTTCTACAACTTCATTCCAATACGTTGCAGCTCAATATTTATTTCCATTGAGGGATTTATAAACATCCTTCTTAGTTCTTGAGTGTAAGATATTGTTTTAAGAAACCTAAACTATTGGAAGTTTTTTTTATCCCAACATCCTTTCAAATCTAGCAAACAAGATCTCAACATATCCTCTAGGGTTTGAATAGTTCTTTCAGACTGACCATCCATCTAAGGAGAATTTGTGCTGATGAAACTCCATTCTATATCAAAGGATTTATAAAGACTTCTCCAAAACATTGAAGTAAAATTTAGATCCTTGTCATATAAAATGTAATGTGGTACTCCAAGAAACCTTACCACTGCATTAATATATATATTAGAAATATGATCTAGAATGAAGTATTATATAATAGCGATGAAGTGTGATGACTTAGTAAGGAAATCGACTACCACCCATATAGAATTATTCCCTTTAGAATATTTTGGTATTCCAATGAAAAAATCCATTGTTATTTTCTACCATTTCGATTTTAGTATGGGTCATGGATGAAACGTCCACTTAGACTTTTTTCTTTCAGCATTAAATTACTAGAATACCAAGCACCGAGATACAAAATCTATGATATCCCTCTTAATTATATCAAACCAGTAGTATTCCTTCAAATCTCTATACATCTTCATACTTTTATGATAAATAGAGAAGTAAGAACTGTGAGCTTCCTTGAAATAATCCTTCTTCAAATTTGGTATAGAAGGAACATATACATGATTAATGAACCTTTTCATTCGATCCTAATAAAGGTTAAACTTAGGAACATTTTTAACATTCTTTTATAGCTTCGTGTCTTCCTTTTGTACCTATTTAATCTACTCTTGGATAGATGGTTGAACATTCAATTGATCAATATAATATTTTTCTCTTCCTTCAGGGTTTTTAGATCCATTATTTGAAATCCAAAAAAAATCTATCTTTTTTATCCTCATTAGGATAATCTAGCATGATACTTTTTCTTCAAATCAATGGCAACATTTTTCTCATTCCCATGTTGGTAATGTATTGACTAGTAATAATCCTTTATCAACTCTAACCATATTCTCAGGCATAAGTTATACTTATTATGTGAGAATTTATATTTCAATGTTTTATGATCGGTATATATATATCTCACTTTTCTCTGTAAATATAATTCCACCAAATATTTAATGAAAAAATTACTTCTGCTAACTCCAAATCACGAGTTGAATAGTATTTATCATGGATCGTAAATTTTTATGAGGAATAAGCGATAACCATGTTATTCTACATAAGAACACATCCCAATCCCTTTATTGGATGCATCACTATAGATTATAAACCCTTCTCCACTATAGGGTAATGTAAGAATAGGTGAACTAACCAATCTCCTCTTCAGTTCCATGAAATTTTCCTCACATTCATTTGTCCAGAGGAACATGGAACCCTTCTATGTTAACTTTGTCAAAGGATTTGATATTCAGGAGAAATTATCTCCAAAACATAGATAATATCTATCTAAACAAAAAATATATATAATGATCTTAGTCACCATGGTTGTACTAGGCCACCAATCAATACCATACATATTTGATATATCTAAATATATACCTGTAATTTAAATTATATGACCCAAAAATGAAACATTTTTCTACATAAATTCATATTTTTTAAATTTATTATATATTTTCTCCTTCCTTAGGTTATTTTGTAAAAATATAAAGTGGTCATCATTCTCTTTCTTTATCTTTGAGTAAATAATATTTTCATCTATAATGACTACCATGAACTGATTAAGGTAATCTCTAAAGACACTATTCATTAAATCAATGTATATGATATGGGAATTAGTAAGACAAAAAGATGAAATTATATATTTATAGTGTCCATACATTGTACGGAATGTCTTTTTTGGGTATATCCTCCTTCTTAGACCTCAATTGATGATATCCATAATGAAAGTCAATTTTTGAAAAGTATTGAGCCCCATGTAGTTGATCAAACAAGTCATCAATATGGAGAATAAGATACATTATATTATTGTGATCTTTTTCAACTCTCGATAATTAATGCAAAGTCACATTGGTTTATAATTCTTTTTCAAAAAAATAATAGGTTCCCCCCAATGTGAAACACTTTGATGAATGAATCCCTTATCATGTTTTACTTAGAATTTATTCTTCAATTCCTACAACTCAATTGGGTACATTATATAGGGAGTCTTTGAAATTTTCGACGCACAATGTATGAGTTTTATTGACAACTCAACTTTATATTTTGGTGGAAGGATTGGAAACACTTCTGGAAAGACATCTATAAATTATTGAACAATAAGAATATCACCAATTTTGAGTTTCTCCCTAACCATTTGAGACAAAAATGCATTTTTAATTGGAATTAAGACCCATAAATTGGATGTAATATCCATAGGATGTTTATACTTATCATCACATTTATATAAGAGCATAGTTTGGTTTGAAATATCAAATGTAACTTCCCTTTCTTGAAAATTTATGTGGGATTTATGAAAATAATCTCAAACCATACCTAAGATGACATAAAATTAAACCAATGGAAGAATAAAATATTCTAAGGAATCATGTTCCAATAAAAATGAATCATATAGGAGACATATACTTGAAATGAAATCATCATACCATTGGGGGTTTTCACTGCTAATTCCTTATCTAATTTTTTATATGGAATCTTAATACCCTTCTAAAATTACTTATATATAAAAGAGTGGGTTAATCTATAATCAAATTAGACAATAGCAGTTCTAGAGTAGATAGTAATTATACCTTCCACCATGTTGTAATTTTACCCCTCATTAGAAATAGTAATCACATGATATTTCCAATTGAAATTAAGGTTAAGAGGTTATTGAAACTAATCATCATTACTAACCCTTAGTTTTGGTAACTTGTTAGAATAATTCCCATTATCCTTACACATAAAGCACTAAATCCTAGGAGGTTAATTCTTTGAAACTTTCTCTTTATTCACATCATTATCCAACTTCTTCCTGTCAGTTTGAAAATCAATTTAATGATGGGATTACCTTCTAAACATAAAACATTTATTACACACCGTATGAAAATTTCCCCCATTCTTTATTACACACTTAGAAATAAAGGAAATATCATATTATTCTTTCCATGGATTTTAGATTTTCCATTGAAATCCAAATTTTTTTCTTTTCAAAACCATGAGATTGATACGTAACTCCAACAACCATTTAACTTTTATTGTATAATTCACAACATCACTATAGCTACCATAGTCTCTTATATTGATAAATCCATTATGAGACTTTTCTTTAAGACACTAGAAGAATAATTCAACCTTACATTCATGTTGAATGATAATTCTAGAAGCGTTCCTCACAAGTCTTAAAATTAACCTCTTAGGTACTGATGGATTTATCATCCTTTTCTTCAAATCAGGGAACTCCATTTCCATATTCGTATAAAGAATTCAAAAAATACTTATTGAATAGTAATTTCTTGAACTCATAACAAACCATGGATTATATTTCATCTAGCTTCCATAATTTCTTTATTACATTCCACCATTTGTCTGCTTCACCTTTTAAACAATTGATAGACAGAATGTATGTTTCATGTTCCAAACACAGGAGTATGGAAAATATATTTTTAGTGTTATGGATACATTGTTTAGACACATGTGAATTATAAGACCAATTTAAATAAGGTCGATGTTTCCTCATGAAAAAATCAATATAATTTTGTTCCCTATTATGATCTTTTAGAAGTCCCACATGATTTATAGATTGAGAATTGTGGTTGATAATAACAATTAGATTTTGCATTCTAGATCCCAATGAATTCAATTTATCAGGAGTGTAATCATTTCATGTTCTATCGCAATCACCATTAATGCAGTTTCATCATGTTCTATCCAGTTACTAAATGAAAAAAAACATATAATAACAAACATATATCATAATGAACAACCACATACTCATTAAAAACACTTATACAATGTCTATATTATGACATATTCTTTAATCTATGACACCTTATATTTATCCAAGGTTATTCATAGTCATAATGTATTTAAATACTTAATTATGGTTCATAAAGTGTATGTGATTTCCCAATGCATATCCCCCGAGAGTGTCAAACTAGGTGTGCAGCAAGACCCATTGTCATGCACCGGTTCACAATTGAGGCTAGATCAATAAGTTGTTTTCATGGTTGTTACACCTATATATATCTATGCTATATCCACATACAATTGTAGTATCTAGATATGGATATATTTCTATGAAACCAATTGCTCTATCCCTTACCAAAATTTTAGTATATTTTCCTATACTTTTACTCAGCCTTATACTTATCCTTAGACACGTATTTAGGGTTCACACAAATTTTTTATCATCCTAGATTCCAATGGTTAACTGAACTTTTTCTTTGATACTTACTATAAAGACCCTTTCTTGTCATACATTATCATTAAATCAATTTTCTTGAATACATAATATATTACACAAAAAACCTTGAACGACCTTGACAGTTTATTTCCTTTGGAAACATGGTAATATAAAACCTAGTACTTAAGTGATCTAAATTATCTCCCAATAGGTTCTCCATGACTAGAACCCTTCTTAGACAAATCTTATATAATAAATATCTTCACAAACTGGGGAAAGAAAACATAAGAAAGGGTGGGCTAAGATTCTTAGTAAGTGTAAACAAGGTAGATAAATAAGAATAATCATGAACATAAGGGTATGAGAACATGATCATAATATTATAAGACCATACCTTTCATATCAAATATTATATACATGATTCATGGCATAAATAATAGTAGTTCATAAAACATGCATCATGAGAAAATCAGGAGAATAATCCATGAAATCATAACAGTTGAATAAGTTATGGAATCTCTAACAGAAACATAAACATGTAATTTAATTCTCTATAAGTCAAGGCTCATTGTGAAAAATTATCAGGGCACTTCATGGGAGCCACACCTGCTAAGTGTGACACACCCCTATCCTCAGTCACAGTCATTTCCTTATAGTGGATCAGGTTTCCCATTCTTCCCACAGTGGGTTGGGTTTCCCCTTCTTCCCACAGTGGATCAATCATGATGACTTATTTACTATTACAATCTCATGAGATATAAATCTTTACCTGATGCATTAGAGAGAGATATAGGTCCCACCCATCCCATAATTAAATCGTACACACATGTGCCATAAGATAATTAACAACCATATAATAACCCATTAAATGAAATGGTTATCATAAAAATATCATCATATTAAAACCTATGTAAAAGATAAAGGTTTTAAAATCATTTCACAAAATAATAACTCGTAAAAGGGAAATTTTTTTATAAACATATAACTCGTGAAATATAAATAGGTTCATATATCTCCAGCCATAAAAAAATAAACCATTCAAAGAAATAATATGAATGGAACCCTTTGACCATATCCCTATACATTCTTGAGTAACACCAATGGATTTAATCTTATATGGAACATAATTTTGATAAATCCTTTAAAAACAATCTTTAAAAAAATATTCTTTCCTCTTTGAAAAATGCGTTTTAAAATAGAAAATATTTTTGAAAACATTTTTATTTGAAAATAGAATTGAAAACTATAAAACAATTTTAATTTCATTTTCATTCAATAATAGCTTAAAATATAAATTAATAAAAATATTTTTTAAGCATTTTTGAAAACATTGTTTTTTGAATTAAAAATATTTTCATCTGTATGAAGAAATAAGGTTATATTTTCTTAAATAAAATTATTATATTAAGTATCAAAGAGTAGAAGAATGGAAACAATATATAATGATATCATGAATAACTATAATAGAATAAAATTCATGATATTTATTTAGATATAAAACTTAATAATTCTTTAACAGAATCATAATAATAACCAGTCCTAATAAATGATAAGATTTTAGTAATAAAATCTTACCACTTTGGTAACATTAAATCATAATACCCATGAGATAACAACATTACATGAAGCTTATAATATAACTAAAATAACAAGATTAATGATATAACATTTCAAATGGATAGTATATACACCTTGTAAAATAATATAGTTTCATTGAAAAACATGTGTCTCAATGAATCCAAATTGAGATAAGATTACCTTAACGGTTTGGTAACTTTTGAACCATAAACCCCATGAAAGAGATATCATAAAATGGATATATAAATATCTATAAATTTATGGATAATAATTTTATAATACATTCATGGGATGTATATATATCACACAAATGATACAAATGGTGAGTATAACATAATTCTCATAGAAATAAAAGTGAGACTACAAATCCCCTTACAATATGTCTTAGATCTATTAGTACTCGTTAAAACCTCCTAGATAATAAATATAAGTTTATTATAAATATATTAAATAAAACTATTTAATTATATTACTCTATATATTATTTACTTATGACCCTCTATTACCCGTTTATTAATAATTCCATGTTAATGTTTCATTTTAGGTAATAATCGCTTTGTTTTTCACAAGTTTTTTTATTTCTTATATTTTTTGTCCTCTTACTTATATCTTGATTTCATCATATCAATAATTATAACCATGATATAAATGTCATATATATTCAGTATATATGTATTTATAACAATATATGAAATATATAAGTATAAAATGAAATACATCATTCAGGGAGACAGTAGGTCCTACGTACACATGAACGTTGTTTTCATTTTCTTGTCATATTGACTTAAATAATGTAAATTACATATATGTATATGAATATATAATAACCTTACAGTAGAATTACAATGTCATATATATCATATAATTTCACTCAAACCATATTTAATACATTCCATGTAAAGTTTAAATGAATCGCATCGTATTAAGGAGGTTGTAGTCCACACATCCACACACGAAGTTATTGTATTTACACAAAATAGAAAAAATAAAGGTTTGTAACACCCGTATATTTTTTGATATTTTTTTTGAATTAATTTATTATTTTTATATTTTTAATTTTATGAAATGCTGAAAATAGTTTTTAAATGTTTTATATCACAAATTCAAAGTTTCCTTTCACACAAAACGAACTTGGGTTTCACTAAATGCAACATTGACTTGATGTGCATTACATAAAACACCAATGTTTTTATGAAACATCATTTTATTATTATAATCATATAAATGAGATAATTATAATCTATAAATTAAAACTATTAATAGGAAAAGTAATAAATATTTTTTAAATATTTTTTATACTTGTTTTATATAAATAAAATATATTGATAATAAAAGATAAATTTTTTGGTAATGTCCTTATATGTTTAAAAATAATATCTTTATAAATGAACTGCTTTTAATGTCCTTTTGTGAAAAATAATAAAATTAATTTTAGACACATATATAAATTTACTTTGATAAAATAAACTTCATTTTTTAATTTATAATGTCAAATTATATTAGGGTTAATTTTGGGGATTTTTCTGCCAAACTTCATTTTATGATGAATAGTAAAAAAATGCCAGATTTTAATTCAAAACAACCATTTCATATAATTTTTTTATTAGTATAAATTATATTTAAATTTGGTTTAAAAGTTTATTTATATAATATATTTATCAATTAATCCAATCAATGTCATTAGAATCAATTTTACTTTGGAATTGTGTTTAAAAACATAGCAAACTTTTGAACGTTTTTACTTTAAAACCTGAAGTTCCATCCCTTCAACTGAATTAATTTTTAATTAATTTCTTCCACTAATATTATTATAATTATGAAAATTGGATTCTTTATTTTTAATTATCATAATTTATAATTTCTAATAAGTTTAATTTATTTTTCAATCAAAAGTATTTGTGAAAGTGACAAAATTTAATTACAAAGGTTTTGACAAAAATTAGGTTATTGATGTACTAAACCATAAATTAAAGACCCAAAATGACCTATAAAATTTTCAAAAACGATTTAATATCCATTATTAGTCCATTAACTTCCATTATTTAGTTTTTTTGGTTATTTATGAAATTATTATAGGTAAAAACGTGGGTACACATTACTTGTTTTAAAAAATGCCAAGTATGTCCTTTCTCTTCCCTATAAAAGGCCACCACCTATCCCTCTTCATCACATCTATAAAAATAATTAGGATCATCCAATATATAACCAATACAATTCCAAACATCACTCCCTTACTACTTGAATCATTCCTTTGGGAATAATGTAACTTAAGGAATCCTTTTGGATGAAATCAAAAGGAGCTACCTGATGAAGAGGTAACGTCATCTCTCAATCTCATTTCTTTTATTTTATTTCTCCATCTATCCACTATATTTATTAAATGATTGTATAAAAACACTAGTATAATAAATATACTAGCATATGTTTTTTCAAAGGTTTATACCCACACTTACACACACCTCCATATAGTGGGTAACCGACATGTTATTTATGTGTACGACGAACTACAACCTCACAAAGCGAGGATTGTTCATTTTTCCTATACTTCCTATCATGGAATAAATAATGATGTTTATATCTATTATATAGTATATTTATTACATTTAAAGATACATTAATCATTTTACAACAAATATCTTTATACAATACACTTCGTGTAAATACAATAATTTCATTTGAGAAAGTGTGGACCAGTGCCCCCTCAAAGTGATGTGAATTGTTCACACACTACATGGAATGAATTATGTATGAATTTATTAAAACTATATGATATATTTGAAATAATAATTCTACTAGAATTATAATATATATATAATCTTCTTTTTTTATTTTAATATGACAATAAAAATAGAAACAACGTTCATACGTATGTACAGCTTGCCGTCTCTATGAACAGTGTCTTCCATTTCATACTTATATAATATATAAGTTATTATAATATACATATACTATATATACATGATATTTATATCATGTTTGAAATTCTTTAAATCATGATATTATTATAAGGGCCAAATATATAACAAATTAAGACACATGTGAAAAACAAAGGGAATATTATCCGAAGCGTAACCTTAATATACATAGAATTGTTAAAAAATGGGTAATATAAATTCATAATCAAAACATATTTGGAATTATATATAGTAATATATTTATATAAAATATGTATAATAAATTTATATTTATTATACATAGGGTTCTTATGAGTATGCAGAAATTCAAAACACAAGGTAAGGTAATTTTATATCACTTTTTATATTCACGAGATACATATCTTGTTCACCACTCTTATGTTTTGTGTGGTGTATATAATTATCATAAGAGTATTATATGGCTTTTATAATTAAATTTATGGGTATTTACATATCCATTTTATTATTTTTCTTTCATGGGGTCTACATTTCAAAAGTTACCAAACTGGTAATTTAATTTACTCTCAATGTTCCTTTATTGAGAAACATGCCATGTTATGAAACTATAATTCTATATGAGGTGTATATACTGAAATTAACATATAATATAATTAATATAATTATTTTAACGATATTTTAGTCTTAATTTAATGTCATTTTCTTACATGTGGTGTATATATCAAAGTTACCAAGTGGTAAGATTTTACTGAAACAATCTCATCTCTTTTCAAGATTGTTTATGATTATTCTTCATTTGATGAAATATTATGATTCATATCATAAGAGAAGTCATGATTTTCCTTCCAATCTATTAATTCAAGGAAGCACCATGTATTATTACCATGTTATACTCTTTGGTACTTAAGACAATTAATAAAATGTTTTTATGAAAAATCTAACTATATTTCTCTATTTGATCAGAAATCTATTTTAGTTCAAAATACATGTTGTAACAACTGGGTCTTGGTGACAGTACAAACACCCCATCATAACATGGTCCTTGGGTCCTGGCCCTACATGAACCAACAGTTGCCCTGAAGACACGTGGTCCCCACCCTATAGCCCACCCACATGCCGGAATAGGTCATCTGACTAATGATAGTCCCCACTGGTCAACACATGTACTTAACATTGTGCTTTTTAATCACTCACACACACCATGGGAAACATCCCAGAAGGTCACACGTCCTGGTCACTACTCCAGACAAAGCACTCTCAAATGTGGAGTTCTAATCAGGTAGGATCATGGAAAATAAGGTGTGACTTATTAACATGAATCATATACTTTATTAATTTAAATATTTATCATTCTGGGATGTTAAATTCCCCCCCCCCCCCCATAGAGCACAACATCCTCGTTGAGGGCCCTATATCTCAACCTAGGAAGTGCATCACACCTAAGGCTAGGTACCACCTTTGATACTAAATGTAACAAATGGGTCCTGGTGATAATAAAAACACCACTCCTTAACATGGGCGTCAAGTCCTGGCCCACTAGGTACCACCAGTTTCACCACAGACATGTGGTCCCCACCTTGGGGCCCAACCATATGCTTGAATGGGTCATCTGACTAATGATAGTCCCCACAAGCCAATACATGTCATTTCCAGTGTGCTTTTTCCTCACTCACACACACTCTGGAAAACATTCCAGAAGGTCACCGATCTTGATCACTACTCCAGAAAAAGCATGATTAACTGAGGCTCCCAAAAAAAAGGTGTACCTTGTTGGCATGAGACATATTATTTATTCATATAACCATTTATCATTCTGGTATGTTACACATGTTCTAAAAAATGTTTTGAAAAATGTTTTAAAATGATTCCTGATGATAATTTTAAATTAAAAATCATTTTAAAAATGTTTTATGGTTTTCAACGCTTTCTTTATAAGGTATCAATGTTATTTTCGAAGAAATGGTTTTCAATACATTGTCATTGTTTCACTATAATTTTTCATTATGATTTCCAAGAAAATGGTTTTTAGAATATTTTGAATCTTATTTAATGTGTTTTCAAGGAAAATGTTTTTTCAAATGTTTTCAAAATTTATTTATAAGTTTTTAGGATTTATTTTTAATTTTTCAGGATTATTTTAAAAAATATTGTTTTAAAAAATATTTATGTTTAAAAATAATTAAAAAAAGTATATTTTCCTTAATAAATGTCTTCAAAATATATCTCTATGTTATTCTCTATCTAATATGACAAGCATAGATGTCACTTAATACCTCCTAGGAAATGTTCCAAAGGTTTCGTTCATATTATTTCATGAAAGGTTTATATTCTATAGGAATAATGTTTATAACACTCGTTTCTCTTCCATGGGTAATATGCTTTTGAATCCCGATTCTTTTCACGGGTTATGCTTTGATGAAATGATTATGAAACAGTTATATTTTCCATAGGTTATAATGTGATTAAATGTTAATGATGATGATTTTATTTCATGGGTTATGATTTGATGTTTATAGAACCCACATCTTTTAATGGATCATGATATAATAAATGTTTTGTGAATCATGCATGTTTGATTTCATTATTTGATGGGTTTGACCTATATCTCCCTCTAACACATTGGGTAATAATGGATGAATCATGCATATTAATGTTATGTGTGAACCTAATTAAATGTTCACAATGTTATTCATGGTCCTCGTTTCATGTCCATAAGTTTATGTGTGAACATAATTACATGTTCACAGTGTTATGATTGAACATTATTATTTTTTTATAATGTTTGCACAAACCTGATTACATGTTCATAGTGTTATGCATGGATCTGGTTGTATGTTTATAACTTTATGGGTGAACCTGATTACATGTTCAAAATGTTATATGTGAACCCAATTTCATGGTCTCAACATTATATGTGGACCTGGTTTCATGTCCATAAGTCTATGTGATGGTCTGATTTCATGTTGTTAATGTAATTTGTGATCCTATTTATACTTATACTTGTTTATGATGCTATACATTGATCTGTATGCTAGAATTCCATGTATTATTCATATGTTTTTCTTTAATGGATTTTTTTATTATCTTTTGATTCATATCTTATAAACTGGAAATAATTATTTCAAGATTCATGTTTACAATCTTTGATTTGAATGGTATGATCTTCTAATGATACAATCATGTTATCGTACCCTTATGTTCATGTTGTGTTTATTATTTTATTTTATTTACCCTTACTGAGCATTAGAGAACACCCGTTTCTTATTTTTCCATTCCTCATGTTATAAATAAATGTTTTTAAATATAATTATTAAGGGGGGATGATCATACCATGATTCACTGCTTTATTTCACCCTTACACCACTGTTTTAAACTAGTTTTGTAAAGAATCTTACAAATATAATAATAAATTCCAATTACTATTTGATTTAATGAATTAACGTTTATTACTATTCAATAGGGAAAATTTACTTGTTTAAGTTTTTACATTGTAGGAGGAGGTGATTTGGAGGGCCCACGATGGAAATCAAGCAAAACGGGACTAACTGCGCAAGGGCTCCAGCATTTATATGGATAGAAATATATAATGTGGATACTTCATGCATTCAATTGGGCTAAAAAATGGTTTATGAATGTAAAGTTTTGTGGGATAAATTTCTCTAGAATACCCTGGAGCCCAATTCTCCCATTTAATTTCCCATAATATGCCCACAATGTGAAACAATTATGGGTGAGCCATATTAGACGACCCTTCTGTATTTGGACCATAACTCGGGACTCGGAGATCCAATTGGGCTGATTCCACCTCCCATGGAAATATAACTTGAATTTCCACCTATCAAACTAATTTCAAGTCCTTTTCACGCATTTTGTTCAGTCAACCATCTGGATAAAGTTGGAGTAAAAAGTATGCCCTGATTAGTGACCTAGTCTCTTAGGCACATGACATCTTTTGTGGAAAGCATGATGTGTATGTCCATAAAAACCCCTCTCACCCCCATTAGCTCATGTTTCACGACCTTGAGTGAAGTTTAGTCGAATTTCAGAGCTTCTTTCACCCATTTTAGTTCTCTTCTCCCTCATGTACTTCTATGTTTTTAGTGATCAACTTGAGGGGTGTCCATTTTTGTAATCCCAAGCTCCACATTTGTAATCTTCATAAGGTAATTTAATTTCTAGGTTTTCATTATATTGTTCTAAATTTTTACCTTATTAATTTTTGTTTATTCTTGTATGATAAGATACAAATACAGGGAACAAGAATACTCATTCTTCCATGCATAACCCGTATCTTGTGATGATTTGAGTGTGTTTGCCTCTTTTCTCACCTCTTCTCTTTCGTGAGTTTTATTTTGGATTGACTTTTTTGATGATATAAAGAAGCTATAACCCATGAATATTAATGTTTTTGTATTGAGATCAATTTTGATAAAGACCTAAATCTGGACATCTCATCGCGTTGTTGATGTGATGCCTTCATTGAGTTCAGTTCTTACATCGACATAGTTTTATTGATTATGAGCGGTCGCTGATAATCAATATCATTGATCGATAAAATCATAGGTGGTAACCTAGTAAGAACTCACATACTACTAGTTTCAGTGGGTATAAAATCAAGGAATCAATGATCCTTCCCATTCCCTTGAGAGCGATGACGAATTGACCATCAAGGGACCGTTACCCGAGTTGATCACGATTTCTCCAACCAGTTTCTCTCACATAGTAGTATATTTTCAATTGCTATTTTAAAATCATAGATCCCACAACCACAAAATTTAATTTCAATTTTTTTAAAAAAATCATAACCTTATTTTGAAATTAGTGATCTAAGGCTCTTTCAAGAGACGACATAGGGTTCCTACTATACTGTAGAAATTCTATTAAAAACTTACCTTCTAATTTGACGTGCTTGACAAAACGATCAAATTTTGGCACCGTTGCTGGGGATCCAAGATCATTTATTTCATTTTATTTGTATATTTTACTTGTTATTCAGTACTCTATTCAATATCCACCCCCATTTGATTGTTTTTGTTTTTGTTTTTGTGTGTTCTCTCTCTCTCTCTCTCTATATTCTTCTTCTTTTTTCTCTATCTCTCTAATTCTATAGTATAACATACTATTTTATATACTCCTTTCATATCTTATGTTTTTCTTAATTTTATTCATCTTCCATAAAACAAATAAAACTAAAAGAAACCAAACAAACAAACAAATTGGACATTGTTGTTGCATGAAAAGATTTGGAAAAGAAACAATACTCGAATTTGACCCTGAAATTGAAAAGTCACTCCACTCACAAATCAGGTCATCCAGAGTAGGACAATAAAGTAACACTAAGGAGCCCCATTTAGAACCTCAAGTGGTCTTAAACAAATAAAAATTTGAACCAAATAATACCCTAGAGATCAGGGCTGCAAATAACCAAACATTAAAAGAATTGACCTCCCTGGATGTGTAGTACCAACCTGCGTACATCCAATATGTTGAGTTAGTGGCCAATTTTGAGCTAAGATCTGGCCTCATCCACCTCTTTCCAAAATTCCATGGTCTTCCTGGTGAGGACCCTCACAAACATCTAAAAGAGTATCACATATTGTGCTCCACCATGAAACCCCAAAATCTGTCTGAGGACCTCATTAAGTTTAGGGTATTCCCTTTCTCCCTTGATGGTGTAGAAAAAGACTTGTTATACTGTCTGCCTACCACAATTGAGGGATGGAATGACCTTAAATTACTCTTTATAGAGAAGTTTTTCCTGGCCTCCCGAACTGCATCAATTAGGAAAGAAATTTCTGGCATTAGGCAGTTACAAGGAGATACCCTTCATGAATACTAGGAGAGATTTAAAAGACTTTGTTCAAGTTGCCCCCACCACCAGATTAGTGAACAAATTTTAATTCAATACATATATGAGGGACTTGTCTCCATGGATCGTGGAATGATTGATGCTGTATCTAGTGGTACTCTAGTTGACAAAACTCCTCCTGCCACTCGTGACTTAATAGCCAACATGGCTTAAAATGCACAACAATTTGGTACACGAGCTATTGCACTAACCCGATGAGTTTATGAAGTAATTCATTAATCCCTAGAACAAAAGGTAGATAATAAACTTAATGAGATTCATTCCATTCTATGAAAATTAGATCAAGCACAAGGTAACTCACACTCTCCTCCTGTTCCATTAAATTGTCATATTTGCTCTGATAATACTCATTTTTCTGATCAGTGCCCACAACTTCAGGATTCATCTAAGTCTTGTGCTACAATGTTCTCTGGGCGTCCATTCCAACAAGCACCACCATTCAAGCAAGACCCATTTAAGACCAATCCAAACCCTGAGTGGCAAGTATAACCACAATACTGACAAAAAGGATACTCAAGCTACCCCAAGAAAAATTGGTATCAACAAGGCCACAGTATGAAACCTTCTTATCCTTCAACATCTCAAAACAATCATCCTCCTCCAAAGTCTAAACCAAACCTTGAGGATATGGTGAAGCAAATGGAAACCAAGAAGCTTCAGTTCCAAAAAACCACATAATCAGTTATTCAATACCAGCGAACTCAAGTGGGGAAATTCAAAAACACTATCAGTGAGCTTAAGATGTAAGGTTTTGGATAACTACCATCCATACCCATTGCCAATCCTAAGGACAAAGGTAATGTATGTGCAGTTACACTTCATAGTGGTAAAGAAGTTTCTCATTCTACTGATTCTGCACAACAGGTATGTCCCTCGCATGAAAACTCTCTTTCCCAACCCTAAAAAATTTCATGTAAATAAAAAAAAGACAAAAATTGTAATCAAATTGTCATTCATAATTCAAATGAACAATAAATTCCTCTTCCATTCACTCAAAGACTCTCTAAATCTAAGAAGAATTTTGAAAATGATATTGATAAAGAAATAATTGATACATTTAAAAAGGTTCATGTTAACATTCCTTTATAGGATGCTGTTAAACAAATCCCTAGATATGCCAAATTTCTTAAAGAGCTTTTCACCCATAGAAGGAGGCAGAAGGGGAATGAGAGATTCAACCTGTGAAGGAATTTATTGGCCTTGACTCAACCAGCAATTCTATCCAAATGCAAGGATCCGGGCACATTCATGATACCTTGTACCATAGGGGAGACCTTCTTTTATGATGCTATGCGAGATTTAGGTGCTTCTATTAATGTACTGCCTCACACCGTGTATACTTCTTTAAAGGTTGGAGAGCTTCAACCAACATGAATTGTCATGCAACATGCCAACTGAAGCACTACAAAACCCTTAGGAGTGGTCGAGGATGTCCTCGTAAAATTTGAGAATCTCATATTTCCTGCAGACTTTTACATTCTTGAGATGGAAGATACCCAAACCCAAGGACATTCCCCTCTCATAAATGGGAGTCCATTCCACAAAATAGCAAAGAAGATAATCATCGTTCACAATGGTACGTTTTCCATAGAGTTTGGTGGAGAAAAGGAAAGTATTAACATCCTTGAGGCTTTGAAGCACCCCATTGAAGAGCACTTCACTCTTCCTATCTATTTGATGGAAGTGCTCTCTAACGACAATCACACACAAAATTTTGTCCTCAACCCATCCTCTAATTTATTTCCCTCTTATTCACCCATGGATGATTTGATTTTTGGTTCATCTTTTGAATGTTGTGTGGGTTCAAAAAAATGTAAATTTTGTTCTTTAATTGATGAGTGTGTTTATTCTGAGATACCCATGGCTACCGATGATTCTAAAAATCTCATTTCAATAGATTCTCTTTCGTTTGAGAATAAACATGAGCATATAGATAGTTTCATAGACCCCACTCCCCCTAAATCCACTCCCTCAATCCAAAAACTCCATGTGTTAGAATTAAAACCACTTACATCAAATTCAAAATATGCCTATCTTGAGGGTATTGACTAATTTCCCGTCATTATTTCTAATAACCTCTCTCAATAGCAGGAATCAAAACCGATTGATCTTTTGAGAGAGTGTAAAAAGGTAATAGGATGGACATTGTTTGATATTCCTGGGATTAGACAGCTATTTGTATGCACCATATACTTTTTTATGATGAGGCTAAGCCCGTAAGACAGGCTCAATGCCGGTTTAATCCCACTCTCCTCGAAGTGGTAAAAGTAGAAGTTAGTAAATTACTTACTGTTGGAATAATTTATCCTATATCAGATAGTAAATGGGTTAGCACAGTTCAAATTGTGCCAAAAAAATGGGAATAAGAGTTGTGTCAAATGAAAGTAATGAATTTGTTCCAGTGCATGTGAAAAACAGTTGGTGAGTCTGTATTGACTACCGTCGACTAAATCAAGCCACACAAAAGGACCAATTTACTTTACCTTTCATTGACCAAATATAAGAACGACTGGATGGTAGGTCCCATTATTTTTTCCTTTATAGATATTCGATTTATTTCTAAATCCATATAGCCCCTAAGGATTATGAAAAGACAACATTTACCTATCCATTCGACACATTTTCATACAGAAGAATTCATTTTTTCCTATGTAATGATCCTGGTACTTTTCCGTGATGTCTGTTGAGTATTTATTCTGAGTACCCTGAGAGTTGTATGGAAGTCTTTATGGATGATTTCATGGTTTATGGTTATTCTTTTGATGAATTTTTTGAAAACCTAGGTTATGTCCCCCACTACTGCATTGAAAAAGTTCTTGTTTTAAATTATAAAAAATGTCAATTCATGGTTTAGTGGGGGATAGTTATTGGGAATATAATTTCAAATGGGGGAATTCAAATTTATAAATCTAAAATTGAATTAATTTCAACCCTTCTATTACCAAAATGTGTTAGTGAGGTGCAGTATTTCTTGGGTCATGCTGGTTTTTACCACTGATTCATTAAATACTTTAGTAAGATTGCACTTCCTTTATCTCGGTTATTACAAAAGGATTATGAATTTGTTTTTGTTAAAAATTCTGAGGATGCTTTCAATTCACTAAAAATGAGTCTCACATCACCTACCATCATCCAACCACCAAGGTTGGATTTTCCCTTCGAACTTATGTGTGATGCTTCTAACATTACAATTAGGGCAGTTTTATCACAAAGGGTTGAGAAGTCCCTTTATGTCATTGCATAGGCCTCACGTGCCCTTGAACCTTTCGAGGCGAACTACACAACCATTGAAAAAGAACTTCATTATATTGTTTTTTCTTTGGAAAATTTCTTTTCCTATCTCATTGGGTCAAAAATCATTGTCTTTTCTGATCATGCTTCCCTTCGGTATCTCCTTAAGAAGCATTTGGCTAAGACCCACCTCATTTGGTGGATACTCCTCCTCCATGAGTTTGACCATGAGATAAGAGATAAGAGAGGAGTGGAAAATGTGGTATCTGGCCACATTAGTAGGACTTCCCCACCATCAGACCATCATGTTGACTCACCTATCCCCATTGGATAATTCTTCCCTCATGAGAACCTTTGTGATGTTGTGGACCTTACCCCTTGGTATGCGGGCACTGTGAATTTTCTAGAAACATCTAGGGTCCCCACTGATTTTAGCACATCACAATCCCAGAGACATAAACATGATTCTAGATGGTACATTTGGGATGAACCATATTCGTGGAGTATCTGTAGGGACCAGGTTGTTCATAGGTGTGTCCCAGACCATGATTTCACCTCAGTTTTGAGATTCTGCCACACATTCGCTTGTGGGGGCCACTTTGGCTCTCAATGTACTACTCAAAAGGTCATTGACTCAGGATTATATTGTCTAGCATTGGATATAGATTCCCATATGTATTTTAAATCATGTACTTGATGTCAATTCAAAGGGAATATCTCCAAGAGGAATGAAATTCCCTAACAGTCCATGTTATTCTGTGAAATCATCGATGCATGGGGCATTGACTTCATGGGGCCTTTTCCAAATTTATTTGGATTTGTGTACATCTTACTAGATATTGACTAAGTTTCTAAATGGGTGGAAGAAAACGCTACTTGGACCGATGAATCCTGAGTTGTTGTTGATTTTGTGAGGTCCCGGATTTTTAGTAGGTTTTGTCTACCAAGATTCATCATTAGTGAGTAGGGTTCAGATTTTTGTAATCGTAAAATGAAAAACATGCTTCGTAAGTATGGGGTTGTTCATGAAGTCTCCACTTCATATCATCCCCAAACTAACGGACAAGAGAAAATTTCAAATCTGGATGTTAAGAGAATCTTGGAGAAAACAGTACAACCCAATAGGAAAGATTGGAGTTTGCGCTTGGATGATGCACTTTGGTCATACCATAATGCTTTTAAAACCCCGATCAGAATGTCACTATATAGGATTCTGTTTGTAAAGGATTTTCACCTCCCAATGGAGGTAGAACACCATTCATAGTGGGAGGTTAATAAATGTAATATGAATCTCTCAGATGGAGGTGAGCATAGAAAGTTGCAGATTCAGGAGTTCGAAGAAATTCGGCGTGATGCATATGAGAACTCAAGAATATATAAAGAGAAGACAAAGGAAATTCAGGATGGGAAGATTCATTATAGGAAGTTTCATATTGGTGAGAAGGTAATCATGTATAATTCAAGGATAAATCTCCACCCAGGTAAGCTTTTCTCCCAATGGGTCGGTCCTTATACTGTTTCTGATGTTTACGGTTTTGGGGCTATACAGGTTTTGCAAGAGAAGTGTGGAAAGAGGTTTACTCTCAATGTCCAAAGGCTCAAACACTAATATGAGGATTTTCCCCACCATCATATGGAGGAAATCCAACTGATGGATGCCACATATGACACCACATAGCAGGTTGTACCTTCTGACTACCTATATTTACTTTTCTATTTATTTCAAAACATGCATTGAGGACAATGTAATTTTTAGGTGTGGGGGAGGGTGGCATGTCATAGTTAGGATAAAAAAAACACAAAAAATATATATAATAGATAAAAAAACAAAAAACACAAAAAATTCATTTTCAATTCTTTTTCTTTATTTTGTGTCTTTAGATAAACATTGTTCCTAAAATAATATCCAAATCTTTTTCCACTTTAAAGTTAGTTTTTTTAAAAAAATTCCATTATTTTTGGAAAAATGTTTTTCAAATGTATGTTGATATGAAATATTTTTCTAGAACTTTTATTTTCAAATCATTCATTGGTGTTTATTGGATTTTTGAATCCCATGCCTCATTAGCACTGACCAATATTTCAAACCCTTACCCGAGAGATATTCTAATCCCTTTATTGCATATTTTCCCTTTTAATCACTTTCTTGAGAGTATCAGGTCATGTATAGAAACTATAACTTGCCTTAAATATATTTAAAGCCATAAAATTCAAGTGTGCTACATTCATGATAGAGGTCATCAAGCATTAAAAATCCCCTGGTACAATTAACCTCTATTTTGGCCACCTTGACATTTTACCCTTCTTAAGCCTTAGAGAACATGAAATTCCTGTTATGTAGCCACATTAAAAGCTAATTTATCCCTCCCTACCCATCTCTTGTGTACATTCATGTTTGAATATCAGCAAGTGTGGGGGAGAGGGTGTTTCCATGGAAATTTTTGGGAATGATCATTGTTATGGGCTGATAGAAAGGGTGCCTACATTTTACTTGGGTAGTGGGTTCACATGCCATATTATATCACTGTATTACACATGCTTCCCACTTTATCTCCAATGAAAATTGTAAAGAAAATCAAAAAAATAATAGTTCTGTACATTGAAAAAAAACAGAACAAAAGAAAAAAAATGGAGAAAAGACGATGATTATTCATTATTATTCACTGATCAGCTATGACCCACACAAACAGACAATGGGGATAGTGAGTTAGAAGTGATTCATTTTGTGAGGGGATGAGTGTGTACATTCATTGTGAACACTTGCTGAATTTTGACATGTTTTTTACTTAAGAGATTAAACACTCCTCTTAGGCCTCATATTTGTTTTTATACATTAAATCCTACCAACCCTTCAACCTCAGAACAACCTGTTGGAAGTCCTCTTGAGTATCACACTTGTTTCTGCCGGTAGAGAACTTGGAATCTTGGCCAGAATATGGTATGATATCATTAACTCTAGGAAAAGAGAATAACTCCATTTTAATATTTTCCTTGAGTGAATATGTGAATTTTCTATGTGAAGTAGGTTGCGATATGTTTCATGGGTGAACAAATGAAGTTGACCAAATTCGAATGTGAGAAAAGAAAAATGATGGGAAAATTGATTTCATAAACGAGGCATGATGAATTCCATTTCATAAATTTTTTTTTATTTTTTCCCACAATTGATTTTGGAATGAGATTTGATTAGGATATATGACTCTGCCTAGGAGTGAAAATTTTTAGGAGTGGGGGTGTGATCGTACCATGATTCACTACATTATTTCACACTTTTACCACTATTTTAAACAGGTTTTGTAATAAATATTACAAATAAAATAATAAATTTCACTTACTATTTGATTTAATTAATTAATTTTTATTTGTATTTAATAGGGAAATTTTACATTTTTAAGTGTTTACATTGTAGGAGGAGGTGATTCGGTGGGCCCACGATAGAAATCAAGCAAAACGAGCCAAAATGCGCAAGGGCCCAAGCATTTATGTGGACAAAAATATATATTGTGGATTCTCCGAGCATTCAACTAGGCTACCAATTGGTGTATGAATGTAAACTAGTGTGGTATAAATTTCTCTAGAATATCATGGAGCCCAATTATCCCATTTAAATGCCCATAATATGCCCACAATGTGAAACAATTCTGGCCGAGCCAAATTAGATGACCCTTCTATATTTGGACTATAACCCGGGCCTCGGAGTTCCAATTGGGCAGATTCCACCTCCCATGGACATCTAACATGTAGTTCCACCTCTCCATCGAATTTCATGTCATTTTCAAGCGTTTTTGTTAGTAAACTAGCCGGATCAAGATGGAGTAAAAATTCTTCCCTGAATAGTGACCTAGTATCATTGGCACTTGACTTCTTTTGTGAAAAGTGTGATGTGTATGTCCATAAAAACACCTCTCACCCCCACTATATCATGTTGCACGACAAGGGGTGAAGGTTAGTCGAATTGGAGAGATTCTTTCACCCATTTTAGTTCTCTTATCCCTCATGTACTTCTATGTTTCATATTGATCAACTTGGGGGTGTCCATTGTTGTAATCCCGAGTTCCACATTTGTAATCTTCGTAAGGTAATTTAATTTCCAGTTTTTATGTCTATTGTTCTCAAATTTTACCTTCTGAATTTTTTTTTATTCTGGTATGACAAAATAAAAATCAATGGAACAAAAATCCTCGTACTTCCATGCATAACCCGAATCTTGTGATGATTTGAGTGTGTTTGCCACTTTTCTCACCTCTTCTCTTTCATGAGTTTGCTTTTGGATTGACTTGATTGATGATATACAGAAGTTATAACCCATTAATATGCATTTTTTTGTATTGATATCAATTTTGATAAAGACCCAAATCTTGACATCACATCACATTGTTGATGTGATGACTTGATTGAGTTCGGTTCTTACATTGACATAGTTTTATTGATTATGAGCGGTCACTGATAATCAATATCGTTGATTGATCAAATCCTAGGTGGTAACCACGTAAGAACTTACATACATCTGGTTTCAGTGGGTATCAAATCAAGGAATCAATGATCCTTTCCATTCCCTTGAGAGAGATGACGGATTGAGCATCAAGGGACACTTACCTAGGTTGATCATGATTTCTCCAACCAGTTTCTCTCACTCAGTAGTATAGTTTTAATTGCAATTTTAAAATAATAGAACTCAAACTAATTAATTTAATTTTAATTTTTTTTACATAATCAGAACCTTCTTTAGAAATTATTCATCTATGGCTCCATCGAGAGATGACCTAGGGTTCCTGATATAATGCAAAAATTCTAGTAAAAACTTAACCTCTAATTTGACGCGCTCCTTGTGGGAAACATTGATGATATTTCACTAAGTTAGAATTTTTTTTCCAAGTTTCCAATGTCACTAAACTAATACCATCTTTGGTAATCTATTTTTTCAATGTATTGTTTATTCCATAAAGGTTATTTCATTTATATTTAAATTAGTACTAGTTCGTTATAGTTGGTATCATAGTAAAGGTTTAGTTAACCTTTGGATGTTAGGATGAGAAAACCATAGTGATAATCCTAAAGACATGTCTAAAGATAAGTCTACAGATAAGGATAAGTATAGGAAAATATCTTATAATTTTGGTAAAGTATAGGGTGAGTGGTTTGCTAGAAATGCATCCATGTCTGGATAATACAAGTGGATATGGATCTTGCACAAATGTACCTAGGGGTAACAACTCCTATAATATTCATCTGGCCTAACTCAAGATAATCCAATTGTAATTCCCCGACCCCAGTTACCCAGAGTCGGTGCATTACTACATATCATTGGTATGATCACAAAAGATCAAGTCTCGAAATACCGATTAGTTTAGTAGTCTTGGAAACACTAGATACATTCATAAAGTTTACATTACATCATTAATTGAAAAATACAAAAATATCTTGTCTCCATAATCATATCCCCCTATACTATCCCTGCAGGTCATTAATAAAATACTTCTTCACATCCTGGGAAAAATAAAACATAGAAAGGGGTGAGCTCAAATTCCCATTAAGGATAACAATATAGCGAAAATTTTTATAAATAAGAATAATCATTTAAGGCAATGTATAACTAAAACAAAAGCCTTTTAAACTTGAACTTCAGCATAATACGGAAAAAATAAAATGAAATAATGCCATTTACTTGTTCAAATGGATATTCTAATAGTCGAATAATCACATGCAATATCAATAACCAATTTCATTATGATGGAATTCATAATGACATACTATCATAACCATGTAGCCAAGGCCTCGTGCCAAGACTAAAAATAAGATTTTGTCAAGGCCTTGTGACAAGACACTAGTTTGTCTCATGAGACCTATAGATGCATCGAGGATCTATAGTGGGCTCCACCCATCACTTATTAAGTCCAATGCATTCCTCATATGAACAGGTTTAAACATAACATAAACATTCGTATTAAAAATAGAATAAAAAATGTCAATACCTTCTCCATAAACCATGAATGGTATAAAAATAACACATTGACAGTCAAACATATCACAAAACCTTCCATACAATATGTAAGATTTGTTGGAACCAGGTTCTTCAAAGCATGATTTGGTGTATGGTTTGTGTTTGTTGTCAATCCTCAGTGGAAGTTCAGGGTGTGAACCAACAAAGCGATCATACCGTTCAGGAAGAAAACAGTAGTGAAGGTGGCGCTGTTTCCCAGTGTTTGCCAAATTTTTGGGCCTGAAAATCCGTAAATAAAGTAAAGTGTTTTTGGCAAAGATACTTGCGCGCCGAGTTCTTGGAGGATGAAAGACTTGCGCGCCATATGATTTTGAGGATCAGAACATCACAATTTGGCTAAGGAAAGAAGGTCGCGCAAGTGTTGGTTGGGTCGCGCAAGTAACTTGCGCGACAGAGGATCTGGAGACAGGACTTGCGCGCCGTCGAGGGACTTGCGCGCCGCCGCGCAGGGGGTCCAGTTTGCCTATAAATACTGGACCACCCCTCCTCATTTTGAACGGAGTTCAAGGCCGAGAGATTGTTCGAGCTCTCGTCGCGCAGGTGGTTGAGTCGCGCAGGTGGTTGTTTTGTCGCGCAAGTAGAGCTTGTGCGCCGGTGTTTGGTTGTTCTCCCAAGGCAGTTTGGAAGAGAAAGGAAGTGGATCGCGCAAGTATTTAGTTCAAGAAGGCAGTGTCGCGCAGGTGCTTCAGTGACACTTGCGCGCCAGTTTAGTCTTGCGCGCCTGATATTTGCGCGCCGCCGGGAGACTTGCGCGCCGGGCTTGAAGAGGAGACCTAGACACTATTGAAGCACGCCTGCCTTGCTGGAGCTGCACGAAAGTCGAGAAACTACTCGGTTCATTCGAGGAAAAGTGATATTCTTCTTCTGGTGAGAATCGGACTTCAATAGAGCATCTACATTCAACAAAGGATGCACTCTTATGCAAATGAAGAAGAGACCTTCACGTCTATAAACTGAGTGGGACTTCGCCAACGGCAGTGAGCCAGGGGGAGTCAACGGGAGTGACCCGAGGGACGCAGTGAGCTATCCCTGAACAATTGTAAAGGCAGTGAGCCTGGGACAGAGTGTCTGTACCCGAACTCTTGTAATCCGCAGCTAGTGAAGCATAGTGGATTTAGATACGATCGACAACCTGTCGGCGTGTGCTCCTTGGACGTAGCCCTTAGTGGTGAACCAAGTAAAAATGACTGTGTCTTCTCTGTGCATGTGAATGTTTTCATTTTGATCGTAATCATCATACAGGTTCAACAAGTTCCTACCAACGTGGGAACAAGATCCAACAAATTAGAAGAAAAAGTGGTCACCCTGATTCACCCCTCCCCTCTCAGGGTGTCCCGGGGTCCTTCAAGATTTGTATCATAATAAATAAACTTCAAATAAGCTTAAAATCCATCAATGGATGTTGACATAGATGAAATCAAAACTATTTGAGAGAAATATCACTTTTTTGAAATCTTTTAAAAGTCACATAATTATAAAATAAAACATTTTATGTGAAAATATTCGTAGAATATTGTAAGCAAAGCTTCAAAGATTTTATAACGGCGGAAAATAGCTGCACCCACCGTATAAGTTAAAAAATACATTCTTACCTTAATTCTGTCGAAAAGGTTAAAAGGACCTTGTTTGGAAAACAACAAAATGATTCCTTTATAATCTTTTTATAAAAAGTCAAACAAGGGTATAAATGACTTTAACACATATTCTATAAAATAGTAATAATTTTTGAAACACATTTTTAAGAAACATGGATGTTGATGATAAAGAGGTCCTGGTAGATAATTACGTATAAACAACCTTGGATAATGAAGAGATTGTGAAATAAACCCTTACCTTGTACTTTTCCTTGGTTGGGGGTAGGTTAAACTCCTGTATAATGGTGAAATAATTTTTACTAAATTATACAAGAATAATATACATTAATATGATTTCATATATGATCTTTTAACATTTCTTTGTTAATAATATCTTAGTATTATCATCGTTTTGGGTGTTAACTTACTCATTTTTTATATGTTTTGTTACGTAAGCAGTGTTTGTTATGGATAGGTTTTATCTTATTTATATCCACAATGATATCAAGTACTTATACATTATTTTTAAATCATAAAATGATAATTATACTTTAATGGATACGATGGAGAATGAATCTCATCGCGTTCGTGGAGACTGTAGTCCGTACGTACGCACGAGCGACAATATCATTCTTTTGATATTAAAATAATATATAATTGGATGTTATATCATATATACAGAATAATTATCATGTTATATTTATTATTTACATGAATTACATATCCTTATTATACCCATCCAAATAATAATTTATTGAATAACAATTACACCACGAGGTGGAGACGGTAAGCCGTACGTACGCACGTATGGTGATATGTCATTCAAAGGATGGATATAATACTGAATATGGTTGTACCATATTTATAAGAACATCACAGTATTTATAAGATACTGGAGTTATTATTTTAGAATGGTAAAAACAATGAAAGAAGAAGTTCAAGAAGAAAGGAACTTGAAAGAGGGTGGTGAAAACATTACCTCTTCTTCGTGTTCTTCCTTTTGATTTGATCAAAAGGGATCCCTAGGTTGGATTTCTGATCAAACTAAGGCATATATATTAAATTGAGGAAAGTTGAGAGAGTATTTGGGAAGGGTTTGGCCGAGACAAAAGGCTTTGAATGTGTGAATTCATGAGAAGGGAAAGTGTCCTTTTATAAGAGGGGTGAGGGGCACCTTTGGAAAAGCTAAAAATATTATTTTATTAGAAATTCATATTCGGTTTCTAATGGCTCCAAAGTGGATTATTTAAAGGTTAAGGTGGGTATGGGTCTACAACCACTCAACCAATAGAATTTAGACAGGTTTGGGTTGTTATATTAACTGTATCTTTTAGTTTTAACTCGTAGTTAATTAGTTTGACACTTACCATGTCACTTTGTATTTTTATATTATATAGTTAATAAACTTACTATATACCTCCAAGAGACCCCAAAGTGGTCTATTAATGATACACCTATCATTTTATAAGTCTTTTGGCCGAACCGTATATTTTTACGAATTGAATATAAATTAATAATATAATATTTTTTTTAAATACTCTTTTATGTCAATTTTGACACTATTGGGTATTTTGTTTTTTATAAATTCATAAAAGAATTATTACTTAGAAAAAAATTTATATAATCAATTTTAATATGTTATATTAACCTATAAAATTAGTTTAATTCATAAAAATTCTCAAATTACATTTATTTTGATATTTATAATATCAATTATTTTAATATTTCATTAATTAGGTAATTACTACATCACCATTGTCTAATAAATAAATTAAATTATTTAATGTCTAAAAATTATAAATAAAATACAATTATCTAGGAAATATTTTTATCTTTATAATTAATATTTACAATCGAATTTATCTTATCTATAACCCTATATTAAAAATGTTTTAGTAAATAAACATTGATTTTAACTCTTTTAACTCTAATTTGAATTAAATAATAATAAATGTCCTAATATAATACAAGTGGACCTAAATGATTATATTTTATTCCTAAGGTTGTTTTCGGTTGAGATACACTTGTCCAATAGAATTAGGACATGTTTTATGGTAATATTAATATCATTTGTACCATTAATTACCATATTTACTTTTAACATTGGTAAATAAAAGTAAAAAGTTATTATTCACAAAAAATTATTTTCATCTCATTGAACAAAATTTTACACCTTGATATTAACTGTTTCTCTCAGATTTTCTAAATTCCACTCACAGAAGTGGTAAAATTACGTTTTATGTGAATTTCCAAATTTTCCTAGGAGGTGGGTAAATGACTGTGAAAAGTTCAATAAAAATTTTATTTATCTAAAATTATTCTAAACTAAATTTAATTAATTACATTGAACTTATATAGGTATTATGTATCTATTTTGACCTTAATTAAATTTAAATAAAAATATTAATTATTTAATTAAAAATTCGGTTTTAATGTATAACTCAGTGTATTTTAACTATTCATCAAACATTGAAAGTTAGAAAAATACCAAAATTTCACCCTAGGCTAATTTCGAAAATCCAAATCCAAAAATGAAGTCCATTTTGAAAGATAAAATTTATAAAATTTCAAAAAGTTGGTATTATTATTTATAACGGCTAGTTTGATTTGTTGTGGTGTGTTTGTTAGAACTCGAAGTTGCGTACAACACACGCTACTGTATTATTCAAAGGAAAGAGTACTGTGGAAGCATGGGTTGTTACACTGATACATGACAACAGGACTTGCTTCACACCTATTTTGACACTCCTGGGGGATGTGCTTTGGAAATTCAAACTCATTGTGAACCATTATGAAGGATTTAAAAATAGGGTTATTATGAATAACCTAGGATAATCCTAATGTTTCATATATTAAAGAAGTGGGATCCATGATTTAGGAACCCTATAAGTAGTTTTTCATGATTATATGCAATCCCAATATGATAAATGTTTCTCACACTATTATTTTTGGTTTTAGTCAATATATATAACTAAAAGGAACATGGTTAACATTTAATGTTTCAGATATGAAATGTATGTACAGTATGAGAATCTATTACCAAAGTGGAAATGTCATAAATAGAATCTAGAAGGTTGTATGAGTAGGATATACTTATGAAGATAAAGAGACTTCAAATGACTTTTGAAAGGTATGTGACGTTCTTCCATTATTTTTTGCATTAAAATGGGAAGCGTGATTAGATTGAGGTTGAGGAAGCTTAATAAATTATTCATATTTCATGTTCAAGGAAATGTGTATTAATAAATAAGTTAATAAAGCCTGATTAATGGTTTAAAAATAATGTTGGATTAATAAAATATACATCGAGGGGCTATATCGGGCCACTCCCATCACTTACTAAGTCCAATGCATTCATCATATGAAAATAGTGAAACATATCCAACAGAAAAATTCATATTAAAACTAGCATATAAAATTTTAATTCCTTATCCATAAACTATAAATGGTATCAAAATAGCACATCCATAGTCAAACATATCATAAAACATTCAATAAAATATCATAGATTTATCATAATAAATAAACCTCAATTAAAAAAAATCTATAAAAGGATGTTGACATGAATGAAAATAATTTTATAAAATCATTAAAACTCTTTAAGAGAAATATCCTTTTTTTATTTAAAAATCATTAAAAATATTAACACTTATGAAATAAAATATTTCTTCTGAAAATAACCTTATAAAAATTAATCTTAAAAAAATTATTTTTTCATGATGGAGGAAATATCCGCTCACGTACTATAACTTAAAAAATCACTCCTTCCATCGAAAAAGTCATAAACTACCTCATTCAGAAAACGAAAATAGAATCCTTTCAAACCATTTTATAAAATGTCACATAGGGGTAAAAATTTCTTTAAAGATTTGATGAGGAATAGTAATAAAATTTTGAAATAAATTTTTAAGAAACATGGATATGTATGGTAAATATGTCCCAATAGATACTTACATAAAAACAATCCTGAATAAAAATGAGATTATAAAATTTACCCTTAACCTGGTACTTTCCTTTAGTCGATGGTGTTTTAACCTCATATATAATGGTTAAATAATGTTATTAAATTATAATATGGCCATATCTATAATTACTATATCATATATGATCCACTTATATTGTTTTGTTAATAATATTTCAGTATTACCATTATTTTAGTTGTAAACTGCTTTGTTTTCCTATGCATGTTTTGTTATGTAATTCATGTTTATAAAAAAAGAATAAATTTTATTCCAATACATAATGATATTAAGTTCATAAATATTATATTTAATTATCTTATTCATTTTTATAACCATTATTGGATGTTTAATTTGGATAATGAATGTCATCACGTTGTGCTGATGGTAGGTCGTACATACGCACGAGCGGCAATATCATTCTCTTAATGGTGAAACAGTATGGAATTTGATGATATATTAATTATAAAAAAACACTATAATATATTATTAAATATTTATATCCATTTTACTCATCATTATACTAAACCAAATATATTATTGTCGAAAAATAAATTACACCACATCGTGGAGATGGTAAGTCGTACATATGCACACATTGTGATATTGTTTTTCACATGATGTGTAAAAAGAATAATATGGTTGTAACATAATCATAAAAACGTATTATCATATATTATAGTCTGAAATTATTAAATAATTATGGAAATAACTTTGGATAAATAAATATAAGAAGAAAATAACACTTAAAGACTTGATAAAACCATTACCTCTTCCTTGGGTATCACTTTTTGATTTGAACAAAATGAATCCTTAGGTTGGATTTATACCCCAACTATAGAATCTCGAATGAAATGAGAGAATTTTTAAGAGAAATGGTTAGGTTATGTACAATAAAAATGACTTTAGTGGATTAAATAAAAGAGAAGGAGGGGTTCCCTTTTATAAATGAGGGGAGGGGTGCTTTAGGAAACTCCAAAATTTTTAATTTATTATAAATTTATTTTCAATTCCAAATAGATACAAAGTGAGTTATATAGAATATAATATAAGTATGGGTATAAATCCTCCCAACCAATAAAATTTATACATGTTTTTTATTTTATTTTAAACATTATCTTTTTTATTTATCTTTAATTAATCAGTTTAACGTAAATTGGAGTAATAATATTCTAGATATTAAAAGGTTATAAATATTTATTTTTGTGGTGTAAATTTTCCATAAATTTACACTCTATGACATTTTGGAACATATAATTATCACTTTGTATTTTTTAAATATTTTTAGGATTTTTAAATAATATAATATGTTTTTTATAAAATATCAATAGTGTCAATTTTGACACTATTAAATTATTTGACTTTAAATAAAATCAAATTATAAAGATAACTTTGAACAAAACCATTGAATATGATCCTAAAATTTTATTTTCACCTAGATAATTTATTGAGAACCATAATTAATTCAAATTATATTTCTTTTTATATTTTTAATATAATTTATTTCATAATTCTATTAATAAAATATTTTTTCTTCAATATTGTGTCATCATTAATGGTAACTATTTAATCTATAAAAATTATAAATAAATTATTACAATGTATATAATTATTTTTTATTTCCAGAAACTATTTATTGTCAAATTTATCTCCTGGTTATCTCTATATTAAAATTATTATGCCTATAATAAATTCGAGTGTGACATTTTCTCACATTCATTTATTTTAATAATATCCTTATCATATTTATAAAAAAGTGTCCATTAAATTATTCCAATTTGAACCATAGATGATATAACATTAATTTAGTCATATAATATGATTTTGAATAATTTGGACCCCCAGATTCAAAATAAAGAGTTTATTTTTCAAAATTCAAATCACATAAGTTGTAGTAATTAAATTAAAATTAATCCCTTTGATGGAATAAGAAAATGAGTTTTTTAAAAGTAAAAACCATAAAAAGATCGACATTTTCTTATATCAAATTTTAATTTGAAAATAATTCCATTAACCTACATTAGTTTTAATGATAAAAATATAATCTAATTATACTATAAAACCAATAAAAATTATAATTTAACACTATAAATTGTTTTGATGAAAAAATTTGTTTTCCATTAAAATTGTTATTTTTCACTATTGATAAAAACATGAAAACTTTTCAAAAAATACCAAAAAATGAACCAAAGTAAATCGTAATATTAAAAATTCACATAAAGAGTTTATTTTATCAAACTGAAAAAAAATAAAAGTTTTAAATATTGTATTTAAAATATTTTTTCCATTAATAGGTTGTAAAATTTATTTTTTAGAAAAATATAGAATTTTAATGCATATAATTGTAATAATTCTTATATTATGCCTATAAAATCATTTGGAAGGATTTAAAAACATTTGAATAATTGTATAATATATAAATTTCATAATTTGGTTAATAATATTAATTCATTATGATGTTAGAGTTGGGTTATAATGGCCGTGTTAAAATAACTATATCTAAATATATATCATTGTTCATTTGAATGTGGTTTTTTGTGAAATGTATGTTATTAAAGAGACTAAATTTAAAAATATACATAATTTAAAATCTTGCGGTGTTATATTTTCTTGCCCTTCAATAACTTGTGTCCTTGTAATTTTTTATTTCGGATTCGGTTTGACTATTCAAAATTCTTTTATTGAAATAATGCACCAGAATAAGCATTGATAAAACATCCAATTTAAAATAAATAAAGGGAATTACAAAGGATACCATATATAACACATACAAGTGTTCTATATGGGAAAAATGGACCTGATATAAAAATATAACCATCAATTCTGATGGAGATTGATAGAGAACATGATTAGGATAAAGTAAACAATCACAAAGATATAAATCTATGATTATCTACGGGATCATTTGATGCATCAGAAAAAGTAATAGGATAGCATTTTTTGTTTCAAGAATCTTTCACTATATTTGAAGAATATTTTACAATTAATATAAGCACTTAATTAATTTCTTTCCATGTCAGAATTATAATATCATATTTTGGTTGTTCTTTGATCTATTTTCACTTCATCCTTTACACATATAAATGAAAGTTCAAAATGTATTTTACATGCCAAAATAACTTTTGATAAATCATTAGGCCAAAAATTATTTCCTTCATCCTCTAAATGATTAGTTGAACCAAAAATGGTAGCCAACTTATCCAATAAATCATACTTTTAACTCAAACGATAATATCCATTGTTTAAATTACTCTATTCAAACGAAAAGACTTATACGAAATACTTTTGTCAAAATTAAATGTCCAGACAATTCTATAAATTTCTAAAATCAATCAGAATGTTAGATTCTCCAAACAACTTAATGTAGCTATTATTGACACATACCAAATATGTAATCACCTTAAATAAATTAATGAAAATTTTCATGCCTTCAAATCCTTACAAAAGAAGTATAACAGTTCAATTCTAATATATCACATTATTTGTATAACTCTAATATAATTGAATAATTCTTGAATCCAAAAACACCAATATATTAATTTTTCAACTTTCACCATAGTAATAGAAAAATCCTGACCATGATCCATTTAATTATTAAGAGCTATATTTTCTTAATGATTTGGACAACCATGTTCATAATTTCACATATCTTTACAATTATAGAATTTCACATTTAAAACTTCCTTCTTTCCATTATAGTCATGTTCTTGGTGATATTTCTATCCAGACTTATAAAAAACTCACATATCATTCAGTAAATACTGAGGAGTTTCATCCCACAATTATCACATATTGGAAAATAATTCTTTCTCTTTATCCCTTTATCTGTCCCTTACTACACCTTCCACTTCTTCTCTTTCTTTCCCTTAATGTTCTAAGACTTAGAAAAATCATTCCCTATATTGATAAAACATGATACCATATTTTCGTATGATGAGAATTTTTGGGAGACCAAATACTTTCAAATAAATTGTTTTAACTCATTAAAGAAACAATCAATCTTACTCTTTGGGTTATGTATGAAGTTTTTGGTGGGACATGATAACCTTGTAAAGTTTCCATCATACTTTGAAACAATCTCAACCACCTTTTCCCAAATATTCAAGAGTTTTTTCTCTATATCAGCTCTGTATTCATGAAGGAAATACTTTTCCAAGAAAATTTCCATAAAATCCATCCATTACATATTTTAAATTTCTTCCTCTTCATTCATGTTTTGAATCAGTGAACACCATTGATTTGCATCTCCCGGGAGATGATAAACTACCACAAAAACCTTCCCCCTTTTCTTTACTTCCCAAAGAAAAAAATATCTTCTCTAAATAACTTATCCATCATTCTTCTATAAATGGGTTTTTAGTTCCATTAAATGTTGGAGGTTGTTGTCTCATGAAGTGATCTAACATTTATCCTCTTAATTGTGGATCTAGATGGTCATATAGGTAAGGTTATTATTCATAAAATAATCAGTTTCCCCAATATAGTTATAAGATGATTGGAACTAGTTGTAGCATTAGTTACAACATCATTATATTTCAAAAGAGGGAAATGCCTACATGGATTACATGTGTTTATACGGTTTTCATTCCTTCCACACGGAGCTATTTCTAAATAATGGAATACATTATATTTGGTTATGAAGAATAATTTATAACTTCAAACTAGTAAAATACATAACATTAATTGAAAAATATGTGCATATCTAATTTCCAAATCACGAACTCAGATTATTTTGGGACATATTTTCTTTTAAATCATTCATAATAGTTTTGAAATAGAATAATAATTATCCTAAGCATATCCCATGGGAGTGTCAAACCAGGTGTGTAGTAAGGACCTTTGTCATGTACCAAGTTACCCAGAGTCAGGAATGAGATAACTTATCATAGTTGCAACTCCTAGGTACATTTGTGCAAAAACCACGTCCACTTTTAGAAACCAGATAAAGATTTATTTTCTATTAATACCCACATAATCTCTATATTACCAAAATTCTAGAACATTCTTCTATACTTATCATAAATATCTATCATAGTGTTATGTTCACAAATCTATTCTTTCTAAATCTATTTTTCCTAGATGATGCTAAACTTTTTCTAATACCAACTGTAATGAACCTACCCTAGAATCCTGGATCTGGTACATTATTTTAATACATTGTCACGATTACAAGGAATCAAATCCTAAAGGAATTATCAATTTTGCATCTTGGAAAATACATTACATATATGAACATTAAATTAAAATTAAAAACATGAAACACAACATAGATAATACTTTTACAATACCATTATTATCCTATATTAACCCTGAATATCATACATAATAGCATATGCAAACCCTAGGAAAGTAAAACATAATAAATGGATGATCTCAGATGCTTATTAAGGGTAAACAATACAACAGAAGTTTTCATAAATAAGAATAAACTTTTAAATAAAGGTATAAAACCAAAATAAAATCCTTTTAAAAATAATCTATAGTATAATATGTCAAGAATAAAACAAATTATTCCATTTAAACATTTAAATAGATATTATAATAGTCAAATAATCACATGTAATATCAATAACTAATATCATGATAATGGAATTCATAATACCAGATATCATAACCATACCATCAAGGCCTCATGCCCAGACCAAAGATAAACAGGTAAAAACCCAAACTAATTTGTCTCATGATACCTACTTATGCATCGAGGGGTTATAGAAGGCTCATATCATCACTTCCTAAGTCCACTACATTCCTCATTTGAAAAAGGCTAAACATAACCAATATAAACATTCATATTAAAAATAACATATGAAATGTTAATACTTTAGCCATAAATAATGAATGGTATCAAAATAGAACATCCACAATCAAACATATCATAAAACATTAAATAAAATATGGTATATTTTATCATAATAAATCAACCTCAATTAAATAAAAAATCAAACAAAGTATGTTGATATAGATTAAAATAATATAATAAAATCATTTAAACTCTTTAAGATAAATATCCTTTTTTATTTCAATATAATATCAAAGCTTGAAATTATAGAAATAAAAATTTATTTTGAAAATAACTTTGTAATATTGTAAGGGTAACTTCAAAATGGTAAGTTTTCATGATGGAAGAAAAATTTTCTCATGTTTTATAAGTTAAAAAACATTCCTTATGTCGAAAAAGTCATAAAGTACCTCATTTGGAAAATTATAAAATATTTATTTCAATACATTTTATAAAAATTAATATAGAGGTAAAAATGAATTTAAAAAATGTTGAGGAATAGTAATAAAATTTTGAAATAAATTTTTAAGAAACATGGATATGGACAATAAATATTCCCCAATAGATACTTTTATATAAACAATCCCCCAAAAAACAAGATTGCGAAATTAACTCTTACCTTGTACTTTTTTAGAAGAGGGTGTTTTAAACTTTTGTATAATGGTTAAATAATGTTATTAAATTATACCAGGACCATATCAATAATTATTATATAATATATGATCCTCTCATATCATTTTGTTAATAATATTTCAGTATTACCATCGTTTTGGGTGTTAACTACTTCATTTTCCTATGCATGTTTTGTTGTGTAATTCATGTTTCTAATGCATAGGATATATTTTATTCAAATAAATAATGATATTAAATTCATAAAAATTATATTTACTCATCTTATACATTTTTATAATCATTATTTAATGGTTAACATGGAGAATGAATCTGATGGGGTCGAGGAAATGGTAGGTCGTACGTACGCACGAGTAACAGTATCATTCCATGAATGTTTAAAAGGTATGTAATTGGATGATATATTAATTATAAATAAATATTATCATTTCATATTAATTATTTATATCCATTATTCTAATCATTTTACCCATCCAAATAAATTATTTATGAAAAAAATTACACCATAACGTGAAAACGGTAAGCCCTGCGTGCGCATGCATGGTGATATTTTTTTGTAGGATAAGTAAAAGGATGAATATGGTTGTAATATAAACATAAAAATATATCAGAATATATAATATTTTATTTTTATTACTTTTTTTATAAAAACAACTTAGAAAAAAGAAAGTAGAAGAAGAAAATAACTTTGAAAGTGTTGATAAAATATTTCTCTCTTCCCTAGGTATTGATTTCTTATTTGAAAAAAAATGACTACATAGGATGGATTTCTACACAAATTATGGCCTCCATGATGAAGTGAGAGAAGTTAGGAGGAGAAATGGGTAGGGTTTGGCTGATCCAAATGGCTTTATAGGTTTGAATAAAAGAGAAGGTGGGGTTCCCTTTTATAAGAGTGGGGAGGGGAACTTTAAGAATCTCCAAAACTATTAATTTATTATAAATTGATTTTCAATTCCAAATAGATCCAAAGTGAGTTACATAAAATATAATATGAGAATTTGTAAAAATCCTTTAATATAATTAATTTTTGTTTTCATGTTTTGTTTTTATTTAAAACCTTATCATTTTTACTTATCCTTATTTAATCTATTTAATTTAAATTATAATAATAATATTATGAATATTAAAAGGTAATAAATATTTACTTATGTGGTTTTAATTTCCATTAATGGAATCTTTATGAAATTTTAGACCTTTTAATTATAAATTTTTTGTTTTTAAATATTTTTATGATTTTTAAATAATTTACTTAAATGTTATTTGTATAAAATATCAATAGGTTTAATTTTGACACTATTCATTTATTTGAAATTAAATAAAATCAAAAGAGAAAGATAACTTTGAAAAAAACCTTTTAATATAATAATAAAATGTCATATTCACTTATAAAATTTGTGGAGAACATTAATTAATTCAAATTATATTTCTTTTCATGATTTTAATATCGTTTATTTGATATTTCTATTAATAAAATAATTTCTTCTTCATTATTGTGTCGTCGTTAATGGTAATTATATAATCTATAAAAATTATAAAAAAATTAATATTAGGTGTATAATTAGTTTATATTTCCAGATATTATTTATTATTTAAGTCATCTTATGGTGATCTCTATTTTATAATTAGTATACTTATATGAAATGAGACTGTAATATTTTTTCACATTCATTAATTTTAATAATATCCATGTCATATTCATGGAAAATTTTATATTAAATGATTCTATTTAGAAAAATATATGATATGGCTCGATTTGTTTCATCCAATATTATTTTGATAGGTTTTAGGGTAATTTTATAATATTTTATTTACTTTTTAGGACCTGATTTACCTTTTTCTGCGGTAATAAAAAAATAACTTAAGTTACTATTCATAATATCAAAAAATAAATAAACCTATTTAAATAATTTGTAACCACTGATTGAAAATATTGAATCCATTTTTCAAAATTCAAGACAAATAATTTTCAATTATTATAAAATATTAAATCCTATTGATGGAATGAGAAAAGTAGTTTTTTTAAAGTAAAAATCATCAAAAAAAATTGGCATGTGTTTTTATCCAATTTAAATGTGAAAATGATTCTAAGGAACTAAATTATATTAAATGATAAAAATATAATCTAATTATACATTAAGACCAATCAAAATTATAATTTAACATTATAAAAATTATTTGATGAAAAATGTTTTTTCAATTAAAATTTAGTATTTTTCATTATTCATCAAAAATTTAAACTTATCAGAAAAATACAAAAATTGAACCAAAGAAAATTTTTATATTAAACTATCAAAGAAGATGTTTATTTTTTAAAACTTAAAATATAAAATTTTCAAATATTGGATTTAAAATGGGGTCTCCAATAAAAGGCATTAAAATTGCTTTTTTAGAAAAATATAGTATTTTAATGCATAAAATTGGATTAATTCTTATATTATACATATAAAATTCTTTCGATAGATGTAGAAACATTTGATTAATTATTTATTATATAAATTTATATAATTTGGTTAATATTATTCATTCATGCTGATGTAATGGATGGTTTATAATTGTCTAGTTAAAATAATGATATCTAATTATATATCATTGTTCATTTAAACCTGCTGTTGTGTGAATCGTAAGCTACCAAAGAGATTAAATTTCATAATAGACATAATTTAAAATATTGGGGCGTTACATGGGGGATCAATGTTGAGTTTATTTCATGAATTTATTTCTAAATAATTTATTTTCATTTTCATTGGGGTTATAAGGTTAACCATTCATTAAAAGTTTAAATTAAACATTGGAGTAAGTATTTATGTTTTGATTTTGTATTAAAACCATGGTTAAAAATATATTTAATGATTAACCTTAGTTCATGTTTGTAAATAATGTTCTGGAAATTATATTAGTGTTGTTTTAGAAAAGGACATCATGTTTTTTGGGTGACATCCAATTAAGTCCAACAAGGTCGTGGGTCTTGAATTCATAACCAAAGGATGATAAGGGTTTCATGCCTACCATTGGCCTATGAAATATACTGGTTAATGTATAATTATTTTTTATGAATACTTATTTATAATGAAATAGTAGTGTTACTTTTAAATTTTAGAGACTAATTTATTAACCATATTTATTTTTAATAATATTTATTGATAAATAGTTATACTTTTCATAACTTTTATGGGCCTTAATATCTGCTAAATGTGTATTTTAGTGCTTTGAGAATCAATGTTAATTTCTTGACATTCATTTCATGAAGTAGTCGATGAATCAGAAATATTAAAAATCATAACCATAAAATGAATTTTATTTATATAAATATATCAAGTAAGTATATTTCCTTATATTCTTGGTCAATAAAATAATTTCTCAAAGATAAAATAATGATAAAAAAATGTTGTCTTAATACCATATATTTTTTTGAACTGATGGCCTTATAAATCATCACTGATTTATGACCTTGAGGACCTCAAATTTTCTTTGATCATTCACTTGTTTATGATTTATTACCTTAATCACTCCTTATAAATATTTATTCTTTTCTTCCATGTAAAATCTTCCCTCCCAACCTATGTTCTCTTATGTGTAATCCTAGTTATATATTAATTTGGGTCACTGTTATGGTTCCAACTTTCTGTATTTAAATTAATGTTTAGTATTCATTTTGATTGTATTCGTTTCTATGATATTAAAATTCAAGTTTTAATACTTTGATAACCCAAACAAATTTTGAGGGTAAAATTCATTTTTAGTGGGGTAGAATATACCACCCTGAGATTTTGTGAAATATTTATTTTCAAATTAATTTAATATTTTGATATCTTACATTACACACAACAATAAAAATAGTTTATATATATATATATATTAAATCACTAAGTCAAATATTCATTTCACAGGTAACTAACATGTCTTTCACTACATGCATCATCGAATTGGCATATATTATATGTAACACCAATATTTCTACGAAACATCAATTTTATTTTTATAATTATTGAAATGAGATAATTAAAACCTAGTAGTTAAACATAGTTATATGAATAGTTATAAATTATTTTAAAATATTTTTTATAATTTTTTAATATAAATAAAAGTTATTGATAATGAAATACATAATTTTGGCTATTGTCCTAATATGTTTAAAAATACTATTTTATTAAATGAACTGCTTTTATTGACCTTCTATAATCAATTATAAAATTAATTTTAGACACATTTTGAAATTTAATTTATTAAAATAATCTTTATTTTTGAATTTATAATGTCAAAATTAACTTTGGGTGAATTTGTCTGATTTTTTGAGAAACATAATTTTTAGATGAATAGTGAAAAATATCAGATTTTAATTCAAAACATCCTTTTGTCTAATTTGTTTATATGGTTAAATTATATTGTAATTTGGTTTAAAAATTCAATTATATCATATTTTTATCAATTAATTCAATCTAGGTCATTGTAATCAAATTAACTTTGATATTTGGTATAAAAACATAGCAATATTTTTGAAGTTTTTACTTTAAAAACCCGCAGTGTCATCCCGTCAGCAAGATTAATTTTAAATTAATTTATAACACATAGGTTATTAGAATTAAGAAAACTGGATTCCATATTTTTAATATGTCTAATTTCTAATTTCTAATAATGTTATCTTATTTTTTGACCAAAAATATTAGTGAAAGTGATTAAAATAAATTATAATGGTTAAGAGAGAAATTAGGTCAATAAAGTACTAAACCTTAAATTTAAGAACTATAAAAATATTAAATTCTAAAACACCAATTTTCTGGCCATTATTTATTCATTAACCTTAAATTATTGAGTTTGGTTTTTTATGACTTTTTTAGGTGAAAACATGGGTGCACCAAACTTGATTCCAAAAATGCCAAGTGTATCCTTTCCCTTCCCTATAAAAAGCCACCAACTCCCCCTCTTCTTAAGACCTATCAAAAAACTTATGTTCAAAAAATATATTCCCAATACACATAAAAACATCCCTACCCTCCTCATTTTAGCCTCTCTTTAGGGAAAACGCTATCCAAGTAATCCTTTTAGAGAAAATCAAAAGGAGTTACCAGATTAAGAGGTAGCGTCTTATCTCATGCTCTTTTATTTTATTTTATTTAATCACCCCCTAAACTCTCATTATTATTTTATTTTATAACAAAAACATTATAATAATTATTCTAGGATATTATTATTCTACGTTTTATACCTGAACTTGCACACACACCCATCTAATGGGTAATGGATATATTGTTTACGTGTACGACGAACAACTGCCCCACGAAACAATGATTGTTCATTTTTCCTTTACAACATCTCATGGTAGAAATTATGATAGAAACTATCTTTATATATGATAAATATTATATTTAGTATTTCTTTAATATTATTTAATAATTTTAAAACAAATATATTTATACTTTCCACTTGGATTAAATACGATAATTTCATTTAAGAAAGTGTAGACTACTGCCCCTTAAAGCGATGTGGATCATTCACACACAACATGGAATGAATTAGTGAAATTATATGATATATATTAAATAATAATTCTACTGTAATTATAATATATATATATATATATATATCGGAGAGGAATACTCTAGAGGGGGTTAATTGAGTTAATATTTATGATTTCTGTTTAAAATATGTATGTTGAATTCCCCCAATTCATAAAACAAGTTATACTATAGTGAATTTATAATGATTGAAAATGTTTAATTATTTTCTCAAAGATTGATTAGTTCTCAGTTAAAATTAATCATAAGATTAAGTTAGCTTTTGAAACTAACATATTGGTCCACAATAATTACAAACACTTTCTAGTGTAATTATCAGAGTTACTTTAATATAGTTTTATATTTCAAAGAACTTAGCAGCGGAATATTGAAAATAGTTTAAACTGAGAATGAGATGCACAACAGTTTTAAACAAGAGGTTCAGTCTCATGCGGAGACTTAGTCATCTTAAACTATTTTTATAAAACATTGATCCACACCCTAGATCGGGGTTTACAACAGAACTCAGACTGTCCAGTTCCTCAGACCTCTACCACAGTTCTATGTGGGAAGGAAATAACAACATAACATAGATTATATAGGTCCTCAGACCTCTACCATAGTTCTACGGGGGATAAACAAAGTTATAAAGTGTTCGGGGTGATGGTTTCATTATCCTCCAGTTCAACTTAGGAGACATTGTATGACAGAAGAACACACTGCTCGTAATGTAATAAAAAAATGATCATAGCCGAGAAACAATATTGAGATGAGCTTAGAATGCTCTTGTGTGATGTTAATGCAGCACTGGGCTCCTTTGGATTGAAGAAAATGAAGCTTTGAGTCCTACTCTGGAAGTTGTCTAGAAAACAAAGAGACATGGTTTTGTTTCTTCACATCAAGTGTAGGTGTTCAGCTTGAGCGTGAGATAATTCCTTTTAGCACTTGAACCTCCTCTTTGAACTTTTGTTCTTGATGTGTATGAGTGTTATTAAAATTCTTCAAGTGAAATTTTATTCATGTATGTGTGTATATTCTTGTATGTGTCTTGTGTATGTGTATCTCTCTATCTTTTTCTGTGTATTATTCAGTAGCTTGATATTTCTTTATTCCTTGAGCTCTGAAAATGGAAATGATTACCCTTTTTATAGGTACACGGTACGATTCCCTGACATTCCAACAACCCACATTAATTAATTTCAGTTGCATTGAATTAAAAAAATATGACCGTTATCATTATAATAATAATATTGACAAAGTACAGAGTTAGAGTAACAGTGACTGATTAACTGTCATTTCCATCAGTAGCTCTCTGTCAGTAGACTTGTAACGGTAGCTCTTGTAGTAGTAGCTCATGTATCAACTGGTGGATCTTTGTACAAGTGAACTTTTATTGGTAGCTCTTCCTTGATATTAGTAGTTGTTATCATCGGTATTGGTAACTCTCTCTATCAATATCTTCCTTTATCGGTAGATCCATTCTATCAATAGTTCCACTATATCGGTAGCTCCACTCTATCAGTAAACTTGTATCAATGAACTTGTATATCAGTGACCTTGTCTGTCAGTATACGTAGTCTATTGGTGGACTTGTCTAAAAATGAACTTGTATCAGTGAACTAGACTATATTAGTGATCTTTTTAACGGTATTCATGTAACGGTGACCATGTAGCAGTAACCTTATAACTGTAGCCTTATAATAGTCACCTTGTACTGGTAAGCATGTGACTGTGATCGTGTAATGGTGACCACGTATCGGTGACCTATATAACGGTATCCTTTGTAACATTGACCTTGTATATTAGTGAGCTAATAAATATCAGAGCTAATCAATATCAGTCAGAATTATAACTATCAGTGACTTAGGAAATTAAATGCTTTCAAAGTAACTGTTCTATGCATATTAGTTCTGGATTAAATTAATAACATAATTCATCAATGTTAAACATAAATGAACATTGATTAATATATTATATGATATTATATGATTATTTTGACATCCATACTAACTCTAGAACATAAAAGCATGATTATGAAACATTATTTTTATATAGATAAATAGGATTTGGGATTATCAGAACATATCTAATCATATTTGGGATTATCAAAATAGGTGTGTCCAACATTCTCCCCCATTTTGATAAATTCAAATTATGGAATTATAATCCAGAATAAAAATTAATGATTACGATTAAGATACATCTAATGGAATTTCTCTGTGGTTTCAGATCACAACTCTCAAATGTATCAGAGTTAAACTATGAAAAAAATGGATTATTTAGTTCCCCCAAAGACACGTATTAAAATTTTATCCCCCTTAGTGTAATGTCTCCTCGTATCTTCCCAAATTTTAATTTTTCTCCCACTTTGTGATTAGCAAAAAAACAAAAGAGAAAAGGAGAAAACAGACATTTTAATTTCTCATAACAAAGTTTCATGATATAGGACAAAAGAAAGACAAGAATTAAAAAAGATTCCTATCAAAATCTGTAGCCTCATTAAATCTACCACATGGATGTCCACTTTGGATTTCACTTTAGGATCTGAGGACTAAGGTTGGGTAGGTTGAGAAGCAGGCTTGGGTACTCTAGTAAATTTAAAAAGTGGTTCAGCAACTGAAACATTGTTAGGTCTGTAATGAGTACTCCTCTGTGTGATCATAGGAGTTAGGCTTCTGATTTCCTGAGCAGGAGTCATTTGACGTGTATAACCAGTATAACTAGTGGCATGTATGGTATGAGGTAAGATGATATGTGTATTGTCCACATGCAGGAATGGCAGTAAGAGATTTCTAAAATACATAATGATACATCTGCCTCTCTCTATGGTAGAGATGAAATCATCTTTGTTCTCCATAAAATTTTCCAATGTAGGGGTCAACTCCCAAATCTTACTTATTTTTATTTGAAGTCTTGAGTGACTGTGGGCAGTTTCAAATTCTCTAACAGCAGCTTGAAATGATTGCTTAGCTAATTCTTGGTGTACACTCTCTGAAAATAATAATCAGTTTTTTCTTTGATTTCCTTCTTGGATGCAGTAGCATCTCTCATATAATCTTGAAGAATTTTACTGATATCCCTGGTGGTAGTAATCACATGAGAATCAGATGAGCTACTCGTACCAACTCGACTAAGATATTCTTTCAGCATAGAACAAAATTGTTCCACATCAACTGATACTTTGGATGTACCAAGATGTTTGACAGTAAAATCTATTATTTCTTTTAAGGATTGGGTCAAATGACTTATCAGTTTCTTCACAACCAAACCTTGAGTATTGACATGATCTTTTATGGTCTTCATAAAATCTTTAAATACATCCACAAAACTGTTTCATTACACATCAAATGTAAGTGATTTCAGTATCAACTTTAGATTTAGAACTCATGAAGGTATCAAGTGAAGAAACATATTTCTTTAGAGAGTAAATAGCCTCTGATAAACTTTTAACATTATTTTGACATTATATTACTTTATCCATCACTTTTTTCACAAAACATGACAAAACACTTCCTAGAGAAGATACCAAAGAACATTCCATTTTACTTAGTTCTTTAACAAAACAGGTTTTCAATTCAAGTTTCAGTACCTCAAGATATACTTTTCTCATATCTTCCTCTGGGAAAGTATCATAAGAAACAAGATATCTTCTAATAGGTGTCTCATCATCAGAATCAGGATAGTCTAGTCCCAATAAAAAAAATACTGGATCCACAGAAAAATCTTCCAATTTAGAGGTCACATAAACTCATCCTATTCTTAAAGGTTTCTCCCCCTCAGCCTGAGCTTCCATCACCATATATACAGTAGCAACAGCCTCATTGGGTACTTCCTCTTTAGAAGAGTCATCAACTATCATTTCTACAATTGGTTTAGGCCCTTAGATGGAAATTTCATCATTAATCGTCACAACAGAACTTCCAATAAGGGGACTAAGACTTAAATTGGTACTATTGTAATCATCATTTGAGCTAGAATAAGATAAAGCATCAGATGAAATGTCTTCCTTTTTAGCACTTCTCTCACTGTCAAGAGAGGTTTCTTCATGATCTGACATAGGTAGATCCTCCTCCTCTATACTAGTTTCATCAATTTCACTACCCCTAAACAGTGCTTCTCTCCATTGAAAAGAAACAGGAGGACTAGCTTCCCCATATGATATGGCTTGAGTATCAGGGCATAGTGGAAAGTCAGGATCGCCTCTATCATCCCCATAAGTGTCCTCTTCATCAGTATCCTCATCACTATACACAGGTTCATCTTTACCAGTTCTAAAACCTGGATCCCTCAAATCCTTTGGTCAAGAAGGATGGTCCACAGGATTAAACTTTTCATACAACATCCCTTCATCACTGACCCATTCTATTCTCTACGGGTTCCAGTTAATCATCATGTATTTGCAAAAGTTTTTGGTGATACAGTAGTTTTCCTTCACAACTACAATCTCTTCTTAAGACCCAACTATTCCCTTTAATTTAAGCATAAAAGATATTAACATAGCAAAGAACAAGGTATTTGTTTTTGACTTGGGCCTAGTCATATCTTCAATTTGTACCATTACCAACATACATAGATTCAATTTGACACTATTCCTAAGAAAATACAACAAAAATATATCATTGAATTTGAGGTTTGCAAAATCTCTACTTCTTGGACTTAACACATGCTGGATAAACATAAACAACAATCTATTTTCACAATCCATTTCTGTAGCAACAATTTTTCTTGATATACCATTTCTAGTGAGTTAAAATAAGGAATAATCATACTCAAATACATCACATGATGGAGGTATAGAATTTGAATAAAAAATGAATATACCATTATGGGGTACCCCCAGACAATCAGCCCATTCCGCTAAAGAAAAAAGAAACAACCTTTCCATTAACAAATGAGAAGACCCGATTCTCATTTTCCAGTTTTTCAAACATGAGAAACTCATAGAAAGACCTAACCAGCTTAGGATAATATGGTCCATTGTTGTTTGTGATGTACATAACACATCCCTTCTCTTCATTCACTCTTATAATTATTTACTTACTGGTCATTAACCATTCCGCGCATAGGACTTTCTCAACTACTATTTTCCTTTTTATGAGATGTGGGTTTGTAGGCTTACATACTTCACTGCCATGACTAGAATATCCTTTGAGTCTCTTGGAATTCGGCTCATCACCCTCTTCACTGACTGTAGGTCTCTACACTTTTTCCATTGTGTGAATCATGAGGCATAGGGTTTGAGAGAAATGAAGGTTTGGGAGCTAAGGTTTGAAGGTAAAGTGTTCGAGGTTGATAGAAATAGGGTTAATACTAATGTTTTATCATTTATGAATCAGGAAATAAATAAATATAATAAATAAAATACAAATGATATAGATTCTGGCAGTAAAAAAAATTTGAACAGCGCAAACTGGCGACAACATATACCGGTGAGGATTCCTAATGGTGAGGTTTACTAACAGTGAGGTATAACAATGAGGTTCAAACCAGTGAGGTTCACTAACAGTGAGGTATAACGGCGGGGTTCTTACAGTGAGGTTCACTAAAAGTGAGGTATAACGGTGAGGTTCTAATAGTGAGGTTTTAACAGTGAGGTATAACGGTGAGGTTCTAATAGTGAGGTCTTAACAGTGGGGTATAATGGTGAGATATCCTTAAACTATTAGGAAATATTCATCATTCCTAATTCAAGTTTGATGTAGTTTAACCTCTCTTAATTTAATGGTTTGGTAAATATATCTGCCAACTGATGTTCAGTACCAATGAATTCAAGAGTTATATCACCTTTTTTATAATGATCTCTCAAAAAGTGATGTCTTACCTCAATGAACTTAGTCCTAGAGTGAGACACAAGATTCTTAGAAATGTTGATTGCACTGGTGTTATCACAGTTTATAGATACATGCCTAAATTGATATCTATATTCCAATAGCGTGTGTTTCATCCACATAATTCATGAACAACAACTACCAAAAGCGATATATTCTGCTTCAGCAGTAGACAATGCAACAGAATTCTGCTTTTTACTACGCCAAGACACTAAAGACTTACCTAGATTATGAAATGTTCCAGAAAATCACTTCTTATCTAACTTTCCACATTCAATGTCAGCATCTGAATAACTTATTAAATTGAATGATTGTCCTTATGGATAGAATAATCCTAAATTAGTAGTATTTTTAAGATATTTGAAATTCATTTCAACAGTAAGCAAGTGTGATTCTTTTGGATTATCTTGAAATCATGCACACATGCACACACTAAACATGATATCTGATTGACTTCTAGTAAGATAAAGTAAACTCCCAATCATACCTCTATAATTGGTCTGATCCACTGATTTCCCAGTTTTATCTGTATCCAATTTACAAGTGGTACTCATAGGTGTATCACTTTCCTTGATACTATCCAAACCAAAAAGTTTTAAAAGATCATTTGTATATTTACTTTGATTTAAAATAATACCATTTTCATTTTGAAATATTATAAATCCATGAAAATACTTGAGTTCTCCCATTAAAATCATTTCAAATTCACTTTGCACACTCTCTGAAAAATCAATACACAAAGCATTTTTAGAAGATCCGAAAAAATATCATCAACATAGATTTGTACTATTAAAACATCTTTAGAAATCCATTTGATAAAAAGTGTAGGATTAGAAATCCCTTTAATAAAACATTTTTAAACAAGAAAATTACTATGTCTATCATACCAATCTCGTGGAGCTTGTTTTAAACCTTATAAGGCTTTTGAAAGTTTGAAAACTCAATTTGGAAAATGAGGATTAGTAAATCCAGGTGGTTGTTCCACAAAAACATCTTCAATTATAAATACATTTAGAAAAGAACATTTAACATCCATTTGATGTAACTTGAAATTCAAATGAGCAGTATAAGTAAGTAGAATCATAATAGCTTTTAACCAAGCTACAGGTGTAATGGTTTCCTTATAGTCTATTCCTTCTTCTTGAATATGTCATTGTTCAACTATTCTTTCTTTGTTTCTAATGATATTTCATAATTCATCAACTTTGTTTCTAAAACCCCATTTAGTGCCTATGGTCAAAGTGTCCTTAGGTCTATCTACTAATTAACAGACTTTGATTCTTTCAAATTGATTTAACTCTTCTTGCATAACCATTACCCAAAATTCATCATTTATAGCATCATTGATATTTTAGGTTCTAACTGTGAATGAAAAGCTTGATATTCAACCTGGTTTCTTATAGAAGCCCTATTCTATGTTCCTCTATCTAAATATCCTACTATAGCATCTATAGGATGGTTTTTATGGGTCCTGGGTGGTCTAGTAAAGGCAGGACTAGAATTTTCTGTTTTATTTCCAGGTTCGGGTTCAACAGAAACAGGTTCTGGTTCATTTACAGGTTCACTGTTTTTGTTATTAAGGTTTAGAATTGACCTATCTTCTTCAATATTTTTAAGAGGGGTCTTAGTTTAATGTGGATCAATTTCATCAAATTTGATGTGTACAGATTCTTCCACACATTTGGTCATTTTATTAAATACTCTATAAGCATTGCTAGATATAGAATAACCCTAAAATATTCTTTCATCGCTTTTGGATGAAAACTTATCATGATTATATTTAGTATTGAGGATAAAGTCTTTGCAACCAAGTAACTAACTTTAGGTTTCCTACTATTCCACAGTTCATAAGGGTTCTTTTTAAGAACATGTCTAATCGAGACTCTATTTATAATATAACAAGTTGTATTTAAAGCTTCTGCCCAAAAGTAAATAGGTAGATTGTATTAACTAAGCATAGTTATTGAAATTTCATGAAGTGTTTTATTTATTCTTTCTACTAAACCATTTTGTTAGGGTGTCCTAAGGGACAAGAAGTTTTGACTATAGACATTATGTGAGCAATAGGTTTCAAAGTCAGGATTTTCAAACTCACGGCCATGATCATATCCAATGGTCTTAATCTTATGTCCTCTAATGTTTTCTACAGACTTGGAGTATTTAATTAAATAGGAACAATCTTAACTTTTGTGAGCAATAAAGTATACACAAGTGTATAAAGAAAATTCTTCTATAAGGACATTGACATAGTGCTTCCCATTTATGCTGGAAACTCAAGATGGTCCAAATAAATCCATGTGAACCAACTCGAGATGTTGAGAAGTTAAAAATTCTTTCATTAATTTGAACAAACGTTATGTTGCTTCCCCTTTTGAAAGGTATTACAATCTATGTCTGTTGGGAATTTTATTTTTGGGTAGGGCTCTAACAAAATTTTTCATAGTCAGTTTACTAAGTGAATAAAAAACGCAGTTTTCTAAGCTTCTGCGCCATAGCCAATATTCATTATGAAAAGCATTTAAACATGTAACCTTTTGTTTGTATAAAGAATTTAAATCCATAGAATATACATTTTCATTTCTTAAAGTAGTAAATACCAAAATATTTTTAGAATCCAATACATTACAAGAATCATTTTCAAATTTAACATTAAAACCATCATCACAAAAATGAGAAATACTTAGCAGGCTGTATTTTAGTCCATGAACAAATAAAACATTAGAAATTAAAATTGAATCATTGATACCAATATGGCATAAGCCGATGATATTTCCTTTTGAATTATCATAAAAGGTGAAATTCCCTCTGTTAACCTTGATTAAACTCTTAAAACATGAGTATTCTCTAGTAATATGTCGTGAACATCCACTTTCTAAGTACCATATCTTCTAACATGAACTCATAAAGTAGGTCTCCTACAAAATAGGTTTAAACATAAAATGATTTTGGTACCCAGATCTTCTAGGGTCCAGACAGGTTAGCAAGTACAACTTTAGGAACACATATTTTTCCTATATGTTTCCCATAGTTAATAGGTTAAAAAGAATTTCAATAATTAATTCTTATTGTATTAGTATAATATGAATATCTGGAAGAAGTTATAAAATTTTTATAACTGGAACTAGTAGAAAACTATCTATTATTTTGAATAAATTTATTTGTAGAAAACTGTCTCTGTCCAGGTAGGTATCCTAAACCAGTAGTATACTTTGGTGCAACTTGTTTTCCAAGAATTATAGATAGAGTATTATTTCCATTGGAGAACTTCTCTAAATCATTTCTTTGTTTCTCATTGGATAATTTCATTTCAATATTCTCCTTTAACAGTTGAGCATTCTTTTCCTTTTTTCTACTAAGATCATATTTAACAGTACTAGTCAAGGCATACTGTTTCATTAATGATTTTTACTTCTCTTTCATCTCATTACAGGTATCTTCTAACATATTACAATATTCAAATAATTCATCTTTAGACATATTATCATAATTACTTGAATCACTTTAATTCCTAGAATGGTAATCATTGTATATAGGGGAATTAAGTGTAACCTTAGTCGTCTCAGTCATGAAACACATGATGGCATGATCCTTTTCTTCAGAATCAGAACCTTCAGATCCACATGAGCAGTCTTTAGAAGCACTCCATGTAGTTTTCATGGATTTCTTGAATTTCTTATCCTTATATTCATACATATTCTTAAATTTTAGTTTTGGACTGTCAGCTCTAACAAGTCCTTTCCTTTTGAATTCATACCGGATAATCTCATCATCTTTATCACCTTTCTTACAATCTATCTTTTAATTACCTCATTGGTCATAATTACCTTTATAATTTGATTTTCTAAAAATTTTCTTTATCATATACAATTTCTTGAATCTACAGGCTATATGAGCCATCTCTTCATCAATATTATAATATGAACCTTCACTTGTTGAGCTTTCGACAGGTATGTGAATTTTTTCCTTGTCCTTGGTCTTTGAGGCAGTAGACTTAAATGCCAATGAATTTTTCTTGGGTTCGTCATCATCTTCTTTGTTCACTTTTAGATCTTATTCATACATCATAAATTTTCCAATCAGTTCGATGACAGGTAGCTTGCCAATATCACATGATTCTACTGTAGAGACAGAGGTTCCTCTCTATTTTTCTGGTAGCCATCTCAATAACCTCATGATTTTCTATTTTGCTAGAATAGCTTTTCCTGATCTCATTGTATTAACTATCTCATTAAACCTGAGATATATATCCGAAATAGATTCACCATATTTCATTTTAAAGTTATCATACTTAATAGTGTGTGTATTTAGTCTCATTTCCTTAACAATGGTTGTTCCCTCTTGAGAAAAACCCAAAGTATCCCAAATTTCATAATCATTCTTACAACCAGATATTCGATTAAATTATTCATCTCCTAAATCACAAGACAAAGAATTAATTGTTTTTCAATTATTATTGTAAGCATATTTTGTAGGTTCATCCCAAGTAGTTCTATCAGTTTCTGGAAACATATACTAAGTCTCTATAGTAGTCCAGATGTCAAATCCCATACTTTCTACATTGATTTTCCTTTTTAGTTTCTATTAGACATAATTGACCCCATTAAAGAAGGGTGGAATATTGGTAACTACACCTTCTAATATATTTTCCATAATAAATATTTTTTAAAAATATGTATAAATATATAAAGATTTAGAATTAACAAAAATTTTGAGATCTTTAAGATACAACTAAACTCACAGTTGAAATTACTTCACATACATAGTGTTTTAAAAAACTTTTATATAACTCCTTTGAAACCAAATGTTTTCAGAGAGAAATACTCAAGAGGGTGGTGAATTGAGTTCCTATTAAAAATTTATGTTTAAAAGATGTGTGATGAAATCCCCCAAATCATAAAACAAGTTAAACTGTAGTGAATTTATAGCAATAGTAAAGGTTAAATTAGTTTCTCAAAGATTGATTAGTTATCAGTTAACATTAATCAGAAGATTAAGTTATCTTTTAAAACTAACCTACTGGTCCACAATAATTATAAACACAAGCTAGTTTAACTAGCAGAGTTACTTTCATATTGTTTTATATTTCAAAGAAGTTAGCAGTGGAATATTGAAAATAGTTTAAACTAAGAAAGACATGCACATTAGTTTTAACCAAGAGGTTTAGTCTCAAGCTAAGACTTAGTCCTATTAAATAGTTTTTATAAAACTTTGATCCACACCCTGGATCGGGGTATACAATAGTACTCAGACTGTCCAAGTCCTCAGACCTCTACCATGGTTCTATGTGGGAAGGCAACAACAACACCACATAGACTGTCCTGGTCCTCAGACCTCTACCACAGTTCTACGTGGGATACACAAAGGTATAAAGAGTTTGGGGTGAGGATATCAGTATCATGTAGTTCATATTAGGATTCAATGTATGAAAGAAGCACACACTGCTCGTAATGTAATAAAAAATGATCACATCAGAGTAACAATATAAATTTGATTTTAGAATACTTTTGTGTGATGTCAATGCTGCTCTGTTCTTTGTTGGATGGAAGCAGATGAAGCTTTGAGTCCTTCTCTAGATGATTCCTGGAAAGCATAGTGTCGTGGTTTTGTTTCTTCACTTCCAATGAAGGTGTTTAGCTTGAGCGTGAGAGAATTCCTTGTAGCACTTGAACTACCTCTTTGAACATCTTTTCTTGATGTGTATGAGTGTTTTTCGAATTCATCGAGTGTTCTTCTCTACATGTAAGTATGTATCTTCTTGTATGTGTCTCGTGTATGTGTATATCTATTTATTTTTTTGTGTATTCTTTAGTACCTCAATATTTCTTATATACCTTGAGCTCCATCAATGTAAATGATTACCCATTTACAGGTACAAGGTACGGTTCCCTGACATGCCAACAACCCATATTAATTAAAAGGAGTTTCATTGAATTAACCAAATATGAACTTTATCATTATAATTAAAATATTGACAAAGTATAGAGTTTGAGTGACTGTGACTGATTAACAGTCACCTTCTATCAGTAGCTCTCTATCGGTAGACTTGTAATGGAAGCTCTTGTAGTAGTAGATGATGTATCAGTCGGTGGATCTTTGTATGGGTGAACTTCTATCAGTGGCTATTCCTTGCTATCAGTAGCTGTTATCATAGGTAGCAATAACTCTCTCTATCAGTAGCTTCCTTTTTCAGTAGCTCCATTATATTAGTAGCTCTACTCCATCGATAGCTCCACTCTATCAGTAAACTCGTATTAGTGAACTTGTATATCAGTGACCTTTTATTTCAGTATACTTAGTCTATTGGTGGACTTGTCTAGCAATGAACTTTTATCAATGAGCTAGACTGTATTAGTGACCTTTTTTATGGTAGGCATGTAACGGTGACCATGTAGTGGAACCTTGTAACTATATGCATATAACGGTGACCTTGTACTCGTAACCATGTGACTGTGATTGTGTAACAGTGACACATATCGGTGGCCTCTATAATGGTAACCTTTGTAACAGTGACCTTGTATATCAGTTAGCTAATCAGTATCAGAGCTAGTCAATATCAGTCAGAATTATAATTGTCTGTGACTTAGGAACATAAATGATTTCAAAGTAACCTTTCAATGCATATTAGTTCCATATTGAATTAATATCAAACTTTATCATTATTAAACATAAATGAACATTGATTAATACATTCCATGATAGTATATGATTATTTTGACATCCACACTAACTATAGAACATAAAAGCATGATTATGAAACAAAATTATTATATAGATATGCATGATTTGAGATTATCAGAACATATCTAATCATATTTTGGATTATAAAAATATGTGATTCCAATAGATATATTTCATCATTTTTCTTTCTTTTAATACAAAAAATAAAAACAAAAATAGTGTTCATGCGTACGTATAGCTTACAGTCTCAATGAATTGTGTATTCCATTGTGTACTTATATATTCTATAGATTATTATAATAAAAATGTACTATATATATATATATGATATTTATATTAGGTTTTAAATTCAATAAATCATGATATAATTATAAGGACCAAGTATATAACAAATTATGAGACATTTGAAAAATAAATCGAACATTACCTGAAGCATAACTTTAACATAGAATTGATAACAAACAGGTAATATAAAGTCAAAAAGAAACCATATATGGAATTATATATAACAACATATTTATTTAAAATATTTATAATAAACTAATATTTTTTATACAGGAGGTTCTTATGAGTATGAATAAATTCAAGACATAAGGTAATAGAATTTCATCTCACTTCTTATATTTGTGAGATACATACCATGTTTACCACTCTTCTCTTTTTTGTGGTGTATAGAATACCGATGAATGTATTATATAAATATTATGACTAAATTTATTTTTATTTACATATCAATTTTATGATATTTATTTCATGGGGATTATGTTTCAAGAGTTACCAAATCCGTAATGTATTTTGGTCTCAATTTTCATTCTTTGATACACATGCCATGTTATACTCATATAATTTTATATGAGGTGTATATACTTTATTTAACATGTTATATCATGGTTATACTTATTTTCATGATTTTTTAAGCATCATTTAATTTTATTTTCTTACATGGTGACTATAGTTCAAAGTTACTAAGTAGTAAGGGTTTATTGGGACAATCTCAAATCTTTTTGAGATTGTTTTTTATTATGATTCCTTTTATGAAATATTATGATTCATATCCCAATAACAGGAATGATGTTTTTTCTCATATGTTTATTCAAGATAAATCCATGTATTGTTATCATTTTTCAATAATTTAAAACATAAGACATTTTAAAAAAAAAATTAACAAAAATATAACCATATTTCTCTCTCCGATCGAAAATTTGTGTATGTTAAAAAACCATGTTTTACAAAATGTTTTCAAATAATCCTTAGAAATAATTTTCAGGAAAAAAGTATTTAAAAAAAATTTGTTTTTAATTGTTTCTTTATATGTCTTAAAAGTTATTTTCAATGAATTGGTTTTCAATACATTTTCATGATTTCATTATAAGTTTTCAAGGTTCTTTAAAAGAAAAATGTTTTTAGAATATTTTGAAGCTTATTTTATATATTTTCAAGGGAAATGGTTTTCAAAATGATTCCAATATTTCTTTATAAACATTCATGTTTATTTTAAAAAATATATCTTTCAAAAGGTTTTATGGCTAAAAATAATCTTCCAAAGAAGAAAAGATATATTACTTAAAGGGAATTTTTAAAATATATTTCCAAGTTATTTTTCATCTAAGAAGACATCTGTTTATGTTACTCAATCCCTTCTAAGAAATGATCCAAATGTTCAATTCAAATTATTTCTAGACTGGTTTAGGTTTTGTTGTAATAATTCTTATGACACTTTCTTCTCTTCCACGGGTTATATTCTTTTGAAACTCGCTTCTTTTGATGGGTTATGCTTTGATGATATGATAATTAAACCCATATCTTTTACATAGGTTATAAAGTTTCAATGATGTCAATTTCATTTCATAGGTTATGATTTGATGTTTATAGAAACAATATATCTTCATTGGTCATGACATGATGAATGTTTTATTGAACAGGTATGTATGATTTCATTATGTGATGTGTGGGACCAATTTATCCCTCAAATACATTGGGTAATGATGGTTGAATCGTGAGTATACATATGATGTGTGAAACTGATTGCATGTTCACAATGGTATGCATAGATCGGGATACATGTCCATAATTTTACATGTGAACCTAATTACATGTTCACAATGTTATGATTAGGCCTTATTATGTGTTCATAATGTTATGTGTGAACCTGATTACATGTTCACAATGTTATGAATGGTCCTGGTTTAATGTACATAGGTTTATGTGTGAACCTAATTACATGTTCATAGTTTTATGTTTAAACCTGATTTCATGTTCACAACAATATGCATGGACCATGTTTCATGTCCATATGTCCATGTGAGGGTCTTATTTCATTTCCTTAACATAATGTGTGAATATATTTATACTTATACACGTTCATGATGTAATATATTGATGTGTATGAAATAATTCTGTAAAGAGCCAGAAATTTCAAGGAAATTTTTTTCTTAATTTCTTTTTGAATTTTACAAGTTTGTGGCTTCTGACGGCACCTGATTTCGAAGCCCGGTGTGCACAGAATCATTTTACGAAGTTTAGCTTGGGTACATTCAGTGAACGAACAAGCGGGTTTTTCTATCTTTTGAACTGATGCTCGGAATCGAAATCTAAGGGCACTGATGAAACCGCAGACCCGGTAATTGCTTAGGAACACCTTTCTGAAGGTGGGTTTTCTCAGGTGGTGTTGTTAAAAAAATTGAGGAATAAAAATATAATCGTTTTATTTTTATTTCTTTACTAGGAGGTTTAAGTGAAATTAAGTGGTGTCACAACTTAATTTCTCTCTACTTTGTGGTTTAACTCCTAGGAGCGGAAGTTAGAGTGGGACCCGTTGGGTTTCTAACCTCCCTTGGGAGAATAAAGGAAAGGTGGGGCCCACACGAGCCCCACCCATTCACATTTTCTATAACTCCTCACCTCCCTCTTTAATTTTGTAAACTCATATTAAATTGATTAACGTACGTGCACCCCCACTTAATTCCAAGTCAACCCTCATTTTTTGTTTGGTTTATTAAACGCCTCATTAATTGTTCAACACACGTTAGTTAATTAATGGATTGTTTTGAATTTTGAAAGAGTTGACATGAGGAATAAAATATGGGAAACCTTATTTTATTTTGGTTGTTTGTTGTGCGAGAAGATTTGGGGAGAAATACTCTAGACTTGAAGAACGTTCTTCCTCATTGAAGAACGTGAAGAACAACGATGAATGTCGATGATCCTCTTCTTCTACCGCGACAAGGGAGAAGTCACCGACCGCGGTGGTCATATCCAATGACAACGTACCTTTCTTCTTCATCTTTGTAACAAGTGAGGAGACATCGTTTCATCCTCGGACGCACCCTGACATCCACGGAATCTACGTCCGACCCCCGCGACGTCGTTCTGCACGACGTTCGACGTGCGGCGTCATCATCTTCCCCCACGATGAACGTGCGCCCCGATGAATCAAAGGATTGGAATTAATTTGTGAATGTTAATGAACTAATGTTTATTTCCTTCTAAAACAAAGAATGCGGATCAACTAAATATTAAGTTGATCCGTGAAATAATATGTTTGCAGGTTGGGAATTCTTGATTTTCGAGGAAAACTTTAGGGGTTTGGTTTTATTCATAACTAATTCTTTGCGTTCTTTATTTAATATTTGGGCCGCCTATTATCATATAAAGGGAGGAGGTCGGACCGACCGAACATGGCCGATCCTCCTCCCCCCTTTGATGTTGTGTTCTTTGCAGCATGAACCAAGGTGGCGCAGTGCAACGTCACCGCGTGAAAACAAGAAAGAACGCAACGAAGAAGTGCGGCGCCATTGCGCGGTGCTGTTGAGGCCAAACGAAACCGCGGCCAGAGTCAGGGCCACGAAGGCAATTCGAAGACTCCGCTGGTTGATCGTTGTGTGCGGATTGACGGACGATGACAAATAGGTCCGCAAAGTAAATTTAAAGACATTGCAGTGAAGAGTCGGTCCCGGGAGGACCACTGGCGAAGACCGCAAGCAAAACGAACCACCAGAGCGCGTCCGGTGGTCCGCGGAAGGGCCTGCCGGCGCGCCTTGCCGGCACGGCGGCGCCCGGTGCTCCTCCAGGAGGGTCCTCCATGGCGGCTGGTGGCGGTCCCGCGGCCGCATGAGACTGAGGAAGACGCAGCGGCCAGCGTCGCGTCGCTAGCAGAGAGCAGCCCCACGCGGGGGCCGCAACTTCAGTCAGGGGGGGGGGGGGGGCAGCGCCCCAATTGCGCGGCCGCTCGGCCAGCGACGAGCATCCCCGGGCTGGGCAACCCAAGCTGGCCAGGGCCGCACCGGCCGGGCCAGGCCATGCCATAATGGGCCGGACCCCTACCCGGTTCGGTCGACCCGGTTCGGGCTGACCAGGGGGGTTGGGCCGGGTCGGACCGGGGCCAGACCCCCTATTTTCTGATCACATTTGGTCTTTTTCCCATATATTGGGCTACAAAACTCTGATCTACGCACCCTAAGTTGCGATGCACTCCTTGGATTGAGACGGTTGTTTCGGTATACTAAACTCAAGGTTTCGGATGAATTTGGGTACAGACCAGTTGGTTCGAACACGAAACCAACCGGGCCCTCGGAGCGGAAACACTCATAACATGAGCTCTAGACGTCCGATTGATGTGTCATCCACTATGATGGATTACTCTTGAGGAGACGGAACTTTCAGTATACTTCACCTGAGGTTTGGACGCAGTTGGATAGTGGTCGGGATGGATTGAACCCGAAATCCAACCAGGCCCCTGGAACGGAATAGCTGATAACTTTCAGACCGGATGTCTGTTTGACAAACCATCAGCGGCGTTGGTGATCACGTTGAGAAATGGTTTTTTTTGAGTATACCCCATGAGAGTTAGGGCTATAGTTGAGATATGGTCGGGTTGGTTTGTACATGAATCCTACGTGGCCCCTGGGATGAAAAGGCTAATAACTCACAGACCGGACTCCCTATTGACGCGCCGTCTGTTGTGTTGAGACCCCTATGACGAGGCGGTCCTTTGAGATACTTCTTCATGGGACTTTATGATACTTGGAGTATCGACTAGTAGGTTGTGGAGCGGACCCTCCGGGAGACGAGCGTATGGAGTACAGAGACTGTGTAGCAGGCAGAGACCTGACGACTGCTTGACCGATTCGACTTGGAGTGAGCCGACTAGCCCAGTGAACGGAGCAATACATTGTTTGGGTGCAGAACCATGGCGGACAGAGCACTACTGTGTTTGGGTGAAGACCTGCGGTACTCGTCCGGAGAGTACCTCTGCTGGCTATTAGGCGGTGTGCACTACTGTGTTTTGGTGGAATACCCTGGTGGGGAGCACTATTGTGTTTGGGTGGCTGAACCGCGGTACTCGACAGGAGGAGTACCTCAACAGTCTTAGTTTAGTGAGTAGTACCTCGGAGTCGTGACAGGATCACTGTACTCTCCAGAGATGGGGCTCTTTAGCAGTTACAATTTTGTTAATGAAAATCCTGGTTTGAGCTGAGTATATGAACTTTGTGTTTACCTCATGATGGAGATGGGTCACTTGATAACTTAGGTATATGTATGGGCATATACCTGGGTAGTGGTTATCCGTTGATTTCATAATATTTGTGTTTCCTCGTGATTGAGATGGGTTACTTGATATCTTAGGTACAAGTATGGGCTTATACTTATGTAAGGGTCATCTATTGAGATTCTGCTTTGTGGTTATCCTTTTTGGATTTAGAGAGACCTTGATGGTCTCGGGGTCCCTACTGAGTATCGTTATATTCACCCCTGCATGGCATATGCCCGCACCTGGTTGTGTTGGTTGCAGATGACAGGAAGCGTTGATAGAAGCCAAGTGTTCGAGGACATGAAGGTACTTGGAGGAGGTTGACGGGAGAGAGCATTGTGGAGGCTATCTGTACCTACCCTTCAGGTAGGATCCGTAGTGGACGATCTAGGTGTTGCGCTATCTGTACCTACCCTTCAGGTAGGATCCGTGGTGGATGATCTAGGAGCTATGCTATCTGTACCTACCCTTCAGGTAAGATCTGAGGTGGACGACCCAGGAGATGCTTCGTCTCTTCCGGCTTCTTGTCTTTTCTGTTGTACTTCCTTTCAGTTGTAGATGTACTTTTCAGTAGGGTTTTGTATTCTGGGCCTTTTACATTTCCGTACATTCTTATGTACTTAGTGTATTACTTCTTCTTGTACTCTGTGGTGTTTTGTTTACTTTTATAAAGGTAATGTCTTCCCAGTTATCAGAATTTATGGCTTTGGTGCTAGTCACCAGCCCCTGGCCTATGGAAGGCGGGCTTGGGGAAATCACGGCACGTGCCCTGAGGACGGGTCGTGACAAATTGGTATCAAAGGAGTCGGTTATACCGTAGAACTTATAACTCTAATATTTTCTTTCTGTGAAGGAATAGTGTTAAGGGTACTGAGTGTGGCTCTCAGTTCAGGGAATCCAGTGTTGGTGCGGGTGGCCGACATATCCATACACCAGGACCCTGACAACTGATTTCTGACTTTGTGCATGAAAACACTGATTGAGTGTGTGTTTCCAAAGGTTTTCCCTTAAAATAGCTCTAACCAGGTCAGCTCACCAGGTATAAATCGTTTGACCGTGTCATGTAAGTTTCTTTCAAGATGCCTTTCCACGGACGATCAGCTAGAGCCTCGAGAGATGTACGTACTGAAAGCATTCCGAGCAACGAGGCTTCGGTACAGGGCCCTCTTCCTGTTGAGGCACCAGTGGAGGCACCATCGGTGCTACCATACGTTGGGCCACTGATGCCACCAGCCCCAGCAGTAGGCGATGCACACCGCTTGATCACGCAGCACATGTTCCTGCACTAGAGGCCACCTAGGTTCTGGGGAGAGACGGACCCACAGGCGGCTGAGGATTGGCTGGAGGCTGTGGAGGGAGTTTTCAGGGTAGTGGGTAAACCATCAGACTTCATGGGGATCTTTGCTGCTAGTCTCCTTCAGGCAGGAGCTGAGAGATAGTGGAGCCACTTATTCGAGTTTTGCGACGGGATGACCTTCACATGGGGAGACTTTGAGACCTTCTTCAGGGTGGAGTTAATACAAGTGGCTCTACACCCCGAGCGTATTCAGGAGCTACTGCCTTTGCCGCATGTTTTTTCATCAGTATTCGAGTCATCTGTAGGCAGTAGACAGATGATGCAAGGGTCTAGGAGGACCAGACCAGTAGTTGGGTGATCTCGGGTTTTAGGATCGGTGGTGTGGGGCACCCGGGGTGGGCTCAGAGCCAGGAGTTCCAAAAACGGATAGTGTTACTCCTGTGGGAGGAAGGGTCACATGGCACGTGACTGTCAGACTCCTTGCATAGTTGATCCACAGGCATTGGAGGAGCCACTGAGACAGAAGCAGCGATAGGTGCTTGAGCAACAACCGAGCAGTGGACAAGGCAGTAGAGCTCCGGAAGCAGGTGGACAGGAGAAGAACTAGTAGATACCTTTTTGTTCATGGTACTTCTTGTTCCATGTTGTTGTTTTTGTTGTTTTTGTGTCTTTCTACTACAAGCTGCAATAATAAATGATACTTATCTTTGTGATGTTTGATTTCTTGTCCTTTTGTTCGGCTGATACTGAGAGGTCCCGGTTTAACCTGTTGACTTGACCCTCACTTTCAGGATTTCTACTGGAGGAGGCCCAGTGACATCACACTGATGCCGACAGTGTGACTCAACCCTTGGAGGCAAGAGTGACGGTTGGATCTCTTGGTAGTAATGTCGAGGCCTTACGATGTCATCCATGGAATGAATTCATCATTCATGTCAGGATTGACTGTATTAGGAAATGGTCATGGTTCATCCTTGGGATGAGACCGAGTTTCTCTTTTCGGCAAAGGAGAAATCTTAGCAGCTCTTACAGATTGTAGGCATAGAATGTGCAGATCATCCGGGAGCGGATGAAGACTGCACAGTGCAGTAAGAAACAAGAAACTAGTGCTAGTCTTAGAGACTTGGGCATTTAAAATGTTTCATGTATAGGAAGAAGAAAGGACAGATGAGTCTGCGAAGCAGCAGATGTGGAGGCGGAGCTAGGAGAGCAGCATGAGGTGGTGTACATTTCAACATGTTACAACCACCCGCCTTTGTTGTCCCCTCCAGGCTCAGGGAGATGGAGGGCATTGGAAGAGAGTAGCTGCATGCAGTCAAGGAGTGTGACCCAATGACTCTAAAAATTATTCAAGGGACAGTCTATGTCCACTACTAGCTACCGTAGTAATAGGCATTGATATGAATCATTCCTTCCATCCACAAATCTTGTCCTAGAACTAGAGTTTCTGTTAAGCCGTAGAATTGACCCTCACCTCTGGAGATACCTTGGGAGCAGACTCGATAATCACACTTACGCCGACAGTGTGGTCTGACCCACGAGGCGAGAGTTTCAGTTGGAATCTCTTGGTGGAAGTGTCGAGGCCTTACACATTTGTCTTGGGATGGATTGGATTCACAGTTCATGTTCATATTGACTATATTAGGAAAAATGTTTGTGGTCTAACTACAACACCGGGATGGGTTTTCCTTGTTCGGAAAAAAGGAAACCTCAGGCAGCACATGATCAACTCATGCATAGGAGTGTATGGCCGATCACTCTTGGGTCGACCAACCTTACCCTCATGGCAGCATGAGTTTTGAGTTTCAATTCTAATCAGGGAGTGGAGGCCTCTAGTGTTCGAGGATGGAGATTGCGTCCTTAAACGGGTCTCACCTGGACATGGTTTACGAAGATGTGGCCGAGGTGACAAGTTATCTCCGAGGTTCAATGGACCTTTCTAGGTCCTCCACGGGGTAGGCGAGGTGGTTTACCGCTTGACCCATCCAAATTAGTTGCACCAGGTGCACGACGACTTCCAAGTATCTCAACTGGGAAGACACGTGCTTGACCCGACGCATATCATCGACCATGGGGAGCTGGACATTGACGATGGGGTAACTTTTTCGGGGTTCCAGTAGAGGTTGAGGATCGATAGGATCAGGTCATATGAGGATGGTCGATTCCTATTGTGCACTTTCGTTAGCATCATGGGAACCTCCAGGAGAGCACATGGGAGCAGAAGTCTGAGATATGTGCTCAGTACCACTTTTGTTTCCCCAGTTTGTGTTAAAGCTTTATGGGGACGTAAAGCTCTGAGGTGGGAGTAATGTAAAGACTTGGAAATTTTAAGGAATTTTTTTTCATAATTTTTTTGAAATTTTATGAGTCTGTGGCGTCTGACAGCACCTGATTCCGAGGCCCGGTGTGCCCAGAATCATTTTCTGATGTTTAGCTCAGGTACGTTTAGTGAACGAACGAGCATGTTTTTCTAACTTTTGAACCGATTATCGGAATCGAAATATGAGGGCACCGATGAAACCGCAGCTCTTGTACTTTCTTAGGAACACCTTTCCGAAAGGTGCCTTTTCTTGGGTGGTGTTGTTAAAAAAAGTGAGGAATAAAAATATAATCGTTTTATTTTTATTTCTTTACTAGGTAGTTTAAGTGAAATTAAGTTGTGCCACAATGTAATTTCTCTCTACTTTGTTGATTAACTCCTAGGAGTGGAGGTTAGAGTGGGACTCGTTTGGTTGCTAACCTCTCATGGGAGAATTAAGGAGAGGTGGAGCCCACACGAGCCCCACCCATTCCCTTTTTCCATAACTCCTCACCTCCCTCTTTGATTTTGTAAACTCATCTTAAATTGAGTAACACACCCGCACCCCCACTTAATTCCAAGTCAACTCTTGTTTTTGTTTGGTTTATTAAATGCCTCATTAATTGGTCAAAAAATGTTAGTTAATTCATGGATTCTTTTGAATTTTGAATGAGTTGACATGAGGAATAAAATAATGGAAACCTTATTTTATTTTGGTGGTTTGTTGTGCGAGAAGATTTGGGGAGAAATTATCTAGACTTGAAGAACGTTCTTCCCCTTTGAAGAACGCGGTGAATAATGAAGAATGCCGACGATCCTCTTCTTCCACCACGACAAGGGAGAAGTTGCCGACCGTGGTGGTCATCACCAATGACAACGTACCTCCCTTCTTTATCTCCGCAACAAGTGAGGAGATGTCACTTCCTCCTCGAAGTCACCCCGACGTCCACAGAATCTATGTCCAACCCCCACGACACCGTTCTCCGTGACGTTCGACGTGTGGCGTCATCGTCTTCCCCTGCGACGAACCCGCGCCCCGATGAATCAAAGGTAGGGAATTAATTTGTGAATGTTAATGAACCAATGTTTATTTCCTTCTAAAAAAAGAATGCTGATCAACTAAATATTATGTTGATCCGTGAAATAATATGTTTGCGGGTTTGGAATTCTTGATTTGCGGGGAAAACCATAGGGGTTTGGTTTTATTCGTAATTAATTCTTTGCGTTCTTCATTTAATATTCGGGCTGCCTGTTATCATTTAACGGGAGGAGGTCAGACCGCCCGAACACGGCCGATCCTCCTCCCCCATTTGATGTTGTGTTCTTTGAGGCATGAATAGAGGTGGCGCGGTGCAATGAAACTGTGAGAAAACGAGAAAGAACGCGATGAACAAGCGTGGTGCTGTTGCGCCGCGCCATTGAGGCCAAACGATACCGCGGCCGGAGTCGGGGTTGCGGAGGCTATTCGAAGACTCCGATGGTTGATTGTTGTGAACAGATTGATGGGCAACGAATAATGGGGCCAAAAATTCAATTTGAAGTCTTCGCAGTGATGAGCCAGTCCCGGGAGGACCACTGGCGAAGATCGCAGGCAAAATGGACCACCGGAGCGCGTCTGGTGGTCCGCGGAAGGTCCTGCCGGCCGCCTGGAGGCGGCGGCGCCCGTTGCGCCGCCAGGAGGGTCCGCCAAAACTTTAGCCGTGCCGGCAGGTGACGGTCCCGTGGCCGTGCCTGTAGGTGGTAGTCCCGCGGCCGCACGGGACCGAGGAAGACGCGACGGCCAGCGCCACGTCTCTGGCAGAGAGCGGCCCCCACGCGGGGGCCGCATCTTCAGTAAGGGGGGGGGGGTAGCGCTCCCTTTGCATGACCGCTCGGTCAGTGCTGAGCTGACCCCGTTCGGCCAGCGCCGAGCCGCCCCAGACCCCGACCTGGTTCGGGTCAACCCGGTCGGGCCGGGTCGGACCGGGCCGAGACCCCCCATTTTCGGACCACTTTCGGTCATTTTCCCATAACATGGGATACAAACCTCTGATCGACGCACCGTTAGTTGCGATGTGATACTTGGATTGAGACGTTCGTTTAGGTATACTACACTTAAGGTTTCGGAGGAATTTGGGTACGGCCGGGTTGGTTCGAACATGAAACCAATAGGGCCCTCGGAGCGGAAACACTCATAAGTTGAGCTCCGGACGTCCGATTGAGGTGTTGTTGACTTTGATGGATTACTCTTGAAGAGACGAAACTTTCAGCATACTTTTCCTGAGTTTTGGACGTAGTTGGATAGTGGCCAGGATGGATTGAACTTGAAATCCAACCGGGCCCCTGGAACGGAAATGCTGATAACATTCAGACCGGACGTCCGTTTTACGAACCGTCAGCGACGTTGGTGATCATGTTGAGAAACAGTCCCTTTGAGTATACCCTATGATAGTTCGCTGTAAATTTGAGATATGGTCGGGTTGGTTCATACATGAAACCAACTGGGCCCCTAGGACGAAAAGGATAATAACTCACAGACCGAACGCCTGATTGACACGCTGCCTATTGTGTTGAGACCCCTATGATGAGGCGGTCCTTTGAGATACTTTTCCTGGGACTTCTTGATACATGAAGTATCGACCAGTACCTCGTGGAGCAGACCCTATCGGTGACGAGTGAACGGAGTACAGAGACCGTGTAGCCGGCTGAGACCTGACGACTGCTTGACCGACTCGACTTGGAGTGAGTCGACAAGCCCCGGGGACGGGGCACTACATTGTTTGGGTGTAGACCCATGGCGAACGGAGCACTACAGTGTTTGGGTGCAGGCTCGCGGTACTCGTCCGGAGAGTACCTCTGTAGGCTATTAGGGGGTGTGCACTACTGTGTTTGGGTGGAATACCCCGGTGGGGAGCACTACTGTGTTTGGGTGGCTGGCCCGTGGTACTCGACAGGAGGAGTACCTCAGTAGTCTTAGGATAGTGAGTAGTACCTCAGAGTCCTGACAGGATCACTATAATCTCCAGAGAAGGGGTTCTTTAGTAGTTACGGGTTCGATAATGAAAATACTGATTTGAGATGAGTCTATGACTTTTTTCTTTACCTCATGATTGAGATGGGTTACTTGATAACTTAAGTATATGTATGGGCATATACCTGGGTAGTGGTTATTTGTTGATTTCGTAATATTTGTGTTTCCTCATTATTGAGATGGGTTACCTGATATCTTAGGTATAAGTATGGGCTTATACTTAATTAAGGGTTATCAATTGATATTATTCTTTGTGGTTATCCTTGTAGGATTTAGAGAGACCTTGAGGGTCTCGGGGTGCCTACTGAGTGTCGTTATACTCATCTCTGCACGGGTTGTGCCCGCACCTCACTGTGTTGGTTGCAGACGACAGGAAGCGTTAATAGAGGCCAAGTGTTTGAGGACTGGATGGTACTCGGAGGAGGTCGACGGGCGAGAGCGTTGTGGAGGCTATATGTACCTACCCTTTAGGTAGGATCCGTGGTGGATGATCCAGGAGCTAGACTATCTATAACTACCCATTAGGTAGGATCCGTGGTGGACGATCCAGGAGCTATGCTATCTGTACCTACCCTTCAGGTAGGATCTGAGGTGGACTACCCAGGATCTGCCTCTTTTCTTCCAGCTGCTTGTATTTTCTGTTGTACTTCCTTTCAGTTGTAGCTGTACTTTTTAGTATGGGTTTTTATTCTTGCCCTTTTACTTTTCAGCACCTTCTTATGTACTTAGTGTATTACTTCTGCTTGTACTATGTGGTGTTTTGTTTACTTTTATGAAGGCAATGCCTTCCTAGTTATCGGGATTTATACCTTTGGTGCTAGTTGCCAGCCCCTAGCCTATAGAAGGCGGGCTTGGGGTAGTCACGGCACGGCCCCCGAGGACGGGTCATGACAAATTCCATGTCTTATTCGTATTTTATGCTTTAATGGATTATGTTTCTGGTTATCTTATGATTTATATCTTATGAACTACTAATATTTATTCCATGATTCGTATTTCTAATCTTTGATATGCATGGTTTGATTTTATAATGACACGGTCATGTTCTCATACACTTTTGTTCATATTATTATTATGAGTTTCTTTTGTTTACCCTTACCGAGCAATCATTCTCACTCCTTCATTATGTTTCCTTTCCCTAGGTTATGAAGAAAGAGTTTTAAATATAATTAATAAGGGGGTATATTTGTGGAAAAATTGGAGATATTTGACTCAGTTAAATTAGTTTTGTTCTAAGATTCCAAAGGCACTAAACAAATATGGTCTTTGGGCATATATTGTTTTAATGTATTAAGTATTCCGTAAAAGTCATGTAATTTATATGTACGTTAAGACTGGTTCATTATAAAGTATGTATTATATAATTATTCCATAATAATAAATTCATCATAAATATCATATATATAATATAAAAATAAAAATTCTATAATTATTCCCAACCTTGAAAGGTGCCAACGGAAGAACGAATGACATTGGTTTGCGACGCGATAGTCCACCGTACACACGAATGGTTATTGCGTATCCCATTTGATAGAATTTTGTGTGAGTGTAGTTTGTAAAATTATCATAACATCATCTCAATATATTTAGCATACTGGGAATATTATATAATCATTGAATAAAAAGAGTTTAGGTGTGGATAAAGAAGTAAAACAAAATTGCTTGTTGAAGGGTGTTACCTCTTATGTGGATAACTCCTTTTGGTTTTCACCAAAGGACATCCTTGGTGGGATATATGCCATAAATTAGGCTTTTAGGATTAAGGGAGGGAAGTTGAATGGATATTTAGATATGATTTGTCTGCTAAAAATGGATTGAGATGTGTAAAGAGAGGGGAATAGGTGGTAACCTTTTATAAGTGGGGAAAAGGAAACATTGGTTATTCTTAATAATATTTGAGTGCTCCCCACATTTTACTTGTCCCTCAAGGTTTAAAAATCAAACATTAAAGATACATAGAGGAGTAATGGTCTAAATATAAACAAAAAATAAAATTTATACAAGTATAAGATCGTTTTTACATCTTATATTCTATGTTTAGTCATTAATTAATCTCATTTTTACCTTAATCACTATAATATATTTTAATTAATTTACCTAATATTTTTTGTGAAAAAAATATTTTAAATTATTATATATTATAAATTATTCTGATTCCAAATATGGAATACATTTTTCAAAACTCTAATAACATAAGTGGTAGAAGTTAATTTAAAATTAATCCAGCATATGAGATTAGACGATGACATTTTAAAGTGAAAAGGTCCGAAAATATGAAATATTTCTATATCCAATTTCAATTTGAAATTTGTTAAAATGACCTAAATTAGATTAATTTAGGTATAATCTATCTAATTATACTTAAATATAAAATTAAAATATAATTTATCTATTTGAATATATTAAAACAAATAGTATTTTTGATTTAAAATTTAGTATTTTTCACTATTCATCCAAAAAATGATGTTTTCCAAAAAAATCCAAAAAATATCATTTTACGCTAATTTTGACACGATGAATTCAAAAATGAATTTTATTTATCAAATTAAATTTCTAATAGTGTCTAAAATTAATATTATTATCACTCACAGAATGACATAAATAATAGTATTTTCAAAATTATAAAGACTTTACCAAATAGTATCTGGTTTATTATCAATACATTTTATTTATATAAAACCATTATAAATCATATTTAAAAAGTTGTTATTACTATTGATATTAATAATTTTAATAGATATGTTATAATATTCTCATTTAAATAATTATATTAATAATATTTTGTTTCAAAGAAAATTAGTATTGTGTGTAACACAACCTAAACCGGTGTTGTGTATATCACAAGATTACCTTGGTGTTTTATGCAATGCAATCCATCAAATAAATTTAATTTACTCTATAGAAAAAATCATAAAAACTTGAGGTGTTTCACATGTATCATACCTCCAATAGCCTAAGACATGTAAACTATCAGCGAGGGCATAAAATTACTCACATGGGAGGAATTACCTTGATAAATCCTAAAAATATAAGATAAGAACTACCAATAAAATCCATATAAGATAAAATAAATCTTGTGTCCCATAATGCATGAAATTTCATACATAAGTCAAAATATCTAAAATAAATACCCAAATACAACTCTGATACTATCTAATCTATAAAAACCAATAGACACCAATAACCACCTTGAAACAACCCATGCCACAAAGTTATGTCTGTTATTTAATTTTGAGTCATTTGTTTGATTTTTTATCTAATTTTGAAGTAATTTTGAGATTTTGGGGTGAAATAAGGTAGATTGAGGAGGATATAGAGATCTAAATTACTATATTATCCTAATATAGGCCGCTAGGTGCCCAGTGGTGGGGTTACATTTACGAATTGGGTGAGGTAGGGTGAAGGTCCCCTAGACTAGTTAGGTGGCAAACAGAGTAGCACTAGGCAGTTGATGAGCCATAGGGTGGTCATTGTGTTCTATCTAGGTAAAAAATATTATCTATTATTGTCTTCTTTAATCTAGGGTAATTCTTAATTTTTTAGTCATATAATGTAAGAATTAATTTAATATTTTATATTCATGGGGGTATGTTTTGTGAAATTTGATAAATATTTGGATCCATAAACTATCCCCTATTCTCATGGATTATTGGATCAGTTAATCCTTTATACAGGATCATATTCATGATTTTTTTTCTTTATTAGCTCTATATTTTTATGTGATTAAAAAATACAACTATTTTTTTTGGAAATTTGAGGATATATTGGTTATTGTATGATTTTAATCCCTGTTATTTTCCCTATAGTTCATTGGATTCTGGATTCCTTAGGTTCATGGAGTTGGTAAGGGTCTGAATTTTATATCTATTTCTTATATTCATTGAGTTAGGTGACCTATAAATCTCTCAGGGTGTTTGTAATGTGTTAATATATTAATTGTGTGATAATTTAGTGATTTAATTATTTTTGTGTGTTTCTTGACTTTTAAATTGTTCTTAGTTTTGAGGAGTGAATTTATTTTTGATTTGTAAGAGATAATCACGAGATAAAATAGTTTCTATCGAATAAAATTACAGTTATGAATGCTTAATGTGAAAAATTTGTAAGATAAAACGACAATTTAATGTGTATACCTAAATTGAATAACAGTTTGGTTATTAAAGATATATAAACAAGGCCCCGAATGTGTGTTGGAAGGATATAATTGATATGTTTAGATATAACCACTACTTAATAAGTTCATAAAAAGGGATTATGAATTTTATATGTTTATGTGATGAATTTTTCAATTCATTTTTATTTAATTAGTGATGTTACTTATATAATAATCATTTTCTTGTATGAAGGTGAAGAGTAAACTAGGGTAATAAAAGTGGAATTTGTTTTTAACTTTAATTTTTTAGTTGACCAAAATAAAACTAATGTTGTAAATATTTTTTTAACATTGGTTATATTAATTGACCCCAAAATATTTATTTCAACTAATATTCAAGACTGTCAACATTTCTTATTTTGATAACCAACATCAAAAGTCACCCATAATGTGAATTATATAAATAACTGAAATTATACTAGATTTTCTATATTGGATATTAAAATAAACAATGTGGAATGTTATTGATTTTTTAAAATATTTTCACATGTATAACTCTCTTGGAACAAAAAATAAGATATAAGAATTAAAAAATTACAATAACCAAATGAAAACAATAAAAAGAGACTCAATGCTCCAAATTATTATCCTTTCTTGGGGTGATTTCATCTGAATTGGAATATTGATTATTAATATTCATTTTATTTTCAAGGATGAACGTGAAAATATTTTTAAAGTTCTATAAGTATATTTTAGGAAAAATCATTAGAATATATACTTGATCCAAAGAAGTCATCTTCATCAAAAAAACAAATCATCAAAAAAATATCTATGATGAAAACAAATCATCAAAAAAACTAAATAATGGTAAAATAGTTATAAATACAATGGATAATTGGTGGAATATATATGCGATGGAATGATGAAGCATTGGAATAAACAAATAGTAGAACAAGAATATATAAATAAAGGGAATAAAATAAATTGGATATATTAGTAAAACAAATCTTGTGAAGTTATAAATTTTTAAACATGGTGATAAAAATATATAAGGTGAATCATGAAAAAAATAATACATCACTAGTGCATGATGTGAAATTTTACTTTTAACATTATTTTTTATACAATTGATGTCAAACCCCTATGTTTCGAGATTAGACATATAACAGCATAATTTAAAACAATTTTTACATTGGTTATTGATATAACTAATGTTAAATCCAACCATTATAGGGGTTTTAACATTGGTTTTATGAATAACCGGCATTTAAGAAATTTTATTGTCACTAATTTTATTATCTACCTTAAAAATCCAATGTTATTTCTATTTTTTCTGCTTGTGTAAGTGTTTCTATCTTAATTTAGAAAGAAACCCTATTATTGGGAGGTTTTTGTATGTGTTTATCTAGTTTTGGGTGCTTTTTTAAAGATGTAAATTACTTATAAATGGGAAAAAATGTTGATTAAATGTTGTAAAAGGTTTTTAATGGACCTTATACTGAAATGTGTGTTATAGAGAAAACAATGGGGGTTCTTGGTGTGTGTTATCTTGCCAATTGTTTTTGTATTTAATCTAGGAATGATTTGTTAAATTCTTTGTGTTCCATTTGAATTGAAAATTGGTTAAAATTTTAAAGAAAAATTTTATTGATTAAAATTGATATATTGTGATGTGGTTGAAATTATTCATGAGATGAATATCAAAAACCTTTTTCCATTACAAAATATTTATTTTTATGGCTACTTTGAGGAAGCATTTGGTGAGCTTAGATGAAATATTCCATGAAATGGAATTGTTGGCCTTGAGAGTTTGGGTATATTATATTCCATGTTATAGAACAATTGGCCATGAGGGTTCAAGAACATATGATTTTATGTGATGGAATATCCTTAAATTGAATAGATATGTTTGTGCATGTGCATGGTTAGCCTTGTGTGAGGCTATGGTTAATGGAAGAGCTATGGGCTTGACTCACTTGATATATAGACACTAATATTTACTAAATAAGTTTTATTTTACTCAAGTCTCATTATTTTCACCTATTAATATAATGATTTACTAAAAATGATAACTATTAATTCATTTTATCTTTACACTATTTTTATATGCCCGTATAATGAATCAATCAAATAGAAGGAGTTATAATGGTTTCTACAGAGTATTATGTTCTCAATTACTATATGTTCACACCCTGTGTACAAATATATTACATGCATGAAATTTTACGTAAAGGAAATAAGCCTTTGTAGCTTGGAGTTGGTGTCTGGTGACACTTCCGAGCTACATTCTTAAGCTTTTGGTTTTGTTTAGAGTGGGTAGTCTGTATTTCTTTTTATGGTCTAACTAGTTTTATTGTTTATATATTTTCAAGTGAGACATGTTATTGAGTATTTTTTGGTATTATGACATTTATGGGAATATAGAGATGTCATATTGAGAATATGTAGTTGGTTTTAATGTACATTTATTTTTTTTAGTTACTTTTTTGAATGGACTAGTTTGATGGACTATCATAGGGTAAAACACACCATAATAAATATTATCAAACTCTCAATGCTAGTCACCAAACTATGATGATTAGGGATCACACTTGTGTCCATGTGATATATCACCTCGATGGCATAGTCATACTTAATTGGAACATTACACACCGTGATCTACTAATGTCTATCCTATTTACCAACCTCATCGTACTAACATGAAAACAGATATGTGTGTTTGTTGGGTTGAACATACAAGTACAATCAATATAATCCTCCCCAAAAGAACTCATGAAAATGTGTAAGAATAATAAAAATGAATCATTTAATAAATAGATAAATTAACTTCTTACTTATACTAGGTTAACTAATTCCCCATCCTCGCTAAGGCTCACTAGCCCAAAATTGTACACAAGTAGATTAATATAATATCAATAAAATATTTAAGATAGTCCCTCTCATCCACTTCCCCACTAAAATATTCATCCTCACACCCCAACAAAATATATCTTGGTGCTCCCATCCCCTAGATATATACATAAAATCATATCCACATATAACATATTTTCAATATATCCATAATATTTTGTCCACATCCACATCATTACCACATATAGAAACCATATCATGGTAGAAAATATTATCATTAAGGTCATAAACTCATGACCTTATCCAACCATGTATTCCTCCACTGAGAACCCTTATCATCATAAACCACATCCTCCATCCTTTACAATATATGTTATATCTACAAGAGAGGAAAATAAAGGGGTAGTAGGCATCCATTCACACCCTTTATAACATATATGATGGCAAAAACATAGGGAACCCAATACCTCATATGGGAATTGGTTCCATTAGCCAACTTGAGTGGTGTGTTTGAAATAAAAAAATATGATGAATACATAACAACACACATACCCAACATAAGTTCATATAACTAGGAAATTACTCTAATACCCTAACCTTCATCATCACACATCAACCTCACTATCACTAATAGACACATCCTAAAAAACTTTAATGCTATAATATATCAAAATATTCATCCCAAAGAATCTTCATCTCATTTAATTATACATATTAACTTTAATATTTTTCAATTATTGACCATTTAATATTTCATCATTAAAACATTTTGTTGTATATTCAATTACCAATTCATTATTTACTATATTAACTTTTAACATCCACATTATATTCATTATTCCATATATAATTCCAACAATTACAATTAAACATAATAATTATCATTTGAACACTATTAATTAATTTTACATTATCTAAAAAATACCATAATAATATAACACACCATTATTCCACCATGATTCCTTGCACTTCTAATTAATAATTGTATTCACTCAATAATTTATTTATTTTAATCAGTTTCAAATATATTCACATCCCTTTACCATTAAACCTTTAATAAACCCATTATCATTCCATACAATCAATAAACATTGATATAACCACACATGAACATATCTATACCATATTAAAAACCACATTATATCATGATAAAATTCACAATATGAATCCTTCCACTTTTAGAACATCAACTATACTATCCTGTAATAACCACACTAATCCACCACCACAACAATAGTAACAATATATGATCACCCATCATAAACAGATCATCACTTATTTCCAAAAACGCCTCAAAATACTTCTCTAGATCTACTATAATCATAGTTTGTAATATAAACTATAGTGATCATAATAACAACAACATAAATTATAACAACATGCAATATTAATCACTATAGTTAAGAACAATAATCTATCACTCTGAAACATGATTCAATTTATGTTAATAAATTCATGTCTTTCTAATCACATATCTGTTCCCATATTTTAATATCTTATTTCCTTTAACATATTTAAGAAATTTTACAATTATAAAATTTATAAATATATCAATAATAATCATGATTTCACAACAATAATCTCATTGATCAATTTATGAATAAATATATAAGTAAACATGTAAAGCACATGTGAATCACATCTCCCATATGATTTTCCTTAAAAAATTGAATTTTCTTTATTATGTTAATTTCAACTATAATCCTAATGAAAACATAGGATTGTTAATTACATATATAACACATGATATATCAATATAGATCTATAATCTTCTACTATAAATGAATCTTTGAAAATCATCATGCAATAATGAGAATGATAATGATAATCATACATCACAAACATTCCAAGAGGAGACTCCACAACCTAGATCCATCATCTCACCTTTAATATTTAGACCTATATCTAAAAAAAATTGAACTAAATCCCCTTTCACGGTTTTATGAGGAATAATAAAAGAATATATTTGAAAAAATATGAAAGGAATAATAAATAAGGGGGAAAAGGAAACTTGGATAAAACATGATCAAACATGAAAATATTGATTATTAGAACTATAATAAAATGACTAAGGAGTACTAAAAATATCCAAAGGTAAACTTGAGTGTGAGAGAGAGAAAAATAATCAATCCAAGGAGAGAGCAAAATGACTAGCTACAATCTGTGTGATCACTGAGAGAGGGGTGGATCAGTGGTCAATTATTATTTTTTATTCTTTAAGAACAACCATAACATTTCTTTAGTGATAATTGAATCTATTGGAAATAAATAAACAATCAAAACCACATGAACATAAGTATTTACATGTTTCACTACTCAATAAGAGTAGCTAGTAATTGGCATGGTTTGGAAATGATCCAAGACAAAAAATATACTAAAATCCTTTTTATCTTACAACATTCATTTAATACCATCACATACATATAATTATAGTCCATTAACACTGATAATATGATATAATAATTTTTCAATAATAAAAAGAAAATTAGAAAACACGCTTCAATATATTTTTATTATGCTTCTTGAATTTTATTTACAGTTTCCTTCTTATATGCTCTTCTTCTTCCTCTTCACTTTATTTCATAGCATCAATAAAGAAATTTTCTATCAATTTCTATGTCAGATCCTATCTATCATATGAACTATATCTAGTACCCTATTTTTAATAACCTATTCATCTAATACCCTCCATTTAAAATCTATCAATATATTATCACTATATTCATATGATATACTTTATTCGGTATCCTTAATATGATATTTATTGATCAAAATGATACTGCATCTAATGCTATAATGTAACAATCTCTCAAGCTCTGGGGTTAGCACAAAACTTATTCAGTAATTCTACTAGTAACAAAAATATGTAAATCACATCCACGATTCACTATCCTTCATTTATACATTCATCATTACCCCAAAAACTTATCTAGAAGTGAAAACTCAAATTTGAATTTCCCACTTCTAAATTTGAATATTCCACTCAAATCATTCTACATCAGACCACCTTTAAACCTCTGAGAAAAAAAGGAGTCAATAATATTTTTAGAAACATTCCTTAAATCTCATCATCAACATTATTCAAACCTTCATAAAATTTTGGATAGATTCGTGATCCTTCCTTTCAAATTATTGATTAATTGAACGTACAACTTAGCATCATCAAATTGAATGACTTTATAAATAATTTATAAATTTCGTCAAGCTTCATATGATATAACATATTAATAATCTATTCTTCTAGTGGTATCATTCATGAACACACTTTATTATGGCTTCATTAGTAATCATATGTATGATAACATATAATCCTTTTTTAATCCATTCAAGTTACTCCATCTGATGGCTCGGTCGAATGATCTCACTTGGGGACTTTTTTTGGAAGAACTTTCTCAAAAAAAATCTATCAGATCCCTATAATATGTAATATCTTGTTTGATGAATCTACACACAATATTTATCTAGTTAACTCTAACTAGAAAAAATTTATCTGATATATCAGTCTTCTAAACTCGATATAGTAATGTTGTAATGAAACCTCTATCTGACAAGCTTAGCTCCACCAAGTCACACCATCTTAATCCTTTTAACCCATTTGTCTATAATCATTGAAGCATTGAAGTAATATTGACATTTTTTACTTTTAATATCTTTTAAACATTTATTTTTTTTAACATTTCCTTCTGATGTAAGTATAAAAACAATATGATAAACATTTAGTGCCACAATCTATCTGATTACCTGTAACTGTTGTAGTCTATCAAATCAACAAAATCTATTAGACACTTTAAATTCATCTTGATCCATTATACTTGTTTAATTCACCTCAATCCATTGGACTCATACTACATTATTCATAATTTTCTTTTCTAGAAAATTAATAAAGAAGGATCAATCATTATCAAGTGATTTATGTGTGGAAAAAAAGAAAATAATTAACGAATCCTTTTTTATTCTCAACACAATTCTTATTAACATAAAAAACCACAAAACCTGTTTTTCTAATCAATATCCTAGTTTTTATTATTTTTAACCAAGGAACATAAATCACTGAATCTTTGAAACTGAAGCAATTGTTCACTATTCAACAATTTTAAGCCTATGTGAGAAAAATCGATGTAGATAAAAAGAATCATTAAACAATAATATGATGTTATATGTAATAAAGTGATTAAAAATTGCTTCCAAATTGTTTAATTTCCACATATTCATAAAAAATATAAAAAAAATCATGTTTCCACTTAAAAAAAACTAGTAAAATAGTTCACACAAGTTGAAATTATAGATTTTCTATTTAAAAAAAACTCCCCCTGAAAATATTCACTCTCAAAATAATTACAGCACAAATCAATGGATAGATTTATGTTACATATTTTCTCCCCCTTTAACAACACTATCCAAAAAAATAGTATACGGGTATGAAACACATACCCTACCATTGAAGATAGTGAGGTTATTCGCCCATAATCAACCACAAATTATGAAACGTTTCCTTCAACAATGAATAAGTGTAGATATCATCTACTTTATCTATTATAAAAAGAAAATCTAGATTTAGTTCACTTATCTTCACATTTTCTTTAATGAAGTGATATTTGATATCATGTTCACTAGATCAGGAATTTTTCAATGGATTCTTAGTGAGATTTATACCACTTTGATTATTAAATCACAAGAGAATGAGAAGCATTACATCAAACAAAAAAAATTCAGTTGTGTTTTTATATATACAAATTATGTTGTATCTTTATTAGCATAAACAAACTCATCATAAGAAGATATTAGATTTACTAAACTCTTATTATTTTTATGAAAAATCACACAGATTTCACTCATAAAAGAATACTCCACTAGATGTGGATCTTTTATTATCAATGCAACCTTCCTAATCTACATCTTTATAACCAAATAGATTATTCTTTCCTATGATTTCATATCTTCACCTAAAATCAGTTGTGCCTTTAATATATCTTAGAATTCTTTTTTACATTCATAAATTGAGACTCCTTTGGAGCACTTAGATACCTAACAAAAAGTGTAATATCAAACACTAGATTTAAACATGAAGTTACAAGATATAATAGGCTTCCAAATAAATTTATAAACTATTTCAGATCGACATCCTTTCATTTACCATGATTTTCCAAAAAAAATCCCACTAAGATGAGTGTGGGAAAATTATTTTAATCTTCCAATCCAAATTTTTTTAGGAGTTCTTTAGAATAATTCTCTTGATAAATTAAAATATACTTTCTCTATTGATATATTTATAAGGAAAGAAATTATTTCATTTATCCGAACATAGACATTTAAACTAAAAAATTTGTTTCTTAAACAATTTTTTCACACATGTCTACATCATTCCTTGTGAATATGTTATCATCAATATAAACAATTACAATGGGGGAAACCACTTGATTTTCCTTCATGTAAAGTTTGATATCAACTCGTCCTTTCCTAAAATTTAACATCTTTAAGAAAGTATATAGTTTATAATACCAAGATCTCAATGACTGTTTCAACCCATAAAAACCTTCTTCAAAATTAAAATATAACTTTCATCTGAAAAAATCAAGAAGACACATGGTTTCTCAATATAAACTTATTCATCCATGTCTCCACTGATAAAAACCAACTTTACATCCATATAGAATATCTTATATCTTTATTGTGTGGTAATAAAAATAAATATTATAATTGTTTCAAGTCTTGATACTAGGGTAAAGGCCTCATCAAAATCAATTCCTTAACCCTATTAGCACCATTTACAAATTGTTCTCTCATTGTTTTTTTATTACATAACCTTTTTCATTCAACTTTGTTTATAAAACACATTTTGTTTCAATCACATTCTTATCTTTTGGTTTTAGTTCAAGTTCCCAACACTCATTCTTCTCAATTAGATTAAAATATCCATTCATGGAATTAATCCATTATTGATGATCTAAAGCTTATTCAACATCTATTAGCTTGAACTGTAAAAATAATTAGTTGTGTGAAATTTTCCTCAATGTTATTTTGGTTTAATCATATTATCCATGATCTCCAATTTTATTTTTGGACAACCGCCTATTTCCTCGGCCTTGGATGAGATAAATTTACATTTCCCTCATCACTTTAAATGGATGAATCAAATTATTCATCCTATATAGCATTTATATCATCACTTATGGTAGAAACGTTTCTTGTTGATTAATATGAATAATTTCAACTTTTCATCCTATAATATATGAGGTTTGATGTGAATCATTTCTATTAAAATGTTCAAGCACATTCACCTCTATAGAATTTACAATATTTCCACTTTTCTTGTTATAACACTTATATATTCTACAATTGTGAGGGAACCCTAGGAAGATACTATCTACACCTATTTTATTGAACTTTCTAATATTCTTCCCTTTAACATTGAAAATGTAGGTTCTGTTAAATACCCCTAAGTATTTTACACATTGGGTCTCTTTGTAATAAATTTCGTATAGAGTCATGTCATAGATTTCCTATAGAAATATAAATTTTTAATGTGAACTACTTCTATAACAGATTTACTCAAAAATAATCGAGAAGTGTCATGTTCAATCAACATAGTTCGAGCCGTATCAGTCAATCTTCAATTCTTTATTTCAGCAACTCCATTCAGTTGGGGTGTTTATGGTGCACTATGTTCATAATGAATTCCATATTTATTAATATAAAATTCAAACTTCCCATTTTTTTACTCAACACCATTATCAGATTCTATTTTCTTTAAAAAATATCCATTTTCATTTTCATCACTTCTCAAAAAACATTAAAACATTTTGAGATCCTATAATTTATTTTTCAAAAATATATTCCATGCAATATTAGAGAAATCATCAATAAATTACTTATCTCTATTTTTCGATAACATTATCATGGTCCCACATATATCAAAATATTTAAGCTCCAAATGACAAGGTGACAGTATCGCAACCCTCTTACGTATTGAGTTTGGATTGTTGCTTTTTTAGAATATCAAACAACACCAACCACTTCTTATTATCATGTCAGGAATTTTACAAATACTTATTCTCTTTTTTAGCTTATTCTTATTACAATATAATGTATGTATAATCATTTTGTTTATTAACTATTTTTCTTCCATCATTCTCAGATAAAATAAAACTTGTACATATCTAACCTGAAAAATATTTACCACAGTTTGTTTCCCTCTTATTACAACATTCCTATCTTCAATCCTTTTAACAACAAAGCCAAAATTTCTAAAGAAAAATTTTTATCCTTCATTAAGAGCTATGAAATGATCAAAATTTTTTGTTATATTCTATCAACAAATAACACGCTTCTGAATTTCAATTTTTCTTTTCTAAGGATATCATGTTCAATGCCCTAGATTATAAGTGTCTATTCACTTCCAAAATTCATTGTTCCTTATTTTTAATATTTTATATTCTTAAAAAAATTGAATCTCTAGTCATATATAAATAACACAGACTATAAAATATCCAATTTCATTCTCCTTTTATATCTTTAAGAGTAGTTTGAGCAACTAAGTCATGTTGTTTACCTTTCTCCTATTTTGAATGAGGATTCTGAGATTTTTTGTATAAAATTTATTAAGATATTATCATTACAAAATATCCTATAATAAAATGTAAAGGATGTTCATAACTTTTAAAAAAAGTTTCTATAGCATCAAATATATTTTTAGTTTTCAAACTGGATTTTTCAGGTTTCCTTCTTTGAGGGGGTTGACTCCCCCTCAAACTCATCCTCAACTACCTCCTAGATTCTTTATATTATTTATCATTAAACCATAACATTTTTCATTTTACAACCAAACACTCAATTCTATTAGAAATATTCAGATAATGCATATTTTCTTCTATAACATGCATTTAATCTTGAACTATGTATATTGGGAAAAATCTATCAAGGTACCAACTCATTGTTTTTGGGGAGATTGTGTTTGTTGAAAAATACAGATGACCATGAATAAATATGGTTGGTGTTTTCGAATCAAATATTTATGGTGGCACAGTTTCCTAGTGTTTTCCAAAGTGTTTCCCTCAAAATCATGAGTTGGTATTATAGAAAAAGTAGGTTTTCCAAAAATTAGTTATAGAAGCAATGTTTGCAGACCGTGAATTGAAGTCTGTAGACCAAAAAGGAGGTACATGGAACATTGAAGGAAAATCGGTAAAGGAATATTGTAAGAACCCAAACCCTAGTTTCCCGGAGCTGCTGCAAAAATATGTTGTTTAATTTTTTTCTTTAAAAATGAAACATAATAATTACACATCATATTACATAACAGAGGGTCATTATCGGTCTAGGTTTTTGATAATTAGATTCAATGATTACATTCCCACAAAATGGAAAAAATCAACTTCATTTTTCTTCCTCCACATAGAAATTTATTGTAGTGATAAATTTACTAAACGTGTAAAAATAAATTAAAATGTACGGTGTGCATTTAAAATACCTAGTAAGGGGTTGTTAAAAAAATTAATAAATTATTTTTAAAACAACTACTTGAAACAAAATACATCCTTTAAAACATTTTCTTAAAAAGAAATACCCTTCTATGGACAAGACTTCATCATTTTCCAATAGTTACAAAAAAAAATTTGGATAAACTCGTGATAAAAATTTTCTATACTTACTAAAAGTTAATAATATAGTGTATTATAAAATATGCACGTATTTGAAAAAAATACATGAAATTCCACTTATATGATAGATAATGGAAACACAAAAATAATCCATAACATACCATGGGTGCATATACTAATTTTCACATGAAATAATACATTTTTAGGGTTTTCACATAAAATAATAGTAATTATCACATAAAACATAAATGTATCCCATGAAATAATGTATAAATTCCCAAATTTTGTTTATATATTAGAAACAAAATATCAATCATTCTTTATAAGTGATTTTCTATATAAGTATGTACATAAATTATAAAACATTTTACCATGTGCATTTGAAATTATAAAACTGATTAACTAAAGCCATATAAATTTACATGATGCAATTATTTATAAACATGGTATTCTGATAGTTGAAAAACAACATGAACAATCTATTACTAGCTTTATATTGAGGTAATGCATAATGTCAGACATTCTGAATCGTATCGCCAATGTATCGGCCTTGACATCTAAAAATGATTAAGGTATAGGCCAAAACCATTTCTGAAAATTGGTATGGGATTGACCAAGTACATATATATTTTTCTCATGATACCTACCTATACATCGAGAAATATCATCGAGGCCTTGGAAAAAAACAACTTAAAATGATTAAGGCCTCGGCCAGAACCCTATCTAAAAATGTTAAAGGCCTTGGCCATGCCTATTTTTATTTTATCCCATGAGACATACCGATGCATCAAGAGGTTTTAGATGTCCTCACCCATCACTTAAAATGTCCAATGAATTCCTCATATGAGTGGGGTTCAATTTGTACATATACCAGGTAAATAACATCACCTAATAATTTCTAACCATTCTTAATAATGAATTGAATGGTATCGATTTAACCCTTCAAACTATTCATAAACGGTTTAATGTAATATCATGAATGAATGATTCCTTACTTGGAATAAATGTAATTATTCATAAATCACAAATAAAAGGATAATGAAAAACACACACCCAAACACACACTCTAAGATACATTTTTCATAGAATAGTATAAATATTTCAATTCTTGAAGAAATGCGTGTGTTTGATAATCTTGAAAATAAACCTTAAAATATATTTGAAACCGTGAGTTTAATATGCACTAAAGGTGTGTTGAGGTTTTTCTTAACGCATGACTATGATTGTATTCATACGTGACATACTTAATTTTTATATAACTTAGTGACACGTTATGTGCATTTTTCTAAAAAATTATGATACGAATTATAACATGTCAATAAAAATTTTGTCCTTATATATATACCCTGAAGAACTTAAGGTTTCCCATATATATACAAATATACATTTATTTTACAGGATATTTATAATACTCTAATTGACATAATAAATTCATATTTAATGAAAAAATATTTAACAAGAGTTATAAAAAATATTGATATGCATAAACATAACCATTTTTAATAAGAACATAAATTCCCTCAAGTATATTTATAAACAAACAATAATTTTACATGCACTTATATTTATATATATAATGTGTAAATATTAACCATCATGAAATTTCACTGTTCATAATTATATTTCTTGATACATACCCTTTGCATAATTATGCAGAATACTGTTTATCCTTCACATGTTTAAAAATTTCATTCATAACCCATATACATTAATTTGTATGTAAAATTGATTCAATGCAAATTCTTGTATTTATTATGTGTGTAATGTCAGGAATAATCCCGGTTATGGCCATATGTCGATAATCATGAATTTCATGCATATAACGTGATTTTTATCTCGTTGAATTTGAAATTGACAACTTTTCATTTCAATATGTATACCTAACTTAAATATGATACTTTCATAATTTCTAAATTATGATTCTTAATTAGGAAGAAATCGTGAACATAAAATTAATTATTAACATAAACATGAATTAAAACGTCTAGAAAGAACTTGAATTCCCATAAAGTCATATATATATATGTATATAAATATATACATATACACATTTATATAAAAATACTTATGGAATTGAAAATAATTTTAACCCATATTTTTGCATTCAAATCATGTAGAAATATAATATGTCTATGTATATGTATATAATTGACATTGAATTTACAACATTCATCATCAGAGAATAAAAAACACATGTTTGAGAAAAACATTGATAAATAAGAATATTCAGTAGTAGAACCAGTATGATATCAAAATATCACATAAAATTTGTTAGATATATACATATAAGTTGTATAATAGTTTTTAAATCAAATATAGAAATAAGAATCCTTATGAATAATTATATTTTTTTAAACAACCCATTATACCAAAACTAATAAAATTTAAACATAAAAACAATACTCTATTATATTATTAATTTTGAAAATAATTAAACCTAATTATATAGATATACATATATATATATGTATATATATATATATGCATAAAAAACCCTTAAAAATAAAATATATATTTTATAAATTGATAAATAAATTAATTTTTTATAATCTAACTAATATCTGTACAATAAAATATATAATCCGCCTAACATTATTAGTTTCTAAAAAACACAATATTGTTAGAACCGATTACATATTCATGGATATGTTTAAATAAGTTTTTATATATGATTAAATCCTTATATATTGGAAATATATTCATCATTTACTAAATTTAAAAATAAAGTTCCAAATTAGAAAAAAAACTATTTCCAAAATCAAAAATCAGATCTGAAAATAAATTTATTAACATCCAGACTCATTTGAAAATCTTAAAATGTAATTTGAAAACTAATAAACATAAACTCAACCTAGAAGAATAAGTTTAATAATAAAAAATACTAAATATCATAATGTATTTGACAAAACCGAGAACCAAAAATTGAATATAAATATATTTACACCCTTACTTGAATCATAAACACACGCGAAAAAACTTCTGCTGGGGCATCATCTTTTCCACGCTAACTAGATGGATAGAAGGTTCGTGAAATTTATTTTTACATTGGTGAAAGAATTTTATATCCATATTTTTCTATCCATACAGCGACACACACAGCATGTAGAGAAATCTGAGTATCAAAGAAAGCAAAAAATTAATTTTATATTCATTCATTTACATAAAGAAGTAGGAAAATGTTGACATAATTGATCTTTCCATGAAATCTTGAAAATAGTAAAATCACACAATTTCTATACTCAGAGCCAAAATTGATAGAAATGATATAAAATAACCAGATAACCACTTTTACATAAAAACATGACTGTAAATTGAATGAATCAAATCACTGCTTGACAAAAAAGAAGAGAAAATAATGATGTGTAGAATAATCACACATTCACTACAAAAAACCCAAAAGAAAATGGTTACAATGAGATTAGATACCTAAACGATTACAAAAACCTACCTCCCACTAGATCTTGAAAACCCGAAGCGAATCCCTAACTACTCAAACACCAACAACTCCATTAGGTTCACTGGTAGACGAACCGTAATCTATAGTCGGAACCCTCAATGGAAGCTGATTTCCACTGTGCTTGACCTATACCGGAATTGAATGAACCTCCCACATGTAGAAACCCCATCTGATTGGCGCTTAACTTCTTACCAGGACATGATATCAGGCTCGCTTGGACCTCTCTTCACTGCACGACTCAAGTGAGTCCTCCCTCTATTCAAAACCTCTATATCTTTTTTAAAATTTTAGTAATATCATTTTTAAAAAAAAATTATATTTCCATTTTTTAATAAGGCTTGTCATTAATTTTAAAAAAACCATTTTATCATTAGCACCACTCATTATTATAATACTATATTATGTATATATATATATAATATTTTTAATCATGGAATTTGCATTTAACTTTTATCTTATCATGATTTCATCTTTCATTTTTGTTTGCAAAGTGGATAATATATTATTATATTATCTTTTATTTTAATAATATATTATTATCAAATTAAATTTCCACAATTTTTCCATTCTCCCTTTTTTATTATGTGGTTTATGTTATTATTATTAATAATAATTTTTAACAACTGAAATCATTTTTTACACACATGGTATTTTTTTCACATGAAATTAAATAAATGAAAAATATCATAGAATATTATATTTATTTCAAATAATATAGCTTTAATATCAATATTTCATTAAAAATTTTACAATATATAATCATACACTAAAATTTATAATATTTTTATAAAATAATATGAGTATTTTTTATGTTTCAAAACTAACAATAATTTAATATATATAGATATATTTTCAAAATTAAAATTTTTTAAAACCATATTAATTATATTATTCATTACATTGTAAGTAACAAATTAATAACATAATTTGTATTAAAATACAAATATAAATAATTAATATACTCTTAACATAATTTAGTATTTTAATATATTTATCAAAATAATTATTATAGTCAATAAATATATACATAGAATTTTACTCATTCAAATTATTAAATAACCATGAAACAAATTTTTTTATTCAAAAAATAATCAAATAAAATTTTAGAGAAAACAATATTGTAATACAATATTTTTTTTAATTTAAAATAAATTTGAAAACTATAAATAATAAGTAGTTTTAACATATAATAAATTTATTTTGGTACTTATTTTTATTTATAATTTTTAAATTAAATTAGATTAAAAATATTATTAGTTTGTTTTAACAATAAATTAATCCATTTAATAAAATATTTATACAATAAAACTATGTATGGAATTTCTGGGTTATCCCATTATTCCCCTCTCAAAAGAATTGGGTCCTCGCAATTTGTTTGTCAGACTAAACACAATTCTAAATTTATATCTTCAATATTAGAAAAAACTAATACTGCTAGAATTCTAGACTCTGCCATTTATATGAAAACGTCTAATCTATAAAGTTAACTAGACCGTTCATCTGATACCAATTGTAAGGACCCAAACCCTAATTGCCTGAAGCCAGTGCTAAAATATTGTGTATTATTTTTTTCATTGAAAATGAAACTGGATAATTGTAAATCATATTACACAATTGAGGATCATTAATAGTCTATGTTTTAGAGAATTAGATTTAATAATTACAATCCCATAAAAAAATTGAAATGTATGGTGATAATTCAAAATTCCCAATAAGGGGTTTCTAAACCAATTAATAGATTTTTTTTAAAAAAATTACTTAAAACAAAATATATACTTTAAAACATTTTCTTAAAAAGAAATACCATTCTCATGACATGTCTTCATCGTTTCCCAAGAGTATCTAAAAACATTTTAAGAGAAACTCATGCTCAAAAATTTCTATACTTACTAAAATTAAAAAATATAATGTATTATAAAATATGAACATATTTGAAAAAACATACATAAAATGAAACTTATATGTATGATAATGGACACACATAAATTATCCATAACATACAAGGGGGTATATACTAATTTGCACATGAAATAATACATGGTTAGGATTTTTAGAAAAAAAAACAATAGCAATTATCACTTAACACATGAATATATCCCATGAAATAATAGATAAATTTTTTACTTTTGTTTATAGATTAGAAAAAATATCAATCCTTATTTATCAATTATTTTATATATAATTATATACATAAATTATAAAACATTATACCTTGTGAATTTGAAATTATAAAACTGAATAACTAAAACCATATAAATGCACATAATGTAAGGATTATTAAACATGGTATTCTACTAGTTGAAAAACCACATGATCTATTAGTTACTAGATTCATATTGAAGGAATACATAATTTCATACATTCTGAATAATACCACCAAGGCCTCAACCATGACATCTAAAAATGATTAAGGCCTTTGCCAAATCCATATCATAAAATGGGTAGGGCCTCAACCAAGTCCATATCTATTTGTCTCATGAAACCTATCGATTCATCGGGAAATAAAATTGAGGCCTTGGCCAATACATCTGAAAAATGATTATGTCCTCGGCCAAATTCATACCTGAAAATGGGCAAGGCCTCAACCAATTCCATATCAATTTTATCCCATTAGTCGTACCGATACATTGAGAGGCTATAGCAGGTCTCACCCATCACATAATATGTCCAATGAATTCCTCATATGAGTGGGATTCAATGTATACATATTCCAGGTAAATAACATTACATAAATTTTATTAACCATTCTTAGCAGTTAATTGAATGATATCAAGTTAAGCCATCATACTATTCATAAACTATTTAATGTAATATCATGAATGAATAATTCCCCACATGGAATAATTGTCTTTATTCATAAATCACAAATAAAAGGATAATTAAAAAAACACACACACTCTCTCTAAGTTACATTTTTTGCATAAACGTATAAACATCTCAATTCATGAAGAAATCCATGTGTTTCATATTCTCTAAAGTAAACCTTAAGTTAATTTAAAAGCAATATTTTATTATGAATGAAAGGTGTGTTTAGGTTTTTCTTAATGCATGAAAATTATTTTATGCATATGTGGTAGCCTTAATTTTAATATAACTTAGTGACATGTTATGCCCATTTTTCTTAAACATGACGATAAGAATTATAACATGTCAATAAACATTTTTTCCTTATATATATACCATGAAGAACATAAGGTTTACCATAAATGTAAATATATACATTTATATACACATTTATGTGACATGATATTTATAATACTCTAATTCGCAAAAAAATTCATATTTAATGAAAAAATATTTAACAAGAGTTATAACATAGATTGATATACATAAAAATTACCATTTTTCATAAGAACATAAATTCTCTCATGTATTTATATAAGAAAACATTAATTTCACATGCACTCATATTTATATATAAAATGTGTAAATATTAACCATCATAAAAAATCACTTTTTCAGAATTATATTTCTTGATATCTACCCTTTGCATAATTATATGGAATAATATTTGTCATTCACGTATTTAAACATTTCAGTTAGAATCCATAAACATCCATTTGAAGGTGAAATTCATTCAATGCACATGCTTGTATGTATTATGTGCATAATGTCACAAGTAATCTCGGTTATGTCCATATGTCAATAGTCCAGAATGTCATGCATATAATGCGATTTTCATCTCATAAAATTTGAAATTTCCAACATTTAATTTCAATACATATACATAACTTAAATATGACACTTTCATAATTTCCAAATGATTATTATTATTTAAGAATAAATCTTTAACTAAAGATTAACTATTAACATATTAATGAATTAAAAAATTTAGTAAGAACATGAATTCCCACAATAGTCAAATATACATATGTGTGTGTGTGTCTACATATACAACTATATATAAATATCCTTATGGAATTGAAAATATTTTTACCCCATATATTTGAATTCAAATCATTTAGAAATTTAATATTTCAATGTATATGTATATATATAATTGACATAGAATTTATAACATTCATCATCACAGAATAAAAAACACATGATTGAGAAAAAGATCTATAAATAATAATATTCATTGGAAGAACTAATATTATATCAAACATAAACTTTGTCAGAAACATACTTATTTGTTGAATAATAGTTTTGAAATCATACGTAGAAATAATAATCCCTAAGAATAATTATATTTTCTTGTGCAACATCCCATTATACCAAAATGAATTAAATTTAAACATAACAACTATACTCTCTTACATTATTAGGTCTAAAAATAATGAAACCGAATTATAAAGATATACATATATATGTATATATACATATATGTATATGTATAAAACACACATAAAAATAAAAACATAAATTTTATAACTTGATAAATAAATTAACTATTTATAATCTAAATAAAATCTTTACAATAAACTATATAACCACTCTTACATTATTAGTACCAAAAAAACATGCTATAGTTAAAACTGATTAAATATTCATGCATATGTTTAAATTAGTGTTTATAATGGGTATAAGTAATTATATATTGGAAATAAATTCATCCTTTATAAAATTTAAAAATAAAGAACCAAATTCCAAAGAAAATAAACATTAATACACTCTTTCCAAAATCAAGAATCAAATTTGAAAATAAAATTTTTAACACCCAAAATCATTTAAAAATCAAGAATTATAAGTTTAACACTAATAAACATAAACACATCGTGTAATAATAAGATTAATCATAATAATAAATATTAAATCCCTTATTGGATTTGATAAAATCGAGAATCAAAAACTAAATATAAATTTATTTACACCATTAACTGAAATGAAAACACAAGCAACAAAACTTCTTCTACTGCATCATATTTTTCACACTAACCAAACAAACAAAAGGATCGTGAATTATATTTTCACGCTAATGAAAGGCTTTTATAGCCATATTTTTCTAAGTGTACAGTGACACACACAGTTTGCAGAGTAATCTAAGTATCAAAGAAAGCATCAAATAAATTTTATATTCATTCAATTACATAAATAAGTAGGAAAACATTTACATAATCAAGCTTTTCATGGAATATTATAGACAACAGAATCACACAATTTCTATACTCATAGAATTTCAAAACAACCAGAATTGACAACAACGATATAAAATAACCGGATCACCAATTGTAGATAATAATCAAAACTATAAATTGATGGAATTGAATCACATTACAATGATAAATAAGAGGAGATTCTGATTGATATAATAATCACACATTAATGACAAAACAAACCTCGGTAAAAGTGTTACATCATGATTTGACCTCTAACTGAAAACAAAAACCTACCTCACACTAGATCTAGAAAACCCGAAACGTAACCCTAACTAATTGGAACACTAAGGAAACCACCAGGGTCATCGGTGGACGAACCCTAAACAATGGTCGTAACCCTCAAAGGTTTCTGATTTCCACCGTGCTTGACCTATACTGGATTTCATCGAACCTCCCACACACTGAAACCCCATATAACCAGCACTAAACTCTTTACCGGGACCTAAGTTTGAGCTTGCTCGGACCTCTCTTCACTACGCGACTCACGTGAGTCCTCCCCTATTCCCAACATATCTATCTTTTTTAAAATTTTATTTCTATCATTTAAAAAAATTATATTTCTCTTTTTAATCAAACTTGTGATTTATTTTTTTTAAATTTATTTTATCATTATCACCCCTCATTATTATAATAATATTATATATATCTATAATATCTGTAATCATTGCTTTTGAATTTAACTTTTATCTTATCACGTTTTCTTCTTCCATTAGTGTTTTTCAAGTGGATAGTATATTGTTATATATTATTTTATTATAATAATATATTATTATAAAATTAACTTTCCACATTTTTCCCTTTTTCCATTTTTTATTATGTGGTTTATGTTATTATTGTTATTATTATTATTTAACAATTCAAATAATTTTTTACTCACATCACATTTTATAACACATGAAATTAAAAAATGAAAATATTATTGAATATTATATTTATTTCAAATAATATATCATTAATATAAATATTTCATTAAAATAGTTATAATATATAATCATACATTAAAATTTATATGAAATTTATAAAATAATCTAATTATTATTTATATTTCAAAACTAATAATAATTTCATATATATATATATATATTTTTGAAACTAAAATTTTATAAAACCATATTAATTTAATTATTCATTATGTCATAGAAAATAAATTAATAACATAATTTGTATTAAAATACAAATTTAAATAGTTAATATAATATTAACATTATTTATATTTATAATATATTTATCAATATAATTATTATAGTCAATACATATATATACATAGAGATGTACCCATTCAAAATATTAAATAACCTTTGAAATAATTTTTTTATTCAAATAATAATCAAATAAACTTTAAAAATAACAATAATTTAACAAAATATTTGTTTTTAATTAAAAATAAATTTTAAACTATAAATAATAAGTACAATTAACATAAAATCAAATCAATAAAAATACTTATTTTTTAGTTTTTATTTTTAATGGAAATTGGCATAAAATATTATTACCTTGTTTTAAATATAAATTAATCCATTTAATATAATATTTATACCATAAAAATAAGTATGGAATTCCTTGGTGGTTACAAATATTTCCATATAGTAGTGCTATGCAGATCGTGAAGCGTGCAATGCGGTCTGCATAGAGAAATAAGTTTGTGGGAGGTCTGTAGTTCATGGGAGGTTATCTATTTTTGGGATTCTCATCATTTATAGTGAATTGATTGTGATTATAGATTTTGAAAAGGGTTTTTTTGCAGATTAAATCAACCACCACAAAGGATAATACCTTTATGGGGACCGCATAAGCAATTCGCAGTGAAGGTTTTACCGCATCAAAGTTTTGAGTAATTTAGATTAGTCGGTTTTTGGATATATTTACCTATATAATGACCTCTAATGATATCATTCAGTAGAACAAATTTCACTATAAAATTCCATATCTCTATAAAGAATTCGGGGAAGTCCAAAGTAGCTCACGTGGAAGAATTCGTCGAAGGAAAAGAGTTTCGTGAAGGAGAAATTCTGCAAAAGAGAAAGTTATCAAAAATATTTAACCAAAGGGGTTCGAATGGTTTGATAGCTCATGAATAAAAACAATCCACGATGTATTAGTGGTTTGTGGAGGTTTCATCCATTTGTGAACAAGAGTCGGTCCGAGAATAAATGTTTGTCAATGAAGCACTCCCTCAACAAAGTGCATGAATGTTTGTGGAGGAAGCAACACAGTTGTTTTAGGACGAAGGACAATTCGTGGTGAGTAAATTAAAGTTAGTGAATGGACTAAAAAAACTCATTAATGTAATTTACACAAACTAATAGTACACAGAAAATAAGGACTTCAAAAGAGCATCTACTTATAGTTGAGTATGAATTAATTATTGATAATAAACGGACATATAAGTCCATAAAATATGTTTGGAACATTTCTAGAGAAGTGATAAATGTAACAGGAAAAAGGTGATCATTTCCACCAACAGTGAGCCATCGAAAGAGGGTTACAGAGTAACCCTTGATAATACAGTGACCTGACCCTAAATATTATAAAGGTAGTGAATCTGGTCATAGAAGTGATCTAACAAAAACCCTGTAATTTGGTATTGATCCTTAATAGATTTGTTACATCATCACATTACCATTGTAAGCTCCATGGACATAGTCTACTGAGGGTGAACTAACTAAAATTGTTTTCTCTTATGAATGATTTCATTTATGTCCATACATTGATACGAGAATGAAAGAGAAGAGTGTATTGTTTAACAATGAAATAAGATCCAAAGAGATAGTTTTTTTAATCGAGTATACCCTAATTCACCCCTATCATGGAATTTAACCTAGTGTGATAACAATTTTTATCGGAGCTTAAGGTTGAAATCTAGTGGTTCACTCTCAGTTGAGGAAATGGATGTTGTTAATAACAATGGTAATTAGATATTTGAGAGAAATAATTTTCAGCTATGGAGGAATAGAATGCAACACTTATTTCGGTCATTGGTAATGGATCTTTATATTAATGGAATCAATGATTTAGGTTGATCCCTATCCATTGAAATATATACAAAGGTGATTTAATGTAATATATCTCATTCTATGTGGAAAAAGTTTCTAAATATTTATGAGGGATACTCAAAAGTGAGATAAGAAAAACTAAAAGTTCTATGGAATAAGTATGAGGATTAGATAATGCACCCTAATGAATCTATTGATGCATTCATTGACTAGGTGAATTCTATTATGGAGGACATGCATAGTCTTTGAGAAATTATTGAAGATATAAATATTGTTAATTGAATCCTGAGAAAAATATAACCTCATTTTAATCCTAATGTTTTTGTATTGGAAGATAAAGATCTAAAGGAGATGACATTAGATATCTTGCATGGTGCTCTTGTCACGTACAAGTTGAAAAATGATGATAGTGATGTTGACTAAAATGGAAATTCCCAAAAATTGGAATTCAAGGCCTTGAAAAATCTTGCTAGTAAATATTTTCAAGAGGAAGAAAATGTAGATGATTTCATGTCATTTTTCTATTCAAATATGCAAAGTGGAAGAGTAAATTTCAAATGGAAACTTCCACTTTCATTCTTTTGATGTGGAAGGATTGGACATCTTGCTACAGATTACCCTAAAAAGTTTCAAGATGATGATGAAGATAATGATAAAATTACCATGATGAAGTTTTCATAGAATATCAAAGGATGGAGGAGTACTACGATTTTTTTTCAAAAAGAAGAAAATTATTTCAAAACAAGATGACAATTCTGAAGAATCTGAGGTAGAATAATTGGAAGACTACACGAATTATAAAGTAGATGATTTGGTGGGAGTTGTCAAAAATTCCCAAAAAAGGGATGATAGTGACAATGATGAAGTAAAAGTCAAAGAATGAGTTGATATTCATGTCGAATTATAAGATTCAATTGAATAAATAGATGTTTGGAGAGCCAAAACAAATAAAGCCAACATGGTGGTTAACAATGAAAAAATTTATATGCAACAATATAGGCTCATATTGAAAGACTCAAATATTCAATTCTTATGAACTCAGTAAAGGTTATTGTTTACAAACTCAAAATTGAAGAAGAAAATAGATATGTCGATAGTTTGACTAATACTAGAAAATATAAAATCATATATATCAAGGAAATTAAAGATAAAGATGTCGGTATGAAATGTAAAATGGTTGGTTATAATGATATAGCTGGTATGAGACTTGATCTCAAATAGAATGTAGTAATGGTTGAAGTTATACCACAAGATCCCACTCTGAGGTTGATGATTGATTTGGGTAAGAATCAGAATTAGATGATTCAACAAACCCAATGGAGAACCATAAGTGCAGTACTGCCACACCTGAATGAACCCCGCATGAGATGTTATTGTTGTGGAAATATGGGACACTAACAACATGTTTATTCCATAACCAAGAGGTAACGAAGTAAACAAGACCAATAGAGTAATCCATACAGATTTAAATATTCTAGAACATCAATTAATGTTCATTATTTTAGGTGTAGAGGATTCGATCATACAGAAAGATATTTATCATAAATAATGTAGAGAAATGTGATGAAGAATAATGAATGTGGTATTAAAAAGAAATTAAATGTATCATCAAATGAGATAAAAATGAGAAATCGGTTTGCATCACTATAAGATGAATCTGGTCAATCATAAATCTAAGAAGATCCATATTATCAATTTGTGCTGGGTATGAATTCAAAAAAAAAGGTCCAAAAGAAATTTTTTTGAATTAGAAATGGTAGTATAAATTGCTTTCAAAGCATCCTATTTTACTAAAATATGGATCATTGATAGTGGATGCACCTCACATATGATATGAAATAAGGAACTAGTGAAAGGAATTAGATACAATAAGAAATGTATTGTGAGGTCTAGAAAGGATGAAGTCTTGAAGATTATTGTCTTAAGAAAAAGCAGAGTTTGGGGGAAAAGACATGAGATGTGTTGGTATCTTGGTTGTTGAAGGTCTCAGTCACAATATACTAAGTATAAGTCAAATATGTTATTGAAAAAAATCCATAATCTTTTCAAATAAATTATTTGTCCTTAAGGAAAAATATGGTGCAGTTCGTTTGTAGGTAAATTGTATGAAAGGGAATCTATACCTTGTGAGTAGACAAGAAGATATGTGATTTGTGTCTAAGAAAGAAGAAAACAAGTTATGGAATAAATGTCTTAGTCACTTGAACCAATCATCCTTGTATAAACTAGTGAAATGTGATGCTGCTCGGGACCTTCCTAGGTTATCATGTGATCATACTCATACATGAGATGATTTACAACAAGGGAATATCATTCGAAAGACATATAAGGAAAAAGAGAAAAGTTCAACAAAATTTATTTATTTGGTGCATATTGATTTGTACGGACCTATTTCACCAAGTGTTATTGATGGGAGGATATATTATGTTTTCTTCAGTGATGATTTTAGCATAATGGCTTGGGTTTCAATCATCACCAAAAAATATGAGGTGTTTAATTTCATAAAAACTTATTGACGGGAAGTTGAAAATATATTTGGTCACACAATGTAGAATATCTGAATAGATAATGGAATAGAGTTCACAAATATCCAAGTAGATTATTATATTGAGAAAAATGGGATAAAGGGCCAAGTTTTAGAAGAATAACACTACATAAAAATGAAGCAGTTTAGAAAAGAAATTAAATTATCAACAATATTTATAAAAAATGATCATTGAGAAATACCATCCAAATAATTTTTGGAAAGAAGTTGTGATGACATCAGCCTACAAATAAAATAGAGCATTTATATGTCTGAAAGAAGAGAAGACTCCATATGAGCTATGGTATGGAAAGAAGCTGACGTCATAGTAATTTCATGTTTTTAGAAGTAAGTGTTTCATTATCAATAAAGAGAAACATGGTAAGTGTGAATCCCATAGAGATGAAGGGATATTTATTGGATACTCAAAGAAAATAAAATTAGTTTAATGCTTCAACAAGCAGCTTGTAAATGTAGTTGAATGAAATGGTGGTATTATAGTAAATAATGATCATAATCTCTAGAAAATACATGATCAATATTAAGAGAATGGTGATGAAGAGATAAAAAGATCAGGGGATGTTCTAGTTTAATAGGTTGATTCAAAAGAATAATTTGATAATAAAAATGATGAGAACAACCCAATATCTATAAAAAGATTGAAGAGAAGAGTAAAAATTGATAGACAAAACATAATTGGTAATCCGATAGAACCAATGCAGATATGAGGGATGAAGATTCTACAATAAGAATCGTTCTTCTCACAAGTAGAACCTAAATGTTTTGAGGATATAGCTAGAAATGACAACTGAGTCCAAGATATGAATGAAGATCTTGACCAAATAGAGAAGAATCAATCATGGGATATTGTTTCAAGCCTAAAAGATAAGAATTTCATCCGGACAAAATGGTTCTTTCGCAATAATATGAATGAATATGGCATAGTGTTTCAAAACAAATCATGACTAGTGCACAAAGGGTACTCCCCGATATAGGGTATCGATGTTTATGAAACATTTTCACATATTGACAGGATAGAGACAATCAGATTATTCTTGGCCATAGTAGTGAAAATAAGGTTCAATGCTTTATTGATGGATGTAAAGTCGTCATTTCTTAATGGGGTTCTCAATGAGGAAGTTTATACTGAGAAACCATATGGTTTTCTAATTCATGAATATGATAATAGAGGATGTTAGTTGAAAAAGGTGTTATATGGGTTGATGTAAGAACAAAGAGCATGGTATTCAAGGATAGATCAGTTTTTTAAGAAGATTGGTTTTCAGTGTGGAGGAGTTGATTACAATCTCTATGTCAACAATGAAAGTAATAAAAGGATTATTGTGTTGGTATATATCGATGAAATAATATTTAGTGGATCTCATGAATCACAGTGTACTCAATTTGAAGAATTCCTGAAAACAAAATTCAAAATGTTAATGAGTGGTGAACGTACATTTTTCCCTGGTTTACAGGTGACTCAAGTAAAGAATGGCATATTTATCTCTTAATATAAATATTCCCAGGAAGTTTTGAGAAGATTTGGAATAGATTATTCCAATGAGATGAATACTATGGTGGCTACCTAGATGAAACTATCACAGGATAATGAAGGAAATGTAGTTAATATAAAATAATATAGGGGCATAATTAGCAGTATATTATACATGATGGTGACAAGACCAGATATTGTCTTTTCCACATGTCAAGCAGCACGATATCAAATAAAATGAAATAAAAGTCACTTGGTTGCATTGAAAATAATACTTTGGTATATCGAAGGTGCAATGGATTTTCATTTATTATATAATGAAAAATATCATTAAGAGTTATTGGGATATACATATGCATATTAGGTTGGTTCAACAGATGATAGAAAACAAACATCAGGTGGTGCATTCTAACTTGGTGGATTTTTTATTTTTTGGCTTAGCAGGAAATGGGATTGCATTTTGTTGAGCACCGCAGAAAATGAATATATTGTCTCTACTCAGGTGTGCATGTAGTTATTATGGATGAAGTAGTATCTTGATAATATGGGAGTTGAAGTGAAATATGTTATCATATTCCATTGAGATAATTCATGTGCTATAAATCTTAGTAAAAATCTAGTCCATCACTCATGGACAAAGGACATTGAAAACATGTATCATTTTATTAAGGAGAAGGTGGAGTATGGTATTGCAAAATTAGAGTATGTACCTACAAAACTATAGTTTGCAGACATTCTTATAAAGGCCTTAGCCGAATAAGCATTAAAAGGCATCGTCTGTATTTGGGAGTTCATTCGACTCCCTGCACTTAAAAAAGTGTGGATGTGGGCCCCCCTACACTGAGGTATGATGTCTTTTTCCCTAATATGATTATATGTGTTCATTACCCTATTCCATACCACAATGTAGTAACCTTCAGGTTCATTGAAAAAGGGGAAAAATTGTGACTATGAAAGAGAATAAAATGTATTAATCAAGATAGGAGGAGAAAATGATATGGTGAGCTGTGAAGTATGAGGAGATTTAAATCTCGTGATGCTAAAGGTGATCAATCAAAGGTTATATATCACAATAGATGAGGTTTATGATGAAATTAGTTGAGTGGTTTTTTAATGAAGTGATTCTTTGATGAACATTGCATTATACGATTTTTTCTCACACCATGCATGAATCATGTTGTCTTAGAGCATGTGTTTGAGTAAATATTTGATCACTATATGAATTTTCAAAAAGATAATAGAAGTAGAAGATGGAAGAATCTTTAATGTGGTATCAAAATATGAAGAGTTGTAAAAAATCCCAAAGGGGTAGATTGTTGGGGGGAAATCCCTCAAGGTGTCGTCTTTGTGTTTTTGGGGAGATTGTGTTTGTTGAAAAATCCAGATGACCATGAATCGTTATGGTTGGTGTTGTCGAAGTAGATGTTTAAGGTGGCTTATATTCTTAGTGTTTTCCATAGTTGGGGGCCTCAAAATGGAGAGTTAATTTTATAAAAAATAATGTTTTTCCATAAAGGATCTCATAAAATACATTTCACGGACTGTGAAGCACAATTCACAGACTACAGGGGAGGTATATGGAAAATAAAAGGAAAATTGATAAAGGAATATTTTTGCATAGCAGCATTATGCGGACCACGAAGCGCACCACACAGACCGCATATCAAAATCGGTTTTCTAGAGGTGTATATTTAGAGGGAGTCTAACTACTCACGAAACACTCATCATTTTTTTGTTAAGAGGTGATGATTATGGCTACTACAACAGTTTTTTGTTTTTAGATGACATCGACTGCTGAAAAATATGATGCTTCTATACAGACCATAGAAGTAGTTCGCGGTGATGGTTGTACTGCATCAAATTTTTTGGTATTTTATATTATCGGGTTTTTAGAATCTATTTGCCTATATAAATATCCCCAATCAGATCATTAATTAGATAAAAGTTTATTATAAAATATCATTGTTAATGTAATAATTCAGCGATGTCTAAAGCAGTTTATGATTAATAATTCCATGAAGGATAAGAGTTTCAGGGGTTTGGAATTCTATGAAAGAGAATATTTGTGAAAAAAGTTTTCAAAATGGGTTTGAAGGGTTTAATAGATCATAGAGAAAAAGGATCTGAGAAGCATCAGTGGTTTGTAGAGGAGTCAACCATCTGTGTAGCAGAGGTAGTCTCAGAAGGAAATGTTATCCATGAAGAACTCACTCCATGCGGTGTAAGCCAGTTCACAGAGGAAGAAAGGTTGTTCATGAAGGAAGAAGGAATGTTCACGGTGAGTACAAAGAAGTTCACAAAGGGAATAAAACAGTTTTTGAAAGAATTTTTTTCAAACTAACAGTATGAAAAAAATATGCTCATCAAGAGGACATCTACCATTAGATGAGGATGCATTCATTATTTATAATTAAGGGACCTACAATTCCATAAACTATGTGTGTATCATTTCTATATCAATGATAAAATTAATAGGAAGATTTTGATCCTTTCCACCTATAATGATCCATGGAAATAGAGTTTGTAAATGACCATTAGGAAAGAAGTGAGCAGACCCTAAACATTGTCAAGGCAGTGATCCTAGGAATATAAGTGATCTAGCCTCAACCTTGTAATTTGGTACTGAGCCATTGTGGATTTGGTATATCGGCACATTGTCATTGTGTTCTCCTTAGACGTAGCCCGGTGAGGGTGAACAAAGTAAAATTATTGTGTCTCATGCATGATTTCTTTTATAAACATGTATTTCCAAAGGAAAGAGAGATAATATTTTTTTGATTATGAATAAAAGAAGATCTAAAGGAGCAGTTTTTTAAACTATTATACCATGATTCTCCTCCTCCCCTCAGGGTATTTAAACATTTTGTGAACCAATGTTTTGGTGGCCTAATAACATATTCTTATTCTTCTTAGATTTCTTCTTAGTCTTAACTGAGTATCCATTTTTAGTAATTTTTTTTCAAACTTTGATCTCTCATAAATTTATTAATTTTTGATTACATAAGTTATTACAACATACATGGTCGTAATGACATGAATCTTTTCATAAAAAATTTCAAAAATTTTTCCAACCTCTAAGGATGATCTTTGATGAACTTTATGGGGTTTACTCTTATAACTCTAACCAACTTTTGAAACTGAGTTTTGAGAATCGGAAATTCATTGATCAGTTTCAAAATGTTTTTGTTGGACACGATCAATTTATTTTTCCTTCACATTTATCTTTTCTTTAAGCTTGATATTGATATTTTTATCATAATCATGTACCATATTCAGATCATTGATCCATTTTGACAAATTAGATTTATCTTCGGAATTTAATTTCTGGTTATTTTTAGATAGATCTTCTTTCTTAAATGTAGAGACCCGTATCTTGACGTACATGGACATTACATTACTTTTGTGGAATACTTAGTACATTACAAAAACACACACACAAGGACCGTAATAGTTTAGTGTCTTTGGAAACTCGGAATATAATCTTCAAATCCTTGTGAAAGATCTTCAACATCTCCCATAAAGATCTTCCTTTTTTTTATACCTAAAACCTTTCTTTATATCCTGGGGAAAAGAAAAAATAAAAGGGTGAGCTCAAATGCTTAGTAAGGGTAAACAGAAGAAATATCAATCACATTATATACATAAGCACATAACTTTTGGAAATCTTAACCTGTAAAAGAGAGCATAATTTCATAACATGGGATAAATCATGTTAGTGAAATGTAATCATAATAATCATAACTTAAAACATGAAACTTTGTGGCATACACACATAATCATAGAGAATCATTTCTTGTTAGTCAAGACTCATTGCCAAGAATATCTTAGTGGACAATGTCCCTTTCTGAACCGAGTCACCCTCGTTCCAGTCCTGTTTCACTAAACCGGTATAACCTACCGTTCCAGCCATGTCTATCTCATGAGATATAAAATCTTTACCCAATGAATTGAAGGGAGATATAGGTCCCACCCATCTCATAATGATACCATTCTTATGTGTGGCACAAAATCATAAATCATACATCATTGCATAACCCATGTAATACAAATGGGAATCTTAAACATCATGACATCATAAAACAATTCATATAAGAAAAAGGAATTCATAAAAATAATTCCATCACAACATGATAAAATCAATGTAATAATAGGGATAAAAACAGAACCCTTTATTATCTTAGATGGAAAATAATTTTGATAAAACAATTGAACTCCATTCTTGAGGAAACTATCATTTCTTCTTCAAAAACATTTTTCCTTTCTTATCACATCATACAACATTAAACTAAAAGAAGTTGATTAAAAATAAACTTGAAAACTTGTAAAGGATGTTTCTTGGAAATAATGTTTTAAAAATTCATTCATTCCGTATAAGTTAAAAAAACATTCTTCTCGTACTTTTGCTGGAAAAGTCAAAAAGTACCTCGTACGAAAAACGACAAAAGATTCCTTTCATATCCTTTACTAAAAACTCACCGAAGGGTAAAATTTGATTTAAACAATTGTAGGTGGATGGAAATAATATTACATATTGATGAAACATGGATGTGGATGATAAAATACACCCCAGTAAATACCAAAGTATAAACAATCTCGGATAAAAATGAGATTGTGATATTTTCCCTTACCTTAGGTCTGATTTGCTTCGTAAGTGTCTGAAACTCCTGTATAATGATTTAAATAATGTCATTGAATTACTACAGAATCATATTCATTGTTATGATATCATATATGGTTCACTTATGACTTTATATTACCCGTTCTTTTGTAAATTCCATGTTAAAGAGCGTTTTGGGTAAAATTGTTTCATTTTTCGTCCGTGTTTTGACTTGTAATTATTCATATGATTACATAGATCATGATTATGTAATTATAGAATATAAAACATGATTTATATATATGTTAAGAATATACATATATATAATAAATCAGTAAATGGAAAGAAATACACCATTCATGGAGACGGTAGTCCGTACGTACGCATGAATGCTGTTTTCGTTTCCTTATTGAATTGAATGAAATTAAGTAGATGACATACATATAAATATACATAAATACAGTATCATTATTATGTCATATATTTCATTAGTACTTATTATATATACTTTATAATCATTCATGAATGGTTAATCATCTAGAATGAATCTCATCGCGTCGTGGAGACGGTAGTCCGTACGTACGCACGAGCAATGATATCGTTCCCATGGTCGTGGAATTTTGTTGAAGTGTATGTATACTATTTCAGTATCAATATCACTTTATAATAATCATATATAGTTACTCATTACACCACTATACCCATCCAATTAAGGTGGTGGCGGAAAATAGATTACACCACGGCGTGGAGACGGTATTCCGTAAGTACTCACGCGTGGTGATTTCTTTTTCCGTAGGATGGATAGATGGTGAAATAGGGTTGTTTCATACTTATAATAACATATCAGTATATGAGTGATACTGATGTTATTACTTCATAATGAAACAACTAAATAAGAAGTAGTGGAAGAAGAAATAAAGATGAAAGAATCGGTAACGGACATTACCTCTTCTTTGAAGTGCTTCTTTGAGACCTTCTTTTAGGGCACTAAAATTGGTCTTTGAGGAAGACCAGAACCTCTAGGATGTTTCTAGGGAAGTGGAGAGGAGAATTTGTCATGGGTTGGCCGAGCTAGATGGCTCAAAGTTGTGTGAGGAAGAGAGGGGGGAGGTGCCCTTTTATAAGGGAGGAGAGGGGCACCTTTGGAATTCTTAAAAATATTAATTTATAATAAATCTAACCCCACTTGAAAACCCCCAAAAATGACTCATATTAGAAGATTAGATGATATAGGGTTGTAATATCATCAACCGATCAAATGTAGACATGTTTGGATCTTATTTTCAACCTTATCATTTTGATTTATCCTTATTTAATCTATTTAAGTTTATTTGTGGTAATAAAATTCTAAATTTTAAATTATAAAAAATAATTACTTATTTGTTTTCAATTTTCCATAATTGTTTACTTTATAACCTTATAGACCATATCAATTTAAATTTATAATTTTTAAACATTTTTGTGATTTTTAAACAATTTTATAATATGTAATTTTTGTAAAATAACAATAGTGTCAATTTTGACACTATTCATTTATTTGAATTTAAATAAAATATATACAGAAGATATGTTCGAACTATAAGAATTAATATATTAATAAAAGGTCATATGTATCTATAAAATTAGTGGATCACATTAAATAGTTCATATAATATTTATTTTATTATTTTTGAAACCATTTATTTGGTTTATCTCTTAATAAAATAATTACTACATCATTTTTGTATAATTATTTAATATACTTATTTGTTGCATAAAAATTTAAAATAAAATCCTATGATAAATATAAATATATTACCTTTCACAATAATACTTTTAATCGAATTTATCATCTTAAAATCACATTAAAATTGTTATATTTATTAAATTATGAAGGTGACAACTTTGGCATCATTTAAAATAAAATAATATAAGTGTCATAATTGCTTGTATAAGACTCCAAATGGTCAAATATTCGACCATTGGATGATTATAGTTTCCATTTACATGACCAATAAGTTTTGGTCAGGGTTTTGTGCCTTTTATGGTCACTATTAGATTAATAAAAACTATATTCTTGATTTTTCACTAGATAAATAATTTCTGCACCACTATTGTGTCACAATTAATGATAACTATTTAATCCCAAAAAATTCTAAATAAATTCTCATGATGTAGATAATTTTGTTAGATTTCTGGAGACTATTCATGTTCGAAGTTTTATGATGTTTATCACTAAGTTAAAATTATTATACTTATAAGATTTAAGAGAGAGACATGTTGTCACTTTCTTTGGTTTTAATAATAATTAAATTATTTTCATAGACAAAAGTCCATAAAATGAATCTAATCCGACCCTTAGTTGATATGGGTTTACTTTTAGCCATCAAATAGAATTTTGGCATGTGTTAGGGTAATTTTATAAAATTAATTTACCCTTAATTACCCGATTTTACCTTTAACTATGGTAAACAAAATTTACCGTAGTTACTATTCATAATTCCCAAAAATAAAAATTAGCCTATTAACATAATTTGGACCCACTGATTCCAAATATGGAATCCATTTTTTAAAATTCAATACACAGAAGTTGCAGAAATTAAATTAAAATTAATCCCGTTGTCGAATAAAAACGGGTTTTTGTTTAAAACATTGCAAAAGATTGAATTGATTTAACCTACGAATTCAAGGTAAAATCAATTCTAATGACATAAATAATATTAAATGGTAAAAATATATTCTATTTATACTTTAAAACCATTCAATATTATAATTTAACCACATAAGATATTATGATGAAAAAAGTTGTTTTTAATTAAAATATAGCGTGTTTTTACTATTCATTAAAATATGAAAGTTATCGGAAAAATATCAAAACTTTATCTAATGTAAATTTTTACATCCTGATTCAAAAGAAAAATCTTATTTTGTCAAATTGAACATATAAACATGTCAAAAACTATATTTAAAGTGGGTGCACCATCAAAAGGCGGCAAAACTGCATTTTTTGAAAAATACTTATTTTACCCGAAAAATTTATTTTGTTCTTATACCATGTTCTAGAAAATGTGTAAGTTGAATAATAATGTTATAAAATTCAAAATTTAGTTAATACTATTCATAATGGCTAGTTCATGAAAATATTATAATAATATATCATTGTTTATTAAAACCCGGTATTGCATACAACACACGCTATCGAGGAAGGTCACGATTGCGTGTAATGCAAGCCAAGTCAGGGTTGCGTGTTGTGAAAGAATCCTTTGTTGTTTTGTATAACAGAATCCAACCATATTTCATTTATACATTTAATATATATATATATATACTCAATGTTGCGTAGAATAACTATTATCAAAATTTTGTGTAACACGGTCCAAGAATAGTGTTGCATATACTGCAAGCTAATATGGTGTTGCGTATAGCGCAAGGTAATCTTGGTGTAGAATACAACACAAAACATTAATGATATTAAAATAATATTTTTCATAAAATCTTGGGGTGTTACATTAAACATCTTATTCACTTTTTCAAGATTAATAATTTATTTTAATAAATTCGTTGAATTTCATTTTAAGCATAAACTCCATCTATGCCTCATATTATTCTTCTCTATATATTCTTCTTTAGTCACTGGTAAATTTATTATCATTCACTTTTGAATGAATTAACTTCTCAGTAGAAATATCACTGGAATTTTTAGTTTCCACTTAGTAATCATCATTTTCCTCACATTTGGAAAAAATAAATTTTTATATATAGAGAACATCTTATCTATTCCTTTTGAATATGATCATTATTTTTCTTCATTCTTCATTATAAATCTTATTTCAATTCTATATTATTTATCATTATAATTATACTTCATCAGACTTGGACAATTTTCTATGAAATATATAATGGATCCCCAACTAAATCACTTCAAAAACAACATTCCTTTATACTTATTTTTGAGAATTTTCACTTGTCTTAAAAAAAGACATGAATTCATCAAATTTTCCACTTACATCATTTTTAGTGTCAAAGTCACTACCCTCTTCCGCAACCATAACTTTTTTAGGATTTTATTTCTTAATGGATTTGAATGATTCTTCTAAATCATATTTCCCCTTATTATTTAAAAAAATTACTCTTCACAATTCATATTTGATAAGAATACTATGCAAATAATATAGTGAGAGAGTCTCGGGATATTTATATTCTAAGGATGATACATTGGAATCAAATTTATTAGGAAGAATTTATAATATCATTTAAATAGTAGTTAAATCTATGAACTTCATAGTAAAACATCTTATGGTACTTACAATGTCATTACCCCTTGGAAAGAGGTCACTAATAGATTCTCCATTTACCATTTTAGGATCTTCAAAATTTAATATCTAGATTTGTAAATTTTATTTCCTCACTTTTGTATATACTTAATAAATATTATTCAACTTGCCTCAGATGTCTTTAGTATTTTTAATTCCTTTAACACTAAAAATTTTACTATTGGAGAGTGAGGAAAGTATAGTATTTTTGGCTCACCCATCATTTTACAGATTCATCAAATCTACATATGTTAAGGGAACACCCATAGTAAAAGGATTGAAACCATCTATTGAAGCTTCCAGAACTTCATAGCCAATGGATAATAGATAGGGTAGCATTATATCTTACCATGTATGATATTTCTTCCCATAGAATGCATGAATCCCCTTACTATTAACTAAGTTCTTAATATGAATGTCATCCTTTAGTTTCTCTAAACATAACATAGAAAATATTCCATGAAATAAACCTAAACTTTGGTGCCAAATTAATGAAACATTAAATATTTGTGTGATCACTGAGAGGGGGGTGAATTAGTGATCAATTATTTTTATATATTTCTTATTTAAAAACATCATTTACCTTTGGTTAGTGATAATTGAATCTACTAGAAATAAATAAACAAAAACACCCATAGGAACATAAGTATTTAGAAGGTTCACCACTCAATAAGAGTAGTTACTCATAGGCATTGTTTGGAAATGATCCAAGGGCACACGTCCATTGTAAAACAATCATTTTTGGTTTACAAAAAGTAAGGAATAACCATCACATGAATAACACTATAGACCTCTAAAAATGCATGTGCTCCTCAAACTGGTAATATGATAATATAATTTTGGTAAAAAAATAAACGTTCACCATTAGGATTTGACTGTTATAGTTGTGATTCTTGAACCTTATTCACACTTGCCTTCCAATATGTTCTTCTTCTTAATCTATACTTTCTTGCATAGCATCGAGCAAGAAATTTTATTTCAACTTCATTGTATGAACCTGTCTGTATGATTATCTCTATCTGGTACCCAATGTCTGATTCTCTTAATTTGGTATATCTCTGTCAAATATCACATTTATCATCTGAAACCCTCTATTTGTTATCCTCTATCTAATACTTTTGTGTCTTATTCTACTATACATGATTCTATAATGAAATGATCTATCATGATCTTCAGTCAACCCCATTATTTTTCCTATCAGAAATAACACACACAACACATCCATGGCACACCGGCTTCCCTTTATATAGTCATCGTTTCTCCAAAAAGATAGGGATAAGTGTGAACTAAAATTTTAATTTTGCACTTATGAATTTGAATATCCCATTCGAATAATTATATGAATTTTTACCTTCAAACCTCCAAGAAAAATTAGTCAACGAGATCATGGAAACATTCCTTAAAACGTGATGTCAACATTATTCAAACCTTTCTGAAATATTAGCTATAATAATGATCAATCCTTCATAATTATTTGGGGTTTGAATATATTTCTCAAAATAATCACAATGAACGAATTTATAGAAAAATTATAAAGTTCCTAAAGCTTATTATAATATCCATCTAGTGGACTATATTAAGAACACACCACCTGATTAATTAATTATGAATCATTTGATTAAATCCCTTTGAGTTACTCTTAGATGTATCTAACTGATGACTTCTCTTGGAGACTTCTATCTGATGAACTTACTTGGAATCATTTTTCTGATCCCTCTGATCTGAAACCTCTTGTATGATGCCTCTACACACAAACTTAATCTGCTGGACTCTATATAGAATAAATTTTCCCGATCATATCGGTCTGTTAAACTAAGTTCGATATCTTTTTCATGAAACCTATTTTTGGTATGCTTAACTCCACCATGTTTCACTAACTACCTCCTTCGAACACCTTTACCTTAATCATGAAAACTATTAAGTAGTCTTGACATTTGGTACATTGAATATCAGCAAAGAATCTCCTGATTTAGTTTTTTTTTGAAAATCTATGTCTGATAGAACAATGAAAATAATTAGATAAACATTCAGTGCCCCACTCCATCTGATCACTTTAGTCTATTGGGATTCATCTGATTAACTTTATTTTTTATACTTCATCTTTTCACCTCGATTTGTTGGACTCGGTCTGTTCACCTTGATCAGTTGGACTCACACAACTTTGTCTGTAATATTCTTATCTAGAACATTATAAGGAAGGTTCGGTCATTTTCAAGTGATTTATGTATGAAAAAAAATCATTAATTAATCAATCTGTTTTTCTTCTCAACCATCTTCTTCTTAACATAACAACATCTCAAAATCTATTGGTCTCAATGTAGAGAACAACATGGATTTATTAAATGCATTTCACCAACTCCACTACTGAGAACCACACTACGACGTAGAGGGATCGACCAAAAAGTGATATGAGATTTTCCACCATGGAAACAGCATAACTCCCCCATAATTGTCCAAAACTTTTGCTATAGTTTGAGGCTTTGATTCTAACTACAATATAGTGGCTTTGAAAATGGTCATTTCAGCCCCAAACCCTAACTAAAACCAAGAACCATTATGGAATATTTAGGTGCCCCCTTCCATTTTGATCCTACATCCCTAAGTGACAACAACACATGAAACTTCAAAAAATATCATAATTCCCCTAATGGACTCTAAACCTAGTGTTTCAGATCACTTTTTTTTCTTACCAGAATCCAACCAATAGACAAGGCCCACCAAAACGCTTTCCCCCACTCCACATAACACAACCCCGACATAAAAAACCCCAAACAAGGAATTTCTGATGCTAACATCACAATTCCACCAACATGGGCAATCGGTCACGCGACCAACGATTCTATGACACCCAAAACGACACAAGCCTATCCAAAATGGCTATTTTGTTCCTTAGGAAGCTAAAACCCAATTTTTCACCTCTAAACCCCCTCCAAACTCTACTCTAACACCTATAACACCTCCAAACTAGAAAGTAGAGGACCAAGATAAATATGGTCCTTACATACGGCATGATTCTCACTTAAGTGTAAAATTACTTTTGTCTTGAAATTCCTCCGGCTCCAAAAACTCCATGAACAAATCACGGTGCAACAATATTTTCTTACAATATAATATATTGTGTACATGAAATCATCCTTCCACTTTGAAATGTGGTGCCATCTCCATTTTATGGTGTAATGTATCAGTGAAAATACATCACTGCAAATTACTGCAGAAACAAATCCCGACATAACATTAAAACATTGCATCATGGTTTTATACAACATGAAACTTCACTTATTTTTTTTCAAGTGCAAGACTATGCTTCTTCTCTAGACATCTCTAGTATGAAAAATATTTTCAAAACTTCCTTATAATGCCTTAAAATCAACTCAAACTCATCCTACATTCTTGAATTCAATTTTTCATTCTCTTTGTTCATCATCCTAGTTCTAAGCATGTGAGATACCAATCTCCATATCAAACACAAGGATATAATCTCAAGAATACCTGCAAGACACAACTACAAATAAAATGTATAAAAAATTTGTTAGTGTGTCATGAACTTCTTATCATAGGTAATATCCATAGCCATATCCTTTCGGAGGTTCATGCCACCACACTATTGGTTTTGATAGTGTTTGAAAGAGATCTTGAATCCTAGATAAGAAAGCATTACTATGAGCAATGGAAACTCCTCTCATGAGTTCTTTGGCTCCATGTGTCTTCTCCATGAGCCAACATGAAATATTATAGTTTATAACATCTTCTTACACCATTCTCTCCATTTTGGATATGATCAAATGTAGTTTATAACACCTTCTCTGACTTGCAAAGATAACTTGGAATCTCCTTCCATATAGTCATATCATATATTATATTTTCTAACAGCTTCTTGGATCTCCATATACAACTTGGAATCTCGTTCCATGGTCATATAATATATGATGGTAAGACTCCAATGAACTTCTTTCCAAGGCATCTCTTCACATTATATCATCTAATTATGGTCACCTTCATGTTATATCTTCCATGATAAATCCAACACTTCAGGAATTGAACATCAATCTCCCTTGAGCACGCCAATCTCTCTAGTGAGTTCTAAATCTAGCGTGCTTGAACATTGGTAATAAACATTGATAAAAACTCAAACAAAACATACATGGACTTCAATTTCATGACATGCATCAGCACATCAATAAGTTATGTGGATTTTTTTTTATTTTATTAATAGCTTTTTAATAAATTTGAGTTCATATAGGCATTTCTAAATAATTGTCTACGAATAAAAAAACATGATATTCTTTTGTAATATACTTTTTGTTTCATTTTTTTATGTTTTAAAATGTGAAAATTTATTATATTTAAATTTGTAAATTTCTATGAAATTTAATGATAAATCATTTAAAAATAAATGTGTTTATTTTTTTTATTTATATATATCGATGAATCGGGTATCCATGAAAACTGAGTTATCCAAACCCTAACCTATTTACATTAAAAAATCAGAACACATTTATAATATGTTTACTTTTTAAATGCATTACTATAACATTGTCATATTATATTTTGAAATTTATGCTAGCTATACTAACATATTTTAATAGTTCTATATAATTTTAGAATTTTAGAATTGATTTATAAATTTATTAGAATGGATATATGATTAAATAAATGTGTTTTTCTATTTTTAGTATAATTAAAAAAATATAGTTAATGAATTAATGATAATTAATTTAATTATATGCAGGTAGGATATTAATTTTAAAATTTATTACGAACATATTCAAAAAAAATATTGAATAATTTATCTATAATTTTAAAATATATAATAAATAAATTCATAATAAATAATTTTATACGGGTTTTTGGTAATCTAAATACAATGCATTTTTTATAACCCCTTTGTGATTTGTTTTAAATCATAAAATTTATGTGTAGAAAAATGAAATAATAAGGATACGTTAATGATGTAATCTTTATATGGTATGAAGTATTTTAATAAATAATCAATATTAAATTAAATTGTTGGGTGACCATGGTTTTTTCTCTTGGGCACCTCATCACTTTCTGCGCTTTTCATTCCACCAATTAACGCTAGAAACTTCGACACAAAATATATTAAATAAATAAAATATTTATTTATAATTTTATATCATTGTTTTACAAACATTTAATAATTAATTAATCGGGTTTAGGTATTTATTTTAAATATTAAATTGATTTGGGTTCGGATATTGGGGGGACTTGTAATTTTCTATACAAGTTTTTTATTTATATTTTTTAAATTGTATTTAGACATTTCCATCTTTTTTCATGGATGTGGGTGTGTGTTGGTCCAGAGGATGAGATGTTTACTCAACCTCCAAAAAATAAAACTTATCTTCAGGACTCTCTTATATATTTAATATGATTTAAGGAATCCTCAAAAAGTAGGTTTGTACATGGGCAAAGATGTGATGACCCGCCCCAACTGAGAACCATTATTAAGACGATAGTGAAGATAATAGAACTACAAAAAAGGGCATTACCAGTGTTGTCTTTTTTTTTTGAACTTACAATGGTCTAAACTTCTACCTAATAGAATAGTGGCGGTTATCAATACTGTCACGTGTTGCATGGTCGTCAGTCATTTCCTGATGATTTTTTTTAATTTAGCGGTGGTTTTTATATGTGTTGTTTTTTGAGAATTTAGTGGTGATTTCAATTTATTTAGTAGGATTTTTTTAAATATTCTTGAAATAAAATAGATAACATTAACCTAACAGCTTCTAATATAATTAGTAGCGGTTACTAAAAACCCTCACTAAATATTACAATTAAAATTTATTTTTAAAAAATATTTAATAAAAAATGTAAATAAAAAAAACTGACATGTAATAAACTCAAATATAACCTGAGTCAAACATCCATAATCAATATAACCTGAGTCAACTCCTATATCATTCATCGATATATACATATAAAATATATCCAACAACAACTTATGCTCAATATATATCTACCGTACAACTTCCATTGCATCCGTTTGACTCCACATCATCTCATTATCTGAAATCAACCACATCATCCCATCAACATTAAAAAAAAAGAAAATAAAAATTAAAACTAAACATAATAAATCATATTTATAGTGGAACCATTAATAAAATTTAAACATATCATGGAAATTAAGAACAATCAAGACTGACTTTTGAAAAATTTTATAGATCAGAACAGTCAACCCCTTACATACATCCAGTATCTATCATTTACAATAAAAACCATATCATTTAAGAAAATAAATGTTAAAGAAGGAAGACACAGAATATATTCATAATTTTGCACATAAAATTTGTTAATTTGTTATTCAAACAGAATACATTTTAACAAATAATTTATATTATATCATGAAGAACAATTTGAAAATATAAACTTATCAATTTAAGATATTATCCAACACATGAAACTGAAATGGGATAATTAAATATTATAGTTAATTTTTCAATTGACATATGGTGTTCTTGAAATTTACTTAATAATCAAATTTTAAAGACTTTGAAATAATATCATATCCTATATTTCAAAAATAAATCAATTATGGGTGTCTCATGATTACACTTTAGTATGATGTCGTTTGATATGGTTTTGAATGTTACACAAACGTTTATGTGTTTTAAAAAACTAAAAATACATTTATGGGCATCCCAAGAAATCTATAACTCAGAATGACGTGTCGCTGATTTCTACATTTCAAAAATCAATCAATTATCGCTGTCCTTGGATTTCAAGGTAATCCGACATTTTTTTCTGGGTTTTGAACACATGTAACATGTTTTAAAAGGTTTTGATATCTTCAAAAAGTGCTTACCAAGTCATTCCGACCTCACCGCACGTCATATTGACATTTTTATGCACTTGTACACTAAAAATAACTCAACGATGGTTTTATTGAGATTTCATGTCAATGTGAGATAGTTTTCTATGATTTTTATTGCTACACGAATGTTTTAGTGTTTTAAAACACTAATAACATGTTTATAGTCATCCTAGACAAACAGTAACATGGAATGAAGTTACGTCGATTCCTACATTCACAAATCAACATACAGTCATTTTACTTTGACTTTAGGGAAATATGATGTCGTTTTCTAGGTTTTGACCCCTGACATATTTTTTAAAGGTTTAGGTACATTTAAAAAGTGTTTACCGAGTCATTCTTACCACGCCACACATCATATTGACCTCTTGTCTACGCGTACATGTAAAAAACGACTCACTTGTGATTTTCCAATGATTTAACGAATATCTAAGTTCATTTTCAATGGGATTGACTATTATATAAACATTTTAGTGTTTTAAAACACAAAAAATTCCTTTAAATATATCCCAGGAAAACTGTAAATTGGAATGAAGTGTCGTGGGTTCCTAAATTTCAAAAATAAATCTACGTTTATTTTCCTTTGATTTCAAATAAATACAACGTCATTTTTCTAGTTTTGACTCCCACACACATGTTTTTAAAGATTTTGGTACATTAAAAAGTGTTTACGGAGTCATTTTGACCACACCACAAGTCAGATTGATGTGTTTTATACATGTACACATGAAAAATAATTTAACGGGGTTTGTCCCATGATTTTAAATAAATATTAGGCCATTTCATGTGGGTTTTATGGTTACAAGAACATTTTAGTGTTTTAAAACACTAAAAATGCGTTTACGGGCATCCTGGGAAAACCGTAACTCAGAATGACATTTTATTGGTTCCAACACATCACAAATCATTGTACAGTAATTTCTATCTGATTTCATGATAATTTGATTTCATTTTCCTAGTTTTTACCCCCGAAACTTGTTTTTAAATGCTTTGGTACCTTTAAAATATGTTTACCGAGTCATTCCGATCATATCACATGTTAGATTTATTGAAAGTCTTCTCTTTCTAACTCATCAGTACATGATTATTACATAATATTTCACAGAACACAACCTATAATATTGATAAGTATAGTTTCTTTAATAATTAGGTACATTAAATAACAACCTTAAATGGGGGGGGGTACATCGCCATTATTTAAAACTTCCTTAATATGATCATTATATTAGTTTTTACTTAAAAATGCAAGGGATAAAGTAGGGATATACATAAGAAAGAGGTCAACTATAAAATAAATTAAGAAAATAAACATGACATAACGTGAAGAAAATTTTACATTTTACACAATAGACATATCAATGATAAATAAAATGGGTGAGAATTATAAACATGAACAAGGAGGCATGTCATAACATAATAACCTAAAGACAACATGGGAAAATGTGGCAACAACTTAAACAAGGAATCATAAACATAGGTCAAGGATAACTACCAAGATATCATGATGAAAAAAGCCTCATGATTTATTAGGTTCACTCCCTAATCCCTTCCATGTTGTCTCATGAGACTATAACATTACCCAATGTATTAGAATGCTATATAATTCTGGGTGCACCCGTCACATTTATTTTATTTACATGAATAAGTGTGCCACATAGATCATACAACATGAAATAATTTATCATCACATTATCTTCAATGATCATGGTGTGTGGAATACATACATGTAATTCCCCAATCAATTAAGTTTATGTTCATAATGGAGAACACCCTTAATAGGAAATGGGTGCAGGTATTTACTACCGAATTGTAGGCATGGAAAATCACAGTGAAATTTCAGCAGCATAATGAGAGAACATAAATGTTCCTGGGAGGGGTCAATGAGAGTGAAAGGGGTCTCTCATAATTTATACATCATAAGTTAAGTAAGGAGGATATTAAAAAACATATCGCAACATTAATAATTGGAGAATAATAAAATAATATAATTAAGATTCATGAATATAGAGGAGAAGTAGAGGATCCCTTACTAAATTATAGCATGGCAATGAGTATACAAAAAATATCACGGGAGGGATTAATGAGAGTGAAATGGATCTCTTGTCAAATATACCTAAAAATGGAAGTAATAGGGATGTAAAAAAACATACCCCAAACATGTAAAAATTAAATTTTAGAGGCATAACATAAAAGTGGTGCTTAAATAAAAAGAAGAGTGAGAGATCCATTACTTGAGAGGGTGATTACAAAAGCATGGGAGGAGCTTCTTGAGAGCATGGGGGCACCATCAAAGAACTCTAGATAGTTGATGGAAGATTAAGGACATTGTGTATGGTTTCTTAGTGAAGATAATGGGGATCTTGAGTGAGTTTATATTTGAAAAGAGAGGGGAGTTATTTATTATTTTTCAGGATTATGTTTTGGACTCTATAATAAAATAACCAAAACAAAAAACCTTCCCATGGTTTTTTCCAATTGTTTCACCCAAACATGGGTGGATTTAATTATTTTATAAGGATAAGGTCTGAACGTATTAAAATATTACCCTTGGTTATGTGGAAGTGAGTATAATCCTTAACGAAATGATTTTAAAATAATAAAATATATTAAAGGTTTTGGAAGACTCATAAAGGCTTTATAAAACTAATAAAATAAAAATAAAATCATATTATTTTAAATGGGAACAAATATTTTGGTCTTGGATAACCTTTATAGTATTTATTAAATCTTTTTTGGGTCAGTATGTGTAATAATACACACTATATATTTATACAATATTTAATATCTATCAGAAAGTTTAAATATCTCAGAAAATCATTAATAATTCACCGTTGGATAATTTAAATGTTATTATTTCAAAAATAATATTAACTTTTTTCAAATAAATTTCTAAATATGTGAATTTCCACTTTTAAAATAAGAATTGATATTTATAGAGAAATGATGGGTTTTTTTGACAATAGTAGTTTTCAAAACCTTATAAAAAATTACGTTTAACATCATGAAAATTATATGATAATTTACATTTAATAATAATTATTTTAGAATAATATTTTATGAAAACATTATTTATTTCAAAAATCCATTAATTCATTAAAATAAATTCCTTAATTGAATAAGACTATTAAAAAATAATTGTGTTTTATTATATCAAAATCAAAATTATTTATAAAGTAACAATAATTAGATGAAAATATATTAATTATTCTATAATATATATATTAATATTATTGGGGTCTTGATACATATCCCTTTATTAAATCAACAAACACCCTAAGGGTAATGTGCACAATAGTGAGACTTTCATGGGGTGGTTCGACGTACATGGTTTGGGCTGCGATCTCAATGAGCTTGAACTTCTCTTGTAAATTTTTTTTCTCTTGATTATGTTGTTGGATGTAGACTTGGGCTTGGTCAAGGGAAAAACCCTAATGTGTTTACCTCCCTTGGATGCTATGATAAATTGGCTTCACGGGGTATGATCATACTGGTTGCGTCCATCACTTCCTTTGTCAGTGAAAGTTGGATTTTTCAAAACACTATATTTATTATAATCATATAATCATTTCAAAATTAATATATTATCAATGGTTGTGATGCTTAATAGTCATTTAAATCATAATATGGAATTTTATTCAACCACAAAGTGAATTTTATTTATAAAATTTTGAGTTGTTATAATCTCCCGCCTCAAAACTTTCACCCATGAAATTTTCTTTTCATAAACTAAACCTGATGAGGGTAATTCTATTTCATCACTTTCTCCAGTTCCCACATCACCTCTTCAAACATGTGGTTTCTTCCTAGCACTTTGACCTGGTGCATTGTCTTATTTCATAGAACTTTTTCTCTATGATTGAAGATCTTCACTGACTACTCCCCATATGAAAGATCATTCTCCAATGGAACCACCTCTATATTAAACACATATTAGGGGTCTGGTACGTTCTTCTTCAACAGTGATACATGGAACAAATCATGTACTTGTGATAGGTTAGGTTGGAGCTCTAGTCGATTGGCCGACGCTCTGAGGAGATCATGGATCTCAAAGAGACAGTTGTATCTTGGACTCATCTTACCCTTCTCCCCAAATCGCATGACATTCATCCATAGAAATATGTAGAGGAATACCTTTCCTCCAACATCAAAATGTAGGTATGATTGATGATTGTCAGCATAACTCATTTTTAGAGTCTAAGTACCCTTGTTGTGCTGTCAAATGATCCTGAACTTTTCTACCATTTTCTTGACAATTTCATAACCTTGCAGTTTGCATTCCCCAACTTCATCCCATATTTCATGTTTTCTGCACCACTTCCCATAATGTTCTTCATAGGGAGCCATTGGGATTCTTTAGTAGAACCAATTATTGTATGAGAACTAGACTAGAGGAATTGGTTGATCCCATCCTCCTTTGAAGTTAATTGAGATGGATCACAAAATGTACTTGAGTATCTGGATATTCTGCTGATGTTGGCCATTAGTTTAAGGGTGGTAAGCCATGATGAAGTTCAACTCAGTTTTTAGAGCATATTGAAGTCTCATTTGGAACATAGTGGTAAATATTTGGTCTCGATCAGATAACAATGATAGTGGTGTTCTATGCATCTTCACCACTTCTCTAATGAATATCAATTCAAGTTGATCAAGTGAGAAGTCCTCTAGAATTACAATGAATTTAGAATTATTTGTAAAAAGATCCACCACAACCCATATAACATTATTTTTACTTGATGCCTTCAAAATAATAGTAACAAATTACATGATTATGTTTTCCCATTTCAATGTAGGTATGGATGATGGTTGCAACATCCACTGGGATTCTTTCCTTTCTAATTTCAATTGCAGACATACAAGACATATTGATGTATATTTCACAATATATCTTTATTCATATTGTAAAACCAATAGTGCTATGGGAGACCTCGATACATCTTTGTTATCCCTTTATGGATAGAAAATGTTGAAATATGTTTATCATCCAAAATATATTTATTTAACCTATGATTTTAAGATACACATTTTTGTGACCCAAATCTCATTACTGATTCTTCATTAACACCAAAATCTGAGGATTTACAGTTTTTTATAGCTTTAAATTTCTTCTAAATTCCACATAATCTCTTTGAAGATCAATTATCCTCATTATAAGGGATGGATGGGAAATAATTTGTGAATGGAATGATAATGTTCTTTCCTTTATTAGATGTTTGGTCAAAATAATTCATAGCAACACAAAAGAGGCGGGGGTGAATTGTGACTTTTCAAAAATATTCCACAACATTGTCTTTTAACAGCCTATATGATTATATGGATATGCAGTGTCTTCTTATGTATGAAAAATAAGAAATAGATAAACAAAAATAAAGAATACATATTTTTATAGTGGTTCAGGGCACAAATATCCTCTAGTCCACTCAATCAAATTCTCTCTCTATGATCTTGGTGAATTTCACTAGTATGCTCGTCTTATCACAAGACCGAAATTCCACAACATAGTGTAGGAAGTTGAAACCATTATAAAAAAGATAAATGAAAATTATCCTTCTGGTTATTTAACAGAGAATTAAAACTCCATAGCTTAGACTGGTAAGCTGATACTCTACCACAATTGAGTATGAATAGTTTAAACTCCAATAAATCAAAAGAGTTTGATTTTTTGATAACAGGTTGAACGACAAAATTAAAACAACACCAATGGATATTATATGGATATTCTTCTTTAAAATTAATATTCTCTAATAGATAATGTATCTAAAGAAACCCCAGTTTCACAATGATCATCAATTTAAAAGTAGCAACAAAATATAGAAGCATCAATCTTATAGAATAATGAGATTGAACATGTATACTTCTAAAGTGTAGTCCTTTATCAGAGCTGTTAATTTTCTGTAGCACTGTAAAAAGATTTTCACCAGAGTATGATTGTATATATGAAGATATGTCCCTTTAAAAAATATCATAATTAAAAAATGACACACTAATAGAATATATGTTGTAGATATCCTACATTGGAATTTTATATACCCAAAAAATGAATAATAAACCATAGAAATTTAAAATCGAAATAATATAGGGGGTCATAAAATCCCATAAGAATATGAGTGATTTCCTCTACTGAGTACGGTTCTTTGAACCAAATAAAATAAGATTTAAATCAGCCGAAAATGAGCTTTGAAATATTCTGAAATACCATCAAGACTATTGCATAAATAAAATACAAATATCGTAGATTAAATCTCCAACTTGGAAAAGGCAACAATAGGTTTCCTTCAAAATGTGACAAAATACCAAATGTAGGGTTCAACTATGTATCATTCATCTCTCGAAGATAAGGTTCTAAATGTAATTTTGATCATAAACGTAAGGTTGATGATTCATATGCTTTTCTCTAAAATGTAATGTTCATTACTTACATAGGGTTCTTTGACCATACTTTATTCACCTAACAAACATAAGGTTTATTTCCAATGTATGGTTCTTTAAAAACAATTTTCTGATTACATAGGGTTAATTAACCATACATACTATTCTGAAGGTAGGTTTTAGATACTATACTTTCTCCTTCTAGTGTATGGTTGAATACAAATATAAGGTTCATGATCCATACGCGTTGGACAAAGCGTGAGGTTTTTTCCTTACAATATGCATAATCATGTAGGGTATGAAAAATGTTTTCGGAGTATATAAATACACGTCCGGAACACATTAAAAATTATTTATTATGAATTAAAATATTGAAACTAAATTTAGAGTAAATATTATATATAATATTAATTCAGTAAAATACACTTAGAGTAAAATCACCAGTTAAAAAACAATGGTATTTATTAGCATCAAAATCATAATAAATTATAGAATATTGTTGAGACAATACTTGACCAACAAACTCCCCCTTTTTAATGATCACAAAACCCATAAAATTATTAACATAATATAGAATTTTGTAAACATATTTGAAGAAAATATTTAAAATTAATTTAAAGAAAATATATAAAATTTTGATTTCACAATATTATTTAGAAAAAATGAAATGTTGTTTTCAAACAAAGTTCTCCCCATTTTTTGATATAAAAAATAAAGTATCTAAAAAGATTAAATTACTTTTAATTTTTCATAGAATAGTAAATTAATGTTGTAATGTACTATTTGGATATACAATATAGGGATTCTGGAAATGGATATAAACATAAAAGAATATCAAATAAATCATAGAAAATAAGAATAATGAAATTCCATTAATAAAAACTGTATGAATATAGTTGACAGTTTGGCTGAGGAAAATGTTAAACATCTGGTCTGATGGAAGGTAAAAGATTTTGGTCAGAGTTTGTTTTTCATACTGGTTCTATAGCAGCCTTAACATCTTTAAACCCTTATTTTAGTTCTTCTGTTTATACCTGCATCCTTTCTGTAAGATTATCTCCTAAATTATGTCTCAAAATTATAGAATATTGACTCACATATAGATTTAAAACTATGTTGACTTTAAAAAAATCATACAAACTCTCCTCTTTCTACATAAATAGAACTAACTAATTACATAACCTATTGAGAATAAGCCTACTATCATGTTCAATTGAGGTTAGTATCTCAACAAGAAATCTTTGGTATGTCCTGCAAGACTAACAAAGAGGATATATTTAAATGAATATTTTGTAACCTATCATTTATATTGGCCATGACAGATGTAATATCTTGAAATATTCTAATGAGATCTAGTGAGGTTAATGGGGTAGAGGTAGAATCACTCTCATAACTAACACTTACCTTGATCGACTCAAACTAGCTTCCCAAAAACAATTTTAGGTCGGTAAAATCTGGTTTGTAAACATATTAAGACAAGATCTTTTCAATATCAATAACCATTTCTCTTTTAAATGCATAAAAATCTTTCTTTGACACATAATGTTCTTTAATTTCATGAAGCTGAGTTTTAACAGAATCATACTTTATCATTGGGGATAATTAATTTTAAAAATCATTAAATGGATTTATTGAGGCCTCCAACTCCTATCTAAGAATAAAATTCTCCTCCTGGTCCTTGTTGAAAATTATTATAATATCCTCAATTTGATTAGTAAAAAAAATCAGAGCTCTCATCATCTTGATTCTTGGACTGATTAATAATCATAATGGCTAAGGGATTAGCAGAAAGATTCTCAATAGACATTTAACTATAATGGGAAATATTATCAAGAACTTATGTCTTTTCTTTAGATATAGATCCAGGTTTCTCTAAAGATTGATTAGTGACTGATATTTCTTGATACTCAATAAAATCCATGGCCCCAGTTAGTGATCTTTTCTTTAGTTGTTCTTATTGGGCACCCTCTTCCTGAACTACTTCTTCTAGAACCTGATCAACTAGTAGAGGGATATCCTGAAGCTCCCAAACCTGAATTTCAGCTTTATGATCCTCTCCATGTACTAGTTCTTCTAAATGAACCAAATGTGTAGCACATCCTGATCATAACACCAGATCTTCAAGTGGTGCTTCTTCTCTATTTCTTGGTTTCATAACAAGATCCTCTATAAATTCTTCTTCTACTTCTTGGTTTGCTGAACCATTAAATCTCAATTTTCTCTTAACAAATTTTAAGACACCTTTAGTCCTAGATTCAAAAATTCCTTCATTTCTTGTTTCACATTTCTCCCCATGAGAAAAAGATCCATACATCTATTGGTCATCTTCAGAAACGGGAATAAGCTTTCCTTTTACAATACTCTAATAGAAACCAAAATTTCTTAGAGTACTAGTATTCATTACATTACAAAAATGACATTTTCCTATTGAATCAAACAAAAAAATCAAATGCTTCTTAAAAAAATTATGGAATGTTTCCTTCTATAAGGATAAAAAGACATTACAGCTTCTACTTTGCAATAACAACTCAGATATCTCAAAATGTATCTAGGATAATTTAACTTTATACCGGTGATGAATAAAAAACTTATGTACATATCTGGATAAAATCTTATCTCCATTTCAACAACTATCTGGGAAATTGTATTTTGAATAAACTTAACTAATACTTTATTATCCGACTCAAGATCCTTAACAAATATTTTCTTACATTTGTTGATCCAAACAGAAAAGACATTATGTCTACATACGTAAAATCATTATTTCAAATAGATCTAAGGTCCAAATGAAATACACCTTCATGGGGGAATTTCAGATTATGAGCAATTTTAACTGAAAAATAGAAAACTCCTTGTCTTCTATTCTTGTAGATACAATATCTTTTGTTTCACCAAAACTAAACTAAATAAAAATATAGAAATTTCTCATTTCCACCTCATAAAAAATATAATTTTTCTCATCAAATAAACATTCCAAACCATGAAATGCTAGTTCTTTATTAAGCAGAAGATTCGTCCAGCAAATCCAGTTGAAATCTATGAACATTCATTGAAGAATATTTATTGATGGAACTCATTAACACTTAGGGTCAGTGGGTTCGTCATCATTGGTTTTATTGGTCTTCACCATTTTTGAGAATATGAAGTTTGATACTTTTTGGAATCTAGGGTTTAGGAGGAAGATGAAGGTTATGGATGGTGAAACAGTTTGAAAAAGATAAGGTAAGTCAAAGGGTTTCTAATAGATAATGATGTGGTCTGATTTATCATTCTAGTTATGTAGGATAATTATTTTTTTAAACACATGATTCTAAAAATGAGAAAATATTTATTTAAGCAAACACGAACAATATTAATTTAGAAAAAAAATGAAATAAACAAAAAAAATGATCTAAATAAAAATTAATTAAATTTAAATAAACTAATACACATTTAATTAAGATTAAATAAACCTAACTCCCTCAAAATAAAATAAAAATTTGCAGTGGAAGGTGTTTTAGTGAAAATATTAGCTAATTGATATTCATTATTAATAAATTCAAAAAATATTTTCATTTTGAGAACATGATTTCTTGGATAATGATGTCTTGTATAAATAGTCTTAGTCATGGAATGACTTATATGATTTTTTGAAATATATATAGCACTAGTATTATCATATAAAATAGGTATACTATTAAAATTTAATCTAATGAGTGTTAGAGTTTTTTTCATCCAAAATACTTGTGCACAACAACTGCCATCAGATATATATCCTACCTCTTCTGTTGATAGGGAAAATGAGTTTTGTTTCTTACTCAACTAGGATATTAATTTTTTTAATAAAAAGTGGAAGGTTTTTGAGGTACTTTTTCTATCTAACCTACAACATCCAAAATCATAATCTGAAAATGAGATTTAATTAAAATTAAAAATTTTAGGGAAAAGAAGAGATTGAAAAACAGTTCCATTTACATATCTAAAAATTATTTTAATACCGGTATGATGAGAATATTTTGTATTTTATTGAAATATAGCTCATAAGAAAAATGAAAATATAATGTCTGGTCTTCTAGTAGTAAGTTATAAAAAACTAAAAATCATATCTCTATATAACTTATTGTCCACTAGTTTTCCAGCTTCATACAAATCATGTTTTATATTGATAAACATGGGGGTTGTATATGTATTGTTGTTTTTAAGTCCAAACATTTTCAATAAATCAATTACATAATTAATTTGATTTAAAAAATTTCCATAATATTTTTGATACATCTGAAATACTAAAAACAAATTATGTTCCCCATCATGCTCACATCAAATTAATATTGCATTAATTTTGAAAAATCATTACAATGTTTTTTATTAGTTGAACCAAAAATAAAATCATCAACATAAATTTTTAAGAAATAAAACATTAGAGTAAAAATATTTCCTAAAAAGTATTGGGTATACTAATCCAATCATAAATATAGTTTTCAAAAGAAAAACCATAATCTTTCATACCAATCTCTAGGTTCATGTTAAGGCCATAGAGAGCTTTTGTAAGTTTAAAAATAGATTTTTGTTTTTGAGTATTTTCAATACTAGGTGGTTGTTCAACATAAAATTCCTTCATTAAATTACCATTTTAAAAGGTATATTTAAAATACATATGATATAATTGAAAAATCATATGAGGTTTATAGGATAAAAGGATTCTCATTTCTCTTAATCTAACTACCGTAGCAAATGTATCATCCTAATCTGTAACTTCTTCTTAATTATAACCTTTATCTTCTAATCCAACATTTTTTCTAGTAATATTCCCTTGATTATCCTTTTTTTAAAGTCATACTTGGTTCTTATAACTAGATAATTGGTTGGTCTTTCTACTAGTTCCCAAACTTCATTCTTCTTAAATTGATTTAACTCTTATTTCATAACTAACATTAAAATCTCATCATATATGGCTTCCTCTATAGTCATAGGCTCTAACGTAGATTTAAAATCACAAAATTAATCTAGGTTTCTTATATTTCTTATGGTTTTAATACCTATGTCTAGGTCTCCTATAACAGTTTTCAAAGGATGGGTTTTTAGGGTTCTAGACTGTTTAGGTAGGAAACATTCAGGTTCTTCAGTATCATGTTCTTATGAACTGGACGAAATTTTATTGATATCATTTTCAAAATCATATTTAAGGGTTTCTTGTATGTTGTTTTCATATAAATCATTGACATCATGAGTTTGTTCTTTTTATTTAATGAAAGGATCTGCTTCATAAAAATCCATATGAAATAATTCTTCAAAATTCCTTTATTTTTTATTAAACACTCTATAGGATTTAGAGGTTGAAGATTAACCTAAAAATATTCCTTCATCAGACTTTGTATTGAACTTACCAACATTATCCTTGGTTTTCAAGATATATACATTGCATCTAGAAACATTAAGGTTTTTTTACTTTTGGCATTCTGTTATTCCAAAGTTTATAGGGTAGCTTTTTGAAAATAGGCCTAATTAATACTTTTTTCATGATATAGTAGGTCATTCTTACAGATTCTACCCAAAAGTGGTAGGAATATTATATTAGTTTAGTATAGTCCCTTCTATTTTGTGAATATCTCAATTTATCATTTTAATAATCACATTATTTGAGGTGTTTTGGGTGTAGAGAAGGTATGCTTCATACCCAAATTTCAAAAAAAGGAATTAAGTTATTCATTCTCATATTCTATACAATGAACACTTCATAATGAAATTATTTTAAAACCTTTTTCATTTTTAAACATTTTACAAAAACATTCAAAAACTGTGAGGACGTCACTTTTTGAATTTTACAAAATAATCCCATTTAAATATATAATAATCATCAACTAAAACATAAACATATAATTTACCATCCAAAATTGCTACACTGGATGGTCCAATGAGATCCATATGGACATTTTCTAAAGGTTTATATGTACCAATTTTGTTAATCAATTTGAAAGAAGATTTATTTTATTTACCAGTATGGCATGCATCACAGAATCTATCATCATCAAATTTAAGACTTGTAAAATTAGAAACTAATTATTTATTTGATTATTTATATAAAAAATAAATATTAAAATTACAAAGTCTCTTATTATAGATCCATGACTCATTTTTCTTAGCAATTAAAAAATTCATGTTTTGTTTACACAATGGATTTAAGTCCAGAGTATAAACATTGTTAGTTATAGGTGCTCTAAATCTATGAAATTTATCATTGATAACTGAGAAAGAATTGTTAGAAAAAAAATAAAACCCATCATCACAATGTTTTGAGATACTTATGAGATTTTTATTTAGCCCTTATATATATATTACTTTTCTGATTTTTATGGTATATGGATCTCAAATAGTTCAATCTACAACTGTTTTTCCTTTGGCATTGTCACCAAAAGTGACAAGACCTCCATCCATTTGAGTGAGAATATGAAAGTTTTATGAATATCCACTTATATGTCTCAAATAACCACCTTCCATATACCAAATATCATTTTTATTCCTATGGAATGTTACCTATATAAGCGATTAATATTGTGTTTGTTTTGGTACCCATACATTCTTGGGTCCAGCAGTGTTACCTAGTTGTGATCTGGGAATCCATATTTGAATTATGTTTCCACAATTTATATAACTTGGTTCAGAAAAACTTTTGGAAAAAAAGATATTTTAATACAACTTATTTGAGGATTTCTCAAATAATAGTTATTAGTGATATGTCCTTTTATTCTATAGTAATAACAAATAACTTTTTTTTTTGAATTGGAGACAATTTTTTTATATATTTTATATTTCTCACCCTTAGTTCCTATTCCAAATTTTTCTCTTTTAAAGAAATTCTTTCCAAGAATATCATTCAGGAATTTTTGTTCCTTTGTATATTTAATTGAATCACACTTCTAAGATTCTAATTCTAATTCATTCTACAATTCTTTAATTATTTTTTCATGATCAATGATGTTTGTTGTAGATGAGTTGAATTTATCAAATAATTATATATGTTGTTTCTGTAGAGTATCTCTTTCATCTAAAACAACTTTATTAATATTTTTCAATGAATTGTGAATTTTATAAAAAAAAAATATTTTCGTAAGATTATTGAGCATTAGGTAACTAATTTTTCATTTCATAAATTACCAGAATCAGAATAAGAAGTGTATTATGTTTTTACCTTTTATTATTCTTCCTTATCCATAAAGCACATGTTGAATTTTAGATTTTATTTCTCTTTTTCAGAATCAAAATTTGAATAGCTTATAGAGTTTTCATATATTTTACATGTATCTTTTATTGCTATTTTTTCCTTTTGTCTCAAAATTATTATTCTTTTGATATATATTTTTGGGCCTTTTCTTTTCTTCTATTAGTTGAGGAAAATTTGGACTAATATGAATTAATTTCATACTTTCATAACATTAAACCTCTCTTGGTTATTTCTCATCTCTCTTGAAGGATTTTATGAAACCAATTTTCTTCTTATATAATTAGTTAATTTATTTGGCTAGTTGAGCCAGTTCCTTTTCTGAATCTGAGGAATCTAAATTTTCTTCATTTTGACTTCTTTCTTTGTTCTTCTGCAATTCTTCTGATATGTCACTTTTAGAGCAATATTTTTCTTTTTTACATCAATTTTATGATTTTCAACTTCATATTAAATTTTTACTTCATACATCATCAGTGTCCCAATTAGAACAATCATTATCAAATCCTTGATAGGTGATGATGGGATAATAGAAAATGATATGTCCTTCCATCTAGAAGGTATTACTCTAAGTATTTTCAAATTTTGATCATAGTTTTTCATGGGTTCTCTTAAAGGTGTAATATTGTTGAAAATTTATACAATCCATCCATTCATCTGTGTGATGATTTATCTATAAAACGTTCTAAAGGTGTCAAATTTCTATTTAGCATTAGCATATCTCATTTGATTAACATTGTCTATTCATTCATAATCAATTGCTATGGTTTTCCACATATCATAGGCAGTAGGATATTGTGATACTCAACTAAATTCATTTGGTCGTAGACCACAAATAATAGCATTCATTGACTTTGAATTCATATCATATTCGACTTCTTTTTCTGCATCCCATGTTTCAAGTTTTTTGAGAATATTACAAAGAGTAATAATTTTTTTAGTAGACTCTGAATCCAAGATTCAACAGATATATGATCATCCCTGACTTCTTGCACCCATAATTTTCACTATTAAAGTATGGAGCACACACCAATGACATTCCTTCTCTAGGATCAGCCATTATCATTATATTTGTAAAGATCTTATAGTTTTATCTTTCTATAGCCTTACCCAACCAAAATCTTCTAATTCCAATTATTAGGTCAGGATAACAAAAAGCAACACAATAGAGGTGTGAAATGTGTCTTTTCAAAAATCTTCCACAATTATGGATTTTAACACCCTTTGTGATTATATGGATATGCAGTATTTTTTCTATATGAAATTTATGAAACAGATAAATAGAAACAATGAACACAATTTATTATAGTAGTTCATGGTACAAATATCTCCTAGTCTAATCCACTAAATGATCTCTTTATGAGCTTGTTTAATTTCACTAGTATGGTAAACTTATCAAAATACCTAAAATTACACAATTGAGTTTATACAGTTGACACATTTAAAAAAAGGCTAAACAAAATAGAGCCTTCTAGTTTTTTAATAGAGAACCGAAAATTTATATCTTAGACTGAGAAGATGATACTTCACTAAAAATGAGTACGATTAGTTGAAACTCTAAATAATAAAAATCGTTTTATTTTTTGATAAAACGTTGAAATTCACAGTTTAAGATAGAAAAAATTGATAGTAGATTGATCTTCTTCTTTAGATGTAACCATCTTCAAGAGAGAACAAGTATAATGTGATCTATGTTTCACAAAGATCATCAATTTAAAATCATCAACAAAATAGAGTAGTATCAAGCTTATAGAAGAATGAGATTGAACATGTATATCTCTAAATTTTAGTCCTCTATCATAGTTTTTCGTTTTCTATATAAATGTAAAAATATTTGCACCGGATTATTATTATATATATGAAAATATTTCCCTTGAAAGAATCCCTTTATTTAAAAAATGATACACTGATAGAATATATAAATCATGCAAAATTATCACGGATTAAATCACTGACTTTGAAAAGTCAAACATAGGGTTCCTTAATAATGTAAAAAAATACCAAACTAGGTTTCAACTACGTCGTGTTCATATCCCAAATTTAAGGTTGTAAACATAAGGTTGATCATAAAAGTAAGGTCGATGATCCACACGCTTATCTCTAATATGTAAGGTTCATTACTTATGTAGGGTTATTTAACCATACATTCTGCTCTTGACATACGTGAGGTTTCATTCAAATGTAAGGTCATTTAACGATATTTTTCTGATAATGTAGGGTTGATTAACCATACATACTATTTTTAATGTAGGGTTGAGATACCATACTTTCTCTTTCTAGCATAAGTTTTAATATTAATATAAGGTACATGACCCTTATACACAGTACAAATCATAGGGTTTATTCATTACCTAACACTTATTCACGTAGGGTATTAAAAATGTTTCTAGAATGTATAAAAATTCATATCAAACACTATAACAAATATTCCTTATGAATTAAAAGAATGAAAATAATTTCAGAATAAATAATATAAATAATATTAATTCCCTAAAATACATATAAAGTAAAGTCATTATTAAAACAAACAATGGTATTTGTGAGCACCAAAATCATAATAAATTATAGAGTATTATTGCAAAAATACTTTCCCAACACGATTCCCATGCCTATCCTTTGGAATCCTAAGTAGACTAGATCCCTATCAAATTCTAATAAATGATAAAATTGCTAGATCCTATATACATAGAGCATCTATCACATTATTTTATTTTTAAAGATAGTAGTCGATTGAGTAGTCATAGACCTTAATCATCTCTAACTGTCTCCACTGATGCATATTCAAATCTTTCTATGTGAATATATACAAGAGGATCTTATTATTCATATATATTTCACACATCTCCCCAAAGAGATAAGGCCCCCAGATTTTCAATGTGAAGAACACAACAACCAACTCTAGGTCAAGTGTTGGGTAGTTATATTCATAAAATTTCAATTTCCTTGAATAAAAGGATACCACTTTTTCATTCATCATTAACATACGGCCCAATCCCTTCTTTGAAGAATTATTGTATACCACACAATGTTCTTTACATGTGGGTAGTGCAGGTATAGGTGAATTGATAAGCCTTTTTCTCAACTCCTTTAATCCCTCTTCACATTTATCTTTCCAAAAAACGTGACTCCCTTCTGAGTTAGCTTGGTTATAGGGTTTGAAAATCGTAAAAAATTTCTCACAAATCTATGATGGTACCCAGCTAATCTGAGGAATCTACAGATTTATATAACAGCTTTTGGCCTCACAAATAATTTAATTGCTTTTATCATTTAAGGGTCCACATATATCCTACTAATTATTATAATATTACATAAGATTGAGGCTTCATTCAACCAAAACTCACATTTCCTGCACTTTGCATAAATATTATTGTTTCTTATGTTTTTTAGCAAAATTCTTAGATGCTCCTCATGATAATCCTTACTTTTGGAGTATATTAGAATATCATCTATAAAGACTACCAAAGTTTTGTTGAGATAATCACTAAATACTCTATTAATCATGGCCATGATAATTTTTGGAGCACTAGTGCGTCTGAATGGCATTATTATGAACTCATAGTGCATGTACCTTTTTTGGAAAGAAGTCTTGGGGATATCATTATTCCTCACCCTTACTTGATAATACCCCCATTAAACATCCACCTTAGTGAATTATTGGTCTCCATGTAGAGTATCAAAGAAGTCAACAATCTATGAAAGATGATACTTTTTATTTTTTGTGATCATGATTATATTACGATAATCATTGGAAAGTCACCTTGGCCCATCCTTTTTCTTGACAAAGGGGACTGGGGAACCCCAAAGTGAAGCACTTGGTCATATGAAACCTATATCTAGATTCTCCTATAGTGTTTTCTCTACGTCTTCAAGTTCCACAATAAACATTATATATGGATTCATGGATAATGGAAACACCCTAGGTATAATATAAATTTAAAATTCAAACTCTTAGTTACAAGGAAGAGTAGATAATTATTTACAAAACATCAGTATATATCCTGACATTGGGCATGTCTTAGAGGATGATCTTTTACTTAGACTTAGTCATTTGAGATGGATTAACTTTCTTGTAGGGAAATAATATCCATGCTTTAGTTGTTGGTGCTAAAGATTATTCATCCTCCTCCTTACACTTGTAATGAATTGGAGGATGATTCACAATTTGGGTATTTATTTCCTTTTTTTATAAATTTATGTTGGATCTATATAGGAAAATTCTATCCATGCCTAGAATTGTATAAAATTACACTAAAGTGAGTATCACAATGTTCCCTAGGAAGTTTAGTCCAAACTTTTGATATGGGAGGATTTATATACTTGGGATGCAATAATTTCCCATTTTATGTTTTCGTCGACATCTCTACTTCCTTGATTTGTGGTGGTGTTTTAATATTGTTACTAAACTTGTGAGACATGAAGGAATGCATAGAACTATGTTTGATAATCCTACATTTCACTTTTTAATCCTAGTTATAAGTATTTAATTTATTTTAAAAGGACTACAGAATGATAATTTAGAAAATTTTAAACATCTTATTGAGAATAAAATAACAATAAATGGATATTTTATAAACAACATTCAATTCCTTAAATTCGGAATTTCTAGGCCTCATTATAAGTTATTAATGATCTATTTTTTAACATAGGCTATTATAGGAATTTTTGTTCCCCTAATAGTGGATTGTAATGATCTTGTGAATTTACTAAAACATATCCCCTGAGAGTGTCAAACCAGGTGTGCAGTAAGAACCGTTTTCATGAACTAGTTCCTGATCAAGTCTAGATCAACATGGTATTTTCATGTTTTACCCATAGGTACATCTATTCTAGATCGACATCCACTTTTAGTATCCAAAAGTTGATTTATTTTCTTGTAAACCACATATGTTATACTTTACCAAACGTTAAGGATATATTCTCATGTTTAGTATTATCCCAAAGGATTTCTCTAGAGTTTTATAGTCATAATCCTAACATAAATAAACTTTCCTTTTATACAAACTATGGAAAACCTTCTCTTTATTACACATTAATTCATGATTAATTACATAAGAGTGCCCATAAAAAATCTAGAAGATCGATAAGTCTAGTGTATTTGAGAATTAGGTACATTACAAAAAAACTTAAAATAGGGGGTACATCACCATTATTGAAAAATTCCTTAACATGATCATAATATTCCATCGAAATTAAAACTACATGGGATAACTAGGGGACATACATAAGAAAAGGGTGAGTTATAAAGCACAGTAAGGGAATAAACCTGACATAACATGAAGAAATTATTAGATGTTATAAAATCGGAATATTAATGACACCATAAACGGGGGAGAATTCTAAACATGAATAATGAGGCCCGATATAGCATGATAACATAAATCCAACATTGGAAAGTATAGAAACAACTTTAAACATGGAATCATAAACACAGGTCAAGGATAAAAACAAAGAAATCATGATGGAAAAAGTCCCATTATGGATTAGGTTCATTCCGTAATACCTTGAATGATGTCTCGTGAGATTAAAATATTATCCAATTAATTATACTGTTATATAATTATGGGTGCACCTATCACTTTCATTTCATTCACAAGCATAAGTGTGCCACATAGATCATACAACATGAAATCATTTGTCTTCATATTGTATTACATGATCAAGGAGTGTGGAATAAATACATGTATTCACACAATAAAATAAATATAAGTTCATAAAGGTGAACACTCTTTATAGGAAATGGGTACCGATATTCACTACAAAATTGTTTGACATGGAAAATCGTGATGAAATTTATATTGCATAATGGGGGGACATAAATGACCATGGGAGGGATTAATGAGAGTTAAAGGGGTACATAATCATTTAAAATAATAAGGGCATTGGGGGGGATATTACAGAATATATCCCAACATTAGTAATTGGCTAATAAAAGCATAAGATAATGAAAATTCTTAAATAAATATGAGAATAAGATCCCTTACTAAATTTTGACATGATAACATGTGTAATTAATGGTTAATGGGAGGGATTAATGAAATTGAAATGAGTCTATCATCAAATGAAAATATAAACTGAATTAATAGGGATGTATAGAAATATACCCCCATCATGAACAGTTGGAATTTAAGAGGTATAACATGAAAGAGGCGATTGAATTAAAAAAAGAGTGGGAGATCCCTTACCTTGAGAGGGTGATTTAAAATTATTGGTAGAGATTATTTAGAGTATGGGGGCACCTTCGGAGGAATATAGAGAAGGGAGGGAATATTAATGACATTATATAAGGTTTCTTATTGAAGAGAATTGGGATCTTCAGTGAGTTTATATCAAAAAAGAGAGGGAATTTATTTATTATTTCTCAGGATTAGGTTTTCGACTCTACACAATAAAAATGACCAAACCCAAAAACCTTCCAATAGTTTTTTCCCTTGGTTTCTTGCAAATAGGGGTGGTTTTCATAATTTTATAAGTATAAGGTCCTAAATTATTAAATATCACCTTTAGTGATGTGGAAGTGAGCCTTTTTCTTAATAAATGATTTTAAAACCGTAAAATATATTATAGGTTTTGGAGGATTCAAAAAGGATTTATAAAATTAATAAAATAATTATAAAATCACATTATTTTAAATAGGAAATATATATTTGTCCATGTATAACCTTTATAGTATTTATTAAATCTTTTTGGGTCATTATGATTTCATAATACACACTATATATTTATATCGTATTTAATTTTTACCTAAAAATTTGACTATCGTTGAAAATTATGAAAAATTAACTATTTGATAATTATAATGTTTCAATTCCAAAAATATTATTAATATTATCCAAATAATTTTCTAAATAGTGAATTTTCACTTTTAAAATAAAAATCCCCGGTTATTCCGAAATGCTAGGTTTATTGGCAATAATAGTTTTCAAGCCCTTATAAAAATTATATTTAACATCATAAAATTTATATGATCATTTATATCTAATAACAATAATTTTATATTATTATTTTATTAAAATATTATTTGTTTCAAAAATCCATTAGTTCATCAAAATATATTCCTTTTTTAAATTTAAATATTACCCAAAAATACTACCTTTGTATTATTATATCAAAATCAAAATTACTTTTAAAGTAACAATAATAAAATGAAAATATGTTAATCAGTCTATAAAATATACAAATTGATAATAGTAGGGTCTTAATACATAACTTTTTATTACACCAGAAAATACCCAAAGGATATGGTGCATGATGGTGATACATTCATGTGGTGGTTCAACGTATATGGTTTGGGTTGTGATATTGATGAGTTTGAAATTATTTCATAAATGTATTTTATCATAATTAAGTTGTTGGATCTGGACGTGGGCTTGGTCAAGGGAAAATCCCCTTGATGTTATCTTCCTTGGAAGCTCTAATAAATGGGATTCATACGGTGTGATCTTGCTGGTTAAGGCCATTATTTCCTTTTCCCAATTAATTGGATTTTTCAAAACCCTGTCTTTAAAATAAAAATATGGTCACTATGAAATGGATATATTATAAATATTTATGATGTCTGGCGGTCATTTAAATCAAAATAAAGAATTGAATGCAACCACAAAATGGAATTTTATTTATAAAAGTTTGGGTAGTTATACGATTGATGTGTTGTCAGTGTGTAAACGTCAAATATAAATCAATTGCGATTGTCCCTTGATTTCACTTCACCTTGAGATTGTTTTCTATGGTTTTGATAGTTAATGTATGATTTAGTGTTTTAAAACACTAAACTAACATTTATATACATCTCGAGAAAACCGTAACTCAAAATGATTTTCAATCAGCTCCTATATTTCAAAAATTAGTCTATATTCATTGTCATCTTATTTCAAGTAAATCTGACATCGTTCTCCTAGTTTTTACCCCTATATATTTTTTTAAAGGCTTTAGAACCTTTAAAAATTATTTATTGAGTTATTATGACCACACTACATGTCGTATTGATGTGTTGTATGTGCATAAATTACAATAATAACTCAATGGAGACTTTACCATGATTTGATGTAAATTAGATGTCATTTTATATGGTTTTGAATGTTTCACAGTCAATTTAGTGTTTAAAACTCTAAAAACGCATTTACTGTAATCTCCAAAAAACTGTAATTCATAATGACGTGTTGTTAGTTCCCACATTTCAAAAATCAATATACAATCATTGTGCTATTATTTAATGGAAATAAGATTTCAATTTCCTTGTTTTAACCCATTGAAACATTTTTTTAATGGCTTTGGTGCCTTTAAAAAGTATTTACCAAGACATTACAACCACACCTCACATTGTATTGACATGTTGTCTACACATAAATCTTGAAAATAACTCAAAAGTTGTTTTTACCATTATTTAATTTCAATATAGGGGGTTTTCTATGGTTTTTACCATTACATGCACGTTTTAGTGTTTTAGAACCCTAATAACACATTTACAACCATCCCGATAAAACTATAACTCAAAATGATGTTTTGTCATTTACTATATTTCAAAAATAAATCTATGGTAATTTTAACCTTGTTTAGATGAAATAAAATGTCATTTTCTTAGTTTTGATCCCCTAACACATGTTTTTAAAGGCTTTGGTACCTTTAAAAAGTCTTTATCGAGTCATTCTAACCACACCACATGTTCTATTGATATATTTTCTATGTGTACACATAAAAATAACTCAAAGGCTGTTTTACCATGACTTCACCTCAATATTAGCTTGTTTTCTATGGTATTGACCATTATAAACATGTTATAGTGTTTTAAAACACAAAAAATACCTTTACAGCCATCCTCGGAAAACAGTTACTCAGAATGATGTTTTGTCAACTCCTATATTTTGAAAATGAATATACGGTCAATTTTCTATTATTTTAGGGTAATAAAACATCGTTTTCCATGTTTCTACCCCCTGAAACATGTTTTTAGAGGGTTTAATACCTTCAAAAAATGTTTACTGAGATATTCCAACCACACCACACATTAGATTGATGAGTTGTATGAGAATACATTTAAAAAATAACTCAATTATGGGTTTACAGAGATTTAACATCAATATTTGGTTGTTTTCTATGGTTTTGACCATTACATGGACATTTTAGAGATTTAAAACACTAAAAATATATCAATAGGAATCGTTGGAAAACTGTAACAGGGAATGAAATACCGTCAGTTCCTAAATTTCAAAAATCAATCTACGATTGTTTTACTCCAATTTTTGGAAATAAAACATCGTTTGTTTGATTTTGACCCCCTGACACATGTTTTTAAAGGGTTTGGTACCTTTATAAATTATTTATGTATCCAAAATTATTTAAAAGTGCTCTGATTATTTTCAAACATAAGGATAGCGATCAATAATTCAATTTTGACATGTTGGAATCAACAAAATGTTAATCTGGTACAAGATATAGTTGGTATGACTCGAATTTCATGTTTTATATATAATATTTCATATTACTTTTATTTATAGAATTTGTATTTTTCGTTTGAAAATGTGTGAAGGATCTATGGAATTTATAATTTACCACGGTTGGATGATCTATAAGGATGGAAATTTCCTTAGGGATCATACTGATCATCAACTAAAATATAGAAAATAAATCATTTTCCATTTCTAACTACCACTAATCCAATGTTTACCTATAAGAGTATTGTTCCGATACTTTTTATTTAAATCTTGAAATTTTTCTTTGTGATTCCCAATCAATGGTAATACTTAAACGCCCTCCGGTTGTATTAGTAATGGATGAAGACACCCTACCAAAGACACCTGATGATGTAGGCCTAGAACTCATCCCCTATACATGTTAGGGATGCTCCCTCCCTAAAATGATTGAAACAACATCATTCTAGGAAACCGATGAGGATCTTGTAGGGTTCGCAATCAAGACATCTTGAATTTTAACCTATTAAAACAAAAATATTAAATTGAATTTTTTATATATGTGAACATCATAAGATTATCTTATTAATAAAATTTTTATTACTATTTATTGATATTTCATTTCTATAAAAACATAGTATTGAAAAATAAATTATAACAACAAAAAGTAATAAACCAAATTAATTGGGGCTAGCTAGATGTATTAAACGACACCAAATTAGTATCATTTAATCCTTACAGTTGACCGCATTTAATTGGATTTAAGGATTTTTTGTTGTTATAATATATTTATCATTATTATGTGTTTATAGTAATAAAATAACATGAAAAGGTAATGATAATTACTTACTCCAATGTCTTAATAGTGTCATTTACAAAACTTCTATTGGGTTTCCTATTCACATTAAACCACACCTCAATTTTGCCAATAGAGCGGCCTAATTCATTATCCTTTATAAAAAATATAAAAAAGTTAGAAAAACCATAACTTATTATAAAATGATATAATTATTAATTAATATAATAAAAACGAAAATTATTCTTTTCCTCAAAAAACATTGAGACCTACCAATTTGATTAATGACTTGTTTCTCACGATTCACATTATTTTTTAAATAATTTCTATAATAAAATAAAACAATTATAAATAATAATATTACTGTGTTTATGTTATCAATTTAGTGTAAAATTTTCAATTAACTCATAAGATATATATTTGTTAATATAAAAAAACATCTATTTCAGATGAAAATTTCCTTCAGGAACTTTTTCATATATCTTTCGTGAGATCAAAGATTTGTCATTATATTCATTCCATAATCTCCATTTAAAATCTCTCCATTTATTTCCTATTTTTTTAAATCCATGGGTTTGAAATAGATTCAAGGACATCAAAATGAAAGAAATATAAAAATAAAAAACATAACACTTTATAAGTATTTAAAAAAAATACTAACATATTTTAAATTATCTATAAAGGAATATTAAATTAATAATACCTTTACTTGAGTATAAAAATCCTCATTTTTCCAACCTATAGGAATATGCCTCAAATAATTATAATTAATGGGAAATATCACCATCTTATAATAAATCTTCCCAACAATATTCCTATAGATTCTAGTAGCATCACAAGTAGGCACCCCAAACTCATCACATAGAACAACAATCATAAATTCATTTAGTTCTTATACATCTAACATGTTCATATTTGTATCTCTTCTATGTTTTCTTTATCTGATTGAAAAATTATTTAAAAAATTAATATAATATATAGTTTTTTATATCTTGGGAAATAGATGTATCATTATTAGTCTCGGGTACAATATAATCACTTCAATCCACTGAAGAAAATGGTAGTGGTGGTGTTTTTTTGAGATGCTGATAATCAAGAATATTGATTTTTTTTATTCTCAATATTCATTAAATTAAAATGGCTTTGATATATGAAATTTATAAAAAAATGAAAAAACTATAATATTTTAACAAAAATAATTGAAAAACTAGAACAATGTATTTATTCACAAAATACATATAAGTGATATATTATAATATATTCTCAATACCAATGTCACATCGGTGGTGGTGTAATGGTGAAGGAGAGTGGTACAAAAACACAATTCTTTCGGAGGTTTAGGGTTCAAATTATGGGAGTCTGCTTTTGGAATGAACCTCTCCCTTAGGATCTATCCTTCTTGAAGGGTCGCCTGGTCTCGACTGGGTGGGAAGATTAAGGCGGGTCCCACTGTGGTGGCAGATTTCTATGAAGAACCATGGCTAATTGGGCCGTTACTCTCTGGGATGCTCTGCCATCTCGGCTGGCTTTAGATCCTTCCCTGGCTAGGGCTTTACCTCAAGGCAATGACATCTTCGTGGAGGAGGGGGTTTCTGTTTGTGGAGGGTTCAAAACGGCCACACGTGAGAATTCCATTCTTTCATAAATATTCTCAATACTAATTTATACATTTAATTATCTTCATCTTCATCGACTTCATTGTTATCAACCTCCATTGTGATGAGTGCTTAATTTTATCCCTCTCTTGCATGTTCTATTATTTCGATATTGTCAAGAAAAACTGTCCAATATTTTGTGGCTGATGAGGTTCACTATCACAAAGTATCCATTTATCATCATCACCCATATCATATAAGTCTCTCTACTTCAAGTGTAAAACAACACTCTAACATTCATGTATTTCATCATCCTTATAATAAACCATATTCTCTTGTGAATCCATGATAATGTAGGACCCCGGGACACCCTGAGAGGGGAGGGGTGAATCAGGGTGGAAACTTTTTCTTCTTAAAGTTGTGGATCTTGTTCCCACGTTGGTAGGAACTACTTAAACCTGTATGATGGATATGATCAGCAATTAAACATTCACATGCAGAGACAGATGACACAGCTATTTTACTTGGTTCACCACTAAGGGCTACGTCCAAGGAGCATATGCCGACAGGTTGTCGGTCGTACCTAATCCACTATGCTTCACTAGCTGTAGATTACAAAGGTTCGGGTACAGTCACTCTGTCCCAGGCTCACTGCCTTTACAATTGTTCAGGGATAGCTCACTGCGTCCCTCGGGTCACTCCCGTTGACTCCCCCTGGCTCACTGCCGTTGGTGAAGTCCCACTCAGTTTATAGACGTGAAGGTCTCTTCAATAGGTGTGCATTGAAGTTCTTCGTCTCCTGTTCAGCATGAGACATTTCTTGCATCAGGGTTCAGATTTGATGCTCCTTTTAGTTCAATCCTTCTTCTTTAGCGCAATGAATGAATGCACTAGATCCCCTTGTCTTCGTTTGCCTGAATCACAATCACTGATGTGATTGCTTACTTAATGAAGCTCAGCTTACTCGGCGTTGTCAGAATCAGTTCTCCATGTATGCATGAGATCATGCATGTATCATTTAGATTTCTTCTTCAATCTCGCTTTGCACCAAAAGTATCAGGCAATTATTAGCTCTTGTGCAGCTCCAGAAAGGCGGGCGTGCTTCAACAGTGTCTGGGTCTCCTTTTCAAGCCCGGCGCGCAAGCCTCCCGGCGGCGCGCAAGTCTCAGGCGCGCAAGTCTAAACTGGCGCGCAAGTGTCACTGAAGCACCTGCGCGACACTGCCTTCTTGAACTTAATACTTGCGTGACACACTTCCTTTCTCCCCCAAATCTTCTAGGGCATGCAACCCTCACTCGGCGCGCAACCCCTTCTTGCACGGCTGAACCACCTGCGCGACGAGAGCTCGAACAATCTCAAAGTCTTGAGCTCCGTATCGAATGAGGAGGGGTGGTCCAGTATTTATAGGCAAACAGGACCCCTTGCGCGGCGGCGCGCAAGTTTCTCCTTGGCGCGTAAGTCCACTTGCGCGACTTAACCAACACTTGCGCGACCCTCTTGCCTTTGTCAAATTTTGATCTTCTGATCTCGAAAAACCATAGACGCGCAAGTTCCACTCCTTGTAGGTGATGTCGCGCAAGTCCACTTGCGCGAATTAACCAACACTTGCACGACCCTAATGCCTTTGCCATATTTTGATCCTCTGATCTTCAAAAACATATGGCGCACAAGTTTCCTATCCTCCAAGAGTATGGCGCGCAAGTCCCTTTGCCAAAATCACACTTCTTCATTTGTCGATTTTGAGGCCCTGAAATTTGGCAAACACTGGAAAACGGCGCCACCTTGTATCTGCTCTTTTTGCACCGCCTCCAGATCATCCATTCCTCTGTCAAAGTTCTTGAATCAAACATAGATCGTTGACCACAACTCTTGAACTCGACATGTGACCACGGAATCTCCTTTGTCAACAAATTTGTATGTCGTTTGTTTGCTTTTTCGACAAGCACGATCACCTCAACAACACTTCTTCTTGGTGATCTGTATCCTTCAACAATTCTTTTGCCTTTATCACGAACTCCACTATTGTGATATGTATTCTTTGAAGGAACAGCTTTAGTGCCATCATCTTCTATGACAATGTGATGTGAATGGCCATTTCATAAGTCAACTCATTGTCACATTGCCTCCTTCATCAACCGTCATGATCAACTTCATGCAAACCATGTAATTCAATCCGTCAAGAAGTCTCTAGAATGGTTCTCATGCAATCATGAGGAATGGCATGGTCTTCATCCAAAAACACCATCCTTCTTTAATCATCCTTGGATGGATTACTCCTCACATTCTTCATTGTTGTAAACAATGTATCACCTTTGACACATGTTCTTTGAACTTACGATCAGCACAGCAATCGTCTGAATCACTACTCCTCTACTTCATCGGAGTACTTCATGATCTCCCTCATTGTGATCTTTCATTCCTCCATTTTATTGGAGTACTTATTGATCTCTTTCATTTTGATATTCCATTGACAACTATTGACAAAAAATATAATCCTATACACAAAGTGGTTCCAACAATCTCCCCCTTTGTATTTTGTTGTCAATACCTTATACATCTTCTGAAATGAATTTGTCAATGTCAAAATGAGAATCTTCTCAGCAAATCAGCATTTCTTTTCATTTCACTTTCTCTCCCCCTTATTGACAAGAAATACAAAGCATATGGTAGGGAGGGTATCAATCCACACTTAAGCAATGTTTCATTAACCATTTCACTCTAAGTCTACTTGATCAAAGCTCGATGTAGAAAACAAGAGGATTTGATTAAGTCAACAAGGCAATCCAATATCCACAGATCATGATACCAACATGAGATGATAACTCATGTATCTTGTCTTCAAGGGTTTACCACTTTATTTCCAGGTATAAGAAGATCAACTATGATAGAGAATAATCAACCTGAAACTCCTGCACTCACTTCAGCAAATAGATCACAAACATTCAAGTGCAATCGGCAGGATAAGTGACCTTGGGGCACTTCCATTCTCTTTATGTCACTGATCAATTCAGTTACTCCCCCTTTGTAAAATAATCATTGATCTGAGTAACCAAGGGATAGAGATTGAGAAATTACAGACCTTCTCCATTAGTGTGTTCTTCAAGAGATTCACAGAATAACTGCTTTTGAGTCCACCTGGAGTTGATATTGATTGAAACAGTGATTATGGACGCTTCTTCATTTTTCTCCCCCTCAAGGGAAAAACTCCTCATCATCATCATTAAGAGTGATCCTTCATCATAATAATCTTTGAATATCAATTGAAGAATCTACTAAGGATGGAAACTTCTTCATCTTGGCTATCAAGAGTTGACAGCATTCACTACTTCTCAGGTTCTCCCCCTGAGAGAATGCTTCACCTTCAATTCCCTGCATTATTAGCACAAATACAATTCACAAATGTTTACAGGAATAAGGTGGTTCCTTCTTGCTTCATCACGAAGACTTTCTTGGTTGAGGTTCTTTTCTCAACCAAGTTCCTCTGTTCACTCCAGTCTTCATGCCTGCACATTTGAATATATGTTCTGACATCTGTCGGTGTGGCATGGCTCTGTTCACATTCTCTTCTGCTTTGTGTGGAGAATTGTTCTGCTTAGCAGCCATCATGAATGATACATTCTTGATCCTCTTAAGGACTGCCCCTTGCTCTGGTATTAAGGTTAGACAACCTTTTGCAATGTGACCAGACTTCTTGCATCTCTCACACAGAACTTCTTTGACACTTGTGTTTCTCTTTGTTTGCAATCTCTCCTGCACTGTGTCTGCATCATGTGAAAGTTTTCCTTTTCCTTTTTCACCAGCCTTGGCCTTCTCATCTTCAAGTTCCCTTATTCTTTTCAAATCTTCTGGCCAGATGACCAATATGTCATTTGGAACTTTTGCAGCTGGTTTAGGTCTTCCACATGGGTTCATCCGAGATTCATCCCACTTAGTGTTTCTTTTGGATGAATGACCCTTCAATTTCATGGATCTAAAATCCTGGGTCTTCTCAGCTTCCCTACTTGAGATCTTCTTGGGGAAGTGTGTGTTCACAACATTCTTCTGATTTCTCCCCACGATAGCTGATTCATTCTTTGACGGCATCAGAGGTCTTCTTTTCATTTCGACAGTGAAAGCATGTTGATGTGGACATGTGCCCGCATTAGGACCGCTGCCGTTGCATACATCACAGATGTTATCAAGAATTCCAAATCTCTTTGTAGTAAACAGATGCTTCTGGACCTGCTGATGTTGCTCCTTTTTCTCTGGCTTCCTTCTCTTTGATATAGGCATTCTCTATGCTTTTCCATGTAAGGGATTATAAAGACAATCCAATGCACAGTGCCCAAATCTGTTGCAGCACCAACATTGACCCACAAATCTTTTCTTCTTTGTGTCTTCTGTATTATGTTGTTGGGCCATCTGCTTAATCTTTTGTGCTCTATTTGAGGAACCCACTTCCTAGTTTTTCTTCCCATCCACCCTAGCCATGGTGGTAGGTTTCTTCTTCTAACCTTTCCTCATCCACACTTGTTTAGATCTTTTCTTCCCACCTGCACTGATTGTAGGAGTGTATTTAGAAATACGAGTACAAGATGGATTGGATGGTACCTTCACTTTCTCAGTTGCTTGTGATAGATCAAAGAGTGAAGTCATGATCTTCTTATCACATGTTTGAGGTCTTTTGACAATAGAATCCTCCAGTGAGCATTGAGTACCAATAGCAACTGATTCTTGATGTGGATAATCAAGAGTTGTCATAATCTTCTTATCACATGTTGGAGGCATTTCAGCTTTAGACTCCTCCAACGAACATTGAGTGCAAGCATCACTCATTTCATTCTTTTGTGAAGTCTCAATATGTGTGTTCTCAATCTTGGTCAACTGAGCTTCCAATTTTTGACCCACAATATTGAGGATGATCTTCTGATCTTCAATCGTGATCATCTTCTCTTCACACGTCTTCTTCAACCTTTCAACTCATCTTCATGCATCTTAACTTTGTTTTGTAACAAAGAGTCAAGTTCCCTGAATTTAATGGAAGTTTCTTCCAAACAAAAATTCTTGACTTCATTGCTATTCTTCAGCTCAGCTTCAAGTGCATGGATCCTTTCTTTTAAAGTCTTATTGACTTCCTCTTCTTCTTCAAATACTTTCACCCGTTTGATGAGCTTCATACTTTCCATAACTTTTATTTCCAACCCTTTTTCCATATTGTCAGCTTCCCTTTCTAATTGATTGATCTCAACCTGCATAGATTGGAATAGGCTACAAATAATAGCAACCCTTTCTTCTGGAATATCATGCAGATATGTTCTAAGTTTTTCCTAAAAGCTTGAATTAGGGGTATCATCCTTTCCTCTGGATGAGTTCTGAGCCACCTGCTTGATACTTTCCAGGCCTAATGTTTCTTCATTATTGGAATGGCATGGAGAACAGGACACTCCATCTTCTTTGGATGTGGGGGACTTCTTCATCATCTTCTTGTCTTTCTTTTTCCTATTTGTCAAAGTCTTGGTGGATATAGATTTCTGCTCAGAAATGACTGCGTCATTATCAAGACTGCTCTTCATTTTTTGACTCTAGGAAAGAAACTCAAATCCTCTTCTCAATAGAATTACTGTAGAATATCCAACATACGCTAACCTGCCTCCGATACCACTTGTAGGACCCCGGGACACCCTGAGAGGGGAGGGGTGAATCAGGGTGGCAACTTTTTCTTCTTAAAGTTGTGGATCTTGTTCCCACGTTGGTAGGAACTACTTAAACCTTTATGATGGATATGATCAGCAATTAAACATTCACATGCAGAGACAGATGACACATCTATTTTACTTGGTTCACCACTAAGGGCTACATCCAAGGAGCATACGCCGACAGGTTGTCGGTCGTACCTAATCCACTATGCTTCACTAGCTGTAGATTACAAAGGTTCGGGTACAGTCACTCTGTCCCAGGCTCACTGCCTTTACAATTGTTCAGGGATAGCTCACTGCGTCCCTCGGGTCACTCCCGTTAACTCCCCCTGGCTCACTGCCGTTGGTGAAGTCCCACTCAGTTTATAGACGTGAAGGTCTCTTCAATAGGTGTGCATTGAAGTTCTTTGTCTCCTGTTCAGCATGAGACATTGCTTGCATCAGGGTTCAGATTTGATGCTCCTTTTAGTTCAATCCTTCTTCTTTAGCGCAATGAATGAATGCACTAGATCCCCTTGTCTTCGTTTGCCTGAATCACAATCACTGATGTGATTGCTTACTTAATGAAGCTCAGCTTACTCGGCGTTGTCAGAATCAGTTCTCCATGTATGCATGAGATCATGCATGTATCATTTAGATTTCTTCTTCAATCTCGCTTTGCACCAAAAGTATCAGGCAATTATTAGCTCTTGTGCAGCTCCAGAAAGGCGGGCGTGCTTCAACAGTGTCTGGGTCTCCTTTTCAAGCCCGGCGCGCAAGCCTCCCGGCGGCGCGCAAGTCTCAGGCGCGCAAGTCTAAACTGGCGCGCAAGTGTCACTGAAGCACCTGCGTGACACTGCCTTCTTGAACTTAATACTTGCGCGACACACTTCCTTTCTCCCCCAAATCTTCTAGGGCGCGCAACCCTAACTCGGCGCGCAACCCCTTCTTGCGCGGCTGAACCACCTGCGCGACGAGAGCTCGAACAATCTCAAAGTCTTGAGCTCCGTATCGAATGAGGAGGGGTGGTCCAGTATTTATAGGCAAACTGGACCCCTTGCGCGGCGGCGCGCAAGTTTCTCCTTGGCGCGTAAGTCCACTTGCGCGACTTAACCAACACTTGCGCGACCCTCTTGCCTTTGTCAAATTTTGATCTTCTGATCTCGAAAAACCATAGACGCGCAAGTTCCACTCCTTGTAGGTGATGTCGCGCAAGTCCACTTGCGCGAATTAACCAACACTTGCACGACCCTAATGCCTTTGCCATATTTTGATCCTCTGATCTTCAAAAACATATGGCGCACAAGTTTCCTATCCTCCAAGAGTATGGCGCGCAAGTCCCTTTGCCAAAATCACACTTCTTCATTTGTCGATTTTGAGGCCCTGAAATTTGGCAAACACTGGAAAACGGCGCCACCTTGTATCTGCTCTTTTTGCACCGCCTCCAGATCATCCATTCCTCTGTCAAAGTTCTTGAATCAAACATAGATCGTTGACCACAACTCTTGAACTCGACATGTGACCACGGAATCTCCTTTGTCAACAAATTTGTATGTCGTTTGTTTGCTTTTTCGACAAGCACGATCACCTCAACAACACTTCTTCTTGGTGATCTGTATCCTTCAGCAATTCTTTTGCCTTTATCACGAACTCCACTATTGTGATATGTATTCTTTGAAGGAACAGCTTTAGTGCCATCATCTTCTATGACAATGTGATGTGCATGGCCATTTCATAAGTCAACTCATTGTCACATTGCCTCCTTCATCAACCGCCATGATCAACTTCATGCAAACCATGTAATTCAATCCGTCAAGAAGTCTCTAGAATGGTTCTCATGCAATCATGAGGAATGGCATGGTCTTCATCCAAAAACACCATCCTTCTTTAATCATCCTTGGATGGATTACTCCTCACATTCTTCATTGTTGTAAACAATGTATCACCTTTGACACATGTTCTTTGAACTTACGATCAGCACAGCAATCGTCTGAATCACTACTCCTCTACTTCATCGGAGTACTTCATGATCTCCCTCATTGTGAGCTTTCATTCCTCCATTTTATTGGAGTACTTATTGATCTCTTTAATTTTGATATTCCATTGACAACTATTGACAAAAAATACAATCCTATACACAAAGTGGTTCCAACAATCTCCCCCTTTGTATTTTGTTGTCAATACCTTATACATCTTCTGAAATGAATTTGTCAATGTCAAAATGAGAATCTTATCAGCAAATCAGCATTTCTTTTCATTTCACTTTCTCTCCCCCTTATTGACAAGAAATACAAAGCATATGGTAGGGAGGGTATCAATCCACACTTAAGAAATGTTTCATTAACCATTTCACTCTAAGTCTACTTGAGCAATGCTCGATGTAGAAAACAAGAGGATTTGATTAAGTCAACAAGGCTATCCAATATCCACAGATCATGATACCAACATGAGATGATAACTCATGTATCTTGTCTTCAAGGGTTTACCACTTTATTTCCAGGTATAAGAAGATCAACTATGATAGAGAATAATCATCCTGAAACTCCTGCACTCACTTCAGCAAATAGATCACAAACATTCAAGTGCAATCGGCAGGATAAGTGACCTTGGGGCACTTCCATTCTCTTTATGTCACTGATCAATTCAGTTACTCCCCCTTTGTAAAATAATCTTTGATCTGAGTAACCAAGGGATAGAGATTGAGAAATTACAGACCTTCTCCATTGGTGTGTTCTTCAAGAGATTCACAGAATAACTGCTTTTGAGTCCACCTGGAGTTGATATTGATTGAAATAGTGATTATGGACGCTTCTTCATTTTTCTCCCCCTCAAGGGAAAAACTCCTCATCATCATCATTAAGAGTGATCCTTCATCATAATAATCTTTGAATATCAATTGAAGAATCTACTAAGGATGGAAACTTCTTCATCTTGGCTATCAAGAGTTGACAGCATTCACTACTTCTCAGGTTCTCCCCCTGAGAGAATGCTTCACCTTCAATTACCTGCATTATTAGCACAAATACAATTCACAAATGTTTACGGGAATAAGGTGGTTCCTTCTTGCTTCATCACGAAGACTTTCTTGGTTGAGGTTCTTTTCTCAACCAAGTTCCTTTGTTCACTCCAGTCTTCATGCCTGCACATTTGAATATATGTTCTGACATCTGTCGGTGTGGCATGGCTCTGTTCACATTCTCTTCTGCTTTGTGTGGAGAATTGTTCTGCTTAGCAGCCATCATGAATGATACATTCTTGATCCTCTTAAGGACTGCCCCTTGCTCTGGTATTAAGGTTAGACAACCTTTTGCAATGTGACCAGACTTCTTGCATCTCTCACACAGAACTTCTTTGACACTTGTGTTTCTCTTTGTTTGCAATCTCTCCTGCACTGTGTCTGCATCATGTGAAAGTTTTCCTTTTCCTTTTTCACCAGCCTTGGCCTTCTCATCTTCAAGTTTCCTTATTCTTTTCAAATCTTCTGGCCAGATGACCAATATGTCATTTGGAACTTTTGCAGCTGGTTTAGGTCTTCCACATGGGTTCATCCGAGATTCATCCCACTTAGTGTTTCTTTTGGATGAATGACCCTTCAATTTCATGGATCTAAAATCCTGGGTCTTCTCAGCTTCCCTACTTGAGATCTTCTTGGGGAAGTGTGTGTTCACAACATTCTTCTAATTTCTCCCCACGATAGCTGATTCATTCTTTGACGACATCAGAGGTCTTCTTTTCATTTCGACAGTGAAAGCATGTTGATGTGGACATGTGCCCGCATTAGGACCGCTGCCGTTGCATACATCACAGATGTTATCAAGAATTCCAAATCTGTTTGCAGTAAACAGATGCTTCTGGACCTGCTGATGTTGCTCCTTTTTCTCTGGCTTCCTTCTCTTTGATATAGGCATTCTCTGTGCTTTTCCATGTAAGGGATTATAAAGACAATCCAATGCACAGTGCCCAAATCTGTTGCAGCACCAACATTGACCCACAAATCTTTTCTTCTTTGTGTCTTCTGTATTATGTTGTTGGGCCATCTGCTTAATCTTTTGTGCTCTATTTGAGGAACCCACTTCCTCGTTTTTCTTCCCATCCACCCTAGCCATGGTGGTAGGTTTCTTCTTCTAACCTTTCCTCATACACACTTGTTTAGATCTTTTCTTCCCACCTGCACTGATTGTAGGAGTGTATTTAGAAATACGAGTACAAGATGGATTGGATGGTACCTTCACTTTCTCAGTTGCTTGTGATAGATCAAAGAGTGAAGTCATGATCTTCTTATCACATGTTTGAGGTCTTTTGACAATAGAATCCTCGAGTGAGCATTGAGTACCAATAGCAACTGATTCTTGATGTGGATAATCAAGAGTTGTCATAATCTTCTTATCACATGTTGGAGGCATTTCAGCTTTAGACTCCTCCAACGAACATTGAGTGCAAGCATCACTCATTTCATTCTTTTGTGAAGTCTCAATATGTGTGTTCTCAATCTTGGTCAACTGAGCTTCCAATTTTTGACCCACAATATTGAGGATGATCTTCTGATCTTCAATCGTGATCATCTTCTCTTCACACGTCTTCTTCAACCTTTCAACCTCATCTTCATGCATCTTAACTTTGTTTTGTAACAAAGAGTCAAGTTCCCTGAATTTAATGGAAGTTTCTTCCAAACAAAAATTCTTGACTTCATTGCTATTCTTCAGCTCAGCTTCAAGTACATGGATCCTTTCTTTTAAAGTCTTATTGACTTCCTCTTCTTCTTCAAATACTTTCACCCGTTTGATGAGCTTCATACTTTCCATAACTTTTATTTCCAACCCTTTTTCCATATTGTCAGCTTCCCTTTCTAATTGATTGATCTCAACCTGCATAGATTGGAATAGGCTACAAATAATAGAAACCCTTTCTTCTGGAATATCATGCAGATATGTTCTAAGTTTTTCCTAAAAGCTTGAATTAGGGGTATCATCCTTTCCTCTGGATGAGTTCTGAGCCACCTGCTTGATACTTTCCAGGCCTAATGTTTCTTCATTATTGGAATGGCATGGAGAACAGGACACTCCATCTTCTTTGGATGTGGGGGACTTCTTCATCATCTTCTTGTCTTTCTTTTTCCTATTTGTCAAAGTCTTGGTGGATATAGATTTCTGCTCAGAAATGACTGCGTCATTATCAAGACTGCTCTTCATTTTTTGACTCTAGGAAAGAAACTCAAATCCTCTTCTCAATAGAATTACTGTAGAATATCCAACATACGCTAACCTGCCTCTGATACCACTTGTAGGACCCCGGGACACCCTGAGAGGGGAGGGGTGAATCAGGGTGGCAACTTTTTCTTCTTAAAGTTGTGGATCTTGTTCCCACGTTGGTAGGAACTACTTAAACCTGTATGATGGATATGATCAGCAATTAAACATTCACATGCAGAGACAGATGACACATCTATTTTACTTGGTTCACCACTAAGGGCTACGTCCAAGGAGCATACGCCGACAGGTTGTCGGTCGTACCTAATCCACTATGCTTCACTAGCTGTAGATTACAAAGGTTCGGGTACAGTCACTCTGTCCCAGGCTCACTGCCTTTACAATTGTTCAGGGATAGCTCACTGCGTCCCTCGGGTCACTCCCGTTGACTCCCCCTGGCTCACTGCCGTTGGTGAAGTCCCACTCAGTTTATAGACGTGAAGGTCTCTTCAATAGGTGTGCATTGAAGTTCTTCGTCTCCTGTTCAGCATGAGACATTGCTGCATCAGGGTTCAGATTTGATGCTCCTTTTAGTTCAATCCTTCTTCTTTAGCGCAATGAATGAATGCACTAGATCCCCTTGTCTTCGTTTGCCTGAATCACAATCACTGATGTGATTTCTTACTTAATGAAGCTCAGCTTACTCGGCGTTGTCAGAATCAGTTCTCCATGTATGCATGAGATCATGCATGTATCATTTTTATTTCTTCTTCAATCTCGCTTTGCACCAAAAGTATCAGGCAATTATTAGCTCTTGTGCTGCTCCAGAAAGGCGGGCGTGCTTCAACAGTGTCTGGGTCTCCTTTTCAAGCCCGGCGCGCAAGCCTCCCGGCGGCGCGCAAGTCTCAGGCGCGCAAGTCTAAACTGGCGCGCAAGTGTCACTGAAGCACCTGCGCGACACAGCCTTCTTGAACTTAATACTTGCGCGACACACTTCCTTTCTCCCCCAAATCTTCTAGGGCGCGCAACCCTAACTCGGCGCGCAACCCCTTCTTGCGCGGCTGAACCACCTGCGCGACGAGAGCTCGAACAATCTCAAAGTCTTGAGCTCCGTATCGAATGAGGAGGGGTGGTCCAGTATTTATAGGCAAACTGGACCCCTTGCGCGGCGGCGCGCAAGTTTCTCCTTGGCGCGTAAGTCCACTTGCGCGACTTAACCAACACTTGCGCGACCCTCTTGCCTTTGTCAAATTTTGATCTTCTGATCTCGAAAAACCATAGACGCGCAAGTTCCACTCCTTGTAGGTGATGTCGCGCAAGTCCACTTGCGCGAATTAACCAACACTTGCACGACCCTAATGCCTTTGCCATATTTTGATCCTCTGATCATCAAAAACATATGGCGTGCAAGTTTCCTATCCTCCAAGAGTATGGCGCGCAAGTCCCTTTGCCAAAATCACACTTCTTCATTTGTCGATTTTGAGGCCCTGAAATTTGGCAAACACTGGAAAACGGCGCCACCTTGTATCTGCTCTTTTTGCACCGCCTCCAGATCATCCATTACTCTGTCAAAGTTCTTGAATCAAACATAGATCGTTGACCACAACTCTTGAACTCGACATGTGACCACGAAATCTCCTTTGTCAACAAATTTGTATGTCGTTTGTTTGCTTTTTCGACAAGCACGATCACCTCAACAACACTTCTTCTTGGTGATCTGTATCCTTCAGCAATTCTTTTGCCTTTATCACGAACTCCACTATTGTGATATGTATTCTTTGAAGGAACAGCTTTAGTGCCATCATCTTCTATGACAATGTGATGTGCATGGCCATTTCATAAGTCAACTCATTGTCACATTGCCTCCTTCATCAACCGTCATGATCAACTTCATGCAAACCATGTAATTCAATCCGTCAAGAAGTCTCTAGAATGGTTCTCATGCAATCATGAGGAATAGCATGGTCTTCATCCAAAAACACCATCCTTCTTTAATCATCCTTGGATGGATTACTCCTCACATTCTTCATTGTTGTAAACAATGTATCACCTTTGACACATGTTCTTTGAACTTACGATCACCACAGCAATCGTCTGAATCACTACTCCTCTACTTCATCGGAGTACTTCATGATCTCCCTCATTGTGAGCTTTCATTCCTCCATTTTATTGGAGTACTTATTGATCTCTTTCATTTTGATATTCCATTGACAACTATTGACAACAAATACAATCCTATACACAAAGTGGTTCCAACAGATAAATGGGTCATGATTATCATGGTCATCGGTATGGATCAATAAATAGAGGTTGACAGAAGTAAAATGAAACAAATCTTTCATTATACCCCTATCAATGTTGACCCACTTGCATTTGAATAAGATAGTTAGAAACTAACCATGATAGTTTAAATCAATTATATAATTATGTTTTCCATTGTATCCCAACTCTACAATTGTTAATACACCATTATTATTAATTTTCAAGTCATTTTCATGATAAACTATATGAAACCTAAAGCCATGAATATTATAGGTATCAAATCTATTAGCCTTCCATAGAGGACCTCAAGCAAAAAAATTCAAATCATTTGATATTTTAGCTTGGTTATCAACATTAATTATCTATACAAAGAGATATAAGGGTTTACTTTTCCATTGAAAAAATAACTACAGGTCAATAATATGAATATGCGAATATACTTACATGAAGAGAGAACCATTCAAAAATCTATTTATTAATAAATTTTTGTTAATTCCAACTCATTTTGAGTATGAACCCTTAGTCACCTCTTTGTTTGAAATCATAATTATTCAATAAATGGATCTCTAATAAGATTATTGAGTAGAACATATCTATGTGATTGCAGCAACTCCAATTCAATCAATGTAAAAAATTTCACTTTCCAATTGTTCATATAATAGTTAGAAATACCAAGGACTAGTTTTTAGAATAATAATTAATGGAGATTTTGTCAACATGTTGAACATGATTGAATCTAGTCTCAATCCCATCGAAATACCTAGAACAGAGGGTCACAAACTCTTTGTCTATGTAACCTTCACTAATAGATCCTTCTGGTTTATCATTATTGATCACATATGATTTTAAATGACCTAAGATCCTAATGAAAACAATTAGAAACATATTAAATAAATTTACGCAGTGATTTGGTAAAATTAATTTCACTAATGAAACTAGAAAGAATATCAATGTACCTCTCAATTAGAGATCCATTGATAATTTATAGGTCCACTAAATTTGGTTTCATTAATCAAATTAGTAGTCAAATGAGTCATGATTATCATGAATGAAGAGGTAAATAACATATCAAAAAGGCAATGTGTGAAAAAATTATTTCTTCAAATTTATCAAGCTCGGTTGGATTTAGTGTTTTTCCACAAAGCTCTATGAAAAAGTTACAAAACTCAACTAGAATAACAATTATTTTTCAGGTAATGTATTACTTAATGCCAATGATAACAACTAATCCATTAGAATATGTAACTCATGAATTTTTAATCCATGTAAATTTCAATGTTTTATGTCAATTCACCTTGATATGTTACTGGAATATCCACCTAGAACTTTTAAATTGTTTAAAGTTTGAAGGAATATGTCTTTCATATGATTTTTCATTATAAAAACAGCCAAAGGATACTTTCCATTCCCATTTTCCAAAAAACCATGTTTTATATTCATTGACTCCAAATCCTTATGAGCATTAAGGTGATCCTTCAATTTACCTTTCTCATTATGTAATGTAAAAATTACATTATCACAAACTTTCTTCTCCATATGAATTACATCAAGATTATGAAGTATCAAATTAAACTCTCAATAAGTGAGTTTGAAAAATCTACTCTTTTTCTTCCATTACTGTGTTCCAGCTTCTTCAGATATTGTACCTCATACCCTTTATCACCTTCGATAAACTAACGAAATTTTCCAAACTCTTCAATGAAATTCATTAATCATTCCATGATTTCTGAACTATATATCTCTTTTAGTGGCTTTATTAATTCAATATATCCATTCAATCATGTCTTTTTTAACCTCAATTTATGACACTATGGGAAAAAGGGATTTTTGCGACGGGAATAATTCCCATCGCAAAAGGTCCACCCATGAGGTTATTTGCGACGGGGTTTCGCCTCCCGTCGCAAATAGTTTGGCGTGGATAACGCGCCAAACTGTGCGAAGGATATTTGCGATGGGGGGATTCAACCGCGGCAAATAGATAAGTATTTGCGACGGGCCCCGTCGCATATAACCGATGGTGGTTTATAGTTTTTTGCGACGAGATTTCGTCTCCCATCGCAAATAGTTTGGCGCAGATAACACGCCAAACCGCGCGAGAGTTATTTGCGACGGGGCCCGTCACAAATAACCGGCGGCAGTTTATAGCTTTTTGCGATGGGATGTCGTCCCGTCGCAAAAGGTGTTTCGGCAGGGACTTTTTGCGACGGGACCCGTTGGAAAAAACGTTTTAACTGCCGACAGTAATAAATGTGGGCATAGGTATTTGCGACGGGTCCCGTCGCAAAAAATACTATTTACAACGGGATACCCATCGCAAATAATCTAACATGTATATACCCCCATCTTTTTTCCTCCCATTCCTCTCAAAATTTAGATCCTGTGTCTCTCTAAACTCGGATATTAGAGAGAGAATTTTCTTACGTTAATTTTTTTTGTTCACGAAGAAGTTGTGAAGCCGTCTGCATCAAAAGAAAATCAGTCTTAAAGGCATTTATGTTTTTTTTAATTTATTATTTATTTCATCTTTTTATGTTAATTTTTTTTATTGTTGATTACTTGTAATTAAATTAAATTTCAATTGTTTTGCCATTATTATTTATTTCTACTAGTAAATTCAAATTGTTAGTATTAATTTTTAATAATTAGTAGTAATTATTAATTATTAACGATAATTAGTAATGTATATGATTAATTTGTAGTAATTAATAATAATTAGTAATAAATATCATTTAATAGTAATAAATAGGAATAATTAGTAATAATTAAGAATAATTAGTAATAATTAGAAATAATTATGAATAAAATTAATAAAAATTAATAATTACTAATAATTAGAAATAATTAGCAATAATTAGAAATAATTAGGAATAATTAGGAATAATTAGCAATAATTAGTAATAATTAGCAATAATTAGTAATAAATAGAAATAAATAGCACTAATTAATAATAATTAGTAATAAATTGTAATAATTAGTAATAAATTGTAATAATTAGTAATAAATTGTAATAATTAGTAATAAATACTAATAATTAGTAATAATTACTAATAAATTCTAATAATTAGCAATAAATACTAATAATTAGGAATAATTAGCAGTAATTAGAAATAATTAGCAATAATAAGAAATAAATAGCAATAATTAGCCGTAATTAGCAATAATTAAGAATAATTAGCAATAATTAAGAATAATTAGAAAAAATTAGCAATAAATAGAAATAAATAGAAATAATAAGTAATAAATAGCAACAAACAGTAATAAATAGCAATAATTAGTAATAAATATGGATAATTAGTAATAATTATTAATAATTCATAATAATTTGGAATAATTAATAACAATTAATAATAAATTGTAATAGTTAGTAATAAATTGTAATAAATTGTAATAAATTGTAACAGTTAGTAATAAATAAAAATAATTACAAATAATTACTAATAAATACTAATAATTAGCAATAATTAAGAATAATTAGAAATAATAAGCAGTAAATAGAAATTAATAGCAATGAATAGCAATAATTAGGTATAATTAGTAATAATTAGCAATAATTAGTAACATATAGATATAATTAGTAATGAATTGCAATAAATATTAATAAATATGGATAATTTGTAATAATTAGTAACAATTAGTAATAATTAAGAATAATTACGTATAATTAGTAATAAATACTTATAATTAGTAATACATACTAATAATTAGTAATAATTAGCAATAATTGGCAATAATTGGCAATAATTAGCAATAATTAGAAATAATTAGCAATAATTAGTAATAATTAGCAATAATTAGAAATAATTAGCAATAATTAGAAATAATTTGCAATAATTAGCATTAATTCGCAATAATTAGCAATAATTAGCAATAATTAGTTATAATTAGTAATAAATTGTAATAATTAGTAATAAATTTTAATAATTTGTAATAAATTGTAATATATTGTAATAATTAGTAATAAATACTAATAATTAATAATAACTACTAATAAATATAAATAATTAGCAATAAATACTAATAATTGGTAATAAATTTCAATAATTAGCAATAATTTGGAAAAATTAGCAAAAATTTGAAATAAATAGAAATAATTAGCAATAATTAGAAATAATTAGAAATAATTGGCAATAATTGGCAATAATTTGCAATAATTAGCAATAATTAGCAATAATTAGTAATAATTAGAAAAAATTAGTAATAAATAGCAATAAATAGGAATAAATAGCAATAATTATGAATAAATATCAATAAATAGCAATAAATAGGTATAATTAGTAATAATTAGGAATAATTAGGAATAATCATAAATAAATAAGAATAAATAGAAATAAATAGGAATAAATAGGAATAAATTGTAATAATTAGTAATAAATTGTAATAATTAAAAATAAATTGTAATAATTAGTAATAAATACTAATAATTACTACTAATTACTAATAATTAGCAATAATTAGGAATAATTATAAATAATTAGGAATAATTACGAATAATTAAGAATAATTAGAAATAATTAGCAATAATTAGAAATAATTAGCATATATTAGCAATAAATAGAAATAATTAGTAATAAATTGAAATAATTAGTAATAAATAGCAATAAATATTAATAAATAAGAATTATTAGTAATAATTTGAAATAATTAGTAATAATTAAAACTAAATACTAATAATTAAAAATATTTACTAATAATTAAGAACAAATACTAATATTTACTAATATTTAGTAATAATTAGTAATAATTGGCAATAATTAGGAATAATTAGCAATAATTAGGAATAATTATCAACATTTATAAATAATTAGGAATAAATGGCTATAATTAAGAATAATTAGTAGTAAATAGGAATAAATTGTAATAATTAGTAATAAATTGTAATAATTTGTAATAATTATTGTTAAATAGTTAGAAATTTTAATAAATACTAATAATTGGTAATAAATAGTTATAGTTAGTAATGAATAGTAATAATTAATAATAAAATTTAATAATTAGTAATAAATAGTAATAAATTTTAATAATATTAATAAATAGTAATGAATATTAATAAATAGTAATAAATGTTAATACTTAGTAATAAATAGTAACAATTAGTAATAAATAGTAATAGTAAGTAATAAATATGAATAATTAGTTATAAATAATAATAATTAGTAATAAATTAGAATAATTAGCAATAAACAAGAATAATTACCAATAAATAGTAATAAATATTAATAATTAGTAATAAATAGGAATAATTGACTTTTACGGCATTCTGGATGAAATTATTAAGCTATGTTATCTTGGAAAAAATTACATAATGATTTTTAAATATCGGTGGTTGGATACTGAGAGAGGTTTGGATCTTCATCTGACTCATGGAATCATCGATATTAAATATAAAAGTCTTCTAGTAGTAAATGATCCATTTTTACTGGCTCAACAGGCATATCAAATTTATTATGCCAAGTATTGTGCTACTTAATGAGACCTGAGTAATTGGTGGAGCATAATAAAAATGAAATATCAGGAAAATCAATTTACTTAAACTGAATGTGGTTCTGCTGAAGTAGAAAGAAATTGAAATTTTTCAAGTGACTACTCAAAATCCATCTTTTTCACAAAGAGACGTGAATATCGATGATGACACCCCACAATAATGGGTCGATGGTGATGAAGATGTTAATGATATTACAAATTAATTTTAAATGACAAGAGATGATGAAACTGAAACTAATATGGATATTGATGATGTCGAGGTGCAATATGAAGACATTGACATCGTCAGATTGAAGATGATGTTGAAGGTGAACATTGACACAGTTAAATGTTGGTTATAATCATAACTAATATATATTTATATATAATAGTTATTTTCAAATACATGCTAACAACAATAATTTTGTGTTTCAGATGGACCCCGATATATTTTGTCAGTTACTAGAGGCTGACCTACCATTGGATGAGGGGGATTTGGGATCATCTGACCCTCAGCCTAATGGTGGTTTAGGAGGTACGTGGAGGGGGTGCTGTCTTGCGTGACTAATGATTCCTGATCCTATCCCTGAGCGACGTCCACGTCATGGCTTCGATCCACACACACGGAGGTATGGTATCTTGTGCATTTTTTTCTTTCATTAATTTTTTTATATATATACTAATTGTTGGATTATTTATTCTTTCTTCATTGTTTTGTGCATATAGTTGTTGGAAAGGGGAGCATTATCTTGTGCAATTATTTTTCTCAACCATGGATCACATGGGAACAGATTCACGTTGATGTGCAGCTCGACATGTTCAATCATTGGCTGGTACGTAATTAAATAATATTTATTTTGAAATTTATGATATTAATAACTTGATATTATAAATTATCTATAGGGTTTATGGTATCCCATTGACAATAGCATGCGTGATGATATCCACGCAACATGGTGGGTGACTATGCGTGATCATTTTCATTAGTTTTTGCACAATTTGAGAAGGATGGCCATGAAGAAAGCAGGAGCGACAGTATTTGATGAGTCATGTAGAGCCCATCTACCAAAGTAAATTTAATCTCACTTTTTGGATGGATTATGTGCAAGGTGGTTGGGTGGTGGATTTCAGAGGAGGTCTTCATTGGGTCGGAAGAACTGGGGGAGAAATGAGGTGACGCATCGAGCTGGTAGTCATACATTCAGTATGCATAGAGAGTAAATAGTAAGTAATTTTTTAAATTTTTTATAAAACTTAAAATATAAACAGTTTATTTTATATTCATATAGGCAGTCGAGCATCCCGATATTACAGAGTATGTTGTTTATCATATGATGTATAGTGATCCAGTCACTGGAGAGATTAGAGGTGATCGCTAGCGTCAGATTGTGGTTAATATTAATTTTTTCCAATTTGACAATTAACTGCATATAATATTTTCGCAATTTTAATTTCAAATTGGAATTGAAGGAGTCATATGAGGCTGCGACCTCTCAGACATAGGTTGAGAGTCAGAATGAGGGGACTGATCAGACCATTTCCCACTATTTCGACGAGGCGACATAGATGTAGGTGACTCTGTATGGCTTTGAGAAGGGCCGAGTAGTTGGTATCAGCTCTCATGTCACTCCTGGTACTTATTATGGTACTATTTCGATATCAGTGTCTAGATTGATAAGATCTCATAGAGAGGCATCATCTTATGCTTCAAAGTATTATGAGTAGTTGTGAGCTTAGAGTGACCTTATAGAGGGTTTACAAAAGCCGCAAGAAGAGATGAGTCAGCAGTAGCTGCAGCAACAGCAACATGAGGAGATGTGTCAATGGTAGCAACAGTAGCAGCAACATGAGGATAAGATGTGTCGAAGGTAGCATCAACATCATGAGCAGATGAAGTACATGCGCCGTCTGACTCGTAGTTTAGGGATGAAGTTTTCTTCCACCATCTCCTTCAGCTCCTCCATGTCCTCTAGAAAACAACCCCCAGTGATTTTTTCATGTTAAAAACATGTGAATTTAACATTGTAATATGAATTATTTACATTTTTGTCATTTATATTAGTGAAAATATTACATAATTTAATATTTAATCTTTAATCTTCTTTATTTTTTTGAGAATATTGAGAATTTTAATATTTTTTATTATTTATTATTTTAATAATATTAATATTATTTTATTAAATATTTTTTTAGTATTATATTTTTTTAATTTTATTTTATTTACTAATAATAATAATATTATTATAATTATGTTATGATTTTTTATTTTATTTGTGAATATTGACAATTTTAATATTTTTTATTTTTTAATAATAGTAATATTATTTTTCTCATTAATTTTAATTGTTTTAAATCTATTTTTTTAAATTAATTTATTATTTGCGATGGGACCTTTTGCGATGGGGTCCCGTCGCAAAAAGTCTAAATAAATATTTTTTTAAAACGTATTTGTGACGGGACAACTTACCTGTCGCAAATACTTTTTTGCGATGGGCACGTCACAAAACATGTTAGGTCCACTGGGCTGAATACCCTGAGGGGGGCTGAATCAGGGTATGACTAATTAAAAATTAAAGCCCGTTCTGATCTTGTTTCACGGTTATGAAAAACACTCTTATCTCTATTTCTTGCTGCACAATATAAACAGAAAGAATTTCAAGCACATGACACAACAATTTTACTTGGTTCACCACTAAGGGCTACGTCCAAGGAGCATACACCGACAAGTTGCCGGTTCGTACCAAATTCCACTAGACTTCACTAGTTGTGGATTACAATGTTCGGGCTTGATCACTTCTAGGCCCAGGCTCACGGCCTATACAAAGTTTAGGGTCAGCTCACTGCTTTCCCACGGGTCACTCCCTGTTTTATTCTCTATGGCTCACTGCCGGTGGAGAGGATCACCTTCTTCCTCTTCCTAAGCTCACTTCTCTTGGAAGGAATCCACTCACAGTTTATAGACCTGTAGGTCTATTCATTTTCATGAATGAATGCATCTTCTCCTGTATTTAGATGCTCTATTGAAGTTCAACTTTCATCCACTGATGAATAGCACTTTGCCTCTGACCACTGGGCAACAACCTTTGGAAACACCTTTGCAAAGCACCCTACTTCGTGAAGCTCCCAATTTCGCGAAGCTCAAGAAGCCTTCGCAAAGCTCCTGCCTTTTCGCGAAGCTCACTCGCGAAGCACCCTCGCGAAGCACTCTCGCGATGCTCAAGCCGTCGTAAAGCAATGACCCTCAGGAAGCTAAGTAAGCCAACGTGGAGCTCGCAGGTTTCGCAGAGCTACAATAGCCGCCGCGAAGCACCTCTTTCGTGAAGCAAACTGGCTCCGCGAACCACCTTCGCAAATCGAGAGCGAATGATCTTTTATGAAAATGCTCTCTGCTTCACTCGAAGGGGTCAACCTCTATTTATAGACGATTCCACCGACCCTCGTCCCTTCCACACGAAGTCAACGTCACATCATCTCAAATCGCGAATCTCCAATGTTTCCGCCGGAATTCTGTCCAAATCGCGAAGCACCACAGCAATTTTCCGTTCGCGGAGCTTGACGTAGTCGTGAAGAATCACCATCAACTTACCTTCGCGACTTCGCCGCGAAGCTCCCTCGCGAAGCCCAACATTCCTTCATGCCTTCGTCGCGAAGCTCCCTCGCGAAGCCCAACATTCTTTCGCGCCTTCGCCGCGAAGCTCTCTCGCGAAGCCCAACACTGCCGCGATGCACTTCAGCCTCTGCCATTCGCGAAGCTTGACGTAATCGCGAAGCATCACCGCCTCCATTCTTCTGGTCTTCACGATTTCCTAACCATGCATCCCATCTTAGCGAAATTCATGCCTTTTCCATATTAAATTATGCACTTCATGGAAATCCTATTTTCGCGATGCTCACCAAACTCTAAATTTTGGACCCCAAAAATTTGGCAAACACTGGGAAATGGTTCCACCTTGTACTGCTCTTTTGTACCACCTCCAGATCATCCTTTCCATTGTCATCGTTCTTTGTCACAAGGATTGTCAACAAATTATTGGGAACTCGACAAGATATCCATGAAAACCTGCTTTGTCAACAAACACAATCAACCCAAAAATACTGCAATGTTACCTTGAGGGATTTTTTCCCAACAATCTCCCCCTTTGGGTTTGTTGACAACTTTTCACAACTCTGCTCAGGATGATTTTCTGCACTTTGTTACCTCACTGAGTCTTCTTCCAGCCGCTACCACCATTCGCCTCTTGCGATTCTGATAGCGTTCAAGGAGTCACTTAACATGTACTCTAAGCCCACATGAGCAATCCTCGGCATGAAAAACAAGAGTAGTATGAAAATATAATCAATGAATCACTTCATGTCAAAAACCAATTGTCGATTCCAACAAGATACCAATTCTTAAATTGATACCAATTGTTTGAACCACACTGATCCCAATTGGTGATAGCTGGACACCTTTACACACCATTCCAACACCACTATTCTGCTTTTATCACGATCCTCAACTGTCGTGATATCTATTCTTTGATCGATCACTTCTAGCATCATCAGATTTAAAACTCTCCCCCTTTCTCATTGCTCCTCCTTTCTGGCTGCTCCACCTGTCAGCTTTTCCCCGTATCAATTATGGTTTATCAAATCTCCGCATTGTCTCCAACAAGTTCTCCCCCTTTAACAAACACTTTTCTCCCCCTTTGTCAAACACTTTTCTCCCCCTTTGTCAACGAACCCAAAGATCACTCCTTTGTAGTCTGTAACAGAGTAGAGAACACATTAGCACTTTAGGGAAAAACACATCATACCTCGGGGAGAGGGGTGGGGTTCCACATCCACACTATTTCAAGTGTGGGGAATCGACTGAACTCCCAGAGCCAGTCGATGCCTCTCAAAAGCTTCCTTGGGTAAGGCCTTTATCAGAATGTCTGCAACCTGTTCCTCTGTAGGCACGTACTCCAACTTCACGAGTCCCTACTCAACCTTCTCCTTGATAAAATGATACTTAATCTGAATGTTCTTTGTCCTTGAGTGATGGACGGGATTTTTGCTGAGATTTATAGCACTTGAGTTATCACATTGGATTCCGATCGGAGACTTCACTTCAACTTTCATATCTTCAAGCTGCTGCTTCATCCACAATAACTGTGTGCATGCTTGAGTGGCCGCAATATACACAGCTTCTGCGGTGCTTAATGAAATGAAATCTTGTTTCTTGCTTAGCCAATAAATACACAATCCACTAAGATAGAATGCACCACCTGACATTGATTTTCTATCATCTGCTGAACCGGCCCAGTCTGCATCAGTATATCCCAATAACACTGTCTGAGATTTTTCAGTATATGTCAGTTCGATGTCTGTTGTGCCCATGATATAACAAACTATTCTTTTTACTGCGAGCATGTGACTTTACTTGGGATTACATTGATATCTTGCTGCTTGGAATGTGGCGAAAACAATATCAGGCCTTGTTGTAGTCAGGTACAACAAAATTGGAATAAGTTGCCTATATTCTGTGATATTAACTGCCTTGCCATCCTCATCTTTGGATAATTTCATCCGGGTAGCAACCAGAGTCTTCATCTCCGTGGAATTATCCATTCCAAACCTTCTTAGAACCTCCTTGGCATAGTTGGATTGAGAAATTAAAGTTCCATTCCTTCCTTGTGTCACCTGTAGACCAAGGAAAAACATTATCTCCCCAATCATTGACATTTCAAACTCATTTTTCATAAATTCGGAAAACTGTCTGCACTGAGCTTCATCTGATCCGCCAAAAATTATGTCATCGACATATACTAGCACCATCATCCTTTTATTACTGTCATTACTGAAATGGAGACTGTAATCAACTCCTCCACGCTGAAAACCAAGATTCTTCAAGTACTGATCAAGCCTTGAGTACCATGCCCTTGGTGCTTGTTTCATCCCATACAATGCCTTCTTCAGCCTGCAAACTTTGTTCTCATCCTCATGAATGAGAAAACCATCTGGCTGCTCAATATACACCTCCTCTTCTAGAACCCCATTCAAGAATGCGGATTTTACATCCATCTGGAACACTTTGAACTTCCTTTGCACTGCGATGGCTAGGAATAATCTTATTGTCTCCAGCCTTGCAATCGGTGAAAATGTCTCATCAACATCAATTCCCTCGATCTGGGAGTACCCCTTGCACACTAGACGTGATTTGTTCCGAATCACTGTGCCATCTTCATTCATCTTGTTATGATAGACCCATTTGGTCTCAATGATATTCTTTTCCACTGGCCTCGAAATAATCTCCCATGTATGGTTCTTCTCAATTTGATCAAGCTCTTCGTTCATGGCCTGAACCCAGTTTTCATCTTCAGCTGTATGAAAAAAACATTTCGGCTCCACGTGAGACAAAAATGATGCTTGATGTGATCATTTCATTCTTCAAGTCTGAACTGGAGCTGTTTGATCACCAAAGATATTCTGCCTATCAATTTCAGCTCGACTCTTTGGCTTCCTCGCCGACACTGACTTGACACTTTCCTCTTCATCATCAGTATCTTCTTCTGAGTCAGCTTCTGCCACTTCTGCTCCCCCTGGGTTTCTTACCACATCATCACTTTCATCCAGGAACTATTCACTGGATCGTTGAGTATTCTGTTCATTTTCAACTATAGTGACATCATTGCTTTCAATGATTTTTCACAGCGTTTTGTTGAATCATTTATACACTTTTCTTTTCCCAGAATAGCCAAGGAATATCCCTTTATCTCCTCGTGCCTCAAACTTCCTATGATGTTCTTTGTTTAGAATTAAACACTTAATTCTAAAGATTCGAAAGTACTTCAAAGTTGGCTTCTTTCCGTACCACAGTTTATACGGAGTCTTCCCTTGCTTCGGACATAACAGGGACCTGTTTGAAACATAAACTGATGTCAAAACTGCTTCCTTCCAAAAATTCCATGGCAGGTCCTTATCAATAAGCATTGTTCTGGCCATGTTGTTGATGATCCGATTTCTCCTTTCAACTACTCCATTCTGTTGGGGAGTTTTTACTGATGAAACATGATGCCTTATCCCATGTTTCTCGAGATAGTTTTCAACCTGACTGTTTGTAAATTCCGTACCGTTATCAGTACGAAACTTTAGAATTTTCTGCCCAAGCATCTTTTCTGATTCCCTCCTGTACTACTTTATGCAACTGAACACCTCTGTCTTATGGGTAATGATGAATACCCAGGCCATTCTGCTATAGTCATCAATGAAAAGAACATAGTACCTTTTCCCATCTATAGCTCGTGGTGTGATAGGTCCACATACATCAGCATGCACCAATTCGAGCACTCCAGTTGCTTTTTGTTCCTTTGGCCTGTATGTATTTCTGATGATCTTCCCTTGTTTACAAGCATCACACGTATGAGTGCGATCACGTGATAGTCTGGGAAGGTCTCTAGCAGCATCACACTTAACCAGATCTTCCATAGATGGTTGACATAGATGACCAAGTCGCTTATGCCACAGCTGATTTTCTTCTTCTCTGGATAAAATGCATGAATCTTCTTCCCCACCTACTAGGTAAAGATTCCCCTTTTTTCATTTTCCCTGTAGAATGACTATTCCATCTTTTCCTTTAACAAAACCCATCTTCTTGGTAAATAGGATAGAGTGCCTGGAGTCACATAGTTGACTGATGCTAAGCAAATTATGACTGAGACCCTCTACCACCAAGACATCAGCATGTCTCATTTCTTTGCCCCCAAACTTGTCTTTTCCTAAGCCAACAATCATCAGGACTTCATCATTTCCAAATTTGACAACTCCTTCTTTGTCATATTTTTTGCCTATAACCAGATCCTTGTTGCCTGTCATGTGGGATGTACATCCACTATCAAGGATCCACACACCAGAACGATCTGATGCTTTAAGGGCAATTTCAGCAACTACGGCATTTTCAATTTTCTTCTTCCTGGTCCATACTTTTTCTTTCATACTCGGAATGGATTGAGGCTTTTGTTCTTTCTCAGAGTATGATGGACCAGCTTCATCTTGAAAAACTGAAAATCTGTTCTGAACTTTTAACTCACTTGTCGGTTTACTGATTTGCTGCTTGCGAACATTTTGATTCTGATTTGGCACATTTTTCTAAATGGTCGATGTGCAGTACCTAGCCATGTGTCCAAATCCTCCGCACCAAAAACAGTGTCCTTAAAAATATTTTTTGGAAAACCGTTCTCTATTTGGTTTCCATCTATGTTCTTATTCCCTTCGATATCTTTTTGCTATGGAACACACATACTGTGAATGTCCCATCTTTCCACAACAATAACACCTGATATAAGGTGCATTCCTTTGTGTTACTTCAGCACTACGAGTTTCCCCTTGGGATCTCTGAGTATTCTGATTCTTCTTTGTGCTCAAGTCCACTTTCAATCTCGGAACTGGATCTTGTGGTCTACCTTTAACTGCCACATATTTTTGTTTCTGATTAAGCCATGAATCAGCTTTAACTTCTGAGTTCAATTGCTGCTTCTTTCCTGCTGAAGAACTAGGCTCTTCTTTCTTATTTTCAGTCTTCGTAACGACCTGATCTCCCAAGAATGTGTTGGGATTCAAAGGTTTTTCCTGGTCTTTAACTTTTCTACGCAGACCGACGACTTCCTCTTCAAGCTCTTCAATACGCTTGACGTGATCTTTCACTTTTTGACTCAAGCAATCGATATCCCTTTTCTGCTCTTCATTCTTGAGCTTATGCTCATCAACCTTTTCTGTGCGCTCTGGCCTGGAAGACTTAAGATTTTCAATTTCTTTCTCAAGTTCAGACTTCTCTTCTTTTTGTTGTTGTATGTAGAATTTGGCATCACCTACTATTTTGTTGGCTTTCTTTGTTTTTGCTCGCCAAACATCTATCTCTTCAAGAGCTTCTTCTAATTCAGCTTCCATGTCAACTCTCCCTTCAATTTCTTCTTCTTCTTTATCAGTTTCGGTTTCTTTCTTTTCTAGAGCACTACTGGAAACAGCCACCATCGCATTTTGTCCACGATCTTTGCAGTTTTGTATCTCTTCAGCTTCTTCACCCTCAGACTCAGCTGAACTGTCTATTTCTTGTGAAAGAAGATTCTTCTTCTTAAAGAAATTTCTCTTGAACTGCTTCATCCCTTTCACATAGGCTGAAGATTTTTTCTTGGGAATCTCAACTTCATCTTCATCGCTTTCTTCTTGAAACTTTTTGGGGCATCTTGCAGCAAGATGACCGACCTTTCCGCATCGAAAGCATGCAACTGGAAGTTTCCCTTTAAACTTTCCTTTTCCTCTTTGTAGATTTTAAGAAAGGAACGACATCACCTCATCTGACTCTTCTTCCTCCTGAAAATATTCAATAGTGAGCCTCTTCATGGCCTTAAATGCCACCTCTTTGGATTTCCCCTTTTCCATAGCATCGTTGTCGTCATTTCTCATTTCATAAGCAACAAGAGTGCTGTGTAGGTTATCCAATGTCATCTCTTTCGGATCTTTATCGTCCAAAACTGAAACTTTCGGATTGAACCGAGGTGGAAGCTTTCTCAAGATGCGCTTTATGATTTTAATGTCTTCAATAATCTAATCAAGGCGTCGCATGTCTTCTACCATAGCATTTACCATGTCAAAGAATGCATCAACAGGCTCATTCGGGTTCATTCTCAGATCTTCATATTTGTTCCACAACACTTGCAGCTTTGCCTCTCTGACTTTTGTATCCCCTTCATAAATATTCAAAAGCTTTTCCCACATGGCATGGGATGTTTTGCATGACATCACCTTTTTATATATGGGATTGGAAAGGGCTCCCCCTAAGGCATTGATTTCTTTGGAATCAGCATCGAACTCTTTCTGCTCAGCTTCTGATAAAGAACCACTAGTAATATCAGCTGTGATACCATGCATAGCTGCTGAAAACACATCCATTCCAAAAGATCGGAAATAGTGTTGCATTCGATTCTTCCATATCTTAAAATTAAATCCGTCGAAGATCGGAATCCATCTATGTTTGGTGACCTCCATTTGAGAGAAGAACAACTCTAAACCTTTCGGTCTGATACCACTTGTTAGGTCCACTAGGCTGAATACCCTGAGGGGGGGGGTGTGAATCAGGGTATGACTAATTAAAAATTAAAACCCATTCTGATCTTGTTTTGCGGTTAAGGAAAACACTCTTATCGCTCTTTCCTGCTGCATAATATAAACAGAAAGTAAAGAAAGCACATGACACATCAATTTTACTTGGTTCACAGCTAAGGGCTACGTCCAAGGAGCATACGCCGACACGTTGCTGGTTCGTACCAAATTCCACTAGACTTCACTAGCTGTGGATTACAATGTTCGGGCTAGATCACTTCTATGCCCAGGCTCACTACCTATACAAAGTTTAGGGTCAGCTCACTGTTTTCCCAAGGTTCACTCCCTGTTTCTCTCTCTATGGCTCACTGCCGGTTGAGAGGATCACCTTGTTCCTCTTCTTAATCTCACTACTCTTGGAAGGAATCTACTCACAGTTTATAGACCTGTAGGTATCTTCATTTGCATGAATGAATGCATCTTCTCCTATATTTAGATTCTCTGTTGAAGTTCAACTTTAATACACTGATGAATAGAACTTTGCCTCTGACCACTGGGCAACAACCTTTGGAAACACTTTCGCAAAGCACCCTACTTCGCGAGGCTCCCAATTTCGCGAAGCTCAACAAGCCTTCTCGAAGCTCCTGCCTTTTCGTGAAGCTCACTCGCGAAGCACCCTCGCGAAGCACTCTCTATGCTCAAGTCGTCGGAAAGCAAAGGCCCTCATGAAGCTAAGTAAGCCAACGCGGAGCTCGCAGGTTTCGCGGAGCTACAATAGCTGCCGCGAAGCACCTCTTTTGCGAAGCACACTGGCTCCGCGAACCACCTTCGCAAATCGAGAGCGAATGATCTTCTATGAAAATGCTCTCTGCTTCGCTTGAAGGGGTCGGCCTCTATTTATAGGCGATTCCACCGACCCTCGTCCCTTCCGCGCGAAGTCAATGCCACATCATCTCAAATCGCAAAGCTCCAAAGTTTTCGCCAGAATTCTGTCCAAAATGCGAAGCACCACGGCAATTTTCCATTCGTGGAGCTTGACGTAGTCGCGAAGAATCACCATCAACATACCTTCGTGACATCGCCGTGAAGCTCCCTCGCGAAGCCCAACATTCCTTCATGACTTCACCGCGAAGCTCCCTCGTGAAGCCCAACATTCCTTCGCGCCTTCACCGCGATGCTCCCTCGCGAAGCCCAACACCGCCGCGATGCACTTCAGCCTCTACCGTTCACGAAGCTTGACGTAATCGCGAAGCATCACCGCCTCCATTCTTCTGGTCTTCACGACTTCCAAACCATGCATCCCATCTTCACGAAATTCATACCTTTGCCATATTAAATTATGCTCTTCATAGAAATCCTATTTTCGCGATTCTCACCAATCTCCAAATTTTGGACCCCAAAAATTTGGCAAACACTGGGAAACGACGCCACCTTGTACTGCTCTTTTGTACCGCCTCCCGATCGTCCTTTCCGTTGTCATCATTCTTTGTCAACAAGGATTGTCAACAACTTCTTGGGAACTCGACAAGATATCCATGAAAACTGGCTTTGTCAACAAACACAATCAACCCAAAAATACTGCAATGTTACCTTGAGGGATTTTTGCCCAACAAAACAATATATATATATATATATATTTGTGATGGGATGACGGGCTCGTCGCAAATAGTTTTTTCAATGGGCCCATCTCAAAAATGTTTATATATATATAATGTATATACTCAGAGACATATTTATGACGGTGTTTTCTGCAGCGGGCAATTTGCGACGCGACCCTGTCATTGAAGCTTATTTGCGACGGGATCCCGTCGCAAATACCAATAATTCCAGTAGTGATGATAAGCATCATAGAATCAGTGATGAGACATAAAACACCATTTTTTGATATGAGTTAATCCTTGATGTTCAAAATGGAAATTACAAATTGGATAAGACAAATTATTATGAGTATTCCAACTAGATAAATTTCCTAGTCCAGGAAAGTATCTGATTTTCCACATTAAAGTAACATTAATTTTGAATATTTTTCTCTCAGATGCATCATATGTTTCAATGTCATTAGACTGTAATTATCGAAATTCATTGGTTAGAGGTTGAAGGTATCCATCAATTCCATATCAAAGAATTTTTTTTCTATGAATAATCATCAAAAGAATAAAAGAATTATTTTTATACATATATATATATGTATATTATAGTGGATCAAAACAACTAGAAAAATGATATAATTAGTACACAAAGTACCAAAAAAGTTAAAACCATGAAAATATAATCCCAATCATATATTCATTGGATCTGATAAAAAATGTGGATATAATGAATCAAAAATCATCCATGATGTTGAATATTTTAGATGTCTCATCAAGCCATCATTACTATCCTGATCATGTCAGTTCATGTTGTTTGAAGTCCCATATAGCATGAATAATCTTTACAATCATGGTTTTAGAGGAATGTAATGGAATATCTTTGCATGAGTTTTCTTCTTATGTTTCTTCCTTGGGTTTAATTGATTTATATTCTCAATTTTTTTATTTAATTACATCTTCTTATATGTCATCTTGAACATTCTTGTTTATCGGAATCTTCTCCCCAGTAAATAATGCAATCATTAGGGCATGCATTTATCTTATTATAATCAAGCCCAAAATTGTTAATGAATTTATTCACCACATAGAATGATGTAGGGATCTTAGGTTCACTAAATTCATAATGGATAAAATTTAAAATTATTGACATTTCATTGTTAGTAATTTAGTTGATACACTTTATATGATAAAAATTAATTATAAAATATAACTTCAAATACATGGCACAACCTTCGTAAAATTCTTATTTTTTGTCTTAAATTAACACAAAAAACTTATTTTTTTGGTTGCTAAAGTCATGATCAATATTAACCTACTAAAGATCAAAAAATTGTTGTACTGATCTATTAAAATGTTGATCATTTTATCCTACAAAACAAAATGCATCACCTGTCAAATTTTTAATCAAATTATCCTATGGTGGGTGACTTTTTATTGCGTTGATAGGATTGTCATTGGTTTGACTTCCCATAACATTAAATTAACCATTCCAAATCCAATCATAATATTGATAATAAAACTATTTCAATATAAAATTATCTTATACTTCATTTATATCCAACCGTGAAATTAGTTTTCAATCAGGACACAAACATTTTATTCTACCATCCATTGATCAGTTTGAAATTTCATAATTTAAAAATTCTCCCATGCCCTTGGCATACCGAGGTTTGTTTCAAGGTAAATTAATACAAATTTTATCCTTAGGTATTGGATTGTCATTCTTCTCCTTGTACGTTTATATGTAAATATATAAATTGTTAATTAAAAAAGTAAAATCAAAATTAAACATCATTAAACATTTCCATTAACTAGGGAAACATCTCCATTCGACATAACAAAAATTCAATATAAATATGATTTAATACATTATTAAAAGATCTATAAATTTTCTGGTTGGCATATTATCATTTTTTATTTTTTATTTTTGAAACATGATTGTATATATAGCTAGATATTTCTTCGATAATTATGAAAATCTAGATTTTTTGTATCATAAAAGAAGAACTTGACACTATGATATCTAAGGACATAGTATCTTTTATTCGAGATTAAAATTTATTTCATTCATAAAATATAAAATATATTCATGGTAAATTTATATTCATTTAAAAATAAAGCACAAATCCAAAATCATCACCAAGATAATCAACAACCCGTTGATAAAAAAATAAGTACAAAACCCAAAGCATCAAACCAATCAAGAACCACAAAATATACTTCATCAACTCTAGTCTAGGGAAGAATAAGACCCAAAATTTATAACCATAACTATTTTAAAATCTAACTATACTTAGATAGAAAAAGGAACCAACCTACGGACTATCCTCAAGTAATTACTTTTACCCTTTCCTCGAGAAATTTTTGGGAATAAAAATAAAAATAGCACAAAACATAGTACCAAAGAAGAAATACTCCACAACATGAATCAAATGAATACATATTAAATCATGAAACATGCCTAGAAATAGAACCCACCACATTTATAATACTATTAAAATTTTTCAATTTTCACATTAAAATAAAAAAACATTAAATAGAGGGATCAAAAAATACTTTATAAATTTAAATATACCATAAAAATGATTCCCCCATTTTAAACATAAAATATTTTTTTTCTCATTCATAAAACTAAAAAACTTAATTTATAAAACTCCACCTCCTCTTTCAAATACCCAAATATTTTCATTATTAAATCAAATATGGTTATTTAAAAATATTTTAAAACAATAATTCACATGAAAAACATTTTTCAAAACCTTTCTTCAACTTAAGAAGTAACTAATTTTGATACATAAAACACTAATTTTTAAAACCATTAATGTTTTAAAATAATCTAAAGACACTAAATAGGGTTCAAAATGAAAGAAACCTAAATCGTTTTATAACATTTAATATAACACCAAATAATATTTTTAAAATTATTGGAGTCATAAATTCTTTTATCAAGACTAAATTTCATTTTGGATCTAAATCACATGAAAAAATACCTTCATTTCATAAAATTATACATCATTTTGAAACACATGTTGGAATATCCTCATAATTATCTAACCAATTCAAGGCTTGTAACATCAAAAACTCATATAATACATCATAATATATCCTCATTTAATCGCAATAAATAATTAATAAAATAAAAAATCCTATAATAACCAAAATCTTAAAAAAAGGAAAATTTACCAAAATGAATAGTTTAGCAGCTGTGATGATGGCTCGGGTAGTGGCCATTAGGGATTGGACATCAGCAGCTAAAAGGGGGAAAGAGAGAAGTGAAAATATTTGACAAGGGTAAAGAGAGTGGTTGGGAGTGACGACAAGGGGGATTAGGGAGCAGTAATGAGTGATGAGGGGGAAAGGGGTGTGATAGTGAGGGGTTAGTAAGGAATTGACGGATAGGGGTGTTTGGGGGAGAAGGAGGGAGTGGCTGCGAATTGTGAGGGTGAACGGGGAGAGCAATAAGTAGTTTGGGGTGGTGATGGGTGATGGGAAGGCAAGTAGACCCGGGGTGGTGAGTAGCAAAGGCTCATGGGAGAAGGGGGGAGTAGTGTTGGTGGTGAGTAGTGAGGGCTTGGGGGTGGAAAGGGGTTAGGGGAGAGTGTGTAGAAAGAGATTGGGGGATAAGGGAATTCTCATAGGGGGGAGGGGGTGGAATTAGTGTTTTTAAAAATATTTTCTGGCAGTTTAAATAAAATATCCACTAAATGTTAAAATAAAAAAACAATTGTTGAAATTATATGAAATGGACCATATATTATAAATTTCATAAAATGAAATTTATTTAATAGCAGTTATTAAAACAACAACTAATAAACTACCACTAAGACCTATTTTTTAAAGTGGAGTGACCCCTGAAGTCGACCTTCTAAAGGGCACAACATGATGACTAGCGCATAGGTTATAAAATGAACTAATGTGATACATTATCATCATAAAACTCAAGAGAATATAATAGACCCACCAATAAACTATGAAGATATCATTAAATAAACATTCTACCATAAGATTAATTTTACCAATATGTCAACATATAAAAACACCATAAATGAACAAGCAATAATGAGATCCTAGGATTCCAAGAAATTCCCTAAACTCGACTTGATCTATTCAAATAAAATCTATAATATCCCTCAAACTTGTTAGGTTCATGGAAGTATTCTTCAGGTTTCATAAGGCAATGTTTTATGGATGGAGATGAATAGACACAGTTCATAGGATGCACTAGCCTGATGGTTTTATAACTATGATGGTTTAGATCATTTTTTGGGAATAATCTTAATAATTGGAAAAAAATCCAATGAAAAGTTTGCATCATATTGAATTTTGAGAAGAAAACACATCATAAGAAATAGGTTCTTTTATAGTGAGGTTTCGATGATTAGATAGAGATCATCATACAAAGCTCTCATGGATTGATTTTTCTGAGTTACTCTTATATAGGTAAAGGTATTTCATTGACACCTTTACACAATGTGGTGAATACCCTCATATAGATATTGGATATTACAAGTTGACCAACTATTGTCTATTTTAACAGGTTTTTCTTTAGTGTATTGGCATTTTCTAATGTCAGTAAGAGGATGACCACCAATCTTGAAGGTTTGTTTCATATTTTTAACCAAATTAAGTCATCTATTAATAAGAATGGTGGACCAGCTCTATTTTAAAAAAACTGACACATATATGAATAGTGTGTGTTTCTATATTTATTTTCTATGACACAACTTTAGTGAGGAAGTGAGTGAGTGTTTTTTAACCTATTGTATATCTTGAATTGAAAGATGTTTGTATTGTTCTCATAGGGATGCTGGAATTTTTCTGAACCAAATTAAATATTGTGTGTCCATTTCTTATGGAGTATTTTTTATTAAGTAAAAAATCATAGAGTGTTTTGTGGTGCCTATGTTGGATAATCGTAGTTGTAGTGAACATTACTCAAGAGGTGGAAATTATAGGGAAGCCATTACATAAAATATCATTGCACATAATTTCCATTGTGGTGGTTGGAGCGATTGAATGTAAATATCTATCTGGTGAATCATTATCTCACAAATTCCTTCAATTAGATTGAATGGAATATTGATACTTCTCAAGGGGTTCTTGGTCTTCATCTTTAAATAAATGGTTTTAGAGGGGTTTTTTTACAATTTGGTTTTGCATCACTCAAATAATTCATGTCATTTCTCCCCTTGGTTTATAAGTTATTTTATTTCAGTTGATTAAATATTATCTAGAAAACTTTCTTAACTAGAAGGAAAACTTCTTATCAATAAATTATATGGAATTTATTTTTACTTTTATAGAATGAATCTATAATTTATTTTGACAAAAAAATATCTTGATACTCTTTTTCCAAAAAAGTGTTCGGAATCAATAAATAGTGTGGCATGTGGGATGTTGGATAGATACGATTTATCAATAATTTGGATGTCACTTGCTAAATAATTTTCATTAAACATTATATATAAGAAAACCAATGAAAAGTTTATGAATGTGTTGGCTAAAATGTATGATAATCAAACATCATTTAACAAAGTTTACATAATGTGATAAATTTTAAATTTAATTTTATTTGGTGAAAGGCCTCCTACAAATCATGAGAATGACTTCAATATGATCTAAGGAAATCTTGGATCTATGAAGGTAAAATTTAGATATGATTTTTAGGCTTTGCATATTCATTACTCACTTCCAGAGAGATGGGATACCATAATCATAGGAGCAAGAAACTCCAGTATAATGGAAGCTCTTATGTTTTATGAAATTTAAAACATGATCTTGAATAAGGAGTTGACATGGAATGAAGTACAGACGTCATTTAGAAATTTCGTCAATGATTCTAGATGGGGGTAGTTAGTTCATTAGACAGACTGGATCAAAAAATTGTCATAGGATAAGTCTTAATGATGAAGTTAAAGTATATTGAGAGGTTTAAGTCCTTCAAGTTTTCTTTGTGGGAAAATAGTGCATGTTAAGAAATATTGCAGTAATCAGTCAGAGGATTCCACTTATGGATAGAAAAACTCATTTAGTAAAACAGATGATGAGTCTGACATGATTCTCAGTATGATCATTCTAGAGGAGTCATAGGTTATTGACTATGGGACATCATTTCATTTAATTGGCTATTAAGGGTGCAATATTTATTATGTACCAAGAATCTTGGGAAAAGTACATATATTATATAATGAGTATTTGAATATAGTTTGGAAAGGTGATGTTAAAATTTGAATGAAAATTGCAAGTATCTTGAAACTAAAAGATGTTACACACACTCTAGGTCTCTATAATAACCTCATATAAATGGTAAAACTTGATGATGTAGGTTTTTAATATAGTTTGGAATATCATAAAAGCTTCTATAATGACAAATTGATGAATAAAAAATGGCACCTTGTATCTCACTGAATGGGGTGATGAAGTTTCACTTATCGAAAAAACTTCATTAGATGGTCCAAAAATGAGGAACTGCATGTTAGGTCATATCAATTAATATAATATTAATGTTCTAGGGGTTATGGGAACACTAAAACATGAACGCATGGACCTCATAAGATATGAGAGATTCATGTTAGGATAAAAAGTGTTTACTTCAACATGGATATAAGGAAGCTGATATAACGACCCAACCTACCGGGGCCTGCTTGGTTGGCTACAAGACAAGCCACAACAACCCCAATCCTGCCTCCAATAGGATTGGGGATGGAGACAAATTTCTAGAAGGTATAATATAACTGTGAGGCCTTATCCTAAGTACCTATACTCATGAACACAACCATATCCATTAAAAATACATAAGAATAATACAAGGACTGTAACATTTAGAGTAAAACAAATCATGAAATGACCTATAAAGAATACGTTAGATTATGATAGTATAAACCAAATTGTACAAAGGGTAAAAATATATGTAAAACTAGAAATGATGTCCCAACATTACAACAATTGTAATAAAAGGAAACTAAGATAGACCAAATCCCGATCTCCAAGTTAGACCACTGTACATTATCAATAAACCGATGTATCACTATGGTTCATTGATGTCACCACAGAACTATATATCATCAGCATAATACATGACATGTGTGGGAAATTACTATACAAGGGTGGGTATATACACACCTAGTTGGATGCCCCAACATCCACAAAGGGAGTAATAGAAAAATACAACAATGTTCATCTCAACCAATAATAATAGAAAAATGAGACCCATCATAGATATATGTTCAAAAGGAAATCCATATGATAGAGAAATGGGATTTCTATCTCATGGACCTGCCATGGGTGATGAGTCTACCTGCAGCTCCAATGGTTCATATTTGATGCTAAGAATCTCGTATTATTTCTTGGAAACCCATGTGGAGAACATTCACCTCACTATGGATCAATGGATTGAGGGGGAACAATATCCATTAGAGGACCTACACCCTAGTTTGATAGGGGATTCCACTCAGAGGATTGAGGACCCACACCCTAGAATAATATGGGTACCACTCAATAAATAGACAGAAGACTCGCAACCCTTTGTGTTTGGGGGTTCCAATTAAAATCACAGAGTACCCACACCCAATCATTATACGGGTGACACATAGTAGGTATAGATAGAGAACATGTGCCCTTTTTCATTAGGGGGTGCCACTCAAATGATGGATGACCCCTACCTCTCTAATATACTTTAGAGTCAAGGGGTAATAATCACTATTATAGGATACATGCCATAGTACACTAGGGGGGTACTAATCGACCATTATATAGAGTATAGGGTACCCCCTCCCTAGTGTGTATGGGGGCATTTTGTATCCACATCGCCATGCCTGGATACATCTATACATGCCCATGTACTTCAGGTCATGCCCTCATACCTGGCTATGTTAGAGTACTAGACCATGCCAATATACATTTGGATGTGCATGTTTTCTTGGTTGTTAGGATTCCTATTTACATATGGATTACATTCCAGGCATCTAACACAGCATCACCCATGTGTGGTAGGGTTTACAATGTGTGTGATCCTTATCGTCGCCAAAACCCTAGCTACCGCAGCTAGGGGACTAAATGGAATGTGTTTAATATATTACACATCGTATAGTAAAGGTTTTCATAAAAACTATAGTTCCTTCATTTAGATACCATATTCACCTTTTCCACCACCAATTGTGCATGTTGACTACTCAAAATTTTCCAAAATCGAAGCTTAGGTCCCTAACCATAAAACTTCGACCTCTGATGGCCGAATATAGGTAATCCAATCTCGCACCATTGAGCCAGTGTGCGTCACATTAGGACCCCATTTCCTATAACTACTCAAGATCCTTGATACATAAAGAATCACCCATGATCCATCCAAATCCATCTGAAAATCAACAATCCGTTCACCATTTGTGAATACACTAGGAACCCTGGGGTTCAATCAAACTCGAACCCCCTTTAGCAATGTCAAGTCAAAACCTCATGGGCCACTGATGAAGAACATGAAAAACATAGGTTTGGGAGAAAATAATTAAATTGGATACATAGTTGGATGATATTATCAAACAATGACAACAAAATCGGGGTAACTAGGGCGATAGAAGGTGAAATGAAAGAGTTATATCAAATAAATATAACTAAAAAAGTGTGGGGCTCATTCGGAGAACAATAAATCACAGGTCAAGAAATGAAAATAAGAATACATGCTCAATATTTTAATAAAAGGGGTGAAACAAAAAATTATGATTTCTATATTTATTTAGGATTTATCGTTGGTGAAATACACATTTTTCAGTGATCATGTACACCTTCTGTGCTCACTACCTCTTCATCCACCTTGATCTGATCGTCTGTTATTCTATGATCTTCATCTACTAATGAAGAACATCCAAAAAAACCTCTCAAATACCACAAAGGGTATGTGAATAACCTTGAGTATTTTTTACAATGAAATATAAATAGAGGAATTTAGTACATGGGAAATTAATATAAAATAATTAAATTTAATTATTTATTTCACTCAATGAACCACTAATGTCCATCTTTGAAAAACATTGTGAAATTACTAAATATAGGTCACACCTAGGGTAAAACACAAATTCCAAAATCAACTGTGGTCTCATGTTTCCCATTATAGGTCCCAAAAAAAAATTCAAAACCAAATGCACTAAAACGATGCACATGATTTCATAAAAATATATTTATATTTTTAATATATTAATTTTTGGGGTCCCAAAACACCCAAGAACCATACTGACTTTGAGGATAAATCAATATATATAAATTGAAGTATTCAAATGAGTAAATCCAAAAAACTAGAGTTGTTACATTCTCCCTTATTTAAAGGTTTTTCATCCTGAAATACACAAGATAACCAAAAGGGGGGGATACTGGGTTCTCATGTGGCTCCCATGATCTTAGGAGCACTTCTGTACACTCCCATGCGACTAAATCACATGAACCAAAGGTATGTTCCATCCACATACGTTCCTCTTCTTTCTATCCTCAATTTCCACTTGGTACTCCTTAATTTTGACTCCATCCACGATGTCCAAGTTTCCCCAGTCAAAAACAAGTGTTGGGTCATGAACAAATCTCCTCAACTTCCACTACTATAAATTTGGGTTTATCCAGTGCTATCATTTATTAGCTCTAGCTAAAAGTTCTAATAAGGGCACCCTTTATCTATGCTAGAAAAAAGGGTTGATAATGTCACCCTTTATCAACACTAAAAAGGAACCCTTTATTAGTGCTTTTTTGCTACTACTGATAAACGATATATTTCATAAAAAAAATTATATGTCCTTAAAAATAATATATTAACATATAAATATATTTATATATATATTAATATAATATATTTCATTAAATGTGATTTCTACACCAACAAATGTAAATTTACACTTAATATATTAGATATTTAGTGAAAATAACTTATAAAATAATTAAAAAATAATATTAATTACTAATTTTCTAATTATTATAGAGTAATAGTCATCTAAAAACAGTTATATTATTCAGAAATACAATAAATGAACTATTTAAGATAAGCTGATAACATGACTTGAACTTAAAACGACCAAAACTTTTGATCCATGTGTTCATTTTGGGTCTAACACATATCAAATCTATGATTACAAAGGGAAATATGCTATGGAGACTTGGGAGAATAATGGTAGTCAGTTTTTTGAGGCCAAGAAAGGACCAGAAGGCCTCCAAAATAGATTTTTTTTATTAAGGTACCCCCATTTTTTAACATTTGATGAAATTTAATCCTCATTTAAGGATGTGTTCTTATTTTTTCTAGTGAATAGTCAATTTATTATCAGCTATTAAATTCATATAGATATTATGGTTTTTAAATTTTATTGTCTTTCATATTTTTATTTTACTTATAGTAAACTATATGAATGTTTTCTTATATTTTTATATAATAAATCAATTGTACAAATAAAAATTTAAAAATATTTAAATAAAAATGGATTTTTAAACATATAAAACAAATGCTAATAAATATTTATTATTAATTTTATTTAAAATAAATAATTATCCATTTTATTTACCTTATATAAATTCATTAATAAGTATATATATACATATACAAGTAATGTTTATATATAAATATGTGTGTGTTAATAAAAAAATTATATTTATATGTATATTATAATATATGTAAATAAATATAAATATAATTATATATATATATATCACACACTTATATATATGTATGAGTAAATATAAATATCATAAAATATAAAACAAAACAAGCTAGGGGGAGTAGTAATGGGAATTGACTCACATAAGGGAGGTCACAAGATCAAATCCCAGGCGTGAGAAGGTATTTTTAGAGATTTCTAAAACAAGGTGTCACGACCCGTCCTCGGGGCCCGTGCTGTGACTACCCCAAGCCCGCCTTCCATAGGCCAGGGGCTGGCGACTAGCACCAAGGCGTAAAATCCCAGTAAACAGGGAAGGCATTGCATTTATAAGTAACAACCACACAGAGTCAGCAAGCGGAAAGTAAAGTGCAGAAAGTAAAGGGGCCGGAAATACAAGCCCAACTGTAAAGTACAACTGAAAAAGTAAAGAACAGCAACTGAAGAAAAGACGGCGGCCTCGTGTCGTCCACTGGCAATCCCACCTGAAGGGTGGGTACAGATAGCCTCCAGGCACCTCGGGTCCCACGTCCGCTCCGAGCACGTCCCGCCCAGTGGTCCACCTCCAGGTACCGTCCTGCTCCACGCCCCAACCGTGATCAGCGCTGTCCGTCGTCTGCAACCAACACAACAAGGTGTGGGCATAGCCCGTGCAGGGGTGAGTACAAGCTACTCAGTAAGGACCCCGAGACCCCCGAAGGTCTCCCGAAATCCACAAAGGATATAGCACAAAAGAAAGATGCAATCACGAAGTAACATCTGACTCGACTTAGGTATATGCCCATACATATACCTAAGTCCCCAATTCCAGCTCTGCTCACGAGCTCAAGAACAACTCAATCCACAAAGGAAAGCAAGACTCAAATCCACAAGGAGAGTAAACAGTAAATCCACATAGGATAGTTCAACACAATCCACAAAGGAGAGTAACATAAGATTCAGCTCAACCAGGTATACTTTTTCAGATGACGTCAAAGACGATCACTGATCCGTCTCAGTCGTCGGACCCACGAAGGATCGATAGGTACTAACCCCCGCAAAAAGACCCACGTAGGATCAGGCTCACACAGAACCTGTAGGCAGTGGCTCACACAGAACCTGTAGGCAGTGGCTCACACAGAACCGGTAGTAAGGACCCACGGAGGATCGGGCTCACACAGAACCTGTAGGCACTGATCCACACGGGATCGCTGAGTGCAGTAGTCGACGCAGTCCACTGAGGATCTCTGCACAGTCGTTGCCGCAGTCCACGAAGGTTCTCTGCTCTGCCGTCGTCGCAGTCCACGGAGGATCTCTGCTCTGCCGTCGTCGCAGTCCACGGAGGATCTCTGCTCTGTCGTCGAAGTCACAGCCAGCGCTAGGGTTCCCGCACATAGCGAGCCCGTTTAGGAGGGTCCGCTCCACGAGCCGAGGGGCTGATACATCAACTGACACGTAGTCCGAATTTGATGTATCCAAAAGTTCCGTATCGACAACAGGATCTCAACGCAACAGACGGCGCGTCAATCGGACGCCCGGTCTGAGAGTTATTGGCATTTTCGTCCCAGGGGCCCGGTTGGTTTTTAGGGCAAAACCGACCCGACCGTACTCCGCCTGTATCCGATCCTCGGGCGGAGTATGCCAAAAGTTCCGTCTCACTTAGAGGAAACTACCACAGCTGACGGTACGTCGATCGGACGTCCGTAGCTCAAGTTATGAGCGTTTCCGCTCCGAGGGCCCGGTTGGTTTCGTGTACGAACCAACCCGGCCGAACCCAAAGTCTTCCGAAACCTTGAGTATAATATACCGAAACGACCGTCTCGATCCAAGGATCGCGTAGCCGCTGACGGTTCGTCAATCGGAGGTCCCAGGCCCAAGATATGGGCGAAAGACCGAAGAGGGCCCGAAACGGGGGTTCCGGTCCCGGGGCGACCCGGCCCGAACCCCCCCCCCCTGGGGTCGGCCGAACCGGGTCGGCCCGAACCGGGTCGGCCCGACCCGGCCCGAACCGGCTAGGCCGGGTCCAGTCCGGCCTGGGCGCGGCCCGGCCGACCGGACCGGCCGGCTCGGCTTCGGCCGAGCGGCCGAATGAGAGCCGCCGCGGGTTTGACCCGCGGCTTTGAGGAAACGCGGCCCCCGCGGGGGGGCCGCCTGTCACGCGGACGCGGCCGGGCCGCCGCGTCCAATTCCGGTTCCGCGCGGCCGCGGAACCGGCCGCCGCCTCCGGTCGCCGGCGCCGCCGCGCCGGCGACCCGCGCCGCCGCCTCCTTCTGCGGGCCGCCGGAGTTGCTCCGGTGGCCCGTTTTACCTCCCGTCTGCGCCATTGCTCCTCCCGGGGGCCGACCTTCACTGCGGGATCAACAGATCGCCCCTGCCGCGCGGTTCGTCGTCGTCCGCCATATCCGCACAACAAAAGAGATCGGCGGATGGTTGCCGGGTCTTGTTCGTTAGACCCGCACCCTCCGCGTTAGTCATAATCCACGGGAGGAATAATCAACAACAATTTTAAATAAATTAAAATTTTCGGAGATCATGTTCTTCACTTTAAAAGAATAAACACGGGGAAATAAGATAAAATAATCCAACATCCCTTACCTTGTCGTCGTCGTCGGACGAGAGGTCGTCGGGGAATCGCTCGTCGCGGAAGAAAGAGATCGTCGCGTCGTCGCGGTATCCGGCGTCGCGTCGCCAATCTCCGGATCAAGATCAAACGGATTTAATTAATTTAAATCCGCTGATATCGAATTATAAAAAGGAGAGAATTAGAAGATTCGATTCTCACCTTTGTTGTCGAACGAGGATCGGTCGCGGAAGAAAGACGTCGCCGAAGAACGTCGCGGGTAGGGCTCGTCGACGTCGCAGATCACGGCGTGCGTCGTCGAATTCCGGTCGCCGGCGTTCTTCGCGTTCTTCGCGTTCTTCGCGTTCTTCGCGGGGAGATGAAGGAACGAAGATTCTCTCAAATCCTTTCCAAGGATTTTTAGGTTGGTCTTATTTTATAAACATGCCAACACACGAAACCGGTTAAGAAACGATCCATCAATTCGAAAGAAACGACCCATTTAATTCACGAAAGAAACAGCCCATTTAATTCACGAAATAAACCGCCCAATTAAATGGTCTGTTAAGAATTAAAGAAAACGCGTCGGTTGACTTTTCAGTTACTTTGACGGGTTTTCACGGGTGCGTTACTTAGCGAAAGAAACGGCGGGGCTCGTGCGGGCCCCACCGCACAAATATCCTACCAAGGGGGTAGGATATTTCTGGATAGCATCCTATCCAGTTCAACTCAGTTCAAGCCGTCTTTAAGTGGCTTCAAGTGGCTTCCAACAGCTTAAGTGAAATTAAATAAAGTTGTCGCACAAACTTTATTTTATTTCTGACTTAAAGCCGCAAAATTTAAAAACCACGTCTGAGAAAACGCAACTCCGGAAGAGGCGTTTCTAAGAAAATACCGGCGCTGCGATTTCATCGGTGCCCTCAGAATTTGATTCCGGGTACCGGTTCAAAAGATAGAAAAACCCGCTCGTCCGTTCACTGAACGTACCCGAGCCAAACTTCGGAAATTGATTCCGGGCACACCGGGCCTCAGAATCAGGTGCCGTCTGAAGCTGCGCTCTTGTAAAATTCCAAAGAAAATTAAGAAAAAAATTTCCTTGAAATTTGCGGGTCTTTACACAAGGGGTGTGTTCATGAGAAATGAGGAAGGGTGTGAGGGGATTGGGTGCATGATGGCTATTGGGGAGTGGAATGTTCTAAGAATGGGGGCTATAAATGCTAAAAAAAATTGTGCTTGGGGTGTGTGAAAAAACAATATTGTTTTAAATTTTTTATTATCACTAAAAAGAAAGCACTAATAAAGGGTTCCTTTAACAATGTTTCTTTTTCTCTGATAAATACACCCTTTATAAATAATTTTTTATGATCAATTATAAAGGTTGGGATTTAGTATTTCTCCCAATATCAACACTTTTTTAGCACTAATAAAACTCATTTTTTAGCATTGTTAAAGGGTGGAGATGAAATAGTGTGTGACACATGGAAGACGTCATGAAACCGATCAAACTGTGGGTCAAGGCTAGGTAGTATGATACCATTAAAAACCACTGTAGGATTGATATTGGCCTTATAAACCTTGGATATAGCTTGAATACCTGTCCAAAACTATACAATCCTTGTCATGGGTAGACTCTTATGAAAACATGGTTTCCCTTCTCAAACTCCAAGGGCCTCCAAAGTTGATCTGTACAATATTTCTATCACCTTTGGGCTATCCTCATATGCTCATGGATCACCTGATCCTTCCCTATTGTCATCTTCACCATATTTTACCCAATAGAGATGCATATCCAATCTCTGTACAACATAAGGGTGACCTTCAGGGTCTCCCATACAGGGTCTCGAAAGGTTCTATGTCTATATTAGAGTAATATCTATTAGTATCAACAATATATACCAATGAAAATTTATCATCATAGCTCTAGAGAAAGTATAACATGAAATCTCCACACATATTCTCCATAACCTGGATAACCTTCTCTATTTGGCCATCCATATAGGGGTGAAACACTATGGTCGTCCTCAACTAGGTGCCCAAGGACTTATGTACTCCTCTCCATAATCATGAAATGAACTAAGAAACCTGGATATATATAATATTTGACGGAACCCCATCAAGATATATGATCTCCCACATTTACAACTACCCCAAACTCTCCAGTGAACTCTTCTCCCCAATGGCTAGGAAGTGTGCCGACTTTGTGAGTTGGTCAAAAATCACCTAGATAGAATTATGTCCTCTCACTATATGTGGAACCCCAAAAAAATTATATGATTATTCCATCCCATTTCCACTTAAATATCCCAAGATTTAATGTTAAATTTTTTGAACTTTGGGCTTATCCTTTAACTGATGACATGTAAGATGTCGAGAGGTATATATTTTGACACTCTACCTCAAGCTATCCCACTAAAACTAACATTTAAGATCCTTGTACATATTTTACACATATAAATTTATAGAATGTGGGAAGTGTGATAATCCCTCATCACCTCTTATTAGATTGTGACTGGAACCACCATCCTTCCCTAGAAAATGATTACGTGCTTCCATTCTTTATAGAATTCATCTAGTGAATCACATAAGGATATTTGGTGACGTATAAGCTCTCATTTTATGTCTCCCAACAGAGCCTCTCTCTCACTTCGAATAAGTGGATGAGTTATCGATATCAACTATAGAAAATATAATCCCCTCTCTTTTATCATGGAAAAATACAACAAATCAAACTACTCATATGCCTCCCCCACCAAGCTAGTATGAGACTTCCTGCTATTGTATTCTTCTACAAAATTGTAATTTCCATGATTATAGACTATCTAAATGTAATAGTAATGTATAAAATCCAACCAATTATTCTATATTTGGTAAATATATCTTTGAGTGAATTTGTACTTGGTAATATTATGGTCCGAGTATACAACAATGTGCTCTCCCAAAAGATAATACCTAGACATCTTTAGAGAGAATACTATCATTAACACATTTCACATGTGAGTCAAATAGTTCTTCTCATGGGGTCTCAATTTTCTTGACTCATATATGAAAATTTCCTACCTATGCATCAACATGAAAGTGAATCTAGTTCCAATGGAATTGAAAAACAATACATACTCCACACACTCCTCTCATAATCTCACCACAAGAGAACTATTAAAAATTAACCTCAATAGATCTAAGGATCATTGAAATTTCTCGTTTTAGATAAAATGATTCCCTTTCCATATCAGGGTCTTAAAAGGGGATTAAGTCCTAGAAAAGTTAGGCACAAACATCATACATTACCCTACCAAGCTAAGAAAACACCATAACTCTGACACACATTTTAGTGGATCCCAAACAAGAACTACATCAATCTTCACTGAGTCCAAAAATAAATCATGCTCGAAAATAGAATGACCCAGAAAGAGAAACTCACAGATCCAAAAATGGAACTTTGAGAGATTACTATAAATCTAGTGCTCTTGGAGCGATTTTAGGACTATGCTCAAGTGCTCCGTTTTCTCCTCATCTAATGTTGTGTAAATGAGTATGTCATCAATTAATACAACCAAAAATTGGTCTAGGTATGTTAAGAAGATCTGATTCATTAGATCTAAAAAAATTGTGGGGTCATTATTCCCACCAAATGGAATCACTAATAACCCATAGTGTCCCTAGAAATATCAGAATGTATTATTTGGAAAATCATCCTCATGAACCCTCAACTGGTGGTAGCCAAACCTGAGATCATTCTTTGAGAACTAGCACATTCCAATCAACTTGTCAAAGAGATCGCCAATCCTTGTCAAGGGTTACTTGTTATTTATTGTTACCTGGTTCAGGAGATGATAATCAACACAAATAATCAAGCTTCCACCTACCTTTTTGATAAGAAACAAGAACTACCATGTAGGATATACTGGTTCTAATAGAACCCTTCTCTCAAAGGTCCCCCAGCTATAACCTCATATCCTGATGCTCTATGGGGACCATAAAATATTCCACATATGATATAAATGTGGTTTCATGGTGCAATTAAATGTATAATTATATATCCTCATATGGAGGTACTCTTAAAATGTATATAGGAATTATTTCTATGGAGTCATCCACTATCAATGTAATCTAGATGCATGAAGATCTAACTTCACCAAGGGAATACTCATCAAATGATGGGTTATGGTTTACAAATTACTGCTCACAAGCCCCAATCCCTTAGCCATGAGATCTATATTTCTTGAAAAGGAGAATCTTATCCCATATTCCTATAGGAATTGAACCTGTCTATGATGAAAATAAATATAGGATTCAACCATGGACTTGGAGTCAATACCCAAGAAGACATCATATGGTTTCATCATTATACCAAGATGTACCATGAGAAAATATCTCCACCAAGCGCCAGCATGCATTTCTTATAAATAATATATATCGAAGAAGTGTTCGTTATAAGAAATTATATCCAAATATACTAGGATAAAAACTAAAATGGAAGCTATATATCCCACATCAGGTATAATGAGATAAAGTAATGACTCACTCCTATTTTTATCAATACTGAATAAAGAGTAGAAGAAACATACATCATATCTTGGATCAACTCATGTGAAACCTAGTTATACCCCTCCATAGTTATCAAATGGATATATCCCCAATTGGAAGCTCCCTATTCTTGGAATGGTCCACCTATTGGTGGTGGTAAGAGTAGCTCATAGTGTAATCCCCCATCAATATCTACTCCCTCCAAAGCCACACCGACTGCTCTTCTAGCACTGCCTTCCAGGGGCCACCCCATCCTCGCCTAAGAGATCCCTGATCATGATGATTCATATTCCAATGTATACCATCCACTGCCTCCTTTCCTCCTCACCACATTTGGTTATAAATTCACATTCCATGTGACCATGCCCATTATAATCATAACATCACCCATATCCGGGATGATTGATACCTTTACGTGAACCCTATGTTAAAATTATAAATGACCGAATTCATCCATGAAAAGGTTTAGTACATCAAGACCCTGCCAAATGACACCTTTTAGATACTATAGATGACATAGCCCTATGATTCCCATTGCTATCTCCAACTCCCTGACATCCCTCTGATATGAAGCTCTCCATCAATAAAGCTCGCTCTAGCACTTAAACATAAGTTGGAATGCACAAGGGGACTACATTGGCATGAATTTCTATGTAGAGACCCTAATAAAACTAATATGATTGGATGTAACCACCCCACACTATATCAAGGGAGTATCATGTAAGGTCGTTGAACCTCATGACATGCTCAACAACTAACATACTGTCGTTTTGAAGCACTAGAAACTCCTAGATCATAACTAAGCACAAACATGAGGGGTAATAATTCTCATGAAACTACTATTGGATGTTAGAGAATGAGATAATTGTCTCATCATGAGTCTATGTGACTATTCTATAATAGCACCTTACTGCTCCATGGAAACGAATGGTTGCCAGTGAAACAGTTTGATCAATTGGGGTCTTCATGAGTCTAAAGAATCGAATCACCAACTAAAACCAACATCACACTTATGAGGGATTTAGATCACCATATAACCTCATTTTTCATTGACATTGGAACTTTTATAGTGTTCTTAAACTTCACGCATAATCATCATTCCCTACTAGAACTATCTATAACTCAAAAGGTATGGGTGCTGCTCCCTGCCTGCCTAGAGTAAACCACTCATTAGGTGGACACTGAACTAAGGCCCCATCAATAATTGAATATTAATCGGGATTCTAAATTGGTAACCTCTCTAGATGTATTCATGATGGAATCCTAAAAGTGTTTGATATGTACCATAGTTATATGAGCATATATATATATGGAAAGATGACATAAAAAGTGCAATCAACGTACTCAATCTTATATGATGCACATGCCAATGGTTCCATGGAACAAATGTCTTGATATTTTCATGCGAAAAGTAGGTATTCAGAGTATTTTTGTATGGATACATCTACTACCGCACTAATACTGGATTCCTTGGACTAAAATATGCACTTGAGACACTATGAAACCATTCCCCTAGGTTCCCAAACAATCCTCACCATGGGTTCTTCTCTAAATCAGCTCAAGTAGAAACCACCTTAGATATCACTCAATAATAACCTAACCTAATGGGGCCTTCCTTTTGATATAAATATGAGTCTCCACAACCCAAATACCTAATCTAATAGGCTAGGGGATGACAACAAGAATAGAGAAGGAATAATATAAATGAGAGGCCTTAGCCTAAGTACATATGTACACACACACACAACCATATCCATGTAATGGTAGAGAGTAATAATATAATTAATATAACATATAGTGTAAAACTATGCATGTAATAACCTCCAGGGAATACATTAGTGTATGAAAGTTTAAACCAAAGTGTAAAAAGGGAAAAAATACATGCCTATCCCGAAATGAAGTCACATCCTGACGAAAACTATAATACAAGAAAACTGAGAGATTCTAACTCTTAATCTCTATGTCTGACCACCATATGTGGTCAATTCACCAAGTTATCACTATGATCCATTGATGGAACCACCAAACTATCCTTCATCTATATAAGACACAGCATGTTATGGAAAATCCCATACAGGGGAGAGTATATACATACCCAATATGATGCCATAATATCCACATAGGGAGAAATAGAAAGATACAAAAAAGTTTTGCATAACCATAAAAATAGGGAAACAAGACCCATAATAGAAATATGAACAAAAAGAAAACTAAATGAGAGACAAAGAGTATTTTTATCTCATAGCCCAGCCCAGGATGATGAATCTTCTTGCAGCTCCAAAGGACCCTCTCCGATGCCCGAAATCTCATGTGTCTATATGAGAAAACCATGTATAGGATGGAAAACTTTCTATTAATATATAGACATATGGTGAATAATATCCAATAGAGGACCCTCACCCTAGTACGATAGAGGTATACCAATAAGTATAAAAAGACACATTCCATAAAATGATATGGGACACCGCTCAATAGATAGATAGAGGACATTCTCACTATTGTATTTGGGAGGTTCCACTAAAATCATGAAGGACCCATTCCCTATCACTATGGGTAGTACCAATATGTAGGTATAGAGAGTTGAACTATTCTCTTGTGAATCAAGGTAGTACCATTCATAAGATGGAGGACCCACACCTCACCACTATGCTACATATTTGAGGGGAGAATAACCTCCAATAGAGGACCCACACCCTTGTATACTAGTGGGTATCACTCAACCTATGAAAAGTGTAAGGGGAACCACTCCCTAGTGCGATTGGGGGGTTTTAACCTTGAATTCTCTATGATGATCTTTGATGATCACTCTAACTGATCCATCATCTCATAAAGAAGCATCACACTCTAAACACCACATGGTATATCTCAAAATCTACTATGAAGGATTCCATCATGTTATACGTGGAAAATTTATTAGGATAGACTCCTCAAAAGAAAAAAAATCAATTCTAGAAAGATATATGAAAGGTGATAGTTCCCATGAAAATAGCATGACATCTACTTAGGGTTACACGACATGTGACCTATTTTGGAAACTTGGTTGTGTCCTCTCCTACACATGGATTGGATGTCCATGTAGTAATACATGGTGTGTAATGGTACTAAACAGTGTGTCTCGGTCACCCAAGAGTAGACTATGTTCTCCAGCTCATTCCCCTATATGGTCATGCCCATGTTTGTCGGGTCATGCCTGTGTACCTGGCCAAGTTCAAGTACCATCCTGTGCCCGTTTACTCATGACCATATCCATTTTCTTGGTCATTCTTGTACCTATGTAATCTCAGAGTACACACTAGGTTACCATCATTAGGTCACATGACATATGGTGGGGTCCACATGATGTGTGATACTTATCCTCTTCATAAGACTATTCACCAAACACCAGAGGACTACACAACATATGTTAATCACAATATACATCGTATAGTTAGGTTTTTCATAGAAACTATAGTTTCATCATAAATATCATAGATCCACTATTTCCTCCATTTATTTTGTTATTTTACCACTAAAAATCTTCCCAAATCAAAGGTTATTTCAGTGATTTTTGTTCTCCAGCATCCTATTAATAGAAATTAAGAATCAAATCTCCCATAAATGATATTACATGAATCCCATGAAACTCCTATTTCCTTTCACCACTACATATCTTTGATCCATGAAGCATAAGCCATGGTCAATACAGATTTGGCTGAAAATCACTAACCTATTTATCATTACCAAAACTGCCATGAACATAGGGGTTCGATCCCACTTGAAATTTCTGTAAAAATTTTTATCCATAACCCCATGTGAAAATGATGAAGAACACAAAAAATGGAGGGGGGAAAGGACATAATCAAAGTAAAGCCAACATTTCCTAAGAGTTATTGGCCAACTATCATAAAATATGGGTAACCAAGGTGATAACATGTGGAATGGAAGAATTATATCAGATAAATATAACTAAAGAATTAAGGGGCTCAAGTGAAGAATAGTAAATCATAGATCAAGAAAAACAGATAAGAATCCATGCTCAATATTTTAATCCAAGAGTATGAAAACAAAAATGATGATTCCAAAATTGATTTAGGATCAATCATGGGTGAAAAACGCATCCTATAGTGATAAATAAGTCATTCAAAGTTTGATACCTATCAATCAACCTCGATCCAAAATCCTATCATTCTCCAGTCTTGATTCGCCAATGAATAATTTCTAATATGTCCTCAATAATAATCCTATGGTAATGTGGATAACCATAAATATTTGTTATTCTGAGGTCTGAAGAGATAAATTTAGGTCATGGGAATTTACTATAAAATAAATAAATTTTGTCATTTATATTACTTAACGGACCACAAATGAAACATTTCACAAAACATACAATATCAAAAAACATTAGGTCACACCTAGGGTAAAATTTTAATTTTGAAATCAACAATGGTGTTAGATTTAGTATATATGGTTCCAAACAATGTAAAAACTATAAGCACTAAAATGATGTGTGTGCATGTAATAAAATATATTAATATTTTTAAAATATTAATTATAGGATCTCGAGACACCCAAGAATCCTGCTGACTCTAAGTAGGATTCTAGATATATACATAGAAATATTCAAATGACTAAATCCACAAAATCGGAGTCGTTATTGCTAAGGAATCAATGTTTTAACTTGTTCATTTCAATGTTTGGGGTCAATTCCCTGTTCACTCATATAGAGGATAACTATATTTTGTGACCTTAAATTATGATTCTAAATGGAAGGTCTAGATATATATCTTGAATAATAAATATTATTCATTTCAATAATTTATTTATTTCAATGTTTTTGGTGAAAAGGAGTGAGAATGAAATTTGAAATGTATCCAAACAGATACTCGTGGGGAATATACCAGACAAAAATTTTGCAACATTGGTAAATAGAAGTTAACCAAGCAAGATAAGACTATTCCAAGAAATAAAAAAGAAATATTTTTGAGGATGAATCATAAAATTATTGAGAAATATCTATGTATGACGATACACTCAATAATTCCTAAGGTAATTTGGGTAGAGGCCATGAATACAAAAACTTACTTGGTGAACAAAATTCTAAATTTAGCTGTGGGATAAAAAATTCCTAATGAACTTTTTTCTAGTAAAAGGACATAGGATAACCATCTCAAGATCATTACAATTTCCACACATATTCATATTGATGGTAAATATAGTGACATGTTAGAGGAAAAATCCCAATTTGTTTTGTCGTCTTTGGTGATGAGAACTTTGGTTATCGCCTATGAGATGATGAATGAAACATGTCATTTAGAGATGAGATGTTACTTTCAATGATGATATTATATAGAAAGATCAGAATCGAGTTATGAAGTAAGGTGATGATAGATCAACTATTAAAATCTACTTTGATCAGATAGATGTTATTATAAAAAATTTAGTTTGGAATGTTCCTGTGAAACATTAGAGGATAGCACTATGATAGTCAGTGTAACATAAAAATATATATTGGAAAACACATTAATAGATATTGAATGTTTGGATGTATAAGTACTGGGTAGAGAATGATAGGAAAAAACTATACTAGATAGAAAACTATCAGATAGAGTGGTTCAGACAGACAAACATGAGGTTGTGTTAAAGAGATCCACTCATATTTGAAAAAATATTCAAATGTTTGGGGATGATATGAATTTATTACATCTAATAGTTATATGGGAACTAGATAGTTTGGAGGAAATAGATACTCATTGAGACTTTATATAGAGGGAGTTAGCCACAGACAAATAAATGACTTATTTAAATATCAAAAATACTAGGGAATTTGATGAACTACTGGAATGAAAGAGAAATCTAGAAGTCAAATGGTTATTTTATTTGAAATTATAATTTAATAGAACTAGGTGATAAATAAATGGTTGGTGGTGAAACGTTTTTTTAAAAAGGAAAAAAAATTATTTTTTTGAAAATTTCTCACACGAGGTGAAACATACAACTATTTAGATAGTGCTAAAAGTCATTGCATCTTGTATATGGATGTAAAAACAACTTTTCTTCTTGGATATTTGGTAGTATAAATTTACAGGGTTCACCCCATTGGTTATAAAGGTCATCAGATGGAATATTTTATTTGCAAGTTTAAAAAAATTCTTTCTTTCATGAAGTAAGATCTATGATATCAGAATATTATGTTTAACACTTTCAAGTTTTAATTATCTTTTAGTCGATGAGAATATGATCACCATCTTAAAAATGGAAATATGGATCATATCTCATAAAATTTTTTTATGTGGATCATATGTTTATTACTGGTGTATAGTTCCAATGGATTGAGTAAATTAAGAGAAATTTTTCAATAAGGTTTGAGATGAAGAACCTAGGGAAAGCTAAGAATTTCATGTTGATGATAATTGAAAGGTATAAGAAATCTGATTCATTGGTTTTATCATAGAAAGAATAAATTATAAAATTCATCAAAGGGTTCATAATGATTATTTTTAAATCTATCTCAAACCCTCTTTCTATACACATAAAATTGAACAAAACTTAGGAACCTTCAATGGATAGAGATGTTTGTGAAATGGAGAAGTTTTCTTATGCTTTAGCTGCAGAAATTCTGATTTATGTAATGGGATGTACATTACCATATATTTCTTTTGTAGTGGTATTGTTAAAAATTTCATGTAAATTCCCAGAAGTGAACATTGAGAAGAATTCTAATGGATTTTATGGTACTTGAAAGGGTTAAAGTATGCAGCTTTATATTTTTGTGATGATGATCAGTTGAATGGTTTTGTAGATAAATATTTTTATGGAGACAAGGAATCATGAAAAAGCACTATAAACTTGTATTTAGTTTGGGTGAAAAAATAGTTAGTTAGATGTAACAGTTAAAACTAGTGGTTAAATTAACTACAATAGAAGTAGATTATATTGATACATTTGAGGTAGAGAAACAACTGATATGCTTGATGTAGTTGTTGAATGAACTCATAAAGGGATCAGATAGTGGAATTTTAATCCATGACAGTTAGAGTTCCATTCATCTTGCTTGCATCCCAATGTTTAATTAAAGAAATAAAAAAATTTATATGAAGTATCACTTCATTAAAATTATTACATAGGATAATTTTGGTTTATATTCTAATGTTTTTTTGGATGAAAAATTCCACATATATGTTTACAAAAGATTTTTTATTTGATATTATGTGGAAAAATTATGCCTCAATGGGACACGATTGATCAGATGGAGAGGAGAGAAATTCTTACATCAGAAAAAGGAAAATATCTATTAAATTAATAAATAAGAAAGATGAAAATTCTAATGTAATTTCCACGTGTGAGTTTATAGGGTTTTTGGAATTTTATTTAAGGTTTCATGGAACAGAGTTTTTAGAATGGATATGATCAGACACCATTTATCAAACAGACCATAGGGATGGTTTTCTATCTATGATAGATTATATTGTTTTTTGGTAGGAGCATTGTAATTAGATAGAACTTATAATAGATATTGTGTATCATATATAGTCATTAGAAAATACAGCTTAATCAAATAGAAGGTCTTCTAAGGTGAAATTTCGATGATTAGAGAGAGATCATTAGAAAGATATCTTGAGGATTAACATATATGGGTTACCATTATGTATGTAATGGGATTTCCCAAATAAATTTACAAAATGAGGAGAATATTCTTAAAATAATGTTGGATATTTCAATTTTACCTAATGTTCATAGTTTCAATGGGTGTTTGTTTTAGTGTATCAGTATTTTTTCATGTCAATGGGTGGATGAACAAAAAACTTGGAGGTTTTTTTAATCTTTTGTATTGGAAAAAAACCCTTATAAAAAGGTGTAGTGGATTATAACAGTTCAAAAAAATAATTTAACACATTTTTGAACAATGTGTATTTTAGGATTAATTTTTTGAGAACCAACTTTTGAGTGGAAGTGAGAGAGTGTTTTTTAATCTTTTTCATCACCTAAAATGAAATATATTTGTAGTGTTCTCACATGGATATATGAATTTTTACAAAGCATGTAACATATTATGTGTCCATTTCTTTTCAAGTTTTTTGAGTGAAGTGAAAATCAGGGAGTATTGTGTGGTGGTTAAGTTAACTCTTCAGAGTTGCAATGCACCTTACTCAGAAGGTGGAGTTTATTATACAAACATTTCATTTGATAACATTATAGAGGATTTCTAAAATGGAGGTTAGATAGATTGAACATACACCTCCATCCAGTGAATCATTGTCTCACCAGTCCTGTCTTTTGGATTGAATGGATGGAGTTATACTTATCAAGGGGTTTTTAGTCCTCATCAACCAACAAGAATATCTGTAAAACAACATAGAAATTATAGATGTGTGACCACTTTTGAGTACTCAGTAAGATCATCATTCTAAAAAAATCAACATCCATGTGAAATAAATATGAATGAGTATAAATGTTTGATGTCAAACAATCTAGTTATGAATCTCAAGTAGAAACATAAATATGAATATGTGGTATAAATTACTCAAATATGAATTCCACCTTACCACAACTACATCCATATCTTGAAAAACATTCAACCAATTTCCCACAATCAAGAATCTAAGAAAAATCCCAGTCCAACCAATAGTTAGAATATGAAAAACAATAATACAAAAATTAGAAATATCAAAAACTCCAAAAACATCATCAATAACAATTAAAGAAAAAGGCCTAAAAATTTACAACAACTATCACTTTTAAGTTCAGATGAATAATAGTTTACAATTAGGTTGAAAACCATACCATGATAACCCATTACCAATTTACCAAGAAAGAGAGGATGAAATAACAACACTACCACATCATAAAACATCTATTCACACCAAAATACATCCACCAAACTATATATCTAAATATCACAACTATACATAGACAGAGTAACATAATCATCAAGGGAATCAACCACATGCCCTCATCCTCACATTCATTCCCCACCCTTATCCACATATTTACATTATTCTCATCAATGAATGGAAACATGATCATGAAATACACTAACCATTTTTCATAGATCTAACATTCACATATCCAACTATGAATTTGCATCACAAAAAAAAATCAAGTCATCTAGTATATATATACACCAAAACTGGATTCCAATACAACCCACATATATATACCAACCACAATCCATCACAACCCATAAATCATAACATTTATACATTATGGATAATGTCATACTACCCTTTATCCTACATCAACACATAATCATATGAAACCACATACACAATATAAATATTAATAAATAATATAATAATCAACATAGAGAATGATACCTATCTAGACAACCACTTTCAAAAAAATCAATAAAACATACATAATCAAATCAATGAGAAATGAAAGACACATCAAAATCTATATTCCCAAACAAGGATAATCCATGGAGCATTAACTAAAGATGTTTCATGAATCTAGAACACTAAGTGAACTACTATATAGTTTCAATTAAATGTGGCCTCATAGACCCTATTGGTTTACATTTCTAATAGAAATAAAGAACTCAATACTCTCAATCACTTAAATAGATAACTGCCTCTATGAGTGTTGTTTTATTGATCTCCATGAACAATGAGTGAGTTTACACCATAGTGGGGTATCAATTATTGCTCTACTTTTTTGCACTAATTAAGTGTATGAACCACCAATTATAATACCTCATGGATCACTTTTCTTGATTTTTAGTAGTATCCTATAATTACAATCCAATCTCATTTTTATCTAACTCTCTTTGATGATCTATTCGATGTTTATCTTCCAAAATAATTATTCCTGAATTTTAAAGGGAGATATATCTCTCATATTTTTAGAGAATCACCATTTTACCTTTATATAGATCACTAATTACCCTTTGGTAAGTGTAAAAATTAGTCCAAACATTCCCATTAAAATCGAGTCAATATAACCCTTTTAATTACCTGATTTCCCTCTTGAGAGATATGAAATATAAATTTGAAATTTTGAAAAGATGACAGCTTCACTACATGACTATCACATCCAAAATTAAGAAATCAATTTTATTTTATGTCTCTAACCTGATATATAAAATCTTCATGGGTTGAAACTCCTCATTGTTACATGTAATATGTTGCATCGGAATTATTCATCTCAAACATGAAAAGCATGTCACTGATATAAATATGGGATTATCCTTTGACTCATGTACCACTACACAACATAACCCTTCTTAATGTGGTCACTTATAATCCATAAATAAAAAGTCCTAAATATTGAATGTACATGATGAAAAACTCTCTCTATGTATTTCACACCTTCAAATCGATAGATGCATAAAAATCCACTCAATCACATTTACGGTTCGAACAAACCTTCTTATGGTGTGAATTATTTTTACCCATGAAATGGTAAAAGAAAAAACTACAGACACCCCTTGAAAAATACTATTAAATGCCCAACATAGTCTTACAGATATATGACATTCTCTAATTTATAATATTTCATAAGAATACTTCATGACACAATGAAAATTTAAATAGTGAAAACATCGATCCAACTCGAATTCTAAATACTAATAGCCTTCTGTCATAATGTGATCCTCCTTGAGAATCCATCCTAGAAAAATTGGTTACTCTGGATTAGCCAAGTCATGGAATGACAAGATGTGTTGTAGAATAACTACTACCCCTCTTATAGTGATGAATTATAAAGTCTTACGATTTATAAGATAACCCATAAATTTTTTGGGATGACCCTTATCATTTTCATTTATTACTATTACAAACATAGGGTAGTCTATACCTTATTCATTTCATGGAAAATTATTATCATGGAACAATCAAGAACATCATGAAGTGAATTCTTTTCTATAGATACAATTGTAGTATGCTCTTCCATAACAACTTAAATCCCATTTCATCACTTAATAATCTCCTTTGGAAGTTATCAACTTCCTTTTCAACATTATTATCAATTAACACAACCCTAAACAATCTTAGAGAGATTTTTTTTAACAATATCCCCCTGGGTTATCTTGAAAACCCTTAAAAAGACACATATACTAGATTCACCATACCCCATAAGAAAACATCAAAACTAACCTTATCCATTTACTAAATACATCCAACAATAGATAATGGATTAATGATTCACTAATCACTAACTCCAAGCCCACATGAGACAAGTTCATTGTGAGAAAAAATATTTCAATGATAAGTTTATCACGAAAATACTTCGATGATTTTCATTCTATTTAACAATTATCCAAGCTAATGATCCATTTGAATATTCAGTCAAACAGTCCCCATTATTGAAACACCAGTAATGGAATTATACCCCTTTTTAATAGGAAATTAGACTCTCATACATCTTCATCATTGAACATGTACAACTTAACTTCTCCCATGATAAATTCTATTAGTAATTTATATTTTTACCATACTTTTATATAAATGTAAATCCCATGGGGCAGTGGGGGTTCTTTCTACAAACCCTTTAGTTGGATGGAGATGGTTGGACTCCAAGAGCCCATTTATGCTTTGAAAACTCATAATTGGTTAGTGAATTCATCATGATATCCACAATGTGATCCTATGTTATCACACAATCCAATTATATTATCCCTTAATTATCCTTCTCCTTGATAAAATGATTCATTATCTCAATGTTCTTTTTTACTTGAATAATGGATGATATTTTTTGTAAGATTAATAATACTCGATTTATCACACATGATAACAATAAAGATTTAAAATTTCCCCCTCATCCAAAATATGATGTTTCATCCATATTAGTTGAGTACATTCATAATTAGACACTATTTATTCATCCTCTACTGTGCTAAGTGAGATAAATTCTATCTTCTCAGTCAACCAATAAATTCACAAACCTAGAAGATATAAAGAACTTACCAATGTCGAATTGAAATTATCCATTGAACCTACTCGATCCACATTAGTGTATCCAAACTATTTTCTGTATCATTATATGATAAAACAATACAAAATAGACTAAGTCATTGTGGTATCTATATACTCTTTTCACTGCTAATTTGTGTCTCTCATTGGGAAAAAATTGGTACCTTGCAACCTGAAATGTGAAAAATAGAATGTATATTTTCTATTTTCATAAGTAGAATGATATTTTAATTTTTTTTTAATATTTCATCACATCAAGATTCTTATCATTATTGTATCCTAAAAACTCTATTCAGGTATCCACTGTTGTTGTCATCAACTTTTAATATCCCATTACAAAACTCTTGAGTATAACTTTAGAATATTTTTATTGATAAATAAATGTACAGGTACTTATATATGTTATATGTAAAAAAAATAAAAACATTAAATCCCCAATCATGGACATCTCAAATTCATACCTCATGTATTATTCAAATATATTTCACTGTACATCATCAGAGCCTCCAAAAATTATTTCTTCTATATAGATGATAAATAAAAATCATTAATCATGACCCTTATTTATTTATATGTTGTGATAAACTCATCCTCATTGGAATCCAAGAGTTCTAAAAAATGATGAATCGTAGAATACAAATCTATTGGTTCTCACATTAGTACATAAAAAAACTTTTTTAACTGACACACATTTCGTTCTTATTTATCTAAAATAAATCCATCCAATTGCTCATTGAACACATCCTCCTCAATAACTTCACTAAGTAATTATGATATGACATCAATTTGGGACACCTTGAATCCTATTTTTATTAAAATTTCATGAAAATTTGTATTGTTTCCAACTAGGAAACAAGGGAAAATTTCCCCTTAACATCAATACATTAAAATCTAGAATATCACATGCATAATAACTATGACTTTTTTTATAATTCACCTCTCTATACTAATTTAGTTGGTTATGGAATACCCAATTTTCGAGGATGACATTTTTATTCTTTATAATTGTAGGAATTTACCATGTATGGTTCTTCTAAATTTGGTCAATCTCTTCATGCATCAATTTGAACCAATTGAATTATTTGGAAGCCTCTACAAAATTATTAGGATCTAATCGAGATAAAAAGGAGGTTATAGATTCTTCATTCTCTATGTTTTCAATGAATATATCCAATCACTAATGATTTTATACTAAAGAAGTATTTTCACTTTATAATCAATCTCCTCTATCAATTATTCAGTTTTTTTGTAAACACTGCTTAATGCCTGAAATCTTGAAGGCCATAAATTTTTATTTATTTTTGGGATAATTCATCTTTTTAATGGGGTTGAGGGGAACCCTTACATGATCTGTAGTCCAAGTAGGAACATAGCATATATACCTATCCCTAAAGGACCCAAATACCAAACACCACTAGAATAGATCCACACCAGCAAATTTGACTTGATATAGAACTGAACCATACACGGATACACATATAGAATTTCCTCGTGTTTAGATGCATGGTGTCTGCTATCGATGGTGACGCCATGCCCTCTCATTCATCCCGATCTGGTAGCCTTGGAAAGTTGGGTCCAGTGATCCAAAACCACATTTGGTATATAATTAAGGTAGAGTCCCATTTTATTCTCTTCCATTGATATATTTATATCTCATTATATCATCGAGGATAGCAAGGTCTGGTGCTGAGATCCACTTATCACCATCACTTTAATGTTATCACCCAACACAATTGACCGAGATAGCCTACTTTTAACTCCTTGTCATCTGTATCCAAGACCGCCAACTGAAAAAGTCACCATCAATAAAGGAGACCACCAAACAAGGTGATCCCAATTCCATTATCTGATCTCATCGCCTACTATGACCACTCCATCATCACCAGTGGGATAGCCGACTACCGTCAGCTGATGCCTTACACTTTCATTCTCCATAAGCAAGGATTCCACAATATTTTTTCCAATTATCCCAAATATTTGGTTTTTCAAGGATTAGAACTTGTCTTTGACGTAGGATTACAAGTTTCCATTTTCAACTAGGACTATCCACAACTACATAAAAACTACTTATTAGTTTGACTATTTTTCTCATTTTCCCAACCATTACATCTTTCATTTCAATAAATTTTCCATGACTTTTGTTATAACATTTTTATACATTTATTTTATATGAATAGCCTTAAAAAAGGCTTCGTTACCATAATATTAAAACTTCTAGTTCTTCCCTTTATTGAGAATTAAACATTTTCATCCAAAAATTCAAAAGCACTTCAATATTGGATTCTTACTATACCACATCTCATAGGATGTATTCTCTTCATTTGGACCAAGAAGATCGATGTTATAGATTTAAAATGTTATAAGAAACACCTCCTTTTAATATTTATCTCATAAATAATTTTCAATGAGAAATTACTAATACATATTATTCACAACATATTTCTTCCTCATAATGATTTTGTTTCGTTGACGAGTAATCACCGCCGATACTTGGTGTCTTATTCTAAAATTCTCTAGACATTACTCCACTGATTTTTTAGTATATTTTATACCATTATTAGTTTTGATCTATTGAATTTTTACCAGGAATCTTGTTTACTTATCTCTAATATTGAAAAATACACGTGAATACTTATGTTTTGTGAGAGATAACCATCAACCATTACCATCCATAGACTTGGGTGATATTGGTGCACATACATCCATTGAACAACTCAAGAAAAATTGGCAACTTAATATTTTTTTCATATAGGTATTTTGAATGACATTTACCTTTTTTCAAGAATCACACATGCGAGTGATATCACATGAAATTTTAGGGATATAATAAGCTCCTCCATTCATGAACAAGTATTTTAAGATATTTCTAGATCAATTGGACAAGTCTCTTATGCCATAATTTTTTTTACTATTCACTAGTTATAAATCATTTATATTATTTTCCATTAATTAGATATAGACCCCCCTTCATGAACTTTCCTTGAATCATAACTAAACCATCTCTTCCTTTGACAATTTAACTCTTATTGTTGAAATTTAATGAATACATTGAGGCAACAAATTTACTAACACTTAGTAAATTGTGACCAAGTACTTAGAAGACCAATATATACATGTGACATAAGACATTGACTCCAGTTTTGTATTTTCTAGATTGAATAATATTCATCCTTTCACCATTTCCAAAACATGCTTCACCTTCATTTTCATACTTCATTACCATGACAAGATTCCTATTTACCATCATGTTATAAGTATAATTGCTATCTAGAATCCATAATTCAGAAAAACATGTCATGTTAAAAGTAATTTTATTAATGTAGAACTTAATAAATATTCCATTATTGATCCATATTCACCACTGTCCTTCATTTGGTGGAAAATTATATTCTTTTAGCTTTGGTTCCATTGAATTATACTAATATTATAGCGATATATATTTATTATACGTTTTAAACCCACTTGAAGATGCTTCCAAATATTATGATCTTATTTTCCATGCCTCCATAGGCACACTACTTTACACTTCAGATGAGTGATTCATGGATTTATGTCTATAACCATCACACAAAAAACAATGGACATAAAAAACCTATTGAGTGTATGAATTTAATCTCATCTATTTTCATTAAACTTGTGCCTTGAAAATAATTTGTATATATAAAACCAAAAAAAATTGTTCACCATTTTTATTAAACAATAACATCAAATTTGAGGGGTATTATGTTGTGTATTATTTTGTGTCTTTATTTTTTATCAATACATCAATATAAACAACAAGTGACATACTAAGAACCAAGAAAACACATTTGGATTGTTTTTATACTCTAGAAAAATGATATATATGCCATTTTTGATGTGTTGGAACTAGACACACCTCAATAGGACACACAATGTGGCTAGTATGACTCAAATTGTATCATTTTATTTAAAAATGATATTAATTTACGTAAAAAGAATCAGTGACATATTGAAAACTAATAAAACGCATTTAGATAGTCTTTATACTATAAGAACACAAACGATGAGTCAATTTTCATGTGTAGGAATCAACCACATCTCAATACATTGCATGATCTGACCGGTATAACTCAAATTGTATCTTATTATTTCAAATTGTATATAATTCATGTAAAAACAAAAGGTGACATACTAAAAACTTAGCAAACACATTTGGATTATTTGATAATTTTGTACCGTGATACATGGGTCATTTGGGACATGAAAGAATCAGTCGTGACTCAATCTGACACATGGTGTTCCATGTATCACCCAATGTGTATCTTTTTATTTAAAATTGACATTAAGTTAAGTAAAAAAACAAGTGACATACTAAAAATCAATACAACTCATTCAGATTGTTTTGATATTTTAGGAAAATATTATATTAGTTATTTTTGGAATGTATGAGTTAGCCTCACCTCAATACGATGCATGATGTGAATAGTAAAACTCAAAGTGTATCTTTATATTTAAAATTGACAATAATTAAAGTGAAAACAACAAGTGACATACTGAAAATTAATAAAACACATTCAGATTATTTTGATACTTTAGGAAAAATTATATATGGTTCATTTTTTATGTGTAATAGTTAACCAATCCTCAATTTAACACATGGTGTGACCGATATCACTAAAAGTGTCTCTTTTTATTTTAAATTTAGTTTACTTTAAGTAAAAACAACATGTGACATACTAAAAACCGACCAATGCATTCAGATTATTTTGATATTTTAGGAAAATGATAGATTAGTCATTTTTGACGTGTGGGGATCAACCACACCTCAATATGATGTATAGTGTTTCGGGTACAACTAAAAGTGTATTTTTGTTTAAAATTGATATTAATTTAAGTAAAAACCAAAAGTGAGATTTTAAAAAATGAGAGAATGAATTCAGATTACTTTGATACTTTAGGAAGATGATACATGAGTCATTTTTGATGTGTAGGTCTCAGTCACACCTCAATATGACACACGGTGTGGACATTATGACTGAAAGTGTCCGTTATTAGTTTAAAATTGCAATTTTAGTTGAAAACGTGTTGCTCAGTGAAAACAATGAAAAACACTCCAATTGTCTTGATAATTTAAGACAACAATTAATAAGTAATTTTTTATGTGTATGAAGTAGTATCACATCAAACCGGCACACGATGTGACTGATATGACTCAAAATACATGTTTCTAGTTAGAAATGAAATTTTAGAAAAAAAAAACGACTAAAATACTGAAAACTATGATAACACATTCATATTTTTTTGATACTTTAGGAAAATGATACATCAATAATTTGTGATAGGTAAGAATCAGCCGCACCTAAACACGATGTACAATGTGGTATGTATAACTCCTAATGTTTCATTATTTAAAATTGATGTTAATTTAATAAAATAACAAATGAAATAATAAAAACTAAGAAAACACAATTGGATTGTATTGTTATTTATGGAAAATGATTCTCAACTCATTAATAAAGTGTAGGAATCAAACCCGCCTCAATAAGATGCACATTGTGACCAGTATAACTCGAAATGATTCATTTTTATTAAGTATTGAATTTTATTAATGTGTTATTTCATATTAATGTTTATTTTTTTTATATTATTACAAATAGAATAGTTTTTTTATATAGGTGGAATATTTTTCTCGGGTTGATATGATTTGTTCGGTAAATGATACCATGGTTGGAGATTTTTTAGAGCGTATCATAGGTGTCAAAAGATGACATATGAATATTTTAGAATGTTTTTTGGACAATTGTAAATGTAATTATATAAAACATTTTTTCTAAAATGTAAATAGAAATTTCTGTTATTGTATATACCATGGGTGGACAAGTTCTTATTCATGATGTCAATTAAATGTATATAGTACGTTTTCTTCTGGGTGTGCTGTGTTTGGTGTGTAGGTTTGATTGCAGGTTCTTCCAGTTGATCTGTTATATAAACATCACACTTATAGGCGGGTAGCCCTTTATCAGCACATTTTTAGCACTGATAAAGGATCCCCCCTTTATCATCACTCCAATTAACAATGCTATTTTAGCACTTTTAAAGACTATTTTTGGGATATTAAATGCCATATGTGTTGTTGTGAAGATATATTTTAACTCTAGGAATCCCAATATAAATCCCATTTCTCAAAACAACCCATAATCCAAAATAATAAATTAAATTTTTCCAAAATTTTATCAACCTATAACAATGTGGATCATTAGAAACTCCCCAACACAACAATTCTCATTACTAATAATTCTCCTTGTGCACCCTCAACAAACCATCTTGGTCACCAAGCCTTGATGTATGACCCAATTCTATGTCTACCACTAGTTATGGTCATGTTGACTGATTGTTCCTGAATGATTGGTGAAATTTTGAGTTGAATTGATTGAAACAGTAACTAATTAGGTGAATAGATTAAAATAAATAGTAGACCACATGGTATGAAAATAAATATTAGAGAGATTTGAGATCCTGATTGATTGGTTTATTAAATTTTTTCCTTCATTCATACAAAATAATCACCAGAACAAATGAAACTGTAGGATCAAATTTGTCTATTGATCAACCTATGCGTGAATGAATCCTACAATTTCTCAACTGCATCACTCACTCATTCACAAAAATTTTGAAAACAATTTTTCACCATGATCAGCATTTCATTTTATTTTGATGTGTTACACACAAGATACAATATATTATCAAAAAGAATTTAGATGATTAAGAAGTTAAAATAAATTCAACTGAGATTAGTTTGTCATCGATTCATGATGTTTCGGGAAAATTGAATTACATAGGACTTGATGTTTTGAGAATAATATTCAGTTCATGGAGGAAAAAATTATGTAAAATGGGTTACTAACACAATATCATTCCATAAAGAGGGATTAAGTGATGGCCATATTTTATTCAATAGAAATTAATAATTTCAGTAGAAATTGAAAACATATAGTAAGGAGAAAACAATATGATCTTTTTCATATTGAGGAGATCCACTTCCTATTCAAGATCATATCACTTAGTTCTTAGCTAATCACACCTATTAGTCCTGGTCAATTTAGTGTGTATTAATAGTAAATTATTGGTTTTTGTAACAATGATCCACTAAAATATCTTGGATCCGTCTTTAAAAGAAGAACCACCTACCATTTATCATCTTCATCTCATAGGCAGTAGCTCTGAAATCATCTCTGAATCCCCCACATGGCATGCCAATTACTGTATATCATAAAATTTTCATGAATCAGGAAGAATCCCCTAACTGAATGCACTGCTTTGCATGTTAGAAAACTCCCAACTCGCACATTCACTCTTCTTAGAAGTTAAAAAATTCTCTATGAGGTGATCTTGACTTGAATAACCTGGAGCCAGTTTTTTACGTAATGAAATTGGCCTAGGATACAAAAAATAAAATCCCAAAGGACTGAATAGTTTAGTAGTCATGGTAAAAAGATACATATATAATTACGATATTACATTTGAAAACACAAATTATAATGTTTTTCTTAAAATAACATTATTCCATCCAGAATATCTTTGCATGTCATTCATATAAAACATCATGGATTCTTTATAAAGGAAAAAAATAATGGTGAGCTCAAATGTTCAGTAATTGTTATGTACAACAGAAGTTATCATAAATGAATAAGCATAATCAAAATGAAAATTTAAATTAATAAAGACACAATCTATTTTTATAATTTTAATATAATAATAAATATGTATTGGTAAATGACGGAAAAAAATTCCATTTAATCAATAACAAGACTATCATAACTAGATAATGCACAATTAATATGGCAAGGTAAATAACTAAAAACACATTCCATGTAATTAATAAAATGAAAATGAAATGAATCCAGATATAGTATCATTGTGAAAATCACATGGATATTAATATTTTTATTCTTGATGAAGGAAATGATTAATTATTAGACATCATGATCTTAGGTGTCATGATACTACTACTGTTAAGAACATTCACAATATAATTTAAAATCGATGGGTAGGTATACACCAGAAACCCATTTAAATAAGTCTATACAACTGATTCATCTCATGAGACTACCGATGCATCAATGGGCCATCTATATTTGGTCCCCAATCATAACTACAATGACAAAATCATTCATCATATATTGAATAATTGGTTTAATTTATGAACGATATGTATTATCATAAAATATCTGTATTGATTAATGGATACAAATTTATCAATATTTCCCCAGTCTATAAAATAACATTTATTGTAAAAAACTATATTTATAAATTATTTATTATTTAATAAATAATAATATCTATGACTAATAATATGGATATTTATGGTAAATTTAATGTCCAATGATAATAAGAAAGTGAATATTTCATGGAAATGTTAATGAATGAAGAAAATGAATCAATAAAGTTAACATTAATATATTCCTTGGACAAAATAATCATAAACCATCCATATAAAGAATAATTATGGTGCCAATACAACTTATACCTAGTGTTTTATAAGTAAATTAAAGGGGTTTTGTCGTTGATGTATATATATACTATTAAAATATCTTTAAATCATTTTTGAGGAAAATTTCCTTTTTCATTATGAAAATAACAATTTGAAAAAAACTTAACAAAAAATTATTAAAATTATTTTTTAGAAAATAACATTGAATTTTTTTAAAATAATATTTGAATCCTTCAGTGGTCATTATGGTTGGAAATTTAATAGATCTCGTATAATTAAAAAAAATATTCAATTAGTTTAGATAAAAAAACATGCATTATTTTGAATATGAAATGAATAATACTTTTAATTATTTTTAAAAAAAGTAAAACATGGGTAAAAATTTATTCAATAAATAAATTTTATAATTTAAAAAAAAAATTGAAAATATTTTTAGAAAATAGGGTTTTATAAGAATAAGGATTCTCGACCAAAGGTAGAAAAGAAGTCCGATTTTCTTAAAAATAATTCTCAGTCATTTTACATAAAAAGAGTGAAAAAGGTAATATTAATAGAAATATTCATAAATAATCAAATTATAAGAAATTGAAATGGTTTTATAATAAATTTGTAGATAATTTCCTTCAATAGAAATTCATGTATAAACAATATCGATTAAAATGATATTGTGAAATAAAACCTTAAAAAGAACAAAACGTTGAAGTGAGAATTAATCAATGAATTGATTATGTGTACAGAATTATAATCCAAATAAAACAATTTTAAATAAAATAAAATATAATGAAAATTACTTACACACATAATCTTATAATTTCCCTGATAATGTAGAATTAATATAACCCAATAAAATAGAATAGATTTATAAAATTATTTACCACTTGATAATTTTGGATCCAAATTTCCTTGGATGAAATAATTATATTTGAAATTTAAATTACCATGAATTATTCAGGAATAATTATATTACATGTAAAAGGGTCAGTATATAAATCATATAAAATAAATTTTGTTCATAGTATTCAATACGCCTCAATGAAGGGAAATTGAGATGAATTCCCTTACCCCATTATTCCTTTTGGTTGAAAACTTTTAAATATCCCATATATTATTTAATCATGGTATTAATTTATACCAGAACCATATTAATATTTATAACATCATATAGTATCCTATTAAAACATTTTACCACACATTTATTAATAATATTTCATCAATTTAATCTTTCGGGTGTAAATTTCCATGTTTTCTTTTGAATGCTTTTCCAAGAAAGTTTGAGTTATTGAGCATATTATATTGTTCCTTCATATACAAAATGATATTATTTTATTAAATATAATTATTTATTATTATTGAAATTTTTATTATCGTTATTGAAATTTGATCATGTAGAATAGATCACATCACTTCGTGGAGACGATAGATCATATGTATGCACAAGCGACATTATCATTTCCCAAATGGGGGAAAGGGTAATGAAGTGGGTGATATATTAATTTTAAATAATAAATATCATGTCATATATATATAATATATTAATTAAATTTATCCTTTTCACATTCCATGTAATGCATAATTGAAAATGGAATCACATCGCTTCACGAGATGGTAATCTGTCGTACACAGTGGCAACTTTAGCATAATTAAAATGAAATGGAAAGTAAGAAGGTATATGTGATATTATAATTAAATAAGTATAATAATTTCATAATTATCATATACATGTGTCAGATCCATCATTATATCCATCATTTAATGGTGGTAATGGAAGATGATTTACATTGATTCGCGAGATGGTTGTCCGCCATATACATGATTGACAATTTCATTTACCATTAGATTAAAGAGTATATGGATATATGTAATTAACTTAACATAATAAAAAATCATTGTATGTAATATAATGATGTAATTATATAATCAAGTTTTAATATGATTTTATTTAGGTGGTAGAAGAAACAAAATAAAAACACTCATTCAAGAACATTACCTCATATTCAAACAACTTCTTCAGGTTTTAACCAAAATCATTACTAGGTGGGATTTATAATAAAAAGGGCTATATAATGATTTTAGGTGAGTAATTAATTGATTTTGGTTTGTATTGTATGAACCAAATTCCATTGTAGTTATGAATAGTGGAGGAGATGGGGTGTCATTTTATAAGCAAGGGGATGGTACAGAAGGAATTTTTGAAACGATTCAATCACAACCACATTTTTATTATTCCCCAAGCATAAAAAAATGTGTCATTATCGACCATTAAAGGTGATAACATAATAATATGGTCATAAAATTTGTTTTTACATGTTTTTAAGTCATTCTTACCATTATCAATTTAGTTTAAACCCCGATAAATCAGTTTTTACCCTATCTACGATAACTAATTTTAATTAATTTTACTATTCATAATTGTAAAAAATTAAGTTAACCATATTATATAATATAAGTTATTTTTATTATAAATATGAAATACATTTTTCTAAATTAAATTCATAGAAATTTCATAATGAAATTTATGATTATACACATAGACGCGAGGAAAAAGAGAGTTTTCAAAGAGAAATTTCTAGTAAGTATACATGCTTTTAATATCAAAATTCAACATGAAATTGATTAAAATGAACTAAAATAGTTAAATTTTAATATAATATAACTAATTTTACATTAAAACAAATATAAAATTTAAATTAACCTTGTGAATTATTTTAACAAAAAGGTAGTTTTCAATAAAAATAATAGTTATTCACTATTCATCAAAAATTAAAACATTTCATAAAAATATTAGAAAATTATCCTAAGATAAATTTGATATGTTGATTTCAAAAAATAATTTTATTTATGAATTTTTTTTAAAAAAATTGATAAAAATTAATTTTAAATTATGTGCACATAGTGTGACTTAAATTCCCTTTAGAAAACAATATAGTATTTTTAGATTTTTTTAAAATGGTTCTTATTTTATTTATAATCAATAGATAAATATATTTTTCATAATTTATTTATTACTATTGATACCCACTAATTTAATGTATAATTTATAGGGTTATACTATATTATAGTTCATTTAGACTTGGGGTTTTGTATTGCACAATCTATTGAAGAGAATAAAATTAAGTAAATATATTTCGTAGGTGGATTAAGATTGGTGTTGAATATATCTTACATGATTGAATAAAATATTATTCTTTTATAATTCTAGTGTGATACATTTTTACTACACTAAATAAACTACATCCTCACAATTTAAAATTGATCCTCGTAATCAAGAGTTTGATATTTGGAAATACCATTGTTTAATATCCCACATCATAAAAGGGGATAATAAAACATCCTCTTAATAAGAAATAAATGTATTTATAAAGGTCATATGGAATAACACATAACTAGGTCTCTAACTAGGAGAACATTGGTTGAATGTAAATATATGGACATGGTGTAAAATACTAAATAATGGTAGATAATCATATAGGTAATTGATCTTAGAAAGTGAATGATTAATGGTAAGTAAACAACCACAAAAATATAAATTTATGATGAGTTAAAATACCATTGATTCATCAGATATGAAGGTAATAGGATATTGTTTTTTAATCCTTTTCCTAACATTGAGGAATTATTTTACTATCTTTTAATATAGGGAAATAAACATTATTGAAACATTTCTATTTTATAATCACAATTCCATCCTTTAGTTGTGCTTCAATAAATTTCCAATTCATAGCATATTAAAATAAATGAATATCTAAAAATAAATTTGTCATGTTTAAATCACATAAATTCACTTTTTATAGATCGTATTATCCATACAAGATAGGTGGAGATGTTCATTCCTCTAACATCAGGTTTGAGGCAGACTAGATATGCAGTTATAAATATGATAGAAAATTTTTAGAGATGTTCATTACTCTAACATCATTGGTACAATATTGGTAGATACTTTTATTCCTCCATTTTTGTAGTATAGTGCATCTAGGGTGAATTATAGGGAAGGAAAACCATTATTGTATGAGGGAGAATATTATTAATTTTTTTGAGATGCTACTTCTATTTCATCACTACTATCCAATTGTGGGGAAGATGTCATAACATACCTTGATCATCCCACAAATGTTTGGATCAAAGGTTCAATGGGACCCCAGACACATATCACCATATTCCAGAGGCTGTTGATTAATATACAGGGTCTAAAGAAACATGTGGGGAGCCTATTACCTATAGTACCATCACCTTAATATCAAACACTAACATATTAAATTGATAATGAAAAAACATTTGAGTATGGATTATGGAAATATTTATAAAATAAATCCATAACAAATTACATCCACTTTTCCATAAGAAATTAACATATGCAGTCATTCAGTCATACAATAATGTTGGATCTCACAATAGGGCTGACCTTATATAGTATTGGAAACAAAATTAAAATGAATAAAAAGGATACCCAACTGTGATCATTAAACATACCCTATACTCATTTACACATCCCCACTAATCTCCATAAGCGCATCTACTTATACCATGGCCATCTTCCAGCCTAAATTCCATTATCAAGGATGCATGTGCACCAGAGATCCCATATAGGGTGTGATCATATAACTCAGTAGGACACCAAAACTTGTGTCCCAAATAAAATCCATCACACACAAACACACACACACACACACACACACAGAGAGAGAAATATATATATATACATGTGTGTGTGTGTGTTTGTGTGTATTAAAAACAAATAAAAACATAAAAATCACATGAATACACTAGTCACACCATGGGTACTCAAGAATCCACCCTCATTGGTAACTCATACCTTCTATAGGAAATATTTGAGTGTATATTTCTATTTCTAGGAATACCTCCATAATGGATACACCCAAATTAAGGTAACGCATTATATATATTGGGAGACAACACATCTAACCCAATAAAATCCACACACAAGGGAATGTACATCCCACCTATCATGATAGAGTATCCTGGTAAAACACTACATCCAATCAGTGTCACAACCTATCTATGGGGGAAGTACACCACTAATGGCATAAAAAATAGTTGACGGGTAAGTATAATTGACCTAATATATATAATCCATTACAAGTGTTAGTAAAAACCACCTCATATATAAAATTTATTATAAGTGGAAGTATAACCAACATTGCATCATTACCAGTCATAGGGGACATAATGTCCATCCTTATATATAAAACCGGTCAAATGAGGCTAGTGATCCCAACTTAAAAATATTATTAGTCATAAGTGGGTCATACATACCTATTAACATATATAACCATCCTCAAGGGTTGTACGTACTACTTGTCGATTTATCTTAAGGGTACAAAAACCCACTATAAACACCCCTTAAGGGAATAATGTTCCTCCTTATATATCTAGTCAGGGTTGAACATCCCTTTTTAACACACCAGGTCTTGGGAAAATATGTTCCATATCTAACACATAGTCACTAGGGGAAGCATGTCCCACATATATAGAGTTAACACTTACCACTACTAGAATCATTCTTAAGCTAAGGTGTCACACATAAATAAATCTCTGTAAGGGTGAACAACACTTCACTCATAACCCATAAATAATCATGGTGGACACATGATCAAGTGAACATAAATCCCAATCAAACATGACAGTGCCCATGGACAATGTTCCAATAGTATGGGAGTTAGTTTATCCAAACCAGACCACTCACTTGGCTACCCCCACACACAACATAGTTTACCTCATACGATACACTTATCATGACCCCACATTGACATGGATCGAAGTCTTGTACACCCTGATCATAACTTACAAGTTTCAATATAGCAATAATCATCTTGACAAAGTCTTTTCATAAACACTAACACTCCACCTATCCTATCCAACACATAATATTTCCTAATAAGAAACCATAGAAGGTTTCCTCACAAGGATCACCACCCAAAAGAGGGTCATAATCACAATCATTGTTCCATTTCCATAAAATATTGACACTTTCCATAAATGATATGGCCATAAATGGCCAATAGATCATCACATAAGAAATAAGGATCTTATAATGATCTTTATAGATTAAAAACATCACTCAATAAGAAACAAGACCATATTTGGTTCCATCCTAAGAAATTCCAGCATACCTTCTCATGGCCATACCTCATATGGATAACTTGACAATAACCCATAGGCTCACTCCTAGCCATCAACCTGGGTTGTCTCTAATTGTTACAAAAATACCTATCAAGTCTAGTCTTTATTTATCTCTACATTGTACACTCTATTTTCTATCCAATCCCCTATTTCCAATCCTAACACATATGGAATATAGTCATTGACACTCAGATCATAAATGCCTAATCCAAAGGATTTCTAAGGGCACCACTTAACCCATTGGTATTTCCTAATAAGAAGAAACCCACTCATGGTCCCAAATCATGTAACAAAATCCCACTCACCTATATTTAATATACATACAATATAAGAACACCATTAGAAAAATGAAAAATTAGGAACCACTTACCTCAATCCGGAGTTAACCCCTTAGGAAAAACTCGATCACCGTCATCTAAGCATGTACAATCCTATAATAAATCCTCATAAAATATTTTCCAACCAAATGAGGCCATATATCTATAAAAATTCATTTTAATTAAATATTAAACATTATAATTAATTAAAATAATTAATTATGTAATTTATTACTTTACTAATAATCAATAAACTACTCACCAGAAGACGTAATGATGCCATGACCTCATCCAACGAAGTGCAGTTCACAACTGCCAAATTCTCAAGCCCACTTAAAACCAAAAAATAAAAACCAAATACCCAAAAATCAACCAATTCCATCCTATGTTGGTAGAAAATTAATAAATAAATCATGGTAGTGGCATATCTCAATGAATCTGTATAAACCATTGTGTGTTCATTCTCTTGTATCTTATTCAAACCATCATAAAAAATCACTCACTTAATATGGTGATTTTTATATGCTCTAATAAAATAATTAACAAAACCCTTAACCCATCCCACTAAAATTATAGTGTATGATGGGAGATGAAAATAGAGGAAGATAGGAGATAATAATTCACCGAAATCAATAATGAAACACCTACAATTAAATCCAAAACTAATAAGAAGAAGGGTGAGAGATGAAAAGAGAAGGGGAATAAATCCCCTTGGATTTGGTTAAATGAAACCCAAGATCAATAAAAGGAGTTTAAAATAAAAACCCTTGAAAGTACAAAAAAACTTCCCTTAAAAACTACTCCTGGGTGTAGTGGGTACCTGGTCCACTAGTATTGGCCACCTGATGCCTAGGAGTGGCCACACGGTGGCCCAATTTAGGGGTAACATCCCATGGAAACCTCACTGGGTACCTGGTACCACTGAAACATGTTCCTCATGGTCCATTGTAGACACCACATGACCATTTTACATCTCTTCAACCCCCAGAACTCAACCCAGGCCTCCAACCCCAAAAAAATCTAAAAACACATTTCAAATGATCCTCAAATGCCAAATAATTATCCAAAACCAAAAAATTAATACAGTACCCATTTCACCCTATTTAGAACCCAGTTTATTTTAGATCCATTCAACACAATATATTTTGGGTTGTTATATATGTGTTCCAATATTTAGACTATAGTGGGAAAAGATGTATATTATATTGTTATTGAGATCTCCTCATCGATGAGAGGGATACTAGTTAGATAATTGAGTTCTTGGTGGTTACATAGTACGTAATAGTTCACTAGGGCCTTATATTATTCTTATATATATTAATTTGAGTATATTTTGTGAATATATATATATATATATATATCTGTGTGTGTGTGTGTGTGTTTGTGTGTCTATGTCTGTGTGTGTGTGAATATGTTGTTATTTAGTGAGCATCAAGATAATGATCTATGAGTATCTAGATAATATTGATCATAAATATTTTTTTTGATCAATGATGTTGTGTTGTATCTTTATATCAATATTCTATTGATGATTCACATCGACACAACTTGTTTATAGGTTTGTCTTAATACATAGGATGATCGTACTGCATATTATTTCTCACCCATTTATATTAACTCATGAATTATTCACCCTTTTATCTATGTATATTAGTAGATGTAGATGAAGGATGAAATTATAGGTTTGAGATTAATGGTGTATATAGAAGCTACTATCTTCGATTAATCATTATGATGACCACCCTAATGTGTATACTTTTTTACATCTTTTAAAGGTGTTTCATTTTTATCTAGAGATTTATTTTGTATCTAACATTGTATCACAAATGTTTTTATTATATATTAATGTGTTATATTGAATATTTTTTGATTATTTTATGACATGGGGGATTATGTTGTAAAATATTACGTGAAATGTTATTTTTAGAAGACATTTATCCCATCATTTGAGTAGATACATCAGTATTGGTCTCTAGCCTCTGACATATTGGAGGAATGCCCATGGATTTCACTTAATGGTACATTGGTACATGACATATTGGTTTCAAAACATTAGGGAAGAGTGTGGAGTTATTTACAATAGAGTATTGTTTGGGATAGTTACTATAAATTCTATTAGTTAACTCTAGTTCATGTAGTCACAATAATGAACTTTACAATGGTTATGGTTGGATGATTAAAAACTAATAAAATCTATTATTGATGAATCATGACTAGGAAATGTTATTATATGAAATATTGAGTATATAGGTAGGGTACATGCATCATGTACTTCAGTTTATGATTTGGCGATTTTATGTTTATTCTAATGGAATTGGAAGATAGTGTGAAAATAATAGACTGACAAAGGATCTATCCATAGCCACATCATATGATATTATCTTGATATTCGGATATTCTCATGGAGTTAGAGGGAATTAATTTCTTAGATTAATATATCAAATTACAAATTGGTTGTTGTGATGATATGTTGGGATAGAGATAGCAGATTCCATGATTATAGAATAGGTCTACATGGATATTTATTAAATACTTGAGCAGAATAAAATATTATTCTTACTATGTGGTGTCATTAATTTCTTTCAATCAAACCGAGGAATTCATTAAAATATTCTAAAATTCCTTATTCTTTATGTTATATATTTATTTGATTTTTAAATCCTTCATTTTTTGAGATTAATAATTTTATGGACTTATATTTGAATTTAATTGTTTCACCACTATGTTTTCACGAATTTTAGTTCCACTTGTTTTAACACCCTAATATTTTTAATGAATAAAATTAGGTTTGATTGTGTAAATGACACAAAACACTAAGCATAAAAAAATCAAGAAATATTTTATAAAAATATGAATTTTATAACATAGCCATTGAATTGGAGGGTATAAATAGTATTAACAAAATTCTAATATATATATATAAATTATATATCCAATAAAAATTAAACTATAAATTATTTTTAAATAAGTACTCATTTTTTATAAATGTAATTTAGTGCTTCAGAAATACATTTTCTTCAAGAAAATTTTATTATTGGTTTTTCTGAGAAAATATTATAATTAATTTATAGAACATCTATAAAATATTTTTTATAAAAATAATATCATATTTTTAGTCATCGCATAAAAATTATCTTATCATGACTTCTGGTATTTTTCTAAAAAGTTTGATTGTTCAGTGAATAGTGAAAACACTTATTTTTATTAAAAATATTATTTTTTTTCAATCATTTACAAAGTGAAATTTTATTTTAAAATCATTTCAATGTAATATTAGTTATATTATATTATTAAAAATTCAATAAATGAATTTTAAATAATTTTTTGATTGAATTTTTATAAAAACATTTTAATTCATAAAAGACATTTAAAAAAAATCTTTTTTTTCTTTTTGTGGTTTGATATTAAATAAAATTATTCCACTTACAAGTAATGATTTTAATAAAATGAGTGATTCTACCATGTTTTCAAACTATAATATAAGTCAATTATTATTTTTATTAAAATATTCTTAATTTAAAAATTAAATTATCTATATTAATATTTAACATTTTTAAATCACAAATAAGAAGTACATAATATTAGAAGAAAAGGTGAGAAAATGTTGGGACATCATGAATATAGTTGAAAAACATTATAGGAATTGATATAGAATAAAAATTTATATCAATAATTCATGATGGGGAATTCAGTTACATGAATGAAAATATTATTAAAATGGATAATTCAAAATATTATAATCAAATAATTAATGTTGTAATAAAATTCATGGAACTGAAAATAAATAAATCATAGGAAAAAATGAATTTTTATCCCCATGAAAATTTTTAAACACATTTAAAACTATTTATACCAATTATTATTTGTGGTAAGTATTAATAGAGTTTTTTTGATATGTATAAAAAACAATACAGGAAAAGGTAATTCAATCATTTTTTCTATCTTTGATTTATTTAGGTTCTTTTTTGAAGTGAAATCTTTCTAAATGTCATCTAATGACATATTCCTTGTTTTAAATAAGTGACACCATCATCTATTTATAAAATATAATAACATGGATACATGAGGTGATATCTATCAGATGATCAGTAACCTGAAGGGAAGATAAAAGGAAATTGGAATAGAGGGAGGGAGAGAAAGTGAGAAAAGGAACATCCATAGTCACTTGGGTAGTATATCTATGAATTTATAAAATTGGAAAGAACATGAATCCATAAAATATCTTGTATATTATGGTATTCATATATTGTTTTTCTATGAAACATATGGTTATGAATTTCAAATACGTATCGAAAATATCTTCATGGCATCAACCATACAGACATGAAATACAATTGAATTTGAAGGTGAAAAGATTATAAATTATGTTTTGATAGAAATTATGATGAATTTGAATACTAAAAATCAAATATCACATGTTGGTAGTAATAATAAAAACTCATAAAAGGCTATCTTCAAACATTAATTTGGACCGTACTTTCACATTTTTCTACACGACATTACAAAATAGGAAATCCAAGTGAAATTGTCTTTCATGAACCTATATCTACAACACAAACAACATTTTATGAATCAAAAAAGTAATAATAAGAATAATATTGAACCAAACTAATTTTTAGTCAAAAATGAAATTTCACTATTAAAAAAATACTGCACAAGAATAAATGAAATTTATTCATGATTACCTTGAAGAGTGGTAGGAGGAATAAAGGCCTTTTATGTTAGTGTTAGATCATTTAATCCATGCCATTAAATAGATATCTTTAGTAGGAGATGGAATTTTTCCACCCCCTATCCAAAAAATTGAGTTTCATCAATGGGAACTCCATAAAATATGTCTTGCTACCATCAACTTAGACCAGATCTACCATGTGATGAATATCCCATTTAAAAAAACATAAAATGTAAGGTATAAGGATCATTTACATCATTATACATAAAAATACTTTAGATGTTATAATTTATAAATTCACATTGAATTTACTTTAGCTAAATATAACCAATACTATACCATTGAAACATAGACCACTTGGTATTATGGGAAGCGTCCAAATAGTATCCTTATATGTATCTATATAGATAATCCTAATTAAATGTGTTAGTGTCAGAAATTATTCATCTCGGATTGAAATATGCATACTATAAATCCAAAACAAGCAATTTATTGGATGCATCATCCTTAAATGAAATATAATAAAACAGTATATATATGTCCATAAAAAACTAAATAATCAAATTAAATAATCTCAGTTATAAAAAAATTGAATAAAATGACTCATTTTACAATCAAAGTTCCTTCTAAGAACCTTTTTGTTAAAATTATGGGTGCAATAAACATGATATTCGATGTTGTTGAGGTTTAAGCTCTATTAGGTTCTCCCATGTTGATCAAGCACATATAATTTTGGATTACTTTTCGTTGAATGTTTTCTTATTTCATACCTCCCGACTTTAATTTTATAATTCATTGAACATCAAAAGAACTACATTATAAAAATCATAACATGAAATAATAGAATAAATATAATATCAACCAAATACCTTTCCATCATACCCTAATCAGTACAACACCTTAGGTGAAATATATGTTGGATTTCAAACTATTGAATTAGGTTTTAAATATAGCATGGAGTATTGGATAGGTAAAAAAGGATGATTTCAGTAAATTACTAGTAGAAAATATATGAGAGTGATGTGAAAACATATGTGAAGGGTGACCTTGGTATAACCAAAATAATAGATTTTTAGGCATGGTGTAGGTATTCCATCAAAAAAAGTATTCTCTAAAATAAATCCCTATATAATATTTGTTGAAAAAATGAAATTTAAATTTCAATAATATAAGTTAGAATAATAAATAAAAAAATATAGTCAATTCTATGTTTATTCCATGTGATGGATAAAACAAACTCTAAAAACAAGATGCTAAAAAATACCTTCTCTAGAAAAGGTTTCATTCATTCACTTCAATAATGTTTAATCAATTCAAGTAAAATGTGATTACTATAACAGAAAACTAATAAAAAGAAGTAAATTATTAAATATTTGAAAAACTCATCTCCACTAAATCATCCAATATTATAATCAAGCTGCACCATTTGTGAAAGAAGATGAGATGCGAATCAACATACCATTTCTCTATCATATACCAATTCATAGATACCAAACTCAAGATATTTAAGCCTTATTCCAATCATTAATGAATGAAAAATATGTTTTTGGGACATCAATCCATGTCACTAACATAAAATTCACATTATCAATGGATTAATGGAAATGAACTTAAAAAATTATCATTTATCATATTGTAATAAACTAAATAAATAGAAATTAAATAAAGTACTCCCATGGTATCCCACACCTAACCATCAAACTATAAAGTAAAATATTCAACTAAAAAATCAGTCTTGCAACATTTGGGAGGTCTTAATGTAAAGGTATCAAGAACAATACATGTAGGTCAATAAGCATCATAGGTTAGAACAGAATGTCTTCAGAAAAAAGAGAATGGTATAGATAGTGAAAAAATAATTAAAAAAGGAATATGTTAAGATTTTTTTTGGATGAAAATATGTGAAACTGCAATGAAAAATATTGTAAGTACATCATAATAATAAAAAACAAAAAATCATTTTGGTATGGTGTTGGCTACCATTCTATAATCAGTTCTCCATATTTAAATCCGTTCAACATTATTTCTTCAAAATGAATAATGAAAATTGAAATATCAAGAATATAAATAAAAAATCCATAGATAAATTTTACTGAACCAAATAAATTTCCAATGTTAACATTTTAAACCAATTTATTCAATAATTAATTGAAATAAAATTCATATTCCTATATATAATTTGGCAAGTTAGTTGAAAAACATAACCAGTATTGTATAAATTTCATTATATCAGACTTAAGTAAAATAAAAATTGAAAATAAAAATGTAGGTAAACAAAACATTTATAATATGAATAATTTAAATACTATAATAAAAAAGTAAATCTTACTATAAAAGAAATAAATTTTCTAGTTATGTGATTATTGAAACATGAAAGGGAGCAATTTTAGTCCATTTAAGTTAAATAAAAAATAAATTGTATTTCCATTATATATAGTAAAATAATATATAAGAGTGGCTGACCTATATTTTTGGAATAAATTAAATACATATAGTAAGTGATCAATAATTTATTAATCAATTTCAAATGAAGATAAATACATATATAATAAAATGTTTGATGATGTTGAATGAATAATCTCTAATGGAAACTTTCTTATCTATAACATGAAAGATATGGGATATTTATGTTGTTTACATTTATAATATATTTTAAATGTGTTCAAAAAAAATTATGGTATTCATATTTATGGTAATACAACATTTAATATTATTTTTAATGGAAAAATGAAATGACATTATACATTCACTACAATACCTTTATATAAATCATCATTCAAGAGTATATACATTTTATAATATATAAATAAGTTCAAGGAAATAATGGATGAAGTAGTTTAATAGTTAACATTTTCCAATTAATCAGTTGAAGAGTAACCAGATAAAATTTAATGATAAAATTGTTTCTATATAGGAATTAGTCAATAAAATTTGGTAGGTTTACCTAAAAGGCAACAAGTATTGGTGTTGACTGTCCAAACATAATATATTTGGTGATTAATTTATGAAAAAATAAACAAAATTAATTATGATAAGAAAAAATCTTAAGATAAGAAAATTTGGATAGATAATAGTGAAGTTATGAAATAATACTAACCTAAACAATGAGAACCCTAGGAAAATACATGAAGACACTGTAGTAGATTGTTGAGAAGGGAGAAGAACACTGATAAAGGAAGACAAATACAATGTAAAACCTAGGATAATACATGGATATCCATAGAAAAGATATTCTAGAGGTATAGGTATGGCGGTGGAGAAGGTGAAGGTTGGTCTGGCGAGGGTAGTTGGGAAGGGGAGTACGAGAGGGGAGTTTGGGAGGGATTCAGAAAGTGAGAGACCCAAGAAGGGAGGTGAAGGTGGATAGAAGAATCGTGGTGGTGGAGAGTGGAGTCATGGGAACCCAAGGATAGAGATTAATGAGTATCGAGTGATAGGAGAGACAACATAGGCAAAGGAATATGTAGGGACAGAGGTGGAAGCAGAGGCACAAATGGAAAAGAGAATCAGTGATAGGAACATGAGAGGGAATATTGTGATTGAGTCAGGAAGGGTGGGATTTGGTTATGGAGGGAGTTTTAGTTTTATATTTTAATTTTATAGGTGGATATTATATTCAAAATAACCCTAGGATGGAGACGAAGGAGGATCATGTGGTCCATTGTGAGTGGAGGACATTTGGGAGCCTGAAAATGTTTGGAGGGAAACAATGGAGGAGATGATGTCTCATGTGCATAGAGAAAGATTTATTTTATATATATAGTAAATTTATTTCATATTGGGAATTATGTGGTTCAAATTTTTTTAATATCTCCCTTTTATTTTTAGTCAATATGAATAGTAGACATCGTAAAATTTATCACCATTTTCAAAGGGTAATTCATATTAATCTATGTTAAAACTAAGTGAAAAGGTCATAATTTTTCACCATAATTCTAATTGGATGAAGATAATTCAACCCATATCTCCTTTAGATTTATATTTATATATTTAATGGAAACTTTTCTATGAAAATGACCAATATAAAATTTTAATCAAAGAAAGTTACAAAATTCCACTCTCTTAGTTTTAAATATCTATTATGTATCGATATAAGGAAAAAATAATGTTATAAAGGAATATAAATATCAGTTTTCTGAATACTATCTATTATGTATCAGTTTTTGAAAAATTAAATTATATTCATGATGATAATTTATTTCTAATTTTTTGTGCCTATATAATTATATTAAATTCTTGTGCAATGCTAATTGGTTATTTATCCAATTAATAAAAAAAGAAAATAAATGATTTTAAAAATATTAAAAGTGATATAATTTTATCGATTTATATTGTTTCATGAATTTTATTGATTATTATTACATATTACTGTTTTTTAAATTAATTATATTCTAAATCCAACTTTTTCGTGACGTATTTAATGTCAAATTCAATGAATAGTGTCAAAATTGACATTTATGATAATTTATCAAAATTATATTTTATTAAATTATTAAAAAATAATTAAAATATTTAAATAGGAAAATTTGGATAATATATTGCCGAAAATATTATCCTTTCAACATTTATGATCCATTTTTTATCTTATATGTAAAAGTATAGACTCTGAAGAGAAAAAACGTCATTACTGTGGTTAATGTTAAAATAGGTTAACTAAGGGGTTAAACCCAAATATAAGGTATGAAACCATATAAATACCTATAAAATTATTAATTTTTTATTATATTTTATCCATATCTAACCCTAGGTTCTAATACCTAGACATTTGGATACATTTTTCTTGATAATGAATTTATTGTAATTTAATCATTTATGAAATTCCAAAAGTTTCCCTCCACTCAATTATAAAAGAGAACCTCCTCCCTAATTTTTTTACACCACATTGATTCATCTATCTCAACGAAAACCTACTAAGAACCTTATTCACTGAATTATTCACATTCTACAAGTTCTTTTCATCCCAAAAGACAAATCCTAGGACCCTTAATAGGGGATTTAAAGGATTTCTTTCAAAGGAGTGGCGATCACCTTAACCAATCACTTTCTTTTTTTAACTCTTATTTAATTCATCTAAATCTATGGTATTTATCATAAAACAAAATATTTAATATCTGGAATATACTGAAAATTTATGTATATTTTTAAATCACTATTATCCACCATTTTTCTCATCAAATTGGAAGTGAAGGAATTGCTTGTGCGTACATATGGCTCATCGTCTCCACGTAGCGATACAGATCAATTTTCACCACAATATTTTACTGATGTATTTATGATGGGATTTATTTTTGTATATTATAATTATTAAATAATTATACCACTTTAATTATAATATCACATCTACCATCTTACTTTTTAATATGTCAGAATACAATAACGTCTCTCGTGCGTACATGTGAACTACCACCTCGATGTGATTTAATTTTCATTTTCATTTTACGTGGATGGTAATAAGGATATATTAATTAAATATATAAAATTCATATGATATAAAAATGAATCTATAAATGATAGTTGTCATTAAACTTTCCTTCATTCAATTGTTTGAAAAATCAAAATAATGTTCATCTATACGTGTGGCCTACCATCTCCATGAATGGATTAATTCAATTTTCTATATATAAATTTCATGAATGATATTTAATATGTATTAAATGAATATAAATGATAATTATACCATGTTTATAATTAGGGATATTATAGAATCATGATAAAATTACAAGGAACAAAACTATAGATCCAAAATATACAAGAAAAATGAAGTCGTTATCACTCAGAAGAGTGACTTTAATAAATAATTATTAATATATAGGTGATAAAATATTATATGTAAATCGTATATGGTATGATATATATCACTATGTTTATATAATTTATTTATTATAAATCTATATTTATTATGTAGGAGGTTCGTGTTGGTCGTATGTTGATCTATAAATTTCAATAATTTCTTTTTTATTCTGATACTCACAAACACCCACATTTATGTTATAAATGATGTGAATTTAAGTTAATTTAAGGATAATGATAAATTTAATAATTATTTTATTCTAAAATAATTTTCTGAAATTAATCCTATTAGATTTTATTTGATTTATTAACATTTATCGTTATTTAAAATGATTTCGGAAGCACTGTTGATACACTAAATTTTTTATTGGAATGTATGGTTTGTGAACCATACTTTTAGTAAGGAACCATAATTTTTTACCATATGTTTGAATTGAAAATATGGATCAATAAAACTACTCTTATAAGAAACCCTACATTTGAGTAACATGTTTGGTTTATCATCCCTACTTTTGTAATCAACTGTTTGCTATCATCCACACATTTTTGGTTGATCCCTATGTAGATAAATCCTAGGGTTGACTCAGTCGACTACAAAGTTTGAAATTATGGATTATTTATGAGTTTTATGAAATGGTCTCACCAAATTAAATATCTATTTTAAATTTATTTACGTACTAATTGAAAGGATCTTTTTTCAATGGATTAATATGTTCCTATTTCTAATAGAATTTTTGATTTTCTATGTGCATTGAAATTAAAATTAAAATAACAATGAGTGGTTTTATTATCATCATCTATTATGTGATATTTCTAGATTTGTTTGAACTGACTCAATTCGAGAATCTTGTAAAATATATGTATCTTCATTGTATCAATAAGATAGAGATACCTGTTAAAAAATAATATTGTGTCTTTAAATTTGGGTCTTTGAATATATACAATTTGGAAATAAACATATTTTGATTCATATCCATCTGGTCAACCTGTTGTTGCTACTATATTTATTTTTTAATCTTTTTTTAAAGTATAAAAGACAACCTATTAGAGATACACTTTGGTGACATACATATTTTATCATTTTCTGAGTGTTTTATCTTATACTATTTAAAGAAAAAGAAAGCCCACTAATTATTGAAGATTTTTTTCTTACATCTATGTTTTATTGAAGATTGGTTCTTTTATCTGTTACTGCAGAAACTGTAATCCGAACCCATTCTAAAATAATTATCTCATATATTTTATAAGGAAGGTTAATTGCACATACTACATTATGGTGTAGTTTTATCTTCTTGTAATATGTTTTGGTTATCTTTTTTCTCTATAAATGAACCATAAGTCCTTATAAAAACCTTGTTATGAAAGTGTAAACTGTATGTACTCAGTTTTAAAGACTTCAAAATAAAAGTAAATACTACTAAACATCCCCAAGATGATGAATAAAAATTGGTGGAGTGGAATACGGTAATTATATGCCTCAAAACACTATACTTAGTTGTGTGATATCATTTCTTTTTTTTAAAATTTTCCACTGCTCATGAATATTTATGAGTGAAAGAAAAAGATGACTTCAAAAACACGAGGTTTTTTTCAATATTTTTTAAAGGAACCAAATTCAACCCCAATTGTGTCTTCATATTTTCCATTCTAACCCAATAATTTGTATCATAGGAAGTGGTATATTTCTATATTTATATTTCTAAAAATACATAAAAATTCTACAATTTCTTCTTGATACCATCAATTAGTATTAGAATAAGTACTACATTAGATATATATTGTTTTTGAAATCCCTAAATATTATATTATTTTTTTAAATACCATCAATTGATATCTATTGGTCATATTCAAGTGGTTATATTCATTTTGAATCTAAAATTTTAGAGTTAAAGATCTTGATTAATATAATTCTAAAATTTTAGATCTTAGAGAATGTATGTCAATGATTCGTGCAGCTTTTTTAATGGTGAGAATTATAGATGCTGGAAAAGTTGGATGATTATTTATTTAAAAAATCATTGAATAAGATTTTACTTTAAAGTAGAAAATCCCTATAAAATTCCTAAAGGCATCTTCGAGAAGTGAAATATTCCTCAAGTGAAATATTATGATCTTAATTCAAGAGCTATGAATGTTATTGTTTATGGATTAGGTTTTTGATGAATTTAATCGAGTTTTTCAATGAAGTACTGAATATCATATGTAGAAAACCATTTCTATTATATATGAAGAAACTGATAATGTAAAAAAACTAAGGTATAATTTTTCATAATTGAAATTTTATACATTTATGATATATGAATATGAAATAATCACTCAAATTAATAGACGAATGAAATAATTTTTCAATGAAGTTTCTGCCATGGGAGAATATATTCTAGAAAAAAAATCAATAATTAAAGGTACTTATAGTATTACCTTATTAGTGTAATAGAATATTTTATACTATTGGAAAATACACACTAATTAAACAGTTGAAGATAAAATAACTAATTCTCACCTTGATGATGTACAAAGTTGAGATGAAACCAAAAGATGAAAATCATATTTCTATGAAAAAGTAAAATGGTTCACTAAAAATTACTGTAGAATAATAATTTAATTGATGTTAGATGGATTCACGTAAATATCTATAATATCATGATAAAAATTAGGAAATATTTATAATAAAATAAATATAAAATATAAAATAAAAATATAAGTTAGATTCTATAAATTAAAAAACAAGGGTCACATGTGATATTATTGTCCTATGATTAAATCTCAAAGGAAAACAGTCTACAAAAAAAGGTAAGAAAGGCATGATGCAAAATTTTTGTGCGTGTGATGAATCAAGTAATGAATCCACTACAAACTCTTATGTTGGCATGAAAATAAAATAGTAAATCTATGTCTTATGGATCATACTGATGAGGAACATTCTTCTTACTATTAAAGTTCTAATTCTAAAGAAATTTCTTATGATGAACTAAATAAATTTTGTTTTATGCTCTAATAAAAATTTGAATATATAATTAAAGAGTATAGAAAATTTATAAAATATTATGATGTTATTTCAATTGATAAATAATTTTTACCAAAATAGATTAATGATCTAAGATCTAATTATTAAAATAATTCTAGTACTTTACCTGAAAATAATATTAATGAACTATTAAAATAATTTAATACTTTAAAGTAACCCTCTAGAATGCCTTTCAAGGGATAAAAATATTTGAATCAAATTCTTTGTAAGATTAAATATTATATTAGGGGTAATCTTTGGATTAGTAATAATAGAGAATACCCCAAATTATATAGGAATTATTTTATTCCTGGTTCAAAAAGAAAGAGAATATCTACTTCTAAATGTTTTAATTATAGAATAAATGGATATTATGCTAATGAATTTCATTTCAGAAAACCTCAATTTTTTATTGTTAGAAATGTTCATTATTCAAAAGCATTATCTAGATTTAATTATTGAGTATCTACTCGTAACAAAATAAATTTGGTTACCCAAAACTCTAATTCCCAACCCTACTAGACACAAAAGCATATGGGTATCAAAAGTCACCCATGTTTGAAAATTTTTAGATATATAAAACTAAAATATATTATCATATTTACTAGTGGATTTTTGGAAAATAAGGATTTATTATATTTTTTATAAAATAATAATGTAGTTCATTATCTAAAAAGAAATATAATTAAAACGGAAGCTGTTAAAATCTAGGAAGTATTTCATTTTAAGAATTAAATATTTTATATTGGGGAGAAAATATTTTAAATGTTTTATAATTTGTCTATATATTTAGTTATTCATCTTCTTAAACTGTAAAAATTTTTCTCACTGTATTATTTCACTTGATGAATCAATTTTATGAAATTTTTTGATAACATCATGCAAACTCCTCAATGATTTTATAATAAGTCCATAAATTAATTGCATATATTGGAACGATTTATTAATATGTGTGATAAAATTTCTACAATGTTTTAATAGGTGTAATTGTTTTGAAAATAATTTTTTTGAATCCCTTTTTATTTCATTAAATAAAGTTTTGTATATCTTCTTAAGACTATTTTAATGGAAGAATCTATAATTAAAAGGATTGTGTAGTATTTCATATATTAACTTAAATAACATAAATAATGATATGATAAATTAATTTCATTGAAAAACTATGTTCATAATTAATCTTCTATATCATAAAACTCATTCATATTGAAAATTTATTTTTCATAGAAATATTAATCGATTATTTGAAGTGATTTTTATGTAATATTTTCTAACTCAATTTTTTTTCAACCGTACAATCTGAAATTATTATACTATTTTTTTCTCGATAATCTGAAACATACCATGAAAACTATCAAAATAAAACTCATAATTTTCCAATTTAAAACAAAAAATACTTCTGAAATCCTCTCAGACCTTTCATCTTCCTTTTTTGAAACTACAAAAATAAAAGGCATATGATGAATCCATTCTAAGTGGAATGAAGAGACCTTGACCCTAAAATATAGAAATTCTTTATTATCAAATGCTAATAATTCATGGTTTGGATCAATTGATTGTTTTTAGTTGTTCATAATATGTAGATAAGGTAGAGTTAAAATAATTATATAAGAAATATATTACTTTTCTTGATTTTATAAATGATTTGTTTAGAGAAAAATTAGTTTCTGTTGTTGTGGATTCCTTAGAATAATCATCTAGAAACGGTATATAAGTCGTAGGTTGTGAAGAACCTAAAGTTCAAATTTTTAGATAGTTAAAGGTGGAATGACCTTTATAGAGTTGGTGACTAATTTTAATCTTCAAAAATTACTAGTTAAGATAGATAAATATATAAAAAGGTAAATAAAATCTTTTGAATTGTTAGAAAACTATTATATTTCAAAATAATATTTTATTTCTCTTTAGAGGATGTTTGCAGGAAATCTAAATTTCTTGAAAATATTTTGACACGTTTAAAGTGAAAATGGTAAGAAAAATGGAGTAGATCATATGAATAGATATTTCTAAATTATTTCTTATTAAGATGAATTACTTCTTAGTTAAATAGTTCTATAAAATTTTAATGGATCAAAGAGATATAGATATACATAGAATAATAGAATCTTTGTTGAAAGTTCTAGTTAATATGAGTATAATATTTTATAACCTTGAGTGTGAAAATGAACCGTTTAACCTTTCCAAAAGACTTGATTATTTTCCTTTCATACAACCTCTCTAAAATCAATGCCAAAATATCTTTTCAAATCCTATATTTTTTAAAATAATATTTTTTCTTGTTTATTTATTTATTATTTTTCTCAGTTTAATATCATGATATTTATATCTTACTATGTAAAATATGCATTAATTTGTTTCTTAATTTAATTATGATATCACAATAGGAGGATAAATGTATGGGAATAAATAAGAGAAGTAAAAAAGAAATGGAAAAATATTAGGGAGACATATATTTTTATTATTTTGGAAGAATTTTTGATTTAACTATAATTTTTATCTCAATGTTATTAATTAGTTATTTCATAACAATATTTTTTGGTTTATTTCTATCTTGGTTTTATGGGTTTTTATCATAAAAACGTGGAGATTGTTGGGAATATGTTGATCCAATAATTTCATTAATTTATTTTTGATTTTTATGCTACAAAACTTCAAATTTTATATTACTAATGAAGATATATTATATTAATTTCAGGATAATGATTACCTGTATAATTATATTTTTCTGGAAGTATTTATAGTCATTACTCCTATGGTATTTTTTTTATTTCAAAAGAGTTCTGGTTATTTTAAAGGATTCTGGAAATAATGATTTCACCTTATGTTTTTGACTAGAGTGTATTATTTGTGAACCCTATTTTTGGAATGGAAGTGTGCTTTTGTACCCAATGTTTGAAGTGAACATATGGATCAAGAATGCTACTTTTTGGAGAAAACATACATTAAGGAAAAAATATATGGTTCATCATCCCCACTTTTTTAATAAACTGTATGTTTTCAACCATACTTTTGATGTTGATCTCTACACAGAGAAACCTTATGTTTGAATCTATATTTTGTAGATTTTAAAATTATGGATTATTTTCATGAGGTGTACAATGATCTCCCTGGATTAAATATATCATTTAATGATTTTTAATGACTTATTCAAAGGATATTTTTAATGGCTTAAATTACTCTTATTTATAAGGTAATTTATTATTTTCTAGAAGAACTAAAATTTAAATTCAAATTATTATGAGTGTTTTTATTATCAGTATATTTCATGTGAAATTTCTGGAGCTATTTGACCTAAATCCATTCGTGTGTCTTGTTAAATATTGAGTGTTTATTCTCTCAACTAGATATATAATCAAATTTAAAAATAATATTGTATCTTCATTTATGGTACTCTATAGAGTCACACTTTCGAAACATAAATTTTTTTATTCTTATCTATTTGATCGACCTAATTCCTCTAAAATAGTTTTTTTAATATTTTACTATTGTGTGAAAAACACCTATTAGAGATACAATTTTGTAAACATATATGTTTGATTATGAGATGAGAATTTTCTATTCTAATATTTGAAGAAAAATATCATCTACTCATTATTGAATATTATTTTCCTACTATTGTGTTTTACTGAATATCATTTCTTTTTTCATTTGTAGTTATAACTCTATGAAGAACCTATTATTCAACAATCATTATCTCATCCATTTTTTGTTGAAGTGTTTAATTCTCACGTTCAGTCATGGTGGATTATCATATTTATATACTGTGTTCTTTTGAACATTGTTCCTGATAATTGAACAATAAGGCCAAGTATAATCATTGTTGTAAAGTTGTCAACTACCTACAATTTGTTACAAATGTCTCCGAATAAAAGGAAATTCCAGTGAAAATCACCGAGCTCATGGAGAGTGGATTGGTGGAGTGTACAAGGATATTTCTATTCCCCAAACCACTATACATCATTTTTTGATATTCATTCCTTTATTTATTTTACAATGATCACACATATTTAGCAGATGAGGAAATGAATGCTTCAAAAACAAGAGAGAAATATTTCTTCTTTCATGTTTTTAAAGTAACAAAATTTACTCACATCTTGTGTATTCATCTTTTCCATTCCAACTCAATAATTCAGACATATACAAAGTAAGTAGGACCTAATCAAAGGGTTTATTTCACAATATCATGATTATTTGTGATTTTTTATGCTTAAGACTTCATTGGGGAAATTGGTTGATATTTTTATCTCAAATATGATCCATTTTCTCATCCTCGAGTTATTCATGAACTTTTCATGTGACATCAAAATTTTCCACTCTATTATATGTAAAATTAATGAAAAAAAAGTTTTTTAGAAATTTTTACTTCATTTCTCTCTTCGGTTGAATTATTGTTTTCTTTTATATCCATTTTTTCTAAAAATATTATCATGAATTTTGTCAAAAAACAGAAAATGATTTATTAAATACATTTTTACCCATTTTTTAATTATTACCAAAAGGTTTTTTAAATTGATCTTCTTGTTATTCTCTAAATGAGGTTATTTTTTTGTTTTATTAAAAAATGTCAAAAGAATAATTATTTTAATGTATACAACATGAAAAAAATTTCCCACCATCACGATCATTACTTAATTTAAATATTATTCTATAATTGATAATGATTCTTTTTAATGAAATTTTTTTTTCCAAATAATTTGAAAATTTATTGTTTTTAAAAATTATTTTCAAAGTGAAAATGATATTTTACTAAATAGTTTTTTAATTAATTTTTTAGTTCATTTAAATTCATTAATAAATTAAATCATTATTTGACATATGTTGTACTGGAGATATGTTAGAATGAAACAATCCTTAATATTTTTCTGTACATTTTTTGATCAGTTAGACAGGGGATGTACTACTTTGATACCATTATCAATATTAATATATATGTTTTAATATTATGGTAAATTATTATCATTTATTATTCTAGTTCTTCAATACTAAAGTTTTCATTGATTATATTTCACCCCTTTCATGTGAGGATTGAATTAGACTTAGTAGGTGACATGCTGGGAACACTATAGCCACTCGATGCATCAGTTGGTCTCATGAGTCAAACAAGATTGGGTTTTTTAGGCCTCACCCATTTATGTAGATGAAATGACTTGAGGACTTGATAGTATTTTTATATTTCTTGGATGAGGTCTCAATGATAAGTTTGAAATGTTCAATTTTATGCATTCCAATATTATAATATTGTTAATTAATGCCCATCTGATTATTTTATTTTTTATTATATCCATAGATAAGTTTCTAGATCATGATATTAATTATATGGAATTATTTGATCATCATTTATTCTTTCCATATTATTTATGACATATTTAGCATCCACTATATTCATACCCTTACTGATCATTTGAGCTCACCCCATTCTTATGTTTCCTTTCCTCAGGATACCAAGAAGTGTTTTACAATTAATATGAAGGGATATTATAATGGGGACTATGGTGTTCTCAAATAAAACACTATGTTTTGTTTTATTTTTTAAAATGTAATTTGAAACTCATGTATGTGTTTGGTTTTCCATGGCTAATAAACTATTCAGTACTTTGGGATGAAATCACTTTTATCCTATTCCAATGTAATAAAGTATCTACTAACACTAGTATACTAGGGTCAAGGACTTTACACTTGTGATTTATTATGAAATAAAAAATATTTTCTGTTTAAACATGAATAGAAGAAGAATGGTAGAATGTTTTATGGTTGTAGTTTGATGGAATTTGGTTAAAATAATGTTTATGATTTTCAAATAATGTAATTATTTGTGGTTAATTGGCATGTGAAATTATATCATGGAGAATTATGTATAGAATTTATTCCTAGTTTCGTGAAGAGGGGACTTCACATGGGATTTATTACGATGTCTTCCATTAATTAAAGAACTATCTATTGATTTGGGATTATAAAATTATTGCAGATTCATTATGATGATTAGTGTGATGATCATAAGAATATGAGTTTTGAGACTTTTAATAGTATTTTTAGTGTCACACTTCTCCTATTAGGTGTAATTTTTTTGTCTATATCATATTGATTATGGTAAACTATACATGGACGAGAGTGTCTACTTCAAATATGTGATATGGGTCCTCATAAACTATTTATCTTTCTATACTAAACATCCCAACATGTCTCACTTTACAGTAACATAATCAAAGTTCCATATGAACTCATGCATTCCTCCACATATTCCCAAGGCTTACAACTAGTAGTTATGGTCTATGTTGATGCCATGGGTGTAACACCCCAAGCTTACAAGGTACGTTTCCCTTTGAACAATGCAATAGTTTGTATTGTACGCAACTTCGAGTTCTAACACACCACGACCAATCAAACTAGCCGTTATGAATAGTAATACCCAATTTTTGAAATTTTATAAATTTTACCATTAAAAATGGACTTCATTTTTGGATTCGGAATATTGAAATTATCCCAGGGTGAATTTTTGGTATTTTTCTGAAAACATTCAATTTTTGATGAATAGTGAAAATACTGAGTTATTGGTTAAAAACGAATTTTTTATTTAAATAATTATTTATTTTATTTAAATTTATTTTAGGTCAAAATAGATACATAATACCTATATAAGTTCAATGTAATTCATTGGGGTAATTTTTTAATAATTTTAGATATATAAAAATGTTATTGAACTTTTCACCGTCTTTTACCCACCTCCCAAAAGTTTTTTCAAATTTGCATAAAACTAAATTTTACCTCTTCTATGAGTGGAATTTCAAAAATCCGAGAGACATAGTTAATATCAGTAAGTAAAATGTGGTTCCACGAGATAAAAATAATTTTGGGTGAATAGTAAATTTTTACTTTTATTTACCACGGTTAAAAGTAAATATGGTAATTAGGGTAAAAATGTTATTATTATTACCCTAATACATGTCCTAATTCTATTTGATAAGTGTAATTCGACCAAAACCAACCATAGGAATAAAATATAGCCCTTTAAATCCACTTGGATTAAATTGGGACATTTATTATTATTTAATTAAAAGAAGATTTAAAAGAGTTAAAATCAAAGTTTATTAACAAAAAAAAGTTTAATATAGGGTTATACATAATATAAATTCAACTATAAATATTCATTAGAAAGAAAAAAAGTTTTCATACATAATGATATTTTATTTATATTTCTTTGACCTTAAATAATTTCATATACTTATGACACAATGATGATGCAGTAATTACCTAATTAATGAAATAATAAAATAATTAATATGATAAATATCCGAATAAATGAAATTTGGGACTTTTTATGAATTCCATTAATTTTATAGGTTAATATAACATTTTATGGTTGGTTTGATGAATTTTTTTAATTAATAATTCTGTTATGAATTTAGAAAAAACAAAATACCGAATAGTGTCAAAATTGACAAAAAATAATTTTTCAAAAACAATTTATATTATTAATTGATATTCTATTCATAAAAATCTAAGGATTGGAAAAAAGACTTATATAATGATAGGTGTATCATTAATGAACCACTTGGGGTTCTCTTGTATGTATATAGTGTGTTTATTAACCATATAATATAAAAATACAAAGATACATGGTAAATGTCAAACTAATTAACTAAGAGTTAACTCTAAAAGATAAAGTTACTATAGTGACCCAAACCTATCTAAAACCTATTGGTTGAGTTAGGTTTGACCCATTACCACCTTATCTTTGAAATTATCCAATTTGGATCCATTAGAAGCTGAATATGAATTTGTTATAAAATAATATTTCTAGCTTTTCCTAAAGTGATCCTCACCCCTCTTATAAAAGGGCACTCCCCCTTATCTATAATCCAAACATTCAAAGCCATTTGGTTCGGCCAAACCCTACCCAAATACTCTTTCAACTGTCCTACCTTCATCTTAGAGGCCTTCATTTAGTCAGAAATCCAATATAAGGAGTCCTTTTGATCAAATAAAATGGAAGATCCCAAAGAAGAGGTAAATATCTCACCACCTATTTAAAGTTGTTTTCTTCTTCCACTTCCTCTTTCTTTGTTGATTCCATTATAAAATAATGACTCCATTATATTTTATATATTGTAATTTTATTATAAAAATGGTACTACCATATTAGTTAGTTTATCCGTCCTATGAATGAAAAGTCACCACACATGCATACGTACGGCTTACCGTCTCCACGTCGTGGTGCAGTTTGTTATTCAAACATTTCATCATTTGGATGGCTATACTAATGAGTATAAATGATATGAATAAAAAATAAAAAATTATAATAATTCTTTATATATGATATAACATCCAATTATATACAATTTTAGTATCAAAAGAATGATATTGTCACTCTTGTGTACGTACGGAGTACTATCTCCACGAACGCGATGAGAATCATTCCCCATCGTATCCATTCAAGGCTAATTTTCATTTGATATTTACAAATAATTTTTAAGAACATTATATAATTGAATATATTAATAATATACATCCTACCCATAAAAAAAGTGGTTTCTATAACAAAACATATAAAATAAAACGAGTAAGTTAACACCCGAAACGACGATAATACAAAAATATTATGAACAGAGAAATATTAAAAGATCATATATGATATCATATTAATGTATATGATTCTTGTGTAATTTAATAACAATGGTTTAGCTATTATATAGGATATTAAACTACCCTAAACTGAGGAAAAGTACAAGGTAAGGGTTAATTTTAAAACCTCTTCATTATTAAAAGTTGTTTATATGTAATTATCTACTAGGACCGCTTTATAATCCATATATATGTTTCATTAAAATGTATTTCAAAAAATATTTCCTAATTAATAGACTATGGGTTAAAGTAATTTATACCCTTATTTTACCTTATATGTTTTGAAAGGAATCTTTTCATCATTTTCCAAACAAGGTACTTTATGACCATTTCGACAAGATTAAGGAAAGGATGTTTTTTAACTTATACAGAGGGTGCGGCTATATTCCTCCATTATAACATCGTTGAAGCTTCCCTTACAAGCTTATAATAATATTTTCAAAATAATTGTTTTCTTTATAATTATGTGACTCATAAATGATTTTAAAAAAGAAATATATCTTTCTCTAAAAAAGGTTTTGATTTCATCTATGTCAACATCCTTTGATGGATTTTAAGTTTATTTGAAGTTGATTTTTTATGATACAAAACATAAAAATTGTATTGAATGATTTGTGATAAGTTTGACTATGGATGTGTTATTTTTATACCATTCATGGTTTATGGATAAGTTCGTGACATTTCATATGCTAGTTTTAATACGAATGTTTGTGTTATGTTTAAACCTTTTCATATGAGGAATTCATTGGACTTAGTATGTGACGAGTGGACGCCGCTATAGCTCCTCAATGCATCGGTAGGTCTCATGAGGCAAACTAGTGTCTTGGAACAGGGCCATAACAAAATCTTATTTGTAGTCTTGGCACAAGGTATTGTCTATGTGGTTATGATATTCTAGAATTATGCCTTCCATTGTTATGAAAGTGTTTATTGATATTTCATGTGTTTATTCGACTATTAGAATATCCATGTGAATATGTAAATGGAATTATTTCATTTTATCTTTTCCATATAATTTTTAATTTCACGTTTAAAAGTCTTTTGTTTTAGTCATACATTGCCTTAAATGTTATGTTTATATATGAAAGTTTCTGTGTGTTGTTATCCTTTCTGAGCATCTGAACTCACCCCATTCTATGTTTTATTATTTCCCAAGGTGTGTAGAAGTATTTTATGACTGACCTGTAGGGATAGTCTGAGGGGATATGAGTGTGGTCTATGGAGACAATATGTTGTAGTTGTTTTTATTTCATGATGTAATGTAAATCTTATGAATGTATCTAGTATTTCCAAGGCTACTAAACTAATCAGTCTTTCGAGACATTATCTTTTGTGATCATGCCAATGTTACATAATAATGCACCGAATCTGGGTTATTGGGGTCAGGGCGTTACAATTGGTATCATAGGCAGTTTAGCGCTATCCTTGGAAACTAGATTTAGATAAACTCTAATTACAGCACAATACCCTAAGATAGACTTTGAGGATTAGTATATAAGAACATCCTATAAGTTTGGTATTGTAGAGATTTTGTGAGTTTTCCTAGAAATACATTCTTGTCTATATGTGAGTATGGAGAGGCGGATCTCGCACAGATGTAACTAAGAGTAAAAACTCCGACAAGGAGTTCCGGGCTTGACATTGGTATCCTGGTACACGACAATGGGTCTTGCTGCACTCTTGGTTATGACACTCCCGGGGGATAGGATTAGGATAATTCTCTTTTTCTTTACAAACCATTATAAAGGGTTTATGGGTATATACTTCCTCAAAGAATTTTTTTTATGGATTATATCCCTAAACTGGTCAATTTATGTTAAGTGTTTTACAAGTTTGGAATTATGTATTTATATTCATAAACTAATATTGGTCATGACATTGTTTAGAAATGGAGCCTAGTGGAAGGAATGTAAACTATAACAATTCACGCACTCTATGTAGGGATTTTCCTCTTGCTCAATATAATTATAGTGGATCTGGTGATACAACTGGTGCTGATTAGCTTATCACCATACTTGGACAACTCGCTCATGTTATGAATAAAAACCTTAGATGTATGGAGCACCCTGATCTGCAACGTGGAGGATCAATGTTATATCACTTCATGAGGCAACAACCACTAACATTCAATGGGGGTACAAGTCTATTAGTAGCTGAGCAATGGATAAATTCCATAGAGAAAATATTCCACGCCTTAGGGAGTAGTGAAAGGGAAAAAATTTTCATTGCAGTTTACTGCCTCACTGGAGATGTTGATCAATGGTGGTCATTGATTCAAAAAGAAAAGGGGGATGATGAAATATCAAATATGGAATGGAGGGAGTTTAAATAAATTTTCATAGAAAAATACTTTCCTCATGACCATCAAGCGAATATAGAAAAACAATTTTTGAGTCTGAGGGAAAATGAGGATGAGAATGTCGCAAAGTATGAAGCTAAATTTACAAGGTTAGAAAGTCATGTTGTAGATTATATACATTTCCCAAGAAGTAATATCTATCATTTATTTGATGGCATAAAACCATTTCTCCCTCGAGCATTGGTTTCACAATCCTTCTCATCATACGAAGACATTGTCTCGTGTGCTATCAAGATGGAAAAGAAATTCTCTAAGTCTTATGACTTTAAGGAAATGTAAGAGGAGAAGAGATCTGCTGATCACTCTGGAAATGGAAATAAGGGGAAGAAGGGAAAAGTTGAATATCCATCCTATAGTAAATGTGGGAAGGAACACCCCAGTACATGTCTGAAGGGAATGGGAGTATGTTACATGTGTGGTGAAAAAGGCCACCATGCTCGTTTTTACAAGTGGAAGAAAGAAGCTACCGATGTTCAATGCTACAATTGCGGGGACATTGGACATTATGAAAATGAATTTTTAAAGCGTTAGGGAAACTTACCACAGAAAAGGACAAGGGATCTAGGCCAAGCTTATACAATCACTATTGATGAGTTTGAAGATCATAAAGAGGTGGTGGAAGGTAATTTAATGGTTTCCTCAAGTTTAGCCAATGATTTATTTGATTCTGGATCATTTCATTGTTTCATATCATCCCAGTTTTCTATGAAAACTAGATATTTTCAATTTTATATAACCAGGGAGTTTTCAGTCAAAACATTTAAGGGAAGTATCATTGCTACAATATTTTTTGAATCAGTCCCCATTAAGGAATATAAACATTATTTATCTGCTGATCTCATCATCATACCCATGATTAAATTTTATATATTCCTCGGTATGCATTGGATTTTGGACCATGATGTGAATATTTATTTTAAGAATAAAGTGGTTACAATTTTTGATGATGATGATAAAGAAAACCTTATCTTTAGAGCATTAACGTCACCACCAAATTCTTATCTAGATCCACCCATAGTAGCACATCTAAATTCAATTATTGGGGAGGAAGATAATAAAATAAATGTTAGTCAGTAAAGTAATGTTTGAATAGGGTATGCACCTATTGTGCAAGAATATGTTGATGTTTTTCCAAAGGATTTACCTAGACATCCTCCAGAATGAGAAATTATGTTTTCCATTGACCAAATTACTGGTTCAAGGCCCATATCGAAGACTCCTTATAGAATGGCCAATGTGGATTTAGTGGAACTAAAGAAACAACAAGAGGAATTGAGTAATAAGGGATTTATTTTCCTTAGTGTTTCTCCATGGGGAGCCCATGTACTTTTTGTTAAGAATAAAGATGGATCTATGAGGATGTGCATTGACTATAGAGAGATCAATTCTATAACAATAAAGAACAAGTATCCCCTACCTCGCAATGATGATTTATTCATCCAACTTCATGGAGCTCAATACTTTTCAAAGATTGACCTTCGATCTAGATATCATCTGTTGTGTGTAAAGAAGGGAGACATTCTAAAAATAGCATTTCGAACAAGGTACATGCATTACGAGTTTACCGTAATTCCTTTTGGATTTACTAATGCACCCTATTCCTTCATGGATCTAATGCATAGAGTTTTCAAGGAATATCTTGAAGATTTTTTATTGGTATTCATCAATGAAATTTTGGTATACTCCAAAATCTATGAATATCATAAAAATCACTTGTGAAATATCCTAAAGACTCTTAGAAGACACGAATTATATGGGATGTTTAGAAAGTGTGAATTCTGGCTTCAGGAGATTTCTTTTCTAGGACATATTTTCTCTATGGATGGAATCTCTGTTGATCCTTCAACGACCATGGAAATCCTATAATGGCCAGCACCAACGAATATAACCGAGGTACGCAGTTTTATTGGGTTAGCAGTTTATTATCATCATTTTGTCCTGAATTTTGCTCTATTGGCTAACCCATTAATAAAGCTCACATGTAAATGAGTTAAATTTGTTTGGAAAAAAGAGTGTGAAAAATGTTTTGAAGAACTGAAGAGAATATTAGTCAATGCTCCTATATTGAATCTACCATCAGGGAATGATGGATTTGTTATTTATAGTGATGCATCAATGAAAGGACATGGTTGTGTCCTTATACAGAATGATAGGGTTATTTCCTATGCATCACGAAAAATAATAAATCATGAGAAAAAATATCCAACTCATGAACTTGAGTTAGCATCTAGAATCTTTGCTTTTATGATATGGAGAAATTATCTCTATGGTGAAAAATATGAGATATATACCGATCACAAGAGTTTGATGTATATTTTCTCACAAAAAAGAACTCAACATGAGGCGAAGTAGATGTCTCGAACTACTCAAGGATTATGATTTCACGATACACTACCACCCAGGGAGGGAAAATAATGTGGTAGATTCTTTGAGTAGAAATGATCATGGAGTTTTGAACAAGATGAGAGCTGAAAAGGATCCTATATACATGGATCTAGTAAAGATGGATATGGGAATCACCATGGAAGTTGAAACTTCAATACTTTTTCAAATGGTTAAAAACAATACTTACTAGAAATGATAAAGAGTTATAATACCAATGATGAAGAGTTTGAAAAGAATATTTACGGTGTGAATGATGAAATATTGAGTGACTTCATGTATATAGATAGAATTTTGAAATTTGGGAAGAGAATTTGGGTTCCCGGTATACCTGATCTAAAAAGGGAACTATTGTATGATGCTCATAGTTCCAATTTCTCAATACACCTTGGTAGCACTAAGATGTATAGTGATTTGAAGGAGCATTTTTGGTGGTACAACATGAAGAGGGAGATTACTGATTTTGTGTCAAGATGTATGGTCTATAAACAAGTGAATGCTGGAAGGAAACAGCCTGGAGGAGTCATGCAACCACTTCCCATACCTGAGTGGAAATGGAATAATATTACGATGGTCTTTTTAATGGGACTACCAAACACTCCTAGAAGGAATGATGCAATATGGGTCATTGTTGATCGTCTTACCATGTAAGCACATTTTCATTCTATAAGAGAAGATTTACCACTTGAATTTCTAGAAAAACTGTATATTAATGAAGTTGTAAGACTTCATGGAGTACCCTTATCAATTGTTTCTGATCGTGATCCTTGTTTTACATCATGGTCCTGGAAATGTCTTTAGAAATCTTTGGATACTTAACTTCATTTGAACACTACCTACCACCCTCGAACTGATGAACAATCAGAATGGACAATTAAAAACTTATAAGACATGTATAGATCTTTCTCACTTGAATTTCATGGTATATGGGATCAATATTTACCTCTAGTAGAATTTTCCTATAACAATAGCTTCCATTCAAGTATTCAGATGGAACCATATGAAGAGTTATATGGAAAGAGACATCGCACAACAACCTGTTGAGATGATGTTAGTGAAAGAAAACTCGTAGGCCCATAACTTGTGGAGGAAATGATGCAAAAGGTGAAGGTAATCCAAAACCACATCAAAGCAACTCAAAGTAGGCAGAAGAGATATGCCGTTAACAGAAGGATGGATTTGGAATTTCTGTTAGGAGATCAGGTTTTCTTGAAGGTATCTCCATGGAAGGGAGTAATACGATACGGTAAGAAGGGAAAATTAAGTCCCAGGTACATTGGAACTTTCGACATTCTAGAATGAATTGGGGCTATAGCTTACTGTTTGGAAATACCTCCAAGTCTCTCCAAAGTTCACGATGTGTTCCATGTATCACTGTTGAGAAAATACATGCCTGGCCCAACACATGTACTCACCTATGGAGAAATTGAACTGTAACCTGATATATCTTATTGTGAGGATCCTGTCAGGGTTCTTGATACAAGAGAACAAGTGCTGAGAAACCAGACGACTCGTCAGGTAAAAGTTATATAGAGAAACCATAAGTTGGAAGAGGCCACAGGGGAACCCAAGGAACTTATGATGAAGAACCACCTGAGTCTTTTTACGCAGTAATACTTTAGAAATTTCGAGGATGAAATTATTTTAAGGAGGGTAGAATGTAACACCTCATGCTTATACAGTATGTTTCCCTTTGAACAATGCAATTGCATGTGTTGTACGCAACTTTGAGCTCTAACACACCATAACCAATCAAAATAGCCGTTATGAATAGTAATACCCACTTTTTGCAATTTTGTAAATTTTATATTTCAAAATGGAAATAATTTTTTGATTCATAATATCAAAATTATCCTAGGGTGAATTTGTGGTATTTTTCTAAAAACATTTAATATTTGATGAATAGTGAAAACACTGACTTATTGGTTAAAACCGACTATTTATTTAAATAATTATTTATTTTATTTAAATTTATTTTAGGTCAAAATAGATACATAATACCTATATATTTTCAATTTAATTCATTAGAGTCCTTTTATATTAATTATAGATATATAAAATTTTTAGTGAACTTTTCACCATCTTTTACCCACCTCCTAGGAGTTTATGCAAATTTCCATAAAAAGTAATTTTATCGCTTATATTAGTGAAATTTAAAAAATCTGAGAGACACGGTAATATCAAAAAAGTATAATGTGGTTTAGTGAGATAAAAATAACTTGTGATGAATAGTATCTTTTTACTTTTATTTACCACAGTTAAAAGTAAATATGGTAATTAAGGGTAAAAATGACATTATTATTACTCTAAAACATGTCCTAATTCTATTGGAAAAGTGTAATTTGACCAAAAACCCTTAGGAATAAATTATGACCCTTTAGGTCCACTTGTATTAGTTTAGGACATTTATTATTATTTAATTTAAAGAAGAGTTAAAAGAGTTAAAATCAATGTTTAATAAATAAAACATTTTTAATATAGGGTTATACATAATATTAATTTGACTATAAATTTTTATTAGAAAGCTAAAAATATTTCCTAAATAATGGTATTTAATTTATATTTTTTTGACATTAAATAATTTAATTTATTTATGAAACAATGATGATGCAGTAATTACCAAATTAATGAAATACTAAAATAATTGATATAATAAATTTCCAAATAAATGTAATTTGAGACTTTTTATGAATTCCTTTAATTATCTAGGTCAATATAACATATTAGGGATGGTTATATGTATTTTTTTTGAAGTAATAATGTTGTTATGAATTTATAAAAAAACAAAATACCAAATAGTGTCAAATTTTACAAAAAAGAATTTTTAAAACAAATATTATATTATTAATTGATATTATATTCCTAAAAATCAATGGTTCGGCCAAAAGACTTATATAATTATAGGAGTATCATTATTTAACCTCTTGGGGTTTCCTTGGATGTATATATTAAGTTTATTAACCATATAATATCAAAATACAAAGAGACATGGTAAATGACAAACTAATTAACTAAGATTAACACTAAAAGATAAAGTTAATATACTGAACCAAACCTATCTAAAACCTATTAGTTGAGTGAATTTCGAGTGAATCCCACCTTATCTTCGAAATAATAAAATTTGGATCCATTAGAGACCAAATATGAACTTATTATAAAATAATATTTCTAGCTTTTCCTAAAGTCACTCTCACCCCTCTTATAAAAGGGCACTCCCCCTTCTCTCTAATTCACACCATCCAAGCCATTTGGCTTGGCCAAACCCTACCCAAATGCCCTCCAAACTGTCCTAAATTTATCATAGAGGCCTTCTTTTAGTCAGAAAGCCAACCTACAGACCCCTTTTGATTAAATTAAAAAGAATCACTCGAAGAAGAGGTAAATATCTCACAACCTATTTCAAGTTATTTTCTTCTTCCACTTCCTCTTTCTTTGTTTTTTCAATTATAAAATAATAAATCTATTATCTTATATATGCTATTATCTTATTATAAAAATTTTACAACAATATTAGTTATTTTATCCTTCCTATGAATGAAAAGTCACCAAACGTGCGTACGTACAACTTTCCGTCTCCACGTCGTGGTGCATTTTGTTATTCAAACATTTAATCATTTGGATGGGTATAATAATGAGTATAAATGACATGAATAATAAATATAATGTTATAATTATTCTGTATATATGATATAAAATCCAATTATATATGACTTTAATATCAAAAGAATGATATTGTCGCTCGTGCGTACGTACGCACTACCGTCTCCACAAACGTGATGAGATTCATTCCCCATCATATCCATTCAAGAATAATTTTCATTTGATGTTTAAAAATAATTTTTAATGGCTTGATATCATTCTGGATATAAATAATATACATCCTACCCATAGAAAACATGGATTATGAAACAAAACATATAAAAGAAAATGAGTAAGTTAACACCCGAAAATGACGATAATACTTAAATATTATCCACAAAGAAATATTAAAAGATCATTTATGATATCATATTAATGTATACGATTCTTGTATAATTTAATAATAATGATTTAACTATTATACATGAGGTTAACCTACCCTCTAACAAGGAAAAGCACAAGGTAATGGTTAATTCTACAACCTCTATATTATTCAAGGTTGTTTATATGTAATTATCTACTAGGACCTCTTTATCATCCACATCCATGTTTTTTAAAAATGTATTTCAATTTTTTTACTAATTAATATACTATGGGTTCAATTCATTTATACTCTTATTTTACCTTATACGTTTTGAAGGGAATAGTTCTGTAATTTTCCAAACAAGGTACTTTACGACCTTTTCGACATGATTAAGGAAAGAATGTTTTTAGCTTATACAGCAGGTGTGGCTATATTCCACCATTATAAGATCATAGAAGCTTCCCTTACAAGCTTATAAGAATATTTTCAAAATAAATATTTTCTTTATAATTATGTGACTCATAAATGATTTTAAAATAGATAAAGATATTTCTGTAAAAAAAGGTTTTGAATTCATCTATGTCAACATCCTTTGATGTATTTTAGGTTTATTTGATGTTGATTTATTATGATTCAAAACTTCTATATTGTATTGAATGTTTTGTGATATGTTTGACTGTGGATGTGTTATTTTTTATACCATTCATGGTTTATGGATAAGGTATTGACATTTCGTATTCTAGTTTTAATACGAATGTTTATGTTATGTTTAATACTTTTCATATGAGGAATGTATTAGACTTAGTAAGTGACGGGTGGAGCCTTCTATAGCTCCTCGATGCATCAGTAGGTCTCATGAGACAAACTAGTGTCTTGGCATAAGGCCTTGAAAAAATATGATCTGTTGTCTTGAAACAAGGACTTGACTATGTGGTTATGATAGCTTGTCATTATGCATTCCATTATAATAAAAGTTGTTATTGATATTGCATGTGATTATTCAACTAGTAAAATATCCATATAAATAAGTAAATGGAATTATTTCATCATATCTTTTCCATGTTATGTTGAAGTTCAAGTTTAAAAGGGTTTTTATTAAGTCATACATTGCCTTAAATGATTATGTTTATTAATTAATGTTTCTGCTATATTGTTATCCCTACTGAGCATCTGAGATCACCCCTTTCTATTTTTTATTTTTTCCTAGGATGTGAAGAAGTATTCTATGACTGACCTACTGGGATAGTCTGAGGGGATATCTGTGTGGTCTATAGAGACAATATGTTTTAGTTGATTTTATATCATGATGTAAAGTAAACTTTATGAGTGTAACTAGTTGTTCTAAGTCTACTGAACTAATCGGTCTTTCGAGACTTGATCTTTTGTGATCATGCCAATTTTACGTAATAATGCACCGACTCTGGGTAACTGGGGCCGAGGCATTAAAATGGGGATATTATACACTTATATTAGAGTACTGTAAAAATAGATGAAATAAAATACATCAATTCATCGCAAAACTCAATAGTTAACGATTGATGGTTTCCCGAACATATAAAATATATACACTTTAGGTATATGGTGATATCCTTGAAAATGAAAAAATTAATAATAAACAGCATATAAAATATATTTCATGACCATATGTACTATCCAAGTCACCCAAGAGTTGATTGAAAAATTAATTTTTTTTATTTCTAAACACTTTTTGGGAAAAATTGAGAAACCATGGTTTAGACACAAAAGGACATAACCGAACCATTAAAATACAATTTAAAACTACAAGAAATTGGATCCCTAAATAGTTTCCATGAGATATTGCATACCTGAGTTTCTGGTTCATCCGTTACGATATCTTCAAGTCTTAATATCAATTTATCCCAGGTCTGAACGTACTCCTCAAGGCTGATCTTCCCATTATTGAAACCCCCAACTAAAATCAAGTCTTGTCTATCGATCCAGTTATACTATTCCTCAATAATATTCATCCTCAATGACCTTCTCGTTGCTCTAGCAGCTTCTTCTTCAGTAGTGTTAAAAAACAAAACCTATTCAACCATTTCTTCATCCGAACTCATTAATGATTCTAATGGGTGATAGAGAACATCATCATCCATCTTCTTAGCGCTTAATTTTTTCTCCGAACATGTCTCCATGGGAGGTGGAAAATTTGAGTAATCATTGCACTCTTTACAGATGCCCATCCTTTCCCCATCACTAGTCACACTCCCTTGGGCCTGCTGCTCATCCATAGTGCATCTGCCCTGATTGATTTCAACCTCCTGCACTGGATCTTCATTAGTCAGACCATCAAAATGATTTTCAAGCTCAATATCTTCCACTTCCTTTCTAGTACCTGATCTGGTTAGAATCTTAGTGACCGCAACCTATCATCTAATAGGTGACCAGACGTCTTCCTCATTAGTACCAACACCAAGAGTCATGGGAACTCCCTCATGAGTTTCATCAATAACCCTTTCCATCTCAGAATGGGTACCATTTCAACCATATTCAATGAAAACACCCGCTGCATTGCACTGAGAATTCACTTCCATTTGGTGTTTCATACCTAATATACCATCATATATCTTTGGGGGGATGGGTTTCAACTTTCCCATATATCATCATATATCATTGGAGGGGAATACCACCTACCTTACATACCAACATATATAATAATAATTGGTGGGGACAAGAATCCCCCCCCAGATATCATCTCATATATATACAGACACATATCTTATAAGGGTCACACAATTTGGATCCTCACCAAACCCAATATACACTTCCAAGGTTGGACTCTCATGAACACATCCTATTCTCATCACCATATTCATACTATTTCATAATCGTGTTGTCAGCTTATTCCAATCCTGTACAAATTTAATACATGACGAGTGCATCCACTTTGGTCCCCAACGTCTCATCAAGGTCTGGACACCCCATGTGGATACCTTATCATATTTCCAAATCTATGGTCAAAGTCTGTCACTCAAAATTGAATAACATCCCTTAATGTATTCATGCTCACACCACTACCTAATCGACCACATAGGATATACAATGTATGCAAAACATAGAATGGATGGCATATCATCCATCTCACCTCAAAAGTTAATCTAGGAAAATATTCTCACAACTAACCTATACATAATACTTTCCATAGTAAACCCACATAGATACATACATACTACTTGATGTGGAATACTCACCTCACCCAAAAATCAAACATTCGAAAGCATATAAGGTAACTCAAGGTTACATATGGCCTACCCCTACGGAAATCATTCCCAATCCATCACATCCTCTTACATAGAGGGAGCTAAGGGTACCTATTGAATGGTCCACTATGTCCCATCATTAAATTCACAATCCTCTTGGTTTCTTATCACATAACATATATTTATGGTCATGCCTACAACAATCACTAATTGAATCATTAATACTAATGTTAAGGGGTCCATCGTGGCCAAATACACATTCATTATTCTCACAGGGATTTAAAATAAAATTTAATTTTCAGTTTAAGGTCAACCACACACAAGTGGATAAACCACATATCACATTATATATAAAATAATTCATAAACATTAGGTAGATTCTTAGGGAATAGCTACCTTAATGGGAGTTATTCCATTTATGAAAAGATTTGGCACCAATGTTGCCCAATTCAAATCATCCGTCACCTATAAACACGAGGCCCTATCTCCAAAAATAACCACTATAATTAATTTTAAAACATATATATTTAATTTACATATTAAACCAAATTATTCTATAATTAATACTTAGGTAATAATTAAATAATTTATCATCTAGAAATATATTCAATACTATTCCTTAAGTAAGGGGTTCACACCAGCCACAACACCTATTCAGACCTCTATCACACCAAGGTCCCAAAATCACATATTAACTCATCCATTAATTTCGAAAAAAAACCAAAAAAATATCTAAATATTTTATGTTAATGATGTACCTTAAGTGAAATAGAAAAATAAATATTGTGTTCTTCCTTTCAGGAACCCCTTTATCCAAGTCAAGAAAAATCCATAATGTCCTAGATAATTCATCCATTTCATAGTGAAATTTTAAATCAAAATATTAGAATAGAGACACTAAAATCATTGGCTAATAAGGGAAAATAATGATAGGGTTGATAATGTATAGAAACAAACATTAAATACATGAGAAACTTCACTCGAGCCACTAAGATCAATGGGGTTCAATGAGAGAAATGGGGGGGATATCATCCTACCCCTATTCACACACAATTAAAATGAAGAATTCTAAAGTGGGGGGATCCCAAAATACCATTCTTCCATTGGTTTTTAATAATCTGAGAAGGTTTGCATAATTATGTAAACCCTATTTATGATGATATAATTCATTTTCCTTGACTACTGTTCATGGCATGACCATTTTGTTCTTGGCATGGAATACTACCTATAGAAAGAACCAAAACTCTCTCAACCCTGTCCTTCATGATGTTTCCTCCCCCTTAATGAAATGAATCCACTTATTGTCCAAATTTTATAGTTTAGTTTATATCAACATGACCGTCATACGATGAAAAGTTGGGTGTCATGACATGATCATCTACTATACAAGAAAGGTTTTATGATCACAAAATAAAATAAATAACTATACATTTTCCTACAATTAATCTTATGAAACCTTCACCACAGCATAAATCACCTATTTCAGGGTTTGATATCCCATTATCGAAACCCTGTATGACACAATATAACAAGTTGTGGTGTGATATATTTCCATCCAATAACTAATCTTATGTCAATATTGTTTATTCATATGTAGCACTCACTTTGTATTTGTTCCCATGATTATAGAGTGGTCATTGACCAACCCTAAAAATTATTCCCACATAATACACGTCATTTTGTGGCACCACATTGATATGACATAACTAGTGAACCACACCAAATATTATATTATATATAGAGGGTTCATGAAAAAGTCTCCTTCCTTCATTATGTGATCCTCATACACCCTTTACTAAATTTAATATCACCCATATATTGCCATTCAATGACCCCCATTTTTACATTGTCACCTATCATCTATAACTTAAATCTACACTAGGATCACTCAAACCCCACTTTGACACTCTCCTGGTTATCTAAAACACCTCAGGGGCCTCTAAAAACATATGAAATCACCACATGAAGATGTTCCAGCTCTCAAAATCTTGATATGAATCCCAATTTTTAAAACAACCCTTACTCCTAGACCAAATAATGAAATTTTCACAAATATTATCATTGAATAATGAAAAGGGATATTTGAAACTCCCGAACAAAATTATTATCATCCCTAATAAGTCATATAATAAATCCTATTTGAACCTTATTGGTCACTAAGACTTGATACATGATCCAATTAAATGTCTCCCATTGGTTATGGTCATGTTGACACTACACCCAAACCTACTACACAAATTAAAAAACACTAAGATCTACTTGATAAAGCCTCTAAAAAATGACCAATCCTAAAATGATGTGTTTAAACTATATCTTCACCATCATTGTCAATCAGGCATGAAAATAGCTAATCGGTACCCCTTCACACAGACTATTCTTAAAAACTCACTAGTCCACACATTACGATGCTAATTCATTCCACCAAATCCACAAAAATGACTCACTACTAGTGATATTAATGAATTTATAATTCATCGACATTATACACACCATATATTAACATAACTATATTATAACAGACCATCACTCACTCAACATGAATGCTAAGCATCACCCAATAATTCAAAACACTCTATATAACTATCAAAACTATATGCCTAATATAAGTCCCTAGATCATTGTAGATTTTTTGGAGAAATCCATGATCACTAAAATCCCAAGAAATCAGGTTAGTATACTATTTTTTATTCTATAAATATTGATAATCTATTAATAAATGAACTAAATCTACCCAATCCTTCTCATTGTACATGTCTTTGAGATATCCATGAGAACTGGAATCCCACAAACCAGGTCATTCTACCAGTTTTTATTGTATAAATCTTGACCAACTATTACCAAATATACAAACTCTACACAATCCTCCTTGATAAATACATACATCTGGGTATTTACCATTTACTAAATACAACCCAACTTATTATATTATTGAATTGTCATAAAACTATAACCATATTCTGGTAGGGTCCACTAACACATCATCCTCAATATAAATCACCAAAATACTATCTAAAAAATATTCACACTCACAATAACCGAATAATGGGATCCCCTCCCAATGTTTTCCTTTATTATAAATATCTATGAAAAACACTACTCGATTTCTACCATCATCCGTACAATAACACTAAGGATTTATGCTCTTATTTTTTAACATGAATACATCTCGATCCCCACTCCATGGTCTAATGATACCATGACACCCTACAGAACCGAAATCCTATACTAATGGTAATCTGTTGTCATACATGTAGTCCTCAGATATTTAACTCAAGGTCTACGATCTTTCTCATTTCCACACGAATCTCATGTTCAAAGTCATTGTAGACTCTATGTAGTCTCTCTATAATCTCACAATCACACTAGTGACCAAATTATCATAGTGAAGGTACTCGCATGATTATATAGCCATCCTAATGAGCAAATCACCCCCCTAAAATCTAAAAAATATCATCAATCATTAATATCATATAAATTTAAATCTAAATTTAATCTCATACATCATATGAAATTATCCTCTGAAAATAGAGAAAATACTTATAACCAATCAATTATTCTTCAATCGCATCACTAAAACCTCTTCTTTAAAACCAATCATATACAAATTCATTAGTTCCCATCAGTCAAACTATACCTAGCCATACTACAGTGGAGCCTCTACCATGACCAACACACGTCATAATATCAATGGTCAACACCCTTTTTTTATTTCTCGATAAAAATAAGATATCTCACACCTTTCTACTATCATCTCATATCCAGTCACCATCCACACATGGTTATCCAAAAATCCAATTGAAAACCCATGACCTAAATATATGTAGTTGATGGAAATAAGAGGATCAAAATCCCATTAAAATATATAGGAACCCCTTGGGATTATATAAACAAAACATGTATCAAGGGACTGTGCATGCTTCAAACCAATCGATCTACATACTACAATGGATCCAAATGAAATTTTTATGACATTACATACAACAATCTGATAATAAATTAGAAGTTACATGACCTACAAATCTTAGTCTACCTATCCTAGATTTTTTTTCAAAAGAAAATCATCAACATTCCCACATGTCATCTAGGGCACATCATAACCAATTAAACATTGATAATACATACCTTAAGATAATATTATATAATACCAATACACATACCATGTAGTTTAAGAAAAATCTCACCCCCCTAAACCATGGAATGATAGTATATATCTAACCTATATCATAATGTTTCTCAAAAACCCTACAGTACCAAAAAAATCATACATATGAAGGAATGCACCTCGGTGCTACCCTAACATATCATTTGACTCATGCTATCTTGAGTCTCATTCCATCAATCCTAGTCCTACATGCCTAATCAAATAGTTGACCATGCCACCCATCCATGTCAACCTCATCCCCTCTAGAATTCATCATTTAGGATTTAACTCTCAAAACTGTAACCATGATATCCCCCATATTCCTATACTACATATTAGATAAAACCTCCCTTGCATCAATCTCAACAAAAAGAAATCTACTCATGATTCTTGTTTCTGGAGGAAACAACAATCCTCGGATAGCCAATCTCTTGGGTTACCCTTGTACATCAAAAATAATCTAAAACATTAACTAGATATTACTGTGTTAGTCAATTATTGAACTTGACTCACAAACATTCTAAGACACATCTCAACATCTCTAAAATCTCTTAACTAGTAAATAACCATACAATGATGGTTCATAGGTCAAAAAAATAGCCAAACCCTCATTTCATATATCATATGTAAAATCACATGTCAATACACCCACTTAGGGGTTCTCATATATATATATATATATATATTATTCACCCCATACATAGGAAAATTATCCTATCTAGGCTCATAATCATCACATGGAATCATCATACCATAATTTCACCTTACAGATCAATGTTATATTTATGTGTATATATAAACTACATCACCTTATGATGATTTTTATCAAGAAAAATAATAACCATGTGGTTTGTTAAAATAGAATAGAACTAAAAATTAATTTTGGAAAAATCTAAATAAGTTTTTGTCATAGCTTTAAATAATGGTAACCCATTTTATTTTCTCCAAGTAGTATTGTAATAACTCACAATCATGAACATATCATGTGAACCTATATAGCTGATATGATGCAAGAAAAAACACTCCATCATCACCTTACACAAAGTGGAAAACCAAAAATCAATTAATCCACAACATCATATTCGACAATAATCAAATAATCTATAATATTGAAAATAAAGAATAAAAATCCAAAATCCCTAGAAACTCAGACTTCAACTCATGGTGGAGGTGGCCAGTCACACAAAATAATGCTCATCCCATGTTCTACCAATTTCTATATCTAGTCTACCATATCCCAAATAGAAAAAAAAATAAAATAATTATTTGATTCTACTTTAAAACATCCAAAATAATCACACTCTATTGAAACAAAATCAGAGTGTAACATGAACATGGGTGAACCTCCCCATCAGTCAAAGGATACAGACTAGTAGATAGGCTCTAAATTGATACTATAGAGAGACCATACCCTCATATAATAGTAATGTAAAAAACAATGGAAATAACAAAAATATAGTCATCAAAATACTCGATATATTTAAATAGACACCAATGTTATCCAACAAAATGAAAATAACATAACACATGCCATGAAAATAAGCTATCCATAATGATACATGAGTGAGGAAGACACTAACAAGTTCTCCCATGGGTAAACCAAATAATTCCCAATCAAAATAAAGAATAAATTAAAACTAAAACATTGTCTTGAGTACCAACCTAGCCCCATCTATTGACTCTATCCAAGCTATCCATTTTAACCATCCAACATTAGGCCTATATCATACCAATATTTTTGATTGTCTAATCTACTTAGGTACCAATGCACTAGGTCTGCCCAAATTTGGTGTGATCATAACTCAGTAGGCTAACACCAATGGTACCATTTAGAATGTGATATTATCCAAAATAAAAAAATTAAAAACAATATATAAAATACCTATCTTGACCACAAGTACTATCCAAGTCAGCTGGGAGTGACTATACCTACTTTATCCAGTTTCAAGATGTCTCCAAACATGTAACATTAGCAACTAGAGGGGAATAATAGCTCTCCTCGAAACCATCTCATATATGATACCTCATCAAAGGGAATAATGCCTGCCCTACATACCATCATATATTACCATACAGAATTGTTCCTATCCTGTATACCATCATATTTCATTGGGGGTAATAGCACTCACCCTGTAAACCATCATATATCATCAGGGGGAATAGAACCCACCATGTATACTATGACAACCCTGCTTCTTATTACCCACATAAACATGATTTATTTCATAAAATTAACTTGATACAACATAGAATACCGAGTTGTCTGGTTTCTTTGGGGCTTAGGATCATTACATACCAACTTAGAACTCAAAACATGCAATATCTTTTTTGAAAACATCCTTTACATGACCACTATATTCCTTCGTACTTAGCATTGCATGGGATAACCTGAGGACATTCATAAGAAAAGGATGAAAGACCATTAAGGGAATAAAAATGAATAACATGAGAAAACACAATACATGTTAGAAAATAGTTTTTTCAATAGAGAATAGTAGACGCATGATCATGAAGGCATGATAAATCATGATAATCATAACATGGAAATGTGGCAACAACACTTAACATGGAATTAGCATGAGCCAAGGCTCATTGCACATGGAGAATGAGTAAATCCTAATTACGTATAAAGCAATAGTAAACCCTAGTTTCACATGAATTAACACGAGTAAACACCCATTGCACATGACGTATCATTATACTATACTTTACACAAAGCATTGGAGTGGGCGCACCCTTCTTAAACATTTCATTTCATGCATAACTGTGTCACATGGATCATATAACATGGATTCATAAAACATCATGATTTATTCCAAAATAAAGGGATATGTAATTCATACATGAAACTTTATAATCAATAATTAAATGTGAATAATGGTGAATACCCTTGACAGAGACATGGTCATGGAATTCAATATAAACTGAAATTGTCTTGGAAAATCGGTGCAATTTCAGCGGTGTAACAACATGATGTAAGAATTTATAAAAATGGTTGATGAGATAGAAAAGGGTGTATCGTCATATGTAAATGAAATTGACTTATCGGGGTTATATAGATATATGTCCCAACAATTGTAATCGAATTTAGATTCATGATACAAAATAATTGCATGAATGTAAGTGAGGAGAGATAAATTCGTTTCGGAATTTTGGCATAGTAACAAGTGTACATGGGAGACATTTATTGACAAGGAAAGGGGTCTATCATAATTCAAAAATAGAGAGGGAAGTACATGTGAGGTTCAAAAACAAACAAAAACATTTATAATTGAAATTAAAAGGGCATAACAACATTAATAAAATTGGAAAAAATGGGAAAAGAAGCAAACCCTTTCTTGGAAGTGTACTTCATAAGGTTTGAGAGAGGCTTGAGAGAGGATTCTTGGGAGCTTGGGGTGCCTTGGGAGGATTTTAGAGAGTGGAGGGAAGAGTTTGGATGAACTAAAAAGTCTTTGATTGAGGAGGAAGTGGGATATTGTTTGGGTTTATTTAGGAAAGGAGAGGTAATTGTTTATTATTTAGGTTTGGGACCCTTTACATTAAACTAAACAAAACCACAAACCAGAACATGGTTTTTTCCCATGTTTTTTTCAAAAGGGGATTGGAAAACAATATTTTATAAGGCCAAAGTCTTAAAATATTAAAATAATATGGTTTCTTATGTGGAGGTGAGTCACACACTCAATGAAAACAATTTAAAAAGGCAAAAAGTTTTATAAGTCATGGAGGGTCCATTAACGCTTTTTAAAATAAGTCTAAAAACCCAAAATCACATTATTTTAATGGTAAAACATATATTGGACGAACATAAAGCTTATAGTATTATATTACATCATTATTGGGTAATTATGATGTCATAAAATACATTATATTTTTAAACTTTATTTAATTTTTATCCAAAAATTTGACTGTCTCAGAAAATTATAAAAATTTCACCATTTGATAATTTGGAGTTCCTGACTCCAAAAATAATATCAATTTTATCTAAATAATTTCCGAAATATTTGAATTTTTACTTTTAAAATAAAAACCAACTTTTATCGAAAATTCATGGGTTTTGACAAAAATGTCATTCAAACCATAACAAAAATTACATTTGCATTCATAAAATTATAGGATCATTTATATTTAATAAAAAATAATTTAATAATAATAATATTTTATAAAAATATTATTTAATTAAAAAATCAATTATTTCCCCAAAATAGGTTTCTTAGTTGAATATTAACTAAAAATTCTATTTGTGCTTAAAAAAATATTTAAAATGTAACAATAATAAAATGAAAGAATACAAAAATAATGTACATAACCATAGTACTAGGTTCTTGTTACATAAACCCTTAAAATAGCCGTATAAGAACTAAGGGTAACGTGTGCGATGGTGACATACTCTTGGGGTGGCTCGGATAACATTGCATGCATGGTTATCTCTATCAACTTCCACTTCTCTCGTAGACGGTCTTGTTTGAGCTTAACATGATGAATCTCGGTTTGGGCTTGGTCAAGAGCGAAGCCCAATGATGCCACCTCTTTCTTGAGCTCTGACAAATGGGCTTCGTATGGAGAAATTCTACTAGATGAGGACATCCCTTACATTGTCTGATTAAATTGGATTGTTAAAGCCCTAAATTTATACTAATCATGTGATCACTATTCAACAACCATGTTAACAACGGTCACAATTCAAAAACATAAAACTAAGGAAGTGAATATGTTTTACATAACCATTTTACATAATAAGAAATTTAAAAAGACCAAGAGGAATTCCCATTAATGAATGTCTGGGTCGTTACAATCTTCCCCCATTAAGATATTTCACCCTCGAATTTTCCTTTTTCCATATTTCAAATATGAGGATAACTCTGCTTCATCCCTTCCTCTGATTCCCACGCCGCTTCTTCAAACTTGTGGTTTCTCCACAACACCATGACTAGGGGAAATGTCTTATTTTGTAGAACTTTTTTCTCTACGATCTAAGATCTCCACTAGTTTCCCCTCATAAGAAAGATTTCCATCTAACTGTACCACCTATGAAGAGAGTACATGTGAAGGGTCCGATATGTACTTCCTTAAGAGGGATACATGAAAGACATCATGAACTTTGGCCATGGTAGGTGGAAGTGCTAGTCTATAGGCTATAGCTCCGACATGATCAAGAATCTCGAAGGGGCCGATTTACCTTGGACATAGCTTCTCTTTCATTCTATACGTCGTGACCTTTTTCCCGGGAGATATGCATAGAAATACAATGTCTTCAACCTTAAACTCAAGGTCTCGTCAATGATTATCTTCATAACTCTTTTGTCGACTCTAGGATACCTTGATATGCTGTAAAATGGTGTTCACATTCTCTACCATTTCTTTGACCATTTCTAGTCCAAGTAGCTTACGCTCACCGAATTCATCCCAATATGCCGGTGTTCTACACCTCTTCCAATACATGGCTTCATAAGGTGTCATTTTGATGTTCAAGTGGAAAATGTTATTATAAGAGAACTCAACCAGAGGAAGAATTTGATCCCATCATCATTTAGTGTCCATTGAGAATGCTCTCATCATGTCCTCGAGTGTTTGGATAGTCTACTTGGATTGGCCATTAGTTTGAGGACGATAGGCTATACTGAAGTTCAGTTTGGTATTCAGAGTAAGTTGAAGACTCTTCCAAAACATAGAGGTGAATCTCAGATCCAGATCGGACACAATAGATATTGGTACTCCATACAGCCTTACGACTTCCCTGATATATATACCTACCAGTTGATCAAATGAGAAATCGTCCCGAATAGAAATTAAGTGTGCAACAATTGTATGACGATCCACAAAAACCCAGATTTCATTGTTGCCTTTTGATGTCTTTGGAAGTCTGGTGACAAAGTCCATTGTGATGTTCTCCCATTTCCATTTTGGTATGGGCAATGGTTGCATCATCCCCTTAGACTTCTGCCTCTCTTCCTTCACTTTCTGACACACTAGGCACATGGATGTATATTCAATGATCTCCTTCTTCATATTATCCCTACAAAAATGCTCTCATAGATATTGATACATCTTTTCGTTTCTTGGGTTAATAGAGAAATTTGAACTATGTGCATCATCCAAAAGTTCCTTCCTCAGCTCCAAAATTGATGGAACACATAGTCTTTTCCCAAATCTCACAATTCTTTCTTCATTAACATTAAACTCTGAGGATTTCTCTTTTCCGATAGCTTCCACTTTTTCCTGAATTCCTATATCATCCTTTTGAGAATCCTTTAACCTTTCAAAAATAGATGGTTGATCAATCATTTGTGAAAGGATTGATGATGTTCCCTTCTTTATGATTACCATGTCAATATTCATAAAGTCTAAGAAGATTGGATCCTTATCAATTGTCATCAATGATAGAATCAATGTGTACTTTCTACTTAGGGAATCTTCCACCTTGTTTGCTTTCCAAGGGTGGTAATGGATTGAGCAGTCATAGTCTTTGATCATATCTAACCATCTTTGTTAGAACATGTTCAACTCTTTCTATGTGAATATATACTTGAGGATTTTGGGGTCCGTATATATTTCACACCTCTCCCCATAGAGATAATTCCGCCAAATTTTTCAAAGCAAAAATCACCGCAGCCAACTCGATGTCAGGTTCTGGATAGTTCAGTTCATGGAATTTTAATTTCCTTGAAGTATAGGCAATAACTTTTTCATTTTTCATCAACACACATCCTAGTCCATTCCTCGAATCATCACTGAATTCCACAAAAGATCCCCACTTGTGGGTAAAGTGAGCATGAGCGCAGTGAGAAGCCTCCTTTTCAAATCCTTGATGATTTCTTCACATTCATCACTCCAAGAAAACTTTACTCCCATCCGAGTATGCATGGTAATAGGGTTGGAAAATCGTGAGAAATTTCTCACAAATCATCGATAATATCCAGGTAACCTCAAGAATCTACAGATATCTGTTATAGATGTTGACCTCAACCATCCCTCTATTGAATCTTTCTTTGAGAGATACACATATATACCATTACTTGTGATGATATGGCCAAATAATGTGACCTCCTTCAACTAGAACTCAAACTTGTTGTACTTTTCTTATAGATTCTATTTCAATAAGGTCTTTATTTCATTTCTTAGATACTCTTCATGATCCTCCTTGGTTTTGGAGTATAGAAGAATATTATCTATAAAGTTACCAATATTTGTCGAGGTAATGTCTAAAGATTATATTCATCAAGTGCATGAAGATTGCTAGATAATTAGTGAGTCTTAAAGTAATTACTATGAATTCATAGTTCCCGTATCTTGTACGAAAAGCAGTGTTGGGGTCAACTTATTTCTTCACCCTTACTTGATAATATCCCGACCATAAACCTACCTTGGAAAAGTATTGTGCTCCTTATAGCTGATCGAAAAAATAATCAATCCATGCCAAAGGATACTTGTTATTTATCATGACTTTGTTAATCTCACGATAATTGATGAAAATCCGCATTGACCCATCCTTCTTCATGAATAAGAGGACTGGTGCACCCCATGGTGAAGTAGTTGGGCGTATAAACCTTTTATCAAGATTCTCCTGTTGTTGTTTCTTCAGCTCCTCAATCTCCACAATATCCATTCTATATAGAGTCTTGGATATTGGTAATGCCCCATGTATAAGTTCAATTGAGAATTCAATATATCTTCTAGGAGGAAGACCAGTCAATTACTCAGGTAACATGTCACACCCGTAATTTCTAATTTATTTATTTTATCAATTTTCTTTATGTCGGGTAGTTCGGGTGGAAACCTGACTTAAAATTTCGAGTTCTTTGTGTTTTGGTCATGATTGCGTCCAACGCACCACGGTCGAAGCTGCACGGCCTCGTCCGAGTCACCACTCAACCTCACCCGGTTAACCGCTTGGCCTGCTTGGTGTTCAAGGAAAGCATATAAATGAAATGAATAATGAAATAGAAAAGAAAATTAATATAAAAATAATAATAAGTGTAATGAAAATTTAAGGAGTTATTTTAATTATAATAATAATAACATTTTTTTAAATATATTATTATTATTTTCATCTTAATCTTTTTATTGAAATTTTATTGGCTGCACGGGGTAACTGTTCTGTTGCTTGATTCTTAATATATATATATATATAATAAAAATAGTAATTTTTATTTTTATTATTGTTTTCGTTAATATTTTAATTTTGTTATAATTGTTAATTATGTTATGATTAGAATAAAATTTATTAACATGTTATCAATAATAATATTATTATTTTTCTTTTCTTGTTATTATTTTTAGGTTCTATTTCATTGTTATTTTTAATCTTTTTTTATTATTTTATTTTATTTTATTTTATTATATTTTTCCCCTCTTTTTTTCTTCTCTTTTCTTTCTTTTCCCTCCTATCCTTTTCCTCCCCCTCTCTCCCGTCGCACCTCCTGTGTGTCGCGATGAGCCCCTACCCTGATACCCTATCTCCATTTGCGCTGTCTGCCGGGCCAGCCCCTATGACGCCCCGCACTCCCTCTCGGTCGGCGCTACGACCCGCTGCCCCCTCCTCTAGTTTCTCTTCCGACGCGGCCTCCCAGCGCGGCTCCCCTGTTGGCAGTATATTAGTCTGACACACACCCTTCTTTCTCGTGCCGTGCCCTCCTTGGACGACTCCTCCTGCACCGTTCCCCTCCGGCGTCGCACACCCCTCCGGCGACCTGCCGTTGCCCAGACTTCCCTTACTCCACCTCACCTTGCCCCCTGGCCAGCCCTCCTCGACCCGCAAACCCCCTTACACCAGTGACCGGACCCCCCCCCCCCCCCCCACTCTTGGATGATCATTTGCCGAACCGCCGCACCCTCTCCCCTACGGTATAACATTTTCTTCCCTTTTCTAGGTTTTCCCCTTGTTCTTGAGGTTTATTTATTTATTTTTCAGCTGGTCTGTGTATTAGTTTTAGGATGGTGTCATGTTTTTTTTCATTGTTTTGGATGGATCTTGACTCCTTAGGGTTTTATTGGGGTGCGTTCGGTGCGCAAGTGGGACTCACACCAAATTTTGGGGTTTTCTTCATGAAAGGTCCTTTTCACGTTTTTTGTGGTGTGTTGGATGAGCAATTGGAGTCACACACTAAATGTTGTGGAATCTTCGACACCTGAGGTAGGTGATTCCATTCCTTGACATCCTTTGGGATAATTTAATTTGGTTGTCTAGTTAATTTAATATGTTATATGATTTAATTGCGTGATGTGATCTACGTTTAAAATGGTTTGGCATGCTCTTTTGATAAAATCGAATTTCCAAAATAGTATGGTCTTGTTGTTTATATGCTTGTTGTTGCATAACTGCTTAGCCGTGCTTTACAGGTTGTGCGAAATGAGTTTAAGAAAAAAAACTATTTGACATGTATGCGTTTTGAAATTTTTTCTTTCTTTAGAAATGATCATGTTTTTCCTTTCAACCTTATTGGGGAAATCCTAAAATTGTTTAATCAATTGTTTATATGGTGCAAGTGAGGTTTTAAAATAGTTGAGTGTGAATTTGATTTTAAAATGGCCTTTTCACGTAATAATCTGTGTTGTTTTGGTGCAATGTTTTCAAGCAGGGTTCTAGGTGTAGTTGGTCCAGATAATTGTGTAGTTGGTTTGAAACTAGTTTTAAGGATAATTTATTAAGCAAGTGGTTTGAACGACTCTCTTGTTTTCAATTGGGTGTTTTTATTTGCGTCAACCCTTGTTGTGTTCTTTAAATAATGCTTCCTATGTTGTGCAAATTTTTTATGTTCTATGAGTGTTTCCAAATGTGGATTTGCGAAATGATTACATAATGACAGATGTATTTTTAGAAAAGTATTTTTGTGTGCGTGAGTTTTTGAAATGTTGTTTGGGTATGAAAATGGTGATTTTTTTGTGCAATATCTTGTTTGGTCTGTGATATGAGAAATAAATACACTATGTGAATGTGAAACTTGATTGAGCACAAGGGAAAACCCTGGGTATCTAGGTGGGCGGACTAGAACTAGTGCGCTAGTGAACCGGATGGGTATCATCCCTATTTCACTTAGCTGGATTGACGATTGCAACACTAACTAAACAAATGATATCTAAGGGTTGTGGCCTTCTAAGCCACGTGTTCTGAGGGTCGTGGCCTTCTAAGCCACATTTTCTGAGGGTTGTGGCCTTCTAAGCCACGTTTCACCGAGACATGAGGTTCTAGGGTCCCACTCGAGCTAGATGAACCTTAGGGGATTTACCCATAGTGCTCTACCATCTATGGAGTGGTGCCTTCCGTCGACATATAGAGTACCACTTTGGTGTGAGTGTGTCTGTGTGTATGTGTGTGTGTGATTATGTGTGTGTGTGTGAGTGAGTGTGAGTGTGTGTGCCCATATAATGAACTTTTATCTTCCTCTTTAAAACCGTGTTTGTGAAATGAGTTCTTTTTTGTGTTTTCCTCTAGCATTTGGTTTGTAAATGTTTTCTTTAAGAGCATTTCGAAATTTATAACTTTAATAAGCACATTAAATTGTCCTTTTGATGTTGTGGCATGGAACCTTTTTATTGGGTGACGTCCTACTGCGCCTTTCACTCACACCCTGCGTACACCTTCAGGTGTATGTAGAGTTTGTTTCTTGTGTATTCCAGGTTGTGACATCATGCTCAGCGGTGGTGGTTCGAGTTGTTTGTGGCCTTCTCATACAGGTTGGTTTTGTGTCGTGCGGATGCTGCACCACTCTTGTCGCTTGGAGGTTTGAGTTATAGTTTTATTCCCTTTTGTTGTCCTTTATTTTTGGACGTTGGTTCTAGTTGTAAACCTTTAAATTTTGATTTTAGTTTAATGGTCTCTTTGGTTGTCGATTCCTAGTCTCATTTTTTTATTTTCTTATTAGTTTTTGCGTATACCATTTCAGGTAAACCATTCCCACAGGTTACTCTTGATACCCGGGCACTTGTGCCAGCCCGTGGGGATCGGGAACGCCCTTCGGGCCTTGCCACGGACCAGGTCGGGCGCCGGGTCAGATGGCGACCCGGCCTGGTTCGCGAAAAAATGGTATCAAAGGGTGAGGGTTTCTCTCTTGGGTCGTGTTATTTTGAGATAGAGTCAGAGTAGACCAAAATTAATGTTGTTGGTACTCGATGTCCTGGCTATGAGTAAGGTGCCTCGCCAGCACACCCCGTGGCGGGACTCGAATTACCAAAGTGTGTTGAGGTTTGTTTGAGTTTCTAGTCCTTGCAGTTAATCGTGTCTAAGGGAAATGAAAAGGGAGTAAGGTCAGTGGTCTTAGTGAGATCGCAGGGTCTGGTAAGCCTTGTGGAGCCGGGGACACTGTCCTAAAATACTCTCTTTGGCCCATGGTGTTATCGGCATATGGCCGCCAACCATATGTTCCAATCACCCGCTGACCCGAGTTTCCTCCTGCTTTACTTCTCATCTCTTTGTTTTGGAATTTTGAGAATTTGGTTTTTAAGTAAAAATGATTTGGTCTTCGAAACTGTTTTTAAATAAAGCGCATTAAAAATAAAATTATGTGAAAGGTTTGGAAAGTGTGGGTTGGGTGTTTTGGTTTTGAAAAATGGAAAGGTTCAGTTTTGATCCTTAGTGTTCTCGTGGGAATCCACGCGCATGAGTATATATGGGGATAAAAAGGGTTAATGGCATGAGAGGATGAGTGCATGGATGACATGAGGTGGGTACCGAGTTGGCACGAGAACATGCATGTGCGAGGCTCATGGGATGCCATTGGTGTTTGTGCCACCCATTGGGTTTGTTTATTTTTAGAATGTTTTGTTAAAGGGAAAAAAATTTGGTGTTTTAGTAAACAGTGTTTGTGTGGCGTGTCCTTGTGTTTTGGAAATGTCAGATGTGAGGCGTTTTGAGTTGAGGATCCATTCTGAATGATTTGTGTCCCATGTGTGAATTCTTATTTGTAGTTTGGTAAGAATGCGTGTGGTTAATGGGCCCTTTTGAAAAGTGCTGCGAGAAGCCCTTGTAGTGGTTTTCCCAGCACGTTTTGCATTCGTTTGTGATATTTCTTGGACATTGGAACAATTTGATTTGGGTCCATGTTTTTCTTTCTTGATTAGTGTACCCCCCCATAATGTGTTAACATGTAATTGAAGTGAGGCCATAGGCAGTTCGTCATTGGACGACCCTCCAGTTGATTAAAATAAAGACTCTCCCTTTTGAGCGATAATGATAAGTTGTCCCTTGTCCTTTCCTGTTAAGCGGATCCTCTCACAGTGGGATGGCAGACATGAGAGGAGTTGAAGGGGACTTTGGTCTCTTTGATTTTTCTTAGTTGTTAGGTATGAATTTTGACATCATTACATCTAAAGGTTCCCCCTTAGAAGCGGTGAAAGGAATTCCGGTGGGAAAGGGTGAAGGAGGTTCCGAATTTTCAATGTTGACCAGAGTCTTGAATGGGTTGTAGTGTTTTCATCGGCTGCAAGGGTCATGTTTGGTGACCACATACAGTGTGAGTCCTCTTCGAAGTGCAAAGGTGAAATAAAGCCTAGGTTGGTGCGGTCTATCATTCTAAATGACCTCTGGTCTTTGGTTTGTATCATTTAAGGAAAGCTTCGTGTTAGGCTACTAGTTTGGCAAACCCAGTCGTATGAGGCTTCTATGGTCGTTTGTTGGAATCACGTGTTGTTAAAGATGCGGTTTAAAGTCTTTTTCAGCGTAAAGTCCCTCTCAACAGCAACGATCATGTTTAGGTGATGATTGGTGGTGTCGTGTTCTCGTTCAGTATGATAAAGGGTGATGCACAGGACCATTTCAACTCTGGCATTGGTGAATGTTCCACGTATGATCAGTCAGATGCTGTAATGTGTTGTGTTTGATGGTGTTGCCTCGGGTGCAATGTAGTTGCATGTGACACCAAGAGGAGAATCTCCGTTCGGAAGTCTTCCCTTCCTGACTGCGAGGAAGAAGATGCTTCAAACATCAGGGCTCCATCCAAAGGCCTCAGAGTGAAGCTGGCACGTGGTCAGGAACCCCAAGAGTGTATGGGACCAAACCTTATTTTTGTCATCGGTGTGGAAAGTAGAGGCAGTTTATATTGTTTCTATGGCTGTTACATTCCAAATGAACCATCTGGCTGTGTAATGTTTCCGGGACTAGGAGGAGGCGTGTTCGTCGAGTCGCCTTAAAGTCTTGGGGGTTGTGTCCCACTGGATGTAATCGCTTTAGGGGTCTTTATGGGGTATGTTGGTCAAGTCAGTATCAAAGTTGAATGGGGCTCAACCAGGGATGTGGAGATGCAGGTTTGTCTTGGGTCATGCTGTTGATGCCCCAGTGGTTGGGCCCCTCCCTCCCCGCCCCTTGTGGTGGGGTGTTTGGTCACCATCAAGGCTTTTTTTCAATGTTCTATATCCTCTGTTAGTTCTAGTGGCGGTGAGACCCACGATGGGTCTCGCACAAAGGTCTATGAAATAAATCGGTGTTGGACTTTCCTTAATGGTGGGGAGTCCGCCCGGACCTCCCCATGTTGGTTTTCTAGTCTCGTCTTGGGCGTTGGTATGTTCTTAATGGTGGGGAGACCCACATTTGGTCTCGTACAAATTTTTTGAGAATGAATCAGTGCTGGACTTTTCTTTAATGGCAGGGAGTCTGCTTGAACCTCCCTTTGTCAGTTTTCTAGTCTCGTCTCGAGCATTAGTGAGTTCCAAATAGTGGGGAGCCCCTCAGGCCTCCCCATTTTGATCTATTGCTTCTTTTTTTAAATATGGATTGGTGACAAGTGATAAGAGTGTTCCATGGATGTGGTTTGACCTTGTTGTTCTTTCTAGCCAAATGGTGTGGTTATCATTTAATGATGGTTGAGATGTTTCGGCTTGTGAAGTTGGTTTCTGTGCGTACGTGGGTTCCCTTCCTCAGTGAGTCAATTGGAGGCGTTCTAGCTCTTCGGGGCAGGCGACACATATCAGAAAGTCTTTTTATGTGTTTCATGAGGTTATCTTTAAGTCACTTCCTCTGAGCACGATGCTTTGACTCTTTTCTTGATGTTAGTTGGGATTCCCTTTGAACCTTAAGGGAGTGTGTTTTTCAGCTTTGGGGTTTGGTTTTGGTTGTGGCTTTCTGGGGACAGAAAGCTTTATGGTGGGGAGAATTGTCACACCCGTAATTTCTAATTTATTTATTTTATCAATTTTCTTTACGTCGAGTAGTTCGGGTGGAAACCTGACTTAAAATTTCGAGTTCCTTGTGTTTTGGTCTTGATTGCGTCCAACACAATACGGTCGATGTTGCACGGCCTCGTCCGAGTCACCACTCAACCTCACCCGGTTAACCGCTGGGCCCGCTTGGTGTTCAAGGAAAGCATATAAATGAAACAAATAATGAAATGGAAATGAAAATAATAATAATAATAATAAGTGTAATGAAAATATAAGGAGTTATTTTAATGATAATAATAATAACATTTTTTTAAATATATTATTATTATTTTCATCTTAATCTATTTATTGAAATTTTATTGGCCGCACGGGGTAACTGTGTTGTTGATTGATTCTTAATATATATATATATATATATAATCAGAATAGTAATTTTTTTTTATTATTGTTTTCGTTAATATTTTAATTTGGTTATAATTGTTAATTATGTTATGATTAGAATAAAATTTATTAACATGTTATCAATAATAATATTATTATTTTTCTTTTCTTGTTATTATTTTTAGGTTCTATTTCATTGTTATTTTTAATCTATTTTTTATTATTTTATTTTATTTTATTTTATTTTATTTTATTTTTCCCCTCTTTTTTTCTTCTCTTTTCTTTCTTTTCCCTCCCCTCCTTTTCCTCCTCCTCTCACCCGTCACACCTCCTGTGCATCGCGCTAAGCCCCTACCCCGAAACCCTATCTCCATTTGCGCTGTCTGTCGGGCCAACCCCTATGACGCCCCGCACTCCCTCTCAGTCGGCGCTGCGACCCACTTCCCCCTCCTCTGGTTTCTCTTCCGGCGCGGCCTCCCAGCGCGGCTCCCCTATTGGCCGTATATTATTCCGACGCACACCCTTCCTGCTCGCTTCATCCCCTCCTTGGACGACTCCTCCTGCACCGTTCCCCTCCGGCGTTGCACACCCCTACGGCGACCTGCCGTTGCCCCGACATCCCTTACTCCGCCTCGCCTTGCCCCCTGGCCGGCCCTCCTAGACCCGCAAACCCCCTTCCACTGGTGACCTGACCCCCCCTTTTGGTCGAGCCTTTGCCGAACCGCCGCGCCCTCTCCCCTACGGTATAACAATTTCTCCCCTTTGCTACGTTTTCCCCTTGTTCTTGAGGTTTATTTATTTATTTATTTATTTATCAGCTGGTTTGTGTATTATTTTTAGGATGGTGTCATGTTTTTTTTTCATTTTTTTGGATGGAGCTTGACTCCTTAGGGTTTTATTGGGGTGCATTCGGCACACAAGTGGGACTCGCACCAAATTTTGGGGGTTTCTTCATACAATGTCATTTTTGCGTTTGTTGTGGTGCGTTGGATGAGCAATTGGAGTCGCGCACTAATTGTTGTGGAATCTTCGACACCTGAGGTAGGTGGTTCCATGCCTTGACATCCTTTGGGATAATTTAATTTGGTTGTCTAGTTAATTTAATATGTTATATGATTTAATTGTGTGATGTGATCTACGTTTAAAATGGTTTGGCATGCTCTTTTGATGAAATCAAATTTCCAAAATAGTATGGTCTTGTTGTTTATATGTTTTTTGTTGCATAACTGGTTGGCCGTGCTTTACAGGTTGTGCAAAATGCGTTTAAGAAAAAAATTATTTGACTTGTATGCGTTTTGAAATTTTTTATTTCTTTAGAAATGATCATGTTTTTTTTTTCGACCTTATTGGGGAAATCATAACATTGTTTAATCAATTGTTTATATGGTGCAAGTGAGGTTTTAAAATAGTTGAGTGTGAAATTGATTTTAAAATGGCCTTTGCACGTAAAAATATGTGTTGTTTTGGTGCAATGTTTTCAAGATGGGTTCTAGGTGCAGATGATTCAGATAATTGTGTAGTTGGTGTGAAACTAGTTTTAAGGATAATTTATTAAGCCAGTGGTTCGAACGACTCTCTTGTTTGCAATTAGGTGTTTTTATTTGCGTCGAGCCTTGTTGTGTTCTTTAAATAATGCTTCCTAAGTTGTGGAAATTGTTTATGTTCTTTGAGTGTTTCCAAATGGGGATTTTCAAAATGATTACGTAATGACAGATGTATTTTTAGAAAAGTATTTTGGTGTGCGTGAGTTTTTGAAATTTTGTTTGGGTATGAAAATGGTGACTTTTGTGTGCAATATCTTTTTTGGTCTGCGATATGAGAAACAAATACACTATGTGAATGTGAAACTTGATTGAGAACACGGGAAATCCCTGGGTATTTAGGTGGGCGGACTAGAACTAGTGCGCTAGTGAACCGGATGGGTATCGTCCCTGTTTCACTTAGCTGGATTGACGATTGCAACACTAACTAAACATATGATATCTGAGGGTTGTGGCCTTCTAAGCCACGTGTTCTGAGGTTCGTGGCCTTCTTAGCCACGTTTTCTGAGGGTTGTGGCTTTCTAAGCCACGTTTCACCGAGACACGAGGTTCCAGGGTCCCACTCGAGCTAGATGAACCTTAGGGGATTTACCCATAGTGCTCTACCATCTATGGCGTAGTGCCTTCCATCGGCATATGGAGGACCACATGGGTGTGAGTGTGTGTGTATGTGTGTGGGTGTGAGTATGTGTGTGTGTGTGAGTGAGTGTCTGTGTGTGTGCCCATATAATGAACTTTTCTCATCCTCTTTTAAATCGTGTTTGTGAAATGATTTCCTTTTAGTGTTTTCCTCTAGAATTTGGTTTGTAAATGTTTTCTTTAAGAGAATATTGAAATTTTTAACTTTAATAAGCACATTAAATTGTTCTTTTGATGTTGTGGCATGGAACCTTTTTATTGGGCGACGTCCTATTGGGCCTTTCGCTCACACCCTGCATACACCTTCGGGTGTATGTAGACTTTGTTTCTTGTGTATTCCAGGTTGTGACATCATGCTCAGCGGGTTCGAGTTGTTAGTGGCCTTCTCATGCAGGTTGGTGTTGTGGCGTGCGGATGCTGCACCACTCTTGTCGCTTGGAGGGTTGAGTTATAGTTTTAGTCTCTTTTGTTGTCGTTTATTTTTGGACATTGGTTCTAGTTGTAAACCTTTAAATTTTGATTTTAGTTTAATGGTCTCTTTGGTTGTCGATTCCTAATCTCATTTTATTATTATATTATTAGTGTTTGCATATAGAATTTCAGGTAAACCATTCCCATAGGTTACTCTTGATACCCAGGCACTTGTGCCATCCCGTGGGGATCAGGAACGCCCTTTGGGCCTTTCCACGGACCGGGTCAGGCACCGGTTCAGATGGTGACCAGGCCTGGTTCATGACATAACACTTCAGTGAATTCCATCACAATAGGAATTTCTTCAAGGATGGTTGCTTCATTGAACTCAATCATCTGATCTAGATACGCATGCTCATAGAGCAGTAATATCCATGCTTGAGATGATGGAGCAAATGAAAATTCATCATTCTCCTTGAACTTGTACAGAATCGGGGGTCGATTCTACACATTGAGAATGATTTCCCTCTCACAGCAATTTATGCTGGCCTTATATAAGTAAATCCAATCCCTGCCAAGAATTGCAAGAAATTCCACAAAAGGGAGTATGATGAGGATCTATGGGAAGTTCAATCCACATATTATAATAGGGGAGGAGTTATATTCATGGGATGCAATGATTTCCCCATTTTCCATACTCACCGACATCTTTACATACATATTTTTTTAGTGGTATTGGGATTGTTCTACTAAAAATTTGGGATATAAAAAAAGGCATAGAACCAGAATCAAAAAGTATATTCTCTATTCATGAATGAATAACTAGAGTACCTATCACCAATTCATTTTTGGGGTTCACTTTGGCAAAAGTGATGGAACAAAATCTTTCTTGCTGCCTTTGAGGTTGTTTGTTTCCTCTCAAAACACTTGGCTTGGGGCACTGATTTGAAAGATTCCCTGGTTCTTTGCAGTTGTAGCAATGTACAATGCATTGAGAGTCGAACGGAGTGTTCCTGTCCTCTGTCACAGATGCATGTTTTCTTACTGACAATTAATAGCTTGGTCACCTTCTCTTCCACACCTAAAACATTTCTTCATCCCCTTCAAGAAATTTCTGGGGTGCTTCTTTCCGCACCTTTGGCAAGTGGGGTGCTGGATCTTATTTGAACCGTTGGATTTATCCATCGATCCGCCAAAATTAACGTTCACCTTAATCTTCTTATCCCCATGATATCCCTAGGATTCTCTGATCTCCATTTCAACCATGAGGGCAGATCAGACAACTTCCTCATAGCTATCGAAGTCACGGATTGCCAGTGTTTTCCGCATGCTATGATTCAGCCCACAAAATAAGTGTTCAACCTTGAATTCAGGGATAATGACAAATCCAGAGGCATATCATGCAAACCTTGTGAAGTTTTCCCGGTACGCTCTAACGGATTATTCGACTTTTTTATTGAGGGAAAGGAAGTCCCTTTCCATCTTAATCTGGATTGTGCATGAAAAATATTTTTTGAAAAACATTTTCTGGAAATCATTCAATTCCAACGCATCGATCTTCAACTCAGGCTTCAAATTTTTTATCAATGTCCACGATTGATCGGCTTCACCCTCTATACTATAAGAATCCATAATAACCTTCTCTTGTTTAGAACATTGAAGGATGGAGGCGATATTTTCAATGGAGATGATCAATTGTTCAGTGATTGAGGGATTAGACAATCCATTAAAAGTAGGAGGCCTTAGTCTCATGAAGATCTCGATAGCAACTTGTTCTTCCTTAGGGAGTGGGAGGGGGTTGAACGTTCCTCTTGACCCTTGTTTCTATTCAATGATTGAGTTAGCTGTGAGAGAAGTGTGAAAAAGTTCACGATTCCCTCTCCCATTGGATTGGGCATCTCATTAGTACAGTCGTCACATTGATCTTCGAATCGATTGATTGCTCAAGTCATTCTATTACCAAAAATTGGCTAGAATAAAAGGAATGTTAGGGGTAACACCTAAATGTTAATCCAAATATAAAAACTGATGACTTATAAATAACTTTTACTTCCTTAACTTATGAATCTATTGGCTTCGATCTATGTTGTCCATGATCTACTTTCTAACATATATTCTTTGGGATTTTTTTTAATTCCCCTAAAAATGGTTCATACTAAGTTTTTGAATTTACCAAAGCATATCCCCCTGGAGTGTCATAACCAAGAGTGCTGCAAGGCCCATTGTCGTGCAACAGTTCCCATTTGAGTCTAGCTCAAAGCGGTGTTTATGGGTTTTACCCCTAGGATACATCTATGCCATAGCCACCTCTACCTGCTCGTATCCAGACAGGGATGTATTTTCGTGATAGAACACTTACTCAATACTCACCAAAACATAGGGATGTTTTTATTATACATAATCTTTTCTCTAAGGTTTCAATAGGGTTTTCTAATCTTAATCCAAAAAAATAACTAAACCTATCCTCTGATTCCAACTATGACAACCCTTCTTCTAATTACCCACTTAAACATGATTTATTACATAAAAATCACTTGATACAATATAGAAGATCGATAGGTCTAGTGTCTTTGGGGCTTAGTATCATTACATAACAACTTAGAACACAAAACATGCAGCATCTTTATTGGAAACTTCCTTTACATGACCACTACGTTCCCTCGTACTTAGCATTGCATGGGATAACCTGAGGACATGCATAAGAAAAAGGTGAAATATGATGCCTAGAAAGGGACATGAATAACATGAGGAAATACAATACATTCTAGAGAATAGTAATATCAATAGAGAACAGTAGAAGCGTGAGAATTAAGGCATGATAAAGCATGATAATCATAACATGGAAATGTGGCAACAACAATTATCATAGAATTAGTATGAGCCTAGGCTCATTGCACATGAAGCATAAGTAAATCCTTAATAAAAATAAAGCACGAATAAACCCACGTTGCACTTGAATTATCATGAGTAAAAACCCATTGCACATGACGTATCATGATACTATACTTTACCCAATGCATTAGAGTACTATCAGGGCGCACCCTTCTTAAACATTTCCTTTCATGCATAAGTGTGCCACATGGATCATATGACATGGATTCATAAAACGTCATCATTTATTCCATGATAAAGTGATGTATAATTCATACATGAAACATTATAATCAATAAGTAAATGTTCATAAAGTTGAATACCCTTGATAGTGAAATGGGCATGACATTCACTACACAATGACATTGTCTTGGAAAATCGGTGCAATTTCGGCAGTGTAACGACACGAAGTAAGAATTCATAAAAATAGTAGATGAGAGAGAAAATGGTGTCTCGTAATATGTACATGAAATGTACAGTAAGGGGGTCATATAGATACAATTTCCAAAAATTGTAATGGAATTTAGATTCACGATACAAAAGAATAGCTTGAATATTAGTGAGGAGAGATAAATTCCTTTCGGAATTTTGGCATAGTAACGGGTGTACATGGGAGGAATTTATTGAGAGAGATAGGGGTATCTCATATTTCAAAAATAAAGAGGGAAGTATGGGGGACGTGTGAAACCATACCCCATCATTTATAATTGAAATTAAAAGGGCATACAAATATTAAGAAAATTGGAAAAAAAGTGAGAAAAGACGAAAACCCTTACTTCAACGTGTGCTTACAATGGTTTGAGAGAGGCTTCTTAAGAGCTAGGGGTGCCTTGGGAGGATTCTAGAGAGTGGAGGTTAGAGGTTGGACGAACTCAAAAGGCTTTTAGGGAGGAGGAAGTGGGGGCTTGGGTGGGTTTATATAAGAAACGAGAGGGAATTGTTTATTATTTATGTTTGGGACCCTTTACATTAAACTAAACAAAACCACAAACCATTCCATAGTTTTTTCCCAAGGTTTTTGCAAAAGGGGAGTGTAAAACAATATTTTATAAGTCCAAATACCTAAATTTTTAAAATAATAGGGTTTCTCATGTGGAGGTGAGTCACAAACTGAAGGAAAACAATTTAAAAATGCAAAATGTTTTATAAGTCATGAAGGGTGCCTTAATGCTTTGTAAAATAAGTCAAAAAAACACAAAATCACATTATTTTAATGGTAAAACAAATATTGGATGGACATAAAGCATATAGTATTTTATTAAATCACTATTGGGTCAGTATGATGTCATAAAACACGTTATATATTTAAACGGTATTTAATTATTACCCAAAAATTTTACTGTCTCTAAAAATTATGAAAATTTCACCGTTGGATAATTTTGATGTCATGATTCTGAAAATAATATTAATTTTATCTAAATAATTTTATAAATAATTGAATTTTCACTTTTAAAATAAAAATCGACATTTATCGAAATTTCATGGGTTTTGACAAAAATGCCTTTCAAACCTTAATAAAAATTAAATTTTCATTCATAAAATTATATGATAATTTATATTTAATAAAAATTAATCAAATAATAATAATAATATTTTATAAAAATATTATTTAATTCAAAAATCCATTAATTCATCAAAATATATTTCTTAGTTGAATATTAACTAAAAATTCTATTTATGCGTTAAAAACTATTTACAAGGTAACAATAATAAAATTAAAGTATAAAAAATAATGTGCATAACCATAGTACAAGGGTATTTTTACATAACCACTTAAAAGAGTCTCATAAGACCTAAGGCTAAGGTGTGTGATGGTGACAGACTCTTGGGGTGGCTCGGATAACATTGCACGTGTGGTGATCTATATCAACTTCCACTTCTCCTGTAGACGGTCTCGTTCGAGCATAACATGATGATGCTCGGATTGGTCTTGGTCAAGGGCTAAGCCCAATGATGCCACCTCTTTTCCGAGCTCTGAAAAATGGGCTTCATATGGAGAAATGCTACTGGTTGAGGCCATCGCTTCCTTTGTCTGAGTAAATTGGATTGTTAAAGCCCTATATTTATAATAATCATGTGATCACTATCCAACATCCATATTAGCAATGGTCATAATTCAAAAACATAAAATCAAGGAAGTGAATATGTTTTACATAACCATTTTACATAATAAGACATTTAAAAAGAAGAAGAGGAATTTCCATTAATAATTTTTCAGGTCGTTACATATACCACTATATATCATCAGGGGGTATAATGCCCAACCTATATACAATATTATATCAACAAGGGGAATAAAACACACACTGTATACCATCATATATCATCAAGGGGAATAGTTCCTACCTCATTTACCATCATATATCACCACAGGGAATAGTTCTCAACTCATATACCATCATACACAATAATCATCAAGGGGATAAGCACCCCACCTTGATATAATATATATCTCTCTCTCCAAAACACATATTTAATTGGGGTAACATAGTTTAGAAAAAAATATATATTTTATATACACTTCATAGGTTGGGATCTCAAGTGCATAACTTATTATCATCAACACATCAGTACTATTATATAACCACGTTATACCCTTATTCTAATCCTCTCAAAAGTTAATAAAATTTATGAAACACACTTTATCATTTATTTCTCATTATGGTCAGGACACCCCATGTGGGTTTATTATCTAATTTTCAAATATAAGGTTAGATCCATTCCTCAAAATGGAATAACATCCCTTATAATATCCATGATCACATCATTGACTAATTCACCACATATGATGTATAATGAAAACACAATAAAGTAGGGCTGACATATTGACCATCTCACCTCTAAAGTCATTATATGCTAGTCATCTCACTCCCAACTTATATATAATAATTTCCTTGGAAATCCCACTCACATACACACATATTAGCAGATGAGTAACACTCACTTCACCCATAAATAAATAATATGAAATGTTATATGAAAAATCAGGGTTTTATATGTCCTGCACCTAACCTAACCATTCTCAATACTTTATATTCTCTTACATAAAGGTAACTAATGAAAACTATCATATGGTCCACTATGTTTTATCATTAGATTCATACTTGTCTTGGGATCCTATCACATAACATATGTTTATGGTTAATCCCATAATTATCAATGAAAAATGTATAAATACTAGTGTTCAAGGGTCTATCATGTACAATGAAGGTTCCTCTATTCCCATGGGGATTTTAAGAAAATGAATTTTTCGTTAAAGGTTGATGAAACAAAACTGGACAGATTCCAAATAACATGTTACATATCATAAAACATAAATGATAGAGATATTATTAGGGACCAAAACATCAATAAGTGATATTACCTTAATGTGAAGCTTCAATAATAATGTTGACCAAGTCAAATTTACCCTCACCCATCAACATGAGATAGTTACCCCATCAATAACAACATTAATTAAATAATAAACATTTATAATTAATTTTTATATTAAACTAAATTTTTTCATAATTAATAATTAGGTGATAATTAAATAATTACTCATCAAGAAATATCTCATGGCCTAATCGTTGAGTAACAAGAGTGCACCACCCCCAAAATCCATCTGGTCTTCTAGCAAACCAATGTACTAGAATCCCATATTAAATCATCTATAAATTTGACCCAAACTAATGGAAGTACGTAAATAATTTAAGTTAGTGACATTAATTATGATAAATGACACAATAGCCTAGGCATTCATTCTTTTGTGATCCCCTTTATCCAAGATGAGAAAAATTCCTAAAGTACTGGATGATTCTACCATGTATTGGTTAAATTTTCACTCAAAATAGAATCCCAAAGACACTAAAATTAGTGGCTAACAAGGGATAATAATGATAGGGTTGAAAATATAGAGAAACTACCCTTATAGACATGAATAAACCTCACTGAATCCACCAAGATCCATAATAGTCAAGAATAGAAATAAAGGGGAAGAGGATATCAACATCCCCTACTTTCAAACCTTGAAAATGAAGATTCCCAAGGGGGAATCCAAATTAGAATCCACAAAATACCATCATTACATTTCATTTTATTAATTATAAATGAGGAAAACCATGACATATACCATGACCCATCCCAGTGGTGCCTGTGGGAGAATCTACAAGCCAGCCTCCAATAGGCCAGGGGCTGGTGACTAGAACCGAGTAGGCATATCACTAACATGGGATACATTGTCTGAGTACTTTTACACACACACATCTCCAAGTTCAAGGGTGATGAAATGTAAGAACCACTAAGGAACAAAATGAATGCATAAAAAAACCTAAACAATAGATTACAACAAAAATTAATGTGCGGAAAGTAAACTGGGGAAGAATAAGATACCACTAGAAACAAGAGTCTATAAACTACAAAGTCCAACCTGTAAGCAAGAAATAGGTATTGGGACTACTGCTCGTAGCCATAGGAACACATCTGCATGCAAATAACTCAAAAAGCTTGGTCCAGCCCAGGCCCACCCAGGAATCTGTCAAAAGAACACTCGTATGTACAAGACATTACATGTGCAGGAAAATCACGTGTAGGGGTGAGTATAACAATACTCAGTAGAGAACCCCACAAACCACAATGAAATACCCAATGTAAATGTACAGTCAACTCTACATAGTGTATTTCTACTACACATATAACAAAGAAAAAAACATCTAGATATACGTGAACCCAGAACCATAGTTTAGAGGTAATGTTTGTCGAAAAAATCCATGATAGAGAGAGAGATGTGCTTGTAGATCTGAAGAGAGAACATATATACTCATTTAGGGAGTACAGACTTTTGAGTGGGAAAAGATCATGACACATTGATGAGGATCACAGAAAGGGCCTTGGAGGATACCACGACTCATTCATATTCACCTACTAAGTAGAGGATCAGTGTGGCATCCCGCCTTATTATAACATAAACTTTCATTACATTACACAAAACTGAGGATCTTTAAGGTTTAGTGTCTTGGAAACCAGGAAAATAATATATGAAAACAACAACAAAAATTCTTCTTAAACACTTGAAAGGATTCTCCTTAAGTTCATCCTAGGTTCATTACTGCATCTCATAACCTGGGGACATACATCAAAAGAAAGGGTGAGCAGAAGGCCCCGTAAGGGAAACAAGAGAAACATTTTATGTGTGAACTTGAGATACTTCAATAAGGTCATGAAAAGAACTTTAAGGAATGAGAAAGAAATCATGAGATATATCATAATAAAAATAACATTTTTCATAACATAAATATGTGGCTAGAACATTTAATATTGACAATAATTTTTTTTCACCAAGGTACATCCCCAAGGTTTCATTAAAAATTACCAAGGTTATTCACCAAGGTATCAGTCTAAAAGGTCATCTCTAGAGATTAAGTCGTTACCCAATGAATTGGATCACTATCTGGGCACACCATTGACATGTCTTTATTATCATGTGAGCCACATATATCATCATAAATCATTTCATAAACAACCCATATAGCATAAAATAAATGGGTTTCATTTCATAATCATAACGTTTTAAAAACTGCTTTAAAGACATGATCTTTATGTCACTTTAAACCCGCGGAAAGGGAAAGTGGGTTTAATGTATGTAAATCCCAGAATTTATAATAGAACATTTTGATATATTTTTGAATATCCTTGTATAAATAATAGCTTTGAGTATTCAATTAACAAAAACAAATAATTTTGTGAAAAGAGAGAGGCATTTTGAGACAAAAATTCTGCAGCATAACGGCTACCTTACAGTGTTTTAGAAAATGTTGAAAAGTGAGGGGACATGGGTCACCCACTCATAAATAATATATAAAAATAGTATAGGGACAGAATATAAATTATATGAATCTTGTTAATGAAATTTGAAGGACATTCCATTTGAAATGAAAAACTTGGAAGTAAGAAAAAAATAAGATTTCTCTTATAAAAATTCAGCAGCCTAACGGCGTCACTTAAACCTCAATAAAAATGAATTGATGAGATAAAATAGGGTCTCTAATCATATGATCATAAAAGATAATAATGATAGATATACATACAATACCCCAAGATAAAAAAATGAATTTGAAAGACTTGACATGAAAATAGAACTTGAAAAATGAGAAGGGTGAAAGAATCCCTTAAAAATTCAGTAGCCTAACAGCGGCACATAAACATTCATAAAAAAAATGATGAGAGTAAGAAGGGATCTCTCATCATATGAACATGAAAAGGGACGTAAGAGTAATATATAAGAACATCCTCCCACATAAGAACATGGAGCATAAAAGGAATTACATAAAAGAGATTATTTGAAAAGAAAGAGAGAGGTCGGATCCCTTACTTTAAACGTAACTCTTAAAAATTAAATGGTTGGGACATTGAGAGGCTTGTGGGAACCTTGGGAGGACTTCTTGGGAGGTAAAGAGACCAGAACTTCGTTGAGGATGATTTTGGAGTCGAATGGATGAGAGGAGGTCTTGGTATTTATAGGGAATGTGAGGGGACAAGGCATTAATGATCAAGGGATACCTCATTGGTGGTTTTGGCAAAACCATGGTCTTGCCCATGGTATTTGCCCATGGTATTGTCCACTTGGGACACCTCAAACAATAATTCATCCCCTTTAGTCGACCATCCCTTAAAATATCTCATGAAATCATCATGACATAGTTATGATGTCATTTAACATACCGAAACCCTAAAACTGCATTTTTACTATTCACTGAAAATTCATCTTTCTCAGAAAAATCCCAAAAAATTACCATAACATAATATCGATGCTCTGAGTTCAAAAAAAATTTCCATTTTATAAAAATAATTTTCTAAATATTTTTAATTAATTTTTTACATAAAAAACATTATTCACCCGAAAAAACTAATACTTGATTAATAATTTATGAAACCATTATTTAACCATTTTATTGAATCACATTACTTAATCAAGGTGTCTAAATTATACTAAAACTTTTTTTAAGTGATATTAATAATCCATTTGGTCACATACTAATTCTAAGCGTAAAATCACTATTCATAATTTACTATTCATTAATAATTAAGTTGATCTTATTAGACTCCAAATTCTTTACTGAACACTTTTGTAGAAGACCATTTTTTGAAAATAATTACACATCATTAATTATTTAAGGTTTACATAAATATTTTAAAATATCCTTTTTCCAAAATTCATTAATAAAATACATCCTAAAATTATCTGGACATTTGAAATTTCACAAACATCACTAAAAGAAGAAATCTCAATTTGTTCATCCCAAAGGATTACACAAAGAAGCTAGGGTCTAGTCACATAGACCCTTATAACACCACCATATGACCTAAGTGTAAGGTGTGCTATGATGAGGGAATCTGAGGGAGGCTCAGATAACATTTCCCCTAGTAGTAATCTCCACTAACTTGAACTTCTCCCGTAGGCATTTCTGTTCAAGATTGACACGCTGGAGTTCGGCTTGGGCTTGGTCCAAAGCGAAGCCCAAAGATGCCACCTCCTTCCCAAGCTCTGATAAGTGGGATTCATAAGGTTCGAGTCTACTGGATGAAGCCATCGACTCCTCTTTCTATATTAACCATTAACATCTCTAATAAATCTTTAAGAGTAAGTTAATATACTATTTAAAAATTTTGGGTCATTACATTCTTCCCCCTTATGAAATTTCATCCCTGAAATTTTATACATGAGGCCTAGTTGAAATGGTGAGGGTACTTTTTCTTCATTGTTTCCTCAGGCTCCCAAGTCGCTTCTTCATATTTATGATTCCTCCACAACACTTTCACAAGGTGGGTAGTCTTGTTTCATAGAACCTTGTCTCTATGGTCTAAGATCTTCACTAGCTACTCCTCATAAGAGAGGTCATGTTCCAGTAGTACCACCTCTGGGTTCAGTACATGCGAAGGGTAGGGTATGTACTTTCTCAAGAGAGATACATGGAAGGTATTGTGAACTTGAGCTAGTTTCGGTGGATGTGCTAGACGATATTCCACTACTCCTATGTGATCAAGGATTTCATAGGGGCCAATGTACCTAGGGCTGAGCTTGCCTTTCTTCCAAAACCTCATGACTCTCTTCTATGGAGAAATTCGAAGGAAGACTTTGTCGCCAACACCAATCTCCATGTCCCTTCGATGATTTTCAGCATAGATCTTCTGCCGAATCTAAGCAGCCTTTATGTGTTGTTGGATGGCATGAACCTGTTCTGTCATCTCTTGCACAAGATCAGGCCCAAGAAGCTTTTTCTCACCAGTTTCATCACAATAAGTCGGAGTTATACATCACTTTCCATACAGAGATTCATAGGGTTCCATCTGAATACTCCAATGGAAGCTATTGTTATAGGAGAACTCAACTAATGGGAGGTGTTGATCCCATCCACCTTTAAATTCCATTGAGCATAATATCAGAATATCTTCGAGTGTCTAAATATTCCTTCCAGATTGGCCATTAGTTTGAGGATGATAAGATGTACTAAAATTCAATTCAGTATTTAGAGCATGTTGAAGACTTCTCTAGAATATTGATGTGAATCTTGGATCACGATCAGACATGATTGATAGTGGTACCCCATGCAGCCTCACCACTTCCTTTACATATATCATGGAAAGTTGATCTAGTGAGAAATCTTCCCGAATAGAGATAAAATGGGCAGTCTTGGTGAGACGGTACACAATAACCCATATCTCATTGTTTCCTTTGGATGTTTTCGGGAGACCAGTTACAATGTCCATAGTGATATTATCCCACTTCCATACTAGTATGGGTAGCGGTTTTAATACCCCCTTAGGATGTTGTCATTATACCTTTACTTATTGACACACCAGACACCTTGTAGTGTAATCAGCAATCTCCCTCTTCATGTTATCCTACCAATATTGATCACGAAGGTATCTATACATTTTAGTGATTCCTGGATGTATATAGAAAGTAGAGCTATGAGATTCATCCATCAGTTCTTTCTTTATATCTGGAATATATGGAACACATAGTCTTGTATGAAATTTCAATACACCTTCTTGATCAATTTTGAAATCAGGGAACTTCCCATCTTTTACAGCCTCCAACTTCTCCTGCAGCAAAGGATCTTATTTTTGAGCCTTCTTGATCTTCTCTAGTAATGAATGTTGAGAAATCACTTGGGATAGGGTTGATGATGTCCCTTTCCATATAATTCCCATGTCCAATTTTACTAGATCTTTAATCAAGGGATTTCCTAGGATCCTCATTGTTGCCAGAACAACAGGGTCTTTCCTGATTAACGCATTCGCGACTTTGTTTACTCTTCCAGGGTGATAAGGAATTGAGCAATCATAGTCTTTAATAAGCTCCAACCATCTCCTTTGTCTCATGTTCAATTCATTCTATGTGAAAATATTCTTTAAAATATGGTGTTCGGTGTATATATAACATTTCTCCCAATAAAAATAGTGCATCCATATCTTTAGAGCAAAAAACAACTACCGCTAGCTCTAGATCATGCGTAGGATAATTCTGCTCATGAATCATCAACTATCGAGATGCATAAGCAATTACCTAGTCATTTTTTATGAGGACGCACCCAAGCCCTTTCAGAGATGCATCACTAAAAACAATGAATCCTTCTGTGATAGAGGGTAGTGTTAACACAAGTGCAGTAACCAATCTCTTCTTCAGCTCTTGGAAACATTCCTCGCATTCCTTTTTTCAGATGAACTTAACCCCTTTTTGAGTCAACTTGATTAGCGGATTAGAAAGCTGTGGAATGTTTTTCACAAACCTCCTATAAAATCCTGCTAAACCAAGGAAACTATGAATCTCAGTTACTATTGTGGGTTGAGGCCACTCCTCCACAACCATTGTCTTTGCAGGGTCAACTGAGATTCCTTCATTGGTTACGATGTGCCCCAAGAAATCCACTTGTTGTAACCAAAACTCACACTTTCTGAACTTTCCAAAGAGCCTATTCTTCTATAGAGTTTTCAAAATAACCCTCAGATGATCTTCATGCTCCTCACAAATTTTTGAATATATCAAAATATCATCAATAAAAACTACCACAAAGTTATCAAGGTAGTCTTTAAAGACTCTATTCATCAAATCTATGAAAATAGAAGGAGCATTAGTCAAGCCGAAGGGCATAAAAGTAAACTCATAATGACCATATCTTTATTGGAAGGGAGTATTTGGAATATCTTCCTTCTTCACCCTCAGTTGATGATAACCAGATCGAAGGTCAATCATGGAGAAGAATTGAGCCCCATTAAGTTGGTCAAATAAATCATCAATTCTTGGAAGAGGGTATCTGTTCTTCACTGTGATCTCGTTCAGTTCTCTATAATCAATGCATAGACGCATTGATCCATCCTTCTTCTTCACAACGAGAATTAGTGATCCCCAAGGAGACACACTCGGTCGGATAAACCCCTTCTCCAAAAAGTCTTATAGTTAATTATTTAACTCTTGTAGATCCACATTTGCCATTATATATGGGGTATTTGATATCGGTTGAGACCTGGGTACGAGTTAAATGGAGAAATCTACCTCTCTTTCTGGGGGAGGACCAGGTAACTCCTCAGGAAATACATCCATGTATTCCTGAACAATCAGAACATCTTCTATTTGTATGCTCCCTTTTCCTTCATCATCATCACTGATTAACTCTATAAAGAAATCAATAAGAGGAGCTTCTAGATATGGTCAGTTCCGGATATCTCTCCTTGAAAGATAACTGTAGGTCGTTCATTCAAGACTACTAAGATTTCCTTACTTCTGCATTTGATCTTAGCATTATACTTTGAGAGCTAGTCCATCCCTAGTATAACGTCGAATTCCAACATGGGAATGACTACTAGATTTGTGATAACATTTTTCTCACTAAAGTAAACACTAGAGTCTCTAAACCCTATTGATGCATGGATAATCCCACTTAGAGTCTTGACTGACAAATCTACCTCAAGCAGTTCGGGGACTGATTCTATATTCTTTTCAAACTTGGAGGAAATAAAGGAATGCGTAGAACTAGAATCAAACAAAGTAGTTGCTAGTTTTGAGAGGACAACAAGAGTACTTTCTACCACGTCATTCGGAGCTTCAACTTCAGTTGTTATGATAGAAAAAGCACGACCTTGATCCCCTGGCCTTTGCTGAGGTTGATGGTGATTCCCCTCCACTGCCCTTGGATTTGTATAGAGATTAGCATAGTGCCCAAGCTGTCCACACTTGAAGCAATGGACTTCGGGTAAGGCCAGAACCATATTTCCACTGTTATTAGTGTTGGGGAGTTGAGGCATCACCTCACTATGAAAATTACAAGCAATATGGCCTCCTCTTCCACACTTGTATCACATTCCATGTCCGATCAAGCAGTTCCCCGGATGCTTCTTCCCACATTTATTGCATGTGGTAAGTTGCATTTGCTTTCCACCTCTTCCCTGATCAAAAGACTTCCCTAAACTGGGCTCCAATTATCTCTTATTGTCATTTGATTTATGAGACCATTGTGTCTCACCAAACTCCATCTCGACTTTCATTGCACTCCGCACGATCTCCTCGTAGCTATCATAGTCCTGGTTGGCTAAATTCTTCCGTAGATGAGGTCTCAGTCCACCAGAAAATCTATCAAATTTTTCACATGGATCCATGACAAATCTAGAGGTATGTCGTGAAAGTCAGGTGAAGTTCATCTCATAGCTTCCGACAGATTCATTTTCCTTCTTCTTCAGCTCGAGAAACTCTTTCTCCATTCCCGTTCTCATGGAACGATGGAAATACTTATTAAAGAATATTCCTCGGAACAATTCCCACTCCATAGCTTCCATATCTCCTCTAGGATTCTTGTTTTTGACCAATGACCACCACTGATCAGCTTCTCCCACTAGGCGGTAAACAGCAAGGGTGAATTTTTCTTGTTCCGAACAAAGGAGTACAGAAAACATCTTTTCAATGGAGCTTATCCATTGTTCCGCAACCAATGGGTCAATAGATCCACGGAATGTTGGTGGTCGTTGACGCATGAAGGACTCAACAGAGTGTTGTTCCCTTCGTGGTGAGGTCAGCCACTCAGCTTGATTCAAGTTATTACACATAACTTGAGTAAGATGGTTCATCATTCGCATGAATGTTTCCATTCCGGCTTCCATCGGAGGGCCTTCATCACATGGTGCATTGCGGTCACCATCTGCACGGTTCCTCCTATTGCCTGCCATTTTCTAAAAGGATAAAACCTTAGTGAGATACTTATTTTATTTATGAATATTTTAACTAAGACTTCATGCTTAGACAATTACATTTCTCTATAATTCCTTCATAATGATTCATGAAAAGCCTGTGATTAACCAAACATATCGCCCGAGAGTGTCATAACCAAGAGTGCAACAAGGCCCTTTATCTGGCACCAGTTCCCGTTCGATTCTAGCTCAAAGCGGTGTTTTCGGGTTTTACCCCTATGTACATTTGTGCCAGAGCCGCCTCTACCTACTCCTATCCAGACAAGGATGTATTTGTTTGATAAACCACTTACTCAACACTTACCAAAATACCAGGAAGTTTTCATATATTTAAACTTTTCTATAGGGTTCTTCCTAAAGTTTTTATATACTAATTTCCACAAATAACTAAACCATCCTTTGATACCAACTGTGGCATCCCGCCTTATTATAACATAAACTTTCTTTACATTACACAAAACTAAGGATCTTTAAGGTTTAGGGTCTTGGAAACCAGGAACATATTACATGAAAACAACAAAAAACATTCTTATTAAACACTTGAAAGGATTCTCCTTAAGTTCATCCTAAGTTCATTACTTAATCTCATAACCTGGGGACATACATCAAAAGAAAGGGTGCGAAGAAGGCCTAGTAAGGGAAACAAGAGAAACATTTTATGTGTAAACTTGAGATACTTCAATAAAGTCATGAAAAGAACATTAAGGCATGATAAAGAAATCATGAGATATATCATAATAAAAATAACATTTTTCATAACATGAAGATGTGGATACAAAATTATGTATTGACAATCATTTCGTTTCACCAAGGTCCATCCTTATGGTGTCATTAAAAATTACTGAGGTTATTCACCAAGGTATCAGTCTAAAAGGTCATCTCTAGAGATTAAGTCTTTACCCAATGCATTGGAGCGCTATCTGAGCACACACATGAAATGTCTTTATTATCATTTGAGACACATATATCATCATAAATAATTTCATAAACAACCCATATAGCATAAAATAAATGGGTTCCATTTCATAATCATAACGTTTTAAAAACTTCTTTAAAGACATGATCTTTATGTCACTTTAAAACCACGGAAAGGGAAAGCGGGTTTCATGTATGTAAATCCAAGAATTTAAAATAGAAAATTTTGATATATATTTTAATACCCCTTTAGAAATAATAGCTTTGAGTATTCACTTAATAACAAAAAATAATTTTTAGAAAAGAGAGAGGCATTTTGAGATGAAAATTCTGCAGCATAACGACTACATTACAAGGTTTTAAAAAATGTTGAAAAGAGAGGGGACATGGGTCAACACTCATAAATGATCTATAAAAATAGTATAGGGACAGAATATAAAGGATATGAATCATGGTAATGAAATTTTATGGACATACCATTTGAAATGAAAAATATGGAAGTAAGACAAAAATAAGATTTCTCTTATAAAAATTCGGCAGCCTAACGACGTCACTTAAACATCAATAAAAATGAATTGAATAGATCAAATAGGGTCTCTAATCATATGATAATAAAATATCAGTATGATAGATATAGAGATCATACCCCAACATAATAAAAAGGAACTTGAAATACTTTACTAGAAAATAGAACTTGAAAAATGAGAAGGGTGAAAGAATCCCTAAAAAATTCAGCAGCCTAACGGTGCCACATAAACAATCATAAATCAAAATGATGAGAGTAAAAGGGGATCTCTCATAATATTAACATGAAAAGGGATTTATGTGGAATATAAAAAAACATCCTCCCACATATGAACATGGAGCATAAAAGGAATGACATAAAAGAGATTATTTGAAAAGAAAGAGAGAGGTCGGATACCTTACGTTAAACGTAACTCTTAAAAACACAATGGTTGGGACTTTTAGAGGCTTGAGGGAACCTTTATAGGACTACCTTGGATCTAAGGAGACCAGAACTTCGTTGAGGATGGTTTTGGAGTCTAATGGATGAGAGGAGGGCTTGGTATTTATAGGGAAAGTGAGGGGACAAGGCATTAATGGCCAAGGGACACCTCATTGGTGGTTTTGGAAAAACCATGGGCTTGCCCATGGTATTTTCCCATGGTATTGGACACTTGGGACACCTCACACAATAATTCATCCCTTTTAGTCAACCATCCCATAAAATATCTCATTACATCATCATGACACAGTTATGATGTCATTTAACATACCGAAACCCTAAAACTGCATTTTTACTATTCACTGAAAATTCATCTTTCCCAGAAAAATCCCAAAAAATTACCATAACATAATATCAATTCTCTATGTTCAAAAATAAAGTCCATTTTATAAAAATATTTTTCTAAATATTTTTAATTAAATTGTTAAATAAAAAACACTATTCACCTAAAAAAACTAAAACTTGATTAATAATTTATGAAACCGTTATTTAACCATTTTATTGAATCACATTACTTAATCAAGATGTCTAAATTATATTAAAACATTCTTCAAGTGAGATTACTAATCCATTTGGTCACATTACTAATCCTAAGCGTGAAATCACTATTCATAATTTACTATTCATCAAAAAATAAGTTGATCTTATTAGACTCCAAACTCCTTACTGAACACTTTTGCATAAGACCATTTTTTGAAAATCATTACACATAATTAATTATTTAAGGTTTACATAAATAAATTAAAATATCTTTTTTCCAAAATTCATCAATAAAATACATCCTAAAATTATCCGGACATTTTAAATTTTAAAAACATCACTAAAGGAAGAAATCTCAATTTATTCATCTCAAAGGATTACACAAAGAAGCTAGGGTCTCGTCACATAGCCCATTATAACACTAGTATATGACCTATGTGTAAGGTGTGCTATGGTGAGGTAATTTGAGGGAGGCTCAGATAACATTTCCCTAGTAGTAATCTCTACTAACTTGAACTTCTCCCATATGCGTTTCCGTTCAAGCTTGACACGCTGGAGTTCAGCTTGGGCTTGGTCCAAAGAGAAGCCCAAAGATGCCACTTCCTTCCCAAGCTCTTATAAGTGGGATTCATAAGGTTCGAGTCTACTAGATGAAGCCATCGACTCCTCTTTCTGCATTAACCATTAACATCACTATTAAATCATTAAGAGTAAGTTAATATAATATTTAAAAAGTTTGGGTCATTACAATCAGTTCCCTATAGGATTGGTCGTGTTGATACCTAACTCTAACTAGGGTGACGATTGGTAGAGGATCTCATTCTAGGCCTCTTGGAGGGATACCTGTCTCTATCTCGGAAAGTACTGGTGAAGGGATCATACTCTAGTGGATGGAAATGATACCTGAACATCAGGGGAACAAGAAAAGGGGCACTAAACCAAATTATACTTGTCCAAGACATGGTGTAAAAGGATCTCACACCATGTAGAAGGGAGTATGTGGTGTGTAGAAGTGGTCACACATAGTATCCCTTGACTCAGAGTATTTACCATGTACAATGAACATAGTCTAGAGAGCATGACATGTAAAGAATTATATAAAATGTGTTTAAGAACGATCATACACTCTGTCAAGGTATATGGGGTCGAATCCATGTATGTCATCCATGTTCCCGTACATAGCCTCATCCTGTGTATTCCAACCCGTGTAACCGGTACACAGGGTGACCCGCATAACCATCCATTTCTGGTTGTGTGGTGGAGTATATGGAGTGAACTCCACCCCATGTCTGTGTATCATTTGACACACTGTGTGACAATGGTCACACTCCGTGTCAACACTTCGCATCACCCAGAACATCCGCCACCACTGGGTGGGCCCCACAAGCCATTCCCTCCCAGGAGCACATTGTGTTCTTATATGTGTGTAGAAAGGAAAATCTAGCCACCACTATGTCAATCCCAAACAACGTATTCATCAGAATACATGCTGTGTTGATCAATATTTTCAAGAATCGGCATACATTGACACAATGCCCTGGTTTCTTCTCAAGTCGCTAATCTGGCCATCAGATCACCGTAAAACTCATGATTTGGCATCAACCTACTAAAAAATAAATGTTTTGGGAGGTTTCAAGGATTTTATTGGCCCCGAAAACTTGTTTCGATCATCTACAAAAAGAATGGTTGAAGAATATTTTGTCGCAAATCATGTCGATTTGTTTACCCCCATCTTCATCGCACCTCCGTTGAGTCTTCACGATGTCAGATATCCAATTTAGGATCATTTAGTTTCAAAAAGGACGCACTATGATCTATTGTTCATAAACCTACAAATAATGTGATGAATGTGGGGTTAAAAGGGAAAAGAAATCCCAAAGTGAATTGAGGAACAAACCTCCACTGTCTTTTTTCAAGATGTTGATCAGCTCCCATTAGTAGGATCAAATGAAAAAAATGAAAAGAAAAACTTAAATCTAGCATGGATTTATTCCCCAAAATAACCCGATAAAACCCTCCAACAAAAACACATGATAATTAGGTCAACCTGTTGGTGTGTTGATCTACCTTGATCATTTAATCCAAGAATGGGGAAAATAAGAATCAAAATAACAACCCCTACCTCGATAATCGATGAAGAGGAAGTACGGTCATCAATCGAAATTTTATCTTAGTGTGTGATGATCCACGTATTTTTCATTCATCATCATTTATACATAATTCTATAAGGGTGGATCATCATCAAAGCTCAAGATGATTTTAGAGAGTTCTCTAGGGTTATGATCCTAACCCAGTACTCATTTTATTTTAAATCAAAGTAATGAATTGTAGTGTTTTGGAAACATTTAAAATAAAATAATTTATTATTTTATTTTATTTTCATTAAAATTTCCAAAAACTAACTTTTGTAGTTGACCCATTCTGGTAGATGCTAGGCCCCACCTAAGGTCAATTCGTTACTCTAAATGTAATAGTGCCCTCAAATTTCTGATCTAGGTACCCATTTAAAAGTTATTTCACTTTTCCAGGAAAACTTATCACATGCACTATTTAGTGTTTAATTAATTTCAACCATTTATTCTTGGAACCCTGAGCCTTGAAATCACATTCCATCACAAATCCTAGTCTCGTAATAATTCCATATAATATCTAAAAATGACACATGAAAAAATCCAAGATATTACATTACCTCCACCTTAGGGATTTTACAAACCCCAAAATCCAAAAGAAAAATAACTCTACTCATAGAAATGTGGGTACATCGTATGAATCTAAGCCTCCCACTCCCATGTGCTCTCTTAAAGGTTCTTGTTCTTCCATTAGACACACACCAAGGGGATTTCTCTCCCAAAAAGGATCCTCTCTTATTGATCCTCTATCTCCACTGGGTATTCTACAAAGGTCTCCCCATCCTTGATGTACATCTCACCCGATTCGATGACGTGTGATGGTTCATTCATTTACTTCCTCAGCTACGAAATATTGAAGATATCATGTACCTGTGCAAATGCGGTGGTAGAGTTAGAAGGTATTCAACCATTCCAACTCTACACAGTAGCTAAAAAGGGCGGATAAACCTCAGAGAAAATTTGATGCCTCAACCAAATCTATGTAACCCTCGATGAGGTGAGACCTGAAGGAAGACATGGTCTCTATCCTTGAACTCCAATGGTCTCTTCCGCCTATCAACACACGACTTCTTTCTTATTTATATAGTCTCCATATACTCTTGGATGATCTTCACCTTTTATGTGGAAGCCCATGCAAACTCTGGATCCATGAGTGATGACTCTCCGGGTTCAGTCCAGCAAAGTGGTGACCGGCAGGGTTTCCCATATAAATCCTAGAATGGTTCCATACCAATGGTGGAGTGGTAGTTGTTGTTGTACAGAAACTCCACCAGTGGTAGGTGATCTTTCCAACTACAACCAATGTCCAAGATATAGTCCCATAACATATACTCCAAAACCGGAATAGTTCTCCCCATCTGACCATATTTCTGGGGATGAAATTTTGTTCTCAAGCATAGATGAGTCCTGAATGCCTCTTTCGACTCCTTTCACAACGGATATGTGAAATGAGCATCGCGGTCTAAGACTATTGTCGAAGGAGCTCCATGAAGCCAAACTATTTCCTGCACGTAGAGGCATCTGAAGCTCTCTATATTACTTTTCGCTCTGATATCTAGTACGTGGGATGAATTGGTGAGTCAGTTAATGATCACCCAGATAAAAACGTGTCCCTTGGAAGTTCTCAGTAATCCAGTCATGAGGTTCATCGATATTCCATACCATTTCAACTATATCACTTCTAGGGGTGAGGTAACCTCGTTGGAACCTGGTGCTCATCCTTCACCTGCTGGAATGTAAGACATTGAGAAATAACCTCTAGTTCCACATTATTTATACTAGTCCACTAAAACAGATTCCATAGGTCTTTGTACATTTTTTACACTCTAGGATGTACCACTTAGGGAGATGTATGAAACCCACTCAGAACCTCCTCCCGCAATGCCACTGGCACAACTAGGCATCCTATGAAAAGGATGACGTGCTCCCCACCTTGAGAATATCCATCAGAAGCATCTTCTAAGGATAATTGATAATGTAAGGTCTCGAATTTGATATCCCCTAATCGTGAGTCCCTAACTCTCCATAAGAGGGGTGGGGTGACAACCATTGACTGGAGATAAACTGCATCATCTCCATTCATGAAGGTTAACAATAGCAAGGCCAACTGCTCTGATGCCTTGCTTAGTATCTATGAACTTAATCTCTTACTGAGTGAATCTTCCACATCATTCCCCTTCCCAGGAGTATAGACGATCTCAAATTCATAATCGTCTTGAAATTATAGCCACCGCATCTGCCTTAGATTAAGATCCTTTTATGAGAATATGTACTTGAGGCACTTGTGTTTAGAGTATATGATAAACCATTCACCCATCAGGTAGTGTCACCACATATTTAACATGAATACTACCTCTTCCAACTGAAGATCATGGGCCACATAGTTCATCTCATGCTGCCTCATCTGGTGTGAACCATAAGCAATCACCACCTATCTCTGCATCAATATATAGCCAAGCTAGGTCCCTAATGCATCACAAAAAACTACAAACAAGACACTCGCTTCTAGAAATATCAATATCGGGGTGCTTGTCAAAATCTTCCTCAACTACTGGAAATCCTGATGTCACTTCTCCGTCCATACAAAAGGATGCCCCTTCCGGGTCAAGGATGTCATCAGTGCTGAAATCAGGGAGAAATCAAGGATAAATCTTTGGTAGTATTGTAACGCCCTAACCCTAGTTACCTAGAGTCGATGCATTATTACATATAATTTCCATGATCAAAAGTGATCACGTACTGAATGACCGAATAGTTTAGTAGCCTTGGAATTACTATATACATATATAAGTTTTTCATTAAATCATGTAATAATGAAAACCAACATTGTGTCCCCTTTGAACACATTCATATCCCTTATCCTATTCATTTAGGTTTATCAGGATATAATTCTTCATATCCTGGGAAAAATAAAACATGGAAAGGGTTGAGCTCAGATGCTCATCAAGGATAACAATATAGCGGAAACTTCATTAATAAACATAAACATTTAAGGAAATGTATAAGAATAAAAGACAAGTATTTTAAACATAAATTTCAGTATAATATGGAGAATATAAATCAAATAATTCCATTTACATATTCACATTGAAATTATACTAGTAAAATAATCACATGTAATATCATTATCTAATTTTATAATGATGGAATGCCTAATGTCGAACATCATAACCACATAGTAAAGGCCTCGTGCCAAGACTACAAATAATAATTTTGTCAAGTCCTTATGTCAAGACACTAGTTTGTCTCATGAGACCTATCGATCCATCGAGGAGATATAGGTAACTCCACCTATCACATACTAATTCCAATGTAATCCTCATATGAAAAGGGTAAAATATAATCCAAACATTTGTATTAAAATTAGCATACAAAATATCAATACTTTAACCACAAACCATGAATGGTATAAAATTAGCACATTCACAGTTAAACATAACTCACTAGATAAAATATATACAATTCTATTACAATAAATCAACCTCAAAAAAAATTAAATATATTTACATAGATGAAAATAGACAGTAAAACATTCTGAATGAAGTATCCCATTTTTCTTGAAAACATTTAAATGTCGCACTATTTATCAAATAATTCGTTAAAAATAGATTTTTGAATCAATTTATCCCATACCACATTAAAACTTTTGAAAGTAATTTTAATTTTAAATCATTAATTTCTATATAAATAAATACTTAACACCATTTTTAAAAAATGTACATTAATGAGATTTATTTAGAAGAATGAATCTTTAAAACATTTAAAATGATATTTTAGTTAAAGGGTTCCTAACCAAATGATAGATGCTTGAATAAAATTAATTGAGGAATAAGATTAATCAAAACATTATAATATCATTAAAATAAAGTGATTCATGATATAATATGTCAAAGTATAGTATATAAACAATATAGAAGTGAATTGGTTCATAACGACAAAGAGGTCTCAATGAACTGTAAATTGAGACGAAATACCATATAAAGATCGTATTCTTAGATTAAGGATAAATCAATGAAATAATTATGTGTGTCAAATATAAATACACTAAATATAATTGAATATTAATTGTAAATCAATCAAGGTACATTCACACATATTCTTATTAAAACTAAACCAATGACTTGGATGTTTAACTCAATGAATCTAAAATGAGTTAGGATTACCGTTAACCAGTTCATATCAATGGAATGAGAATTTATCATTGGAGTGATTATGTGTATCAAAAGTATATCCACAAAAGGAGAGTGGAAATTACTACATAAATTATAAATAGTGATTCCGTGCATAATCTTGGAGTAAAATAATCAATGAAGTATGGGTAAAGCCCAATGAGTGGAAATTGAAATTTGAAATTTCCTTACCGATTTGTAAACATACAAAACATACACCACATGAAAGAAGTATCATACAATAAAGATTTAAATACCCATAAATTAAAGTATATTACACCAAGAATTCAATCATGAGCAGTGCATATACCACACAAAAGGAAATAATGTCCAATATTGCATGAATCTCTTGGGAATAAAAAGTGAGATAAAAAACCCTTACCACGTTGTAATCAATCAAGTAATAAGAAAAAAAGTTAATAACCACCAAATTAATCAAAAAATAAAATGAATATAAAGGGAATCATGATAATATATATCAAATGGCAGTACACAATACACCACATGCAATAAATATGTGGCGAACAATGGAAATCTCATAGAATTAAAAGAGAGATAAAAAACCCCTTACCTTTTACATTTCCTTAGTTGAGGGTTTATTAAAATCTGGTATAATGGTAAAATAATTGTTATTAAATTATTAAAGAACCATATACAAAAATATGATATCATATATAATCTTTTAATATTGCTTTGTTAATAATATTTCAGTAGTATCATTGTTTCGGGTGTTAACTGATTCGTTTTCATTTATATGTTTTGTTACATAAGTCATGTTTTTTATAGATAGGATGGAATTAATTCATATCCAAAATTATATTATGATATTAAAAATTATTATTTAATCATATAATGAAAATTATTCTTGAATGGTTATGATGGTGAATGATCCTCATCGCGTTCATGGAGACTGTAATCCGTACGTATGCACGAGCGAAAATATCATTCAATTGAAGGTGAAATCATATATAATTGAATGTTATATCATATATAAAGAATAATTAACATGTTATATTTATTATTTTGATCAATTATACATCATTATTATTCCAATCCAACTAATGAAGTATTGAATAACAAACTACACTATGACGTGGAGACGGTAAGCCGTGCGTATGCACCTATGGTGACTTTTTCATTCATTGGATGGATAGAATAATGAATATGGTTGTATAATATTTATAATAACATCAATGTTTTTAGATGTTACTATAGTAATTATTTTGGTATGGAAATATAAGGAAAGTGGAAAGGGAAGAAGAAAATAACTTAGAAAGAGGTGATGAAATTATTACCTCTTTTCCAGTGCTTCCTTTCAATAGGAACAAAAGGGATCCTTAGGATAGATTTATGATAAAATTAAGTCCTCTAGGATGTAGTGATAGTAGTTGAGAAGATATTTGGGAAGGTTATGTCCTAGAGGAATGGATTTGGATGTATGAATTTGTGAGAAAGGGAAGTTCCCTTTTATAAGAGAGGTGAGGGTCACTTTAGGAAATATTTGAAATATTATTTTATTATACAATAATATTCGGTGTATAATGGCTCCAAAATGATTTATTTCGAGTCTAAGGCGGGGATGTGTTGAAAACCTCTCAACCAGTAGGTTTTAGACAGGTTTGGGACACCATATTAACCTTATCTTTTAGATTTAACTCTTAGTTAACCAGTTTATCTTTTACCATGTCTTCTTGCATTATTATAATAAATAGTTAATAACCTTACTATAAAATTACAAGAAAACCTCAAGTGGTTCATTAATGATATATATATCATTATATAATTATTTTGGCTGATCCATAGATTTTTAGGAATATTATAACATTTAATAATATAGTTTTTGTTTTTAAAAACTCTTTTATGTCAACTTTGAAACTATTTGGTATTTTGTTTTTGTTAAAGTCATACCAGTGTGATTACTTAGAAAAAAGTTCATTGAATCAACCCTAACATTCCATATTAACCTATAAAATTAGTTTAATTAATCAAAATTCTCAAATTGCATTTACTTGGATATTTACAATATCAATTATTTTTTATCATTAATTAATAAAGTAATTACTACATCATCATTATGTCATAAATAAATTTAATTATTTAATGTATATAAATTATAAATAAAATTACATTATGTAGGAAATATTTTCATATTTCTACTGAACATTTATAGATGAATTTTTCTTATGTATAACCTTATATTAAAAATGTTTTATTTACGAAAACTTGAATTTAACAAATTTTACTCTTCTTTAAATTAAATAATAATTAATGACCTAATCTAACCCATGTGGACCAATGAGGATAATATTTTATTCCTATGGTTTATTTTGGTATAAATTCTCTTATCCTATAGAACTAGTACATGTGTTATGGTAATTATAATATCTTTTTTACCTTTAATTACCATATTTACTTTTAACCGAGGTAAATAATATTCAAAAGTAACAATTCACCAAAAAATTATTTTCTTGTTATTGAACTACATTTTACTTACTGATATTAATCATGTCTCTCATATTTTAAAAATTTAACCCAGAGAAGTGGTAAAATAATGTTTTATGCAAACTTGCAAATGCATCTAGGAGGTGGGTGAAAGAGGGTAAAAAGTACAATAAAATTTTATATATCTAATATCATTATAAAAAGACTCTAATGAATTAAATTAAACTTATTTAGTTATTATGTATCTCATTCATAATAAAATAAATTTAAATAAAATAAATAATTATTTAGAAAAAAAGTCATTTTTAAATAATAACGCAGTGTTTTTCACTATTAAAAAATTCAATATTTTTAGGAAAATACAAAAAAGTAACTCTAAGCTAATTTTGATATACCGAATCCAAAAATGAAGTCCATTTTGAAAAATAAAATTATTAAATTTCAAAAAGTGGGTATTACTATTCATAACAGTTAGTTGGATTGGTCGTGGTGTGTTAGAACTCGAAGTTGCGTACAACGCAAGCTATTGTATTATTCAAAGAGAAGCGTACCACAAAATATTGGGGTGTTAAATTCTTCCCTCCTTCAATAAATTGAGTCCTAACAATTTGAAATTGTTTTCATAAATAAATGTTTAAAAAATTGAAAATACCTCGGTGGAAAACCCACATTGGAAATAGGTTTAGTAAAATTTATTCTTAATAAGATGGAAATAGAAATGAAAAAGTCAACACCAAATTAGGAATTCGAATAAGAGAACATTTTTGAAAATTATAATTGGAGAAAAAATGTAAATATTTATAGGGAATCATTGAGGTCATCAATCACATACAAGTTAATGGAAAATTTAGGGCCTCAAAGCCATAAATCTCTGATGAATAGTGTAAGGTATTAGGATAAAACATTTTTGGGTTTATGATCTGTTACATAAGGTTTAAGAATTAATTTCTTCATACAATAAGGAAAAAAAATTACTTGATAAGTAGAGTTCCATCCTTTAACTAATTTCGACCATAAACTCATCTCTCACTCCAAAAAATGAGTATTAAATATGACATGGTCACACCTGAAGCGCTAGAATAAATTTATAGAGAATCATATAATCCATAAAGGATGAACAATAAATTTCCCCTATCTTTAGAGATTAACAAAAACCAAAATAGTTAGTACAAGATCAGATGATCCCAGAAAAGGATAATCTTAGATAAAGAAATAATAATCTTAATTTCTAAAATTAAAACAAAAATACCCAAATTTCAATAAATACCATTCAATAAACAATTTTCCATAAAATCCTTCAATATAATCTGAACTAATATTGAAACGCTAAACTCAGAAGAATTTGATTACGTAGCTTCCACGATAAATTGTATCCCTAAATAACATTGACTACTCTTAAAGTCACGTACTTAAAAGTAATTAAACTAGTCACATATTCTCTATGATAGGTATATCAATTATATAAATAACCCAAATTGGTATATGTTCATAATAAAAAAATACATAAAAATTACACCATTAATCCTCAAATGAAATCCCATAGTATTCTATTTTCCTTAGGCATATAGTGTTCCCAACAGAGCGAACGTCTTCCAAAATGACATTTAACACTTAATCACCAAATCCTTTTCCTACACTAACGATATATATTTGATAAAACATAAGATCCAAAATCAACTTTTTATTAATTAATAAAATAATTTAACTAAAATGAAATAGTCACACTAACTAGGGACATCATATAGTCTAGTGGAAAGTGATAAATCCCAATCACACTTTAATTGTGTGTTCTATTCCCATAGTTTTTCCGATGCGATGGGTTGTCAAACAGTCTGCATGTTGTCCTTTTTCAAAAACTAAATTTTATGACATTCCCAAAATGAGATAAATTCCTCAAAAATAACTATAGCATAATTTAACCACAAATTTTATCTTATAACTTTCATTTTCATCCCAAAATTTAGTAACATGTAATTTCCTTAGATTTAAGGATCATATAAACCAAAATGTTTATTTATAACTATATCCAAAACAAAAAAGATAATTCATACTCAAATAGAATTTTCACATAACAAACTGCAGGGTTACTCATACAAGAGAAAATTCTTCCAAAGTAATCCCATACACTAAGAGAATTAACAGTTTTAAACATTTTTCCATCCATTTATTTCCACATAGGTTCTTCCATGACTATGAGGTTATCCTATAGATTAGATAATTTAGTCGGGTAATGCCCAGGTCCCCTGTATTTATGAAAATGAATGTATATGGATTCATGGGATCATATTTATTTTCTTCCATAGTACTCTTCATTTTTCCTCAGAAATTCTATACATTATGTCCTTCATTCCCACACATAAATCATTTATTTGTTTCATTGAGACACTTTCTTGGGTGTCTCCTTCCACATTTCCTACATGATATAAATTGAGATTTCTTTTCTCCATAGTATCCACTGATGGAGCTCTTATCATTTAAAACCTTTGTCTTCTCTGTTTATTATGGGAGTTGGTTAATATAAATGTTGTTGATCATACTTTTGGAAAACTCACTTGGCATGAACACGATATCTTTTATGCATATAAAAATTCAAATTTTTTGCTTATTTCTACTACTGTTCCCACCTTGTACTTCATGTTAAATGTTACTATGACTTCTTTGGAGTCCACCCATTGACTAAAACAAGAAAGAATCGTGTGATTAACAATATTCATCAAATCATTCAGAGAATTTCAAGACACTTTATTTTAAATATAAAACACCTTAGGTTTAACCAAGGTTATTTATTCTCCTCTTGTATTAAAATCCTTCAAAACAGTTTGTAAAGAAAATGTGAATTATCCTAAGAATATCCCCTGTGAGTTTCATAACCAAGAGTGCAGTAAGGCCCGTTTATGTTCACCAGTTCCCATTCGAGTCTAGCTAAATGCGGAGTTTTCAGGTTTTACCCCTAGGTACATCTGTGCCAGATTTGGCTCCACCTATTTGTATCCATACAAGGATGTATTTCTTGAAAAACCAAATAATATTTACAATACCAAAAATTTGGGATGTTATTATATACTAATCCCTAAAGTCAATAATAGGACAATTTCGTTAATCATAGTTCTTCTAAATCTAGTTACAAGGTTTGTAATAAACATCCTCTGATACCAACTGTAACGCCCCGACCCTAGTTACCCAGAGTCGGTGAATTATTACATATCATTGGCATGATCACAAGAGATCAAGTACCTAAAGATCGATTAGTTTAGTAGCCTTGGAAGTATTAGATACATATATTAGTTTTACATTACATCATATAATAAAGGAGAACAACATTGTGTCCCCTTTGAACACACTCATATACCTTATCCTATTCCAGCAGGTTAATCATGATATAATTCTTCACAACGTGGGAAAAATAAACCATTGAAATGGGTGATCTCAGATGATCAGTAAGGATAACAATATAGAAAAAACGTTCATTGATAATCACAAAAATTTAAGGCAATGTATAAGACTAAAACAAAATCTTTTTAAACATAAATTTCAGCATAATATGGAAAATATAAATCAAATAATGCCATTTAGTTTTTCACATGTATATTCAACTAGTTTAATAATTGCATGTAATATAAATAAAAAATTTCATAATGATGGAATGTATAATTTCGGACATCATAACCTCATAGTCAAGGCCTCATGCCATGAATACAAATAAATTTTTTTTCAAGGCCTTATTCGAAGAAACTTGTTTGTCTCATCAGACCTACCAATTCATAGAGGAGCAATAACAGGTACCACCTATCACTTACTAAGTCCAATTCATTCCTCATATAAAAATTGTGAAATATAATCTAAACATTCGTATTAAAGCTAGCATACACAATTTCAATACTTTAACTACAAACCATGAATGGTATAAAAATAGCACATTCACATTCAAACAAAACTCATTCAAAACAATATATAAGATTTAATTATAATAAATCAACCTCAATAAATAATAAAATAAAATGAAGGATATTGATATATATTATAATAGACCTTAATACTTTTTCAAATAAGTATCCCATTTTTCTTGAAAACAATAAAAAGTCACAATATTTATCAAAGAATTCATTTAAAATATATTTTTTTAATCAATGTGTCCCATACCAATTTGAATCTTTTAAAATGAATTTTAATTTTAAAACATTATTTTCCATATAAAAAATACTTAAAACCATATTTAAAACATGTACATTAATGAGAATGATTTAGAAGAATAAATCTTTAAAACATTTAAAATGACATTTTAGTTAAAGAGTTCCTAACCAAATGAGAGAAGCTTGAATAAAAGTAATTGAAAAATAACATTAATCAAAACTTTATAATATCATGATAAAAATATATTCATGATATAATATGTCAAAGGACAGTATATACACCATATAAAAGTAAATTGGTGCATAACGACAAAGAGGTCTCAATGGAATGTAAATTGATACAAAATACCGTATAAAGACCATATCCTTATATTAAGGATAAATAAATGAAATATTTATGTGTGAAAATATAAATAAAATCAATATAATTGGATATTCAGTGTAAATCAATTAGAGTAAATTCACACATATTCATGTAAAAACTAAACCAATTAATTGGATGCTTAACTCAATGAATGGAATTTGAGTTAAGATTACCCTTAACAAGTTAATATCAATGGAATGAGAATTTATCAATGGAGTGATTCTGTTTATCAAAATTATATACACAAAAATGGGAGTGTAAATTACTAAATAAATAATAAATAGTGATTCAACACATAAACATGGAGTAAAATAATCAATGATGTATGCGTAAATCCTAATGAGTGGAAATTGAAATTTGAAATTCTCTTACTGATTTGGAAACATACAAAACATACACCCCATGAAATAAGTATCATACAATGAATATGTAAATACCCATAAATTAAAGTATATTACCCCAATAATACAATCATGGATAGTACATACACCACACAAAAGGTAATAGTGGCCAATATAGCATGAATCTCACATGAATAAAAAGTGAGATGAAAAAACCTTACCTCATTGTAATCAATCGATTCATATGAAAAAAAGTTAATAACTACTAAATTAACCATATAATACAATTAATATAAGGATAATAATGATATTATAAATCAAATGGAAGTACACAATACACCACAAGCAATAAATAAATGAGGAACAATGGAAATCTCACGGAATTAAAAGAGAGATAAGAAACCCCTTACCTTGTACATTTCCTTAGTTGAGGGAATGATAACCTCATTTATAATGGTAAAATAATTTTTATTAATTTATAAATCAACCATATACATAAATGTGATATCATATGTGATCTTTAAATCTAACTTTGTTAATAATATTTCAGTAGTATCATTGTTACAGGTGTTAACTGATTCATTTTTCATTATCTGTTTTGTTACGTAAGTCATGTTTGTTATTGATAAGATGTGATTGATTCTTATTAAGAATTATATTATTTTCTTAATCATTATTTTTAATAATAAAATTTAAATTATTCAATAATGGTTATGATGTGGAATGAATCTCAACGCGTTCATGGAGACGGTAGTCTGTATGTTTGCATGAGCGACAATATCATTCAATTGAATGTGAAATAGTATATAATTGAATGTTATATCATATATAAAGAATAATTAACAGGATATATTTATTATTTCCATCAATTATACACCATTATTATACCCATAAAACTAATGAAGTGTTGAATGTGAAACTACACCATGATGTTGAGACTGTAAGTCGTACGTACGCACATATGGTGACTTTGTCATTCATAAGATGGATATAATAATGAATTTACTTGTACCATATTAATAATACCATCACAGTATATAGAAGGTACTAGAGTTATTATTTTGGTATGGAAATAAAAATAAAGGGGAAGTGGAAGAAGAAAAGACTTAGATAGAGGTGATGAAATTATTACACCTTCTTCTGGTGATTCCTTTTAATTTGATCAAAAGGGATCATTATATGGGATTTATGATCATAGTAAGGCCTATAGTATTAATTTAGGGTATTTGGGAGGATCATTGGGTAGGGTTTGGCCGAGCCAAATGGTTTGGAGGTGTGAATTTGAGAGAAGGAGAAGTGCCATTTTATAAGAGAGGTGATGGTCACTTTAGGAAACGTTTGAAATATTATATTATTATACAATCATATTCAGTTTATAATGGATCCAAAATGAATTATTTTTAGTATAAGGTGGGGATGGGTCGAATAAATCTCAACCAATTGGTTTTACACAGGTTTGGTCACCATGTTAATCTTATCCTTTAGATTTAACTCTTACTTAAATATTTTAACTTTTATAATGGCTTCTTGTATTATTATAACTAATGGTTAATAACCTTACAATAAATGCCAATAAAAACTCATGTAGTTCATTAATGATATATATATATATCATCATATGATTATTTTTCCGAACCTTTTATTTTTTTTGAATATTATATCATTTCATAATATAGTATTTGTTTTTAAAAACACTTTTATGTAAACTTTGACTCAATTTGGTATTTTGTTTTTTAAGTCATAACAACATGATTACTTCGAAAAAAATTCATTTAATAAACCGTATCATGTAATATTAACCTATTAAATTGTTTCAATTCTTCAAATGTCTCAAATTACATTTATTTGGATATTTATAATATCAATTATTTTCATCATTAATTAATAAGTTAATTACTGCATCATCATTGATTCATAAATAAATTTAATTATTTAATGTCTAAAAATTATAAATAAAATTAAATTATCTAGGAATTTTTATTATCATTCTAATTAATTTTTATAGTAGAATTTATCTTATGTATAAACATATATTAAAAATGATTTAGTTATGAAAACTTGAATTTAACAATTTTAACTCTTCTTTAAATTAAATATCAATAAATCTCCTCATCTATTCCAAGCGGACTAAAGTGGATAATATTTTATTTATAAGGTTTATTTTCTCGAAAAACAATTATATTATAGAATTAGTACATGTTTTATGGTAATTATAATATCTTTTTTACCTTTAATTACCCTATTTACTTTTAATCGTGGTAAATAAAATTCAAAAAGTACTATTCACCAAACATTATTTTCATCCTATTGAACCAAATTTTATTTATTGATATCAAACGTTTCTCTTAGATTTTAGAAATTTACACACAGAAGCAGTAAAATTATGTTTTATACAAATTTTCAAATGCTCCTATGATGTGGGTAAAAGACGGTAAAAAGTTCAGTAAAATTTTATATATCTAATATCAATATAAAAGTACTCCAATGAATTAAATTTAACTTATATAGGTATTATATATCTATTTTGACATAAAATAAATTTAAATAAAATAAATAATTATTTAAATAAAGTTGGTATTATAAAATAATGCAATGTTTTTCACCATTCATTAAAAATTGAATGTTTTCAGAAAAATACCCAAAATTTACTCTAAGATAATTTTGGTATTCCAAATCCAAAAATGAAGTCCATTTTGAAAAATGAAATTTATAAAATTTCAAAAAGTGTCTATTACTATTCATAACGGCTATTTTGATTGGTTGTGGTGTATTAGAACTCAAAGTTACGTACAACGCAAGCTATTTTATTATTCAAAGGGAAGCGTACCATGGAATATTGGGGTGTTACAAGTATCATGCCGACCCAAGGAATCTCCATACGTCTGTCCCACTCTGTGGTTTCTCCCATGATAACACTGCCTCGACCATGGCTGGGTCCACTACTACTCCATTTGTTGAGATAACATGTCCTAGAGAGTGGAAATAATGTATCCACAACTAGAACATAGAGTGATTTCCATAAAGCTGGTTCTATTAGTGTACATGTAGAACCATCCACATGTGTCTCATGTGATCCTCCTCTAACACTGAGTACATAAGGATGTCGTCAATGAAGATGAATAGGAACAGGTCTAGGTACAACTGGAAGATCTGGTTTATAAGTCCCATGAACACTATGGGGGATTTCAACAAGCCAACATGAATCAAGAAGTACTCGTAGTGACCGTAGTGACATCTGAAAGCTATCTTCGATATATGCTCATTTTGTACTATTATTTGGTGTTAACCTGATCGAAGGTCAACCATCAAGAACCATTGTGCCTATCATAGCTAATTGAAGAGGTCTTCAATTATAATAAGTGGATACTTGTTCTTAATTGTTACTTGATTCATGCACTGGTAATCCACACACAACCTAAAACTCCCTTATGACTTCTTGGAAAACAGAACTGGGGCCACCCAGGTTGAAACATGGGGTCTTACGAATCCCTTACTATGCAAATCCCCCAACTGTACTCTCATATCGTGAAGCTCTACGGGGGACATCTGATATGATGATGAGAATTTTGGTGCCATCATGAGGTTTAAGTTTATGCATAATTCAATATCTCATTGGGGAAGTAATCCTTGGATATCTTCTGGAAAGACGTCTTCATACTCCACCACTATTTCTAGGAATCACAATCTCACAACATCTACTGCTTCGAGGGTAAGGCTATCCAAATCACGATTGATCGGTTATACCCTACTATACATGATCCCATTATGTACTAATTAGGCTTCCTTTTCACTAAAAAAGGAAAACCTCTTCCTATCACTGCGGACACACCACACTCTTTTCCTAATGTAGTAAATCAGGGAATGGACCGAAGATAGCCAATCCATACAAAGAATGTCATCGTAAGGACTCGATGCTTCCACGAAGAGGTTCCAATAGAAACACTAACCTCCAAGGCAAATATCAAACTGTATTTAAAGATTCATGATCATTGAGTCACCTCCCATAGGTGTCTCTAAGCTCATGGCTCAAGTCAACAACTCTATAATAATAACTAGGTATCACACAAGGCATGTGGAGAGGTAAGAATGACTGGAACCTGTGTCTATAAGTATGTAAGATAAGGTAGAAAAGACACAGATCATACCTCTAATAATTCCTAGTGTCCTTGGGTTGCACTCCTTGACCGGATGCAGCTTTCCCTGCACTTATCCCCCAAATCCTTAAGACTGGTGCGGACCTGCTATGGGTCGTGGTTAAAGTAGATCAAAGTGTCTGCTACCTCCTACAGCTCTCCCTACTCCTCTGACATGTCTGCTGCCTCATGGGTCTTCCTGATCAACTCTCCACCTCTACCTTGGTGGTCCATCCACTTCCTCCCTATCAGGAGATCGACGAGTCTGATATCCTCTAGCGAGATGTCCCCAACCGTTGCATGAGTATCATTGTATTTCCCTAGGCTATATGGATTCAACCTAAGAGCTCTAGACTAAATATCCCCAATCCTTGAACCTCATGTGACATCTCCCACATCTCGATACTTGTTCCTGGTATCAGCTCTCTATTATTGAGGTCTCTGCACCTGTCTGCCTACTACTGAGTGCCACTGGTTGTCTTTGCATCACTAAAAAGTTCTCAAATACCAAGGACAACACGACCACTCTAGAATAAGTATGAATTCATAGAGGCACCACACTAGCATGGATGACCATTGTAGTAATTTCTATACGATTTTAGATCTAATGTAATGATCCCTAACCATATCCATCGAGTACCTGGTGAGGTTGGTTAACATCGATGAATAGTCATCCACCATTAAATTGTCCTACTAAAGTTTAAGAAGCTCATGGATAAACACTACTCTTAGCGTAACCATAGATAAATCTTCCCAAAATAGTCTCTTGAAATCCATCCATGAAAGAGTCTCCTTTTGGTGAGTCTGCATGGTCAAAATCCATCAGCATCCCATCGAACCCTAAATAAAGCTTCCTCTTAAGAGCACCATCAGGTCCACTGGTGTCTTCACTAGATGGAATACTTTTTTTATCGCCTCAAGTTAGTCCTCAGCTAACTAAGGCTCATGCTTACCTCAGAAACTGATGGGTATCTATCACTAAAACTCATGGAGCATGCTCAATCATCGCTCCTCGTCTGCTAGTACTGCAGGTACAATGGGATTCTCCACTAGTGGTGGTATAATAGGTACACGACTTGGATGTAACACCTAGGCAACTTACCCCTAAATCAAAGCCTCATCACTGTGGTTGTAATCCTCATGATCGAGTCGCTGAATCCTAGCAGGTATGCACATCGGATGCATCCTTTAAGGAAATAATATGTACCATGGTAAAAGAGTATATCTTGATATCTAACACAAAGTAAATGAAAAAACAGAACCCATTATTTTATGATTCATATGCCCTTATTTTTTTCCCTCAACTGGTATTTTCATGTACCGAGAAAAAAATATAGTTAACAGAGTCCTGGTGTATGGATATGACACCTTCCCGCACTAACATTATTGTCCCTAGACTAAAATATAGGTTCAAAATACTCAACTCTATTTCCCAAAAATAATCTCACAGACACATGATCCTACGGAATAATCGACCATCTCTGATACCACTATGTCACGAACTATCCTAATGGGCCTCATGCCGCGACACCCGAAGCCCACCTTCAATAGGCCATGGGCAGGTGATAAGAACTGAGTATGCATATCACTATCATGGGAGGCATTTACTATGTACTTATACACACACACACATCTCCAAGACCAAGGGCATGGAAATGTAAGAACCACTAATGAGAAGAATGCATGTATACAACTAAACCCATCCAACATAGTACAACAGATAGTAATGTGTGGAAAGTAAACTGGGGAAGAATACAAGCCCACAAAAAACTAGAGTCTAGAAACTACATAGTCCAACCTATAAGCAATAAATAAGTATTATGACTTATTCTCATAGTCATAGGAACACATCGGCCTACATGGAACTCATAAAGCTCGGTTCGGCCCTAGTCTACCCTGGAATCTTTTAAAAGGCCACTCATCTACACAAGATACAACATGTGCGGGAAAATCCTGTGTTGTGGTAAGTATAACAATAGTGAGAAGAGGACCCCAAAAAACACAAATATATACACAATGTGGAGGTTTATTCATCTCTACATAGTGTATTTATAATTTACTTGTAACAAGAGAAGAACATCCAGATATACTCAAACTCGTATCTAGAGTCTACAGGTCAGTTTCAATGGCCTCATACCTACACTAAGGATTCAGTTTGAAGATTCGTAAAAGCACTCTTCCAGGAGAACTCAATTCACGATTCTGATAGCTTTGATGATGTTCGTACGATAATTACATTTCATCGAAAAAATCCATGAGAGAGAGATGGATTAATTGGTATATTTTAAGAGGGAACATATACTCCTTCTGGGAGGACACACTCTTATGTCAGAAAATATCACGATATACAAATGAGGATCACTTCCATGGCCTTGGTGGACACTACGAGTCATCAGGATTCACCTGCTAAGTAGAGGATTAGATCCATGTATGATTTTTCATGTCGATACCCGACTCTACTTAGGGTCACGAATGGATAATGGATCTCTCTCCAGAACTCTTAGAGGGATACTTGACTATATCTCATAATTCCATTCTAAATGGATCATAATCTTATGGGTGGAAATGATACTAGACATTTAGGGTAACGAGAAAAAGGTCACTAACCCAAATGAAACTTATCCATGAAATGGTGGAAAAGGATTTTAAGCCATCTAGAAGGGAGTAAATGACATATAGAAGTCGTTACACATCATGTTCCATAACTCTGGGTACTTTCTGTGCACAATGAAACAAGTCTGGAGAACATGCTATGTAAAAATGTATATACACGTCCTGTAGGAAAGATCACACACTCTGTCAATGTATTTGGGGCCTGCTCCATTTACTCTGGCCATGTGACCGTACATAACCTCAACCCATATATTCCAACCAGTGTAACTGGTACATGGGGTGACCCATGAAATCAGCCTCTTCTAGACGTGTGGTGGAGTACCCAGTTTGTAGTCCACCCCATTTCCATGTATCATCTGATATACATTCCATTTATTGTGTATGGTCCCACACACTGTGTGACAATGGTCACTCGCTGTTTCAACAATTTGTGTCACCTAAAACTTCAGTTGCCACTAGGTGGGGACCCCAAGCTGTGTCCTCCCAGGAGCATGCTATGTTCCTCAACATGTGAAGCGCCAAATCCTTATCCACCACCAAGCTGATCCCACATAGAGTTATTTTTGAAATATATGTCTTGTTAATCGGGATAATCCATAATCATGTTTCTTCACCACCGCACTCGGGATTCTCCTTGACTCTTTGATCCAGATGTATGATTTCCTTAAAACTCACGATATAAGGTCTCCCTGCTATACAATCAACATGTCAGGAGGATTCATGGGTTTGATCTGCCCAAAAACCGCATTTTGATCATCTATATGAAAAATATACAAAGAATAGTTTCTTACGAAGTGTGTTGATTCATTTTCCGCCATTTCCATTGCAACTCCGTTGAGTTCTCATGATGTTGGATCTCCAATGTGGGATCGTTTCATTGGGAAATGGACACGCAATAAATCTGTTCATCATAACCCTATGAATAATGCGAAGAATGCATGGTTAAAACGAAGAAGAAAAAAAAAGAAAACCGAGGAATGAACCTTCACCATTGTAGAGACCCAAATCTTAACGTACATGGACATTACATCACTTTTGCGGAATACTTAGTATAAAACAAAAAAACACACACAAGGACCATAATAGTTTAGTGTCTTTGGAAACTCGAAATATCAATCACATCATATACATAAGAACATAACTTTTGGAAATCTTAACCTGTAAAAGAAATCATAATTTCATAACATGGGATAAATCATGGCAGTGAAATGTAAACACAATAATAAAAACATAAAACATTATGCTTTGTTTCATACACACATAATCATAGAGAATCATTTCTTATTAGTCAAGACTCATAGCCAAGACTATCTTAGTGGACAAAGTCCATTTCTGAATCGAGTTCACTCCTCGTTTCAGTCCTGTTTCACGGAACCGGTTTAACCTGCCATTCCAGCCATGTCTATCTCATGAGATATAAAATCTTTACCCAATGCATTGGAGGGAGATATAGGTCCCACACATCTCATAATGATACCATTCGTATGTGTGCCGCAAAATCATAAACTATACATCATAGCATAACCCATGTAATAAAAATGGGATTCTTAAGCATCATGACATCATAAAACAATTCATATAAGATAATGGAATTCATGAAAATAATTCCATCACAACATAATCAAATCAATGTAATAATAGGGATATAAATAGAACCATATATTATCTTATATGGAAAATAATTTTGATAAAACACTTGAACTCCATTCTTGAGGAAAATATCCTTTCTTCTTCAAAAATATTTTCCTTTCTTAACATGTCATAAAATTTTGAACTAAAAGAAGTTGATTAAAAATAAGATTGAAAACTTGTAAAGTACGTTTCTGGTAAATAATGTTTTAAAAATCCATTCATATCGTATAAGTTAAAAAAACATTCTTCTCGTACTTTTGTCAGAAAAGTCAAAAAGTACCTCGTACGAAAAATGACAAAAGATTCCTTTCATATGTTTTACTAAAAACTCACCGAAGGGTAAAATTGGATATAAACTTTCGTAGAAGGATATAAATATTACATATCTAGTAAACATGGATTTGGGTGATAAAATACACCTCATTAAATACCAAAGTATAAACAATCTCGGATAAAAATGAGATTGTGATATTTCCCTTACCTTAAGTCTGATTTGCTTCGTAAGTGTCCGAACCTCCTGTATAATGATTTAAATAATGACATTTACTTATTCCAGAATCATATTCATTTTTATGATATCATATATGGTTCACTTAGGGCTTTATATTACCCGTTCCTTTGTAAATTCCATGTTAAAGAGTGTTTTGGGTAAAATCGTTTCATTTGTCGTTCGTGTTTTAACTTGTAATTATTCATATGATTACTTAGATAATGATTACTTAATTCCAGAATATGAATCTTTATTTATATATAATATATATTCAGAATATACATATATATAAAATATTAGTAAATGGAATGAAATACACCGTTCATGGAGACGGTAGGCCGTACGTACTCATGAACGCTGTTTTCGTTTCCTTATTGAGTTGAATGGAATTAAGTAGATGACATACATATATATACACACAAATCCAGTATCATTATTATGTCATATATTTCATGATTACTTATTATATATACTTTATAATCATTCATGAATGGTTAACGGGGAGAATGAATCTCATCGCGTTGTGGAGACGATAGTCCGTACGTACGCACGAGCGATGATATTGTTCTCATGATCGTGGAATTGTATTGGAGTGTATGTATACTATTTCAGAATCAATATCACTTTACAATAATCATATATAGTTATTATGTACACCATTATACCCATCCAAGTATGGTGGTGGTGGAAAATAGATTACACCACAACGTGGGGACGGTATTCCGTACGTACGCACGCGCGGTGATTTCATTTTCCGTAGGATGGATAGATGGTGAAATAGGGTTGTTTCATACTTATAATAACATATCAGTATATGAGTGATACTGATGTTATTTCTTCATAATTAAACAACCTAAGAAGAAGAAGTGGAAGAAGAAATAAAGTTGAAAGAATTAGTAACAGACATTTCCTCTTCTTTGAAGCGCCTCTTTGAGTCCTCCTCTTAGGGCACTAACATTGGTCTCTGAAGAATACCAAGACCTCTATGATGTTTCTATGGAAGTGGAGAACCGAATTTGGAAGGGGTTGGCCGAGTGTGAAGGCTCAAAGTGGTGTGAGGAAGAGAGGGAGGAGGTGCCCTTTTATAAGGGAGGAGAGGGGCACCTTTGGAATAACTAAAAATATTATTTTATTATAAAGTCAAATTCATTTATTAATAGATCAAAATTGGGTTGTTTCGAATATAAGGTGGGGATGGGTCGAAATCCTCTTATCCAATAGAATTTAGACAAGTTTAGGTCATTATATTAACCTTACCTTTTAGTTTTAACTCTTAGTTAATTAGATTGACATTTACCATGTCACTTTGTATTTTTATATTATATAGTTAATAAAGTTAACATATACATCCAAGAGACCCCCAAGTGGTCCATTAATGATACACCTATCACGATATAAATATCATGGCCGAACCTTAGATTTTTAGGAATAACATAACAATTAATAATATAATATTTGTTTTAAAAACTATTTTATGTCAATTTTGATACTATTTAGTAATTGATTTTTGTGAAAATCATAACAGATTTATTAGTTCAAAATAAGTTAATTAAATCAATACTGACATGTCATATTAACCTAGAAAATTAGTGGAATTCATAAAAAGTCTCAAATTATATTTATTTGTGTATTTAAAACATCAATTATGTCAATATTTCATTAATAAGATAATTACTGCATCATCATTGTGTCATAAATAAATTAACTTATTTAAAGTCTAAAAATTACAAATAAAATATAATTATGTAGGAAATCTTTTTATATTTCTAATTAATATTTATAGTCGAATTTATCTTATGTATAACCCTATATTAAAAATTATATACTTACTAAACATTGATTTTAACTATTTTAACCCTTCTTTAAATAAATTAATAATAAATGTCCTAATCTAATCCAAGTGGGCCTAAATGGTCATATATTATTCCAAAGGTTGTTTTTGGTCGAATTACACTTATCCAATAGAATTAGGACATGTTTTTGGGTAATAATAATATCATTTTTACCCTTAATTACCCTATTTACTTTTAATCATGGTAAATAAAGTAAAAAGTTACTATTCAGCAAAAATTATTTTCATCTCAATGAACCACATTTTACTTACTGACATCAACCGTGTCTCTCATATTTTTGAAATTCTACTCATAGAAGCGGTAAAATTAATTTTTATGAAGAAATCATTTTTTTAACTACCACTTAGTGGTTTCACTATTCATCAAAAAATGAAAGATTCCAGAAAAATTCCCAAATTTAGGCCTAATCTATATTTGATATTATGAACAGAAAAATGATGTCTATTTTACCAAATTAAAAACATATCACCTACATTACTTAATTTAAAAATTAATTTCCGTCGTCAAAACAAATAGCGTGTTCATAAGAGATAATAACTATCAAAAGATTGACATTTGTTTATGTATGGTTTAAATGTCAAATTACATCCAATGACCAACATTGTATTAAATTGTAAAAATATATTCTAAATATACTTTAAAACCACTCAAATTAATAATTTATCACTATTAATTTTTTCGATTAAAAAGGTTGATTTTAATTAAAATTTAGTAATTTTCACTATTCATCAGAAAATGTAAGTTATCCGAAAAGTACCAAAATTTCACCCTAAGCTAATTCTGATATTCTGAATACAAAAATGAAGTCCATTTTGAAAAATAAAATTTAAAAAATTTCAAAAAGTGGTTATTACTATTTATAACGACTAGTTTTAATAATATTTTAATTGCATATCATTGTTTAGCGAAACTCGGTATTGCGTACAACACACGTTATCGCGGAAGGTCGCGCTTGTGTGTAAAGAACGCCAAGTCAGGGTTGTGTGTTGTGTAAGAATCCTTCGTTGTTTCGTATAAAATAATCCAACCATATTTCATTTATACATTGAATACATATATATATATATAATCAATGTTGCGTAGAATAACTATTTTCAAAATTGAGTGTAACACGATCCAAGAATAGTGTTGCATGTACTGCAAGCTAATACGGTATTGCGTATAACTCAAGGTAATCTTGCTGTAGCATAAAACACAAGACATTAATGAAATTAAAAGTATATTTTTCTTAAAATCTGGGGGTGTTACATTCTACACCCCTTAAAATGAATTTCTCCCATGAAATTTGTCGGGGTTATAAATGGTTTACTACTCGAAAGATTGTTTAATAGAATCCCACATCATAAAAAGGAATTCCCAAACTTGGCTTTAAAAACTAATGTATGAAATGTAATGGTTACCCAAATTAACTCATCACTGGGTTTCCACGTAGGAGAACATAGGTGAAAATATGGATATGGAAGAAAAAATCTAACCATCAAGTTCTGATGGAGAGTGGTAGAGAACATGGCTATGAATTATCCAAAAATCACAAAGCCATTGATTTGAGATGATCTAAGGTACCATATGATTTATCAGATATAAGGGCACTAGGACACCATTTTTGGTTTTCAAGATCATTTCCCTAAAGTTGGTGAATTAAAAGAAATTCTTACATGATTTTGGTAAAATTTCACTGTTGTTCGTGCTTTGAACAATTTTCACATCATCTCTTAAGGAAATGAAGTTGAATTTTTTATTCATGAAGAGTGAATAGATCATGTGATAGAATGATGGGTCATTCAATCTGTTTCAAACAAAAGGTTAGCAAAAGTTATCAAATATACATAAGCCCATCTATGGTGAGGTTAATCATATACGATTCCAATAATGAACTTATACTTCATATATCATACCACGTAATAAAATAAAACTAGTTTCTACTAACCAGGGACTTACTGTAGGCTAGTGGTAGGCGATAAAGGCCAGTCGCACTTCGGTTGTGGGTTCGATTCCCACAACCTTGTCGGACGCGATGGGCTGTCGCCCGTCCTGCAGGTTGTCCTTTTTCTAAAGCTATATTACTATAACATCCCATCAATAATATCGAAAAAAGTTCCATCCTAACTTATGTCCAACATAATCCATTCCAATCTTTAGTCTTATCTAAAATACTTTGGTCCAAGCTCATAGTATAATGAAAATGATTACTTGAAATGTCACATAAAAATCACGTGAATACCATAATTTATCCCCCATATATCATAAGATATATCTTGTTGGTCAAATTACAAACATGTGAATACCTTAATCATGTATTCTCTTGATGAATGATTACCCATTAATTGAACCATAGTGAAAACATGAATGCGGTCAAAAGTTAACTCTTTCCACATACCAAAATCCAAAAATTCTATATACTCAAACCATGATATAACCTTATCCTTATATCAGTCATGAGCTCCTGAATACAGTCAACCATTTCATTTTCTTGTTTTTTTTTCATTATGCGCATATGATATTTTCTTCCAAAAATATCTCAATCACATTCTATATTTACCGGTACCATTGAAAACCACAATAGACCAATACATAAATATTCCAATATTCCATGAAACTACATACATTATTTTGGAATCCCATTACATAAACACTTAATAATTCCACCACATCATTGTCATATTCAACATCGCCAATAGTGATCGCATGTGACTTACCTTTGTACTTTTCCATAAGTGGTTGCTCATGTCGATCATCACTAACCCTTGGATAAGGGAATTTATAAGCATAATGCCACATTTCCTTGCACTTGAAGCATTGAAGTGTTGGTGGTGCGTTCTCTGCAGTCTTTTGTTTATTCACATCATTAGAAACCCTTTTTCTATTACTTCATCACTCAACTGCTTGATGACCTTATTTTCCACACTTAAAACATATTCTATTCTCTTTAAGACAATCTCCAACATGCTTGTTTCCACACTTTGAGCATAAGGAAACATTCATCATCTTTTCACCATTATTCTGAGATTTCTCCTTGAACTCCATCTTTGGTTTCCTGTCAAGACTATGAGATGGATAAGTAACACCAATTTCCATTTCTACCTTGATAGCACAACACACAATTTTTTCATAGCGATCGAAGTCTCTTATAGATAATCCCCTTCGAAGATTTGGTTTTAAGCCATTGAAGAATCGATCAACTTTACTTTCAAGTTGGATGATAAATCCAGATGCATACCTTGAAAGCCTTGTAAAATTCGCATCGTATATACCAACAGATTCATCATCATTTTTCTTCAGTTCAAGAAACTCATTATCCATCTTTGTTCGAATAATATGAGGTAAGTACTTATTGAAAAATAAGTTCTTGAACTCATCCCATTCCATGAATTCAATTTCATCTCTTGCCCTCGTATTCTTTGTAAGATTCCACCATTTATCAGCATCACCTTCCAAACGATACACTGTTAAGATGACTTTATCATGTTTAGAACATTGAAGAACTGAAAATATCTTTTCCATAGTACTCATCCATTGTCCAGTAACTAATGGATCAGTATACCCGCTAAATGAGGGTGGACGCTGCCTCATGAAGTACTCAATAGAATATTGTTCCCTTCTCTGCTCATTTGGAAGTCTAGAATGATTCATAGCTTGTGTAAGTATAGCAATAAGATTTTTCACTCCATCTCCCATAACATTTGTTTGTTCAGGAGGAAAATCATTACATTGTCCATTACATTGATCAACACGGTTCCTTTGGGTTCCAGCCATCATCTAAAACCCAAAAAGAATAGTGTGAGAGGCAAAAATCACACTAGGGAAAGCAATATAATAAAGTGAGAGTACCTTCAATATATAACATCTTGGGTTACCGTAATTCTAGTACTATAACCTATACTTATACTTAACCTTAGGGACATCCCTAGACATACCTTATAAATATCTCTAGGGATCTCACTAATGTTTTCACATCATAGTTTCCAAAGGTTGACTAAACCTTTTCTCTGATACCAACTGTAGTGACCAAAAGCTTGACGTACATGGACATTACATTACTTTTGCAGAATACATAGTACATAACAAAAAAACACACACATGGACCGTAATAGTTTAGTGTATTTGGAAACACGGAATACAATCTTGTAATCGTGGTGAAGGATCTTCAACATCTCCCATAAAGATCTTCCTTTTTATACCTAAAACCTTTCTTTATATCCTGGGGAAAATAAAACATAAAAGGGTGAGCTCAAATACTCAGTAAGGGTAAACAAAAGAAATATAAATCACATCATATACATAAGAACATAACTTTTGGAAATCATAAACTACAAAAGAAATCATAATTTCATAACATGGGATAAATCATTGAAGTGAAATGTAATCACAATAATCATAACATAAAACATGAAGCTTTGTGGAATACACACATAATCATAGAGAATCATTTCTTATTAGTCAAGACTCATATCCAAGAATATCTTAGTGGATAAAGTCCATTTCTGAATCGAGTTCACTCCTCGTTTCAGTCCTGTTTTACTGAACCGGTTTAACCTTCCGTTCTAGCCATGTCTATCTCATGAGATATAAAATCTTTACCCAATGCATTGGATGGAGATACAGGTGCCACCCATCTCATAATGATACCATTCTTATGTGTTCCACAAAATCATAAACCATAAATCATAGCATAACCCATGTAATAAAAATGGGATTCTTAAAAATCATGACATCATAAAACAATTCATATAAGATAAAGGAATTCAAAAAAATAATTCCATCACAACATATTCAAATCAATGTAATAATCAGGATAGAAATATAACCCTATATTATCTTAGATGGAAAATAATTTGGATAAAACACTTGAACTCCATTCTTGAGGAAAATATCCTTTCTACTTCAAAATCATTTTCCTTTCTTAACATGTAATAAAATTTTGAACTAAAAGAATTTGATTAAAAATAAACTTGAAAACTTGTAAAAAAAGATTCTTTTAAATAATGTTTTAAAAATCCATTCATGCCGTATAAGTTAAAAAAACATTCTTCTCGTACTTTTGTTGGAAAAGTCAAAAGTACCTCGTACGAAAAACAACAAAAGATTCCTTTCATATCTTTTACTAAAAACTCCCTGAAGGGTAAAATTGGATATAAACTGTTGTAGAAGGATATAAATATTAAATATTGAGGAATGATGGATGTGGATGATAAAATACACCTCAGTAAATACCAAAGTATAAAAAATATTGGATAAAATTGAGATTGTGATATTTCACTTACCTTAGGTCCGATTTTCTTCGTAAGTGTCTGAACCTCCTGTATAATGATTTAAATAATGTCATTGACTTTTTCAAGAATAATACTCATTATTATGATATCATATATGGTTCACTTATGGATTTATATTACCCGTTCTTTTGTAAATTCCATGTTAAAGATCGTTTTTGGTAAAATCGTTTCATTTGTCATTCGTGTTTTAACTTGTAATTATTCATATGATTACTTAGATCATGATTACTTAATTCCAGAATATAAAACACGTTTTATATATAATATATATTCATAATATACATATATATAATAGATCAATAAATGGAATGAAATACACCGTTCATGGAGACGGTAGGCCATACGTACGTATGAACGTTGTTTTTGGTTCCTTATTGAGTTGAATGGAATTAAGTAGATGACATACATATATATACACATAAATCCAGTATCATTATTATGTCATATATTTCATGATTACTTATTATATATACTTTATAATCATTCATGAATGGTTAATGTGGAGAATGAATCTCATCACGTCGTGGAGATGGTAGTCCGTACGTACGCACGAGCGATGATATCGTTCTCATGATCGTGTAATTGTATTGGAGTGTATGTATACTATTTCAGAATCAATATCACTTTACAATAATCATATATAGTTATTATGTACACCATTATACCCATCCAAGTATGGCGGTGGTGGAAAATAGATTACACCACGGCGTGGAGACGGTATTCCGTACGTACGCATGCGCGGTGATTTCGTTTTCCGTAGGATAGATAGATGGTGAAATAGGGTTGTTTCATACTTATAATAACATATCAGAATATTATTGATTCTGATGTTATTACTTCATAATGAAACAACCTAAGAAGAAGAAGTGGAAGAAGAAATAAAGTTGAAAGAATCGGTAACAGACATTACCTCTTCTTTGAAGTGCCTCTTTGAGTCCTCCTCTTAGGGCACTAAAATTGGTCTTTGAAGAAGACCAGGACCTCTAGGATGTTTCTCAGGAATTGGAGAAGAGAATTTGGCAGGGTTTGGCTGATCTTGAAGGCTCAAAGTGGTGTGAGGAAGAGAGGGAGGAGGTGCCCTTTTATAAGGGAGGAGAGTGACACCTTTGGAATAACCAAAAATATTATTTTATTATAAAGTCAAATTCGGTTTTTAATAGCTCCAAATTGGGTTATTTAGAATCTAAGGTGTGGATGGGTCGAAATCCTCTCATCCAATATAATTTAGACAAGTTTAGGTCATTATATTAACCTTACCTTTTAGTTTTAACTCTTTGTTAATTAGATTGACATTTTCCATGTCACTTTGTATTTTTATTTTATATAGTTAATAAACATACCATGTACATCTAAGACACCCCCAAGTGGTCCATTAATGATACAACTATCATGATATAAGTATCTTGGCCGATCCTTAGATATTTAGGAATAAAATAACAATTAATAATATAATATTTGTTTTAAAAACAATTTTATGTCCATTTTGACACTATTTAGTAATTGATTTTTGTGAAAATCATAATAGAATGATTAGTTCTAAAAAAGTTAATTAAATCAATAATAACATGTCATATTAACCTAGAAAATTAGTGGAATTCATAAAAAGGCTCAAATTATATTTATTTGGGTATTTAAAACATCAATTATGTCAATATTTCATTAATAAGATAATTACTGCATCATCATTGTGTCATAAATAAATTAACTTATTTAAATAATAAAAATTACAAATAAAATATTATTATGTAAGAAATCTTTTTAGAGTTCTAATGAATATTTATAGTCGAATTTATCTTATGTATAACCCTATATTAAAAATAATATACTTATTAAACTTTGATTTTAACTATTTTAACCCTTATTTAAATAAATTAATAATAAATGTCCTAATCTAATCCATGTGGGCCTAAATGGTCATAGTTTATTCCTAAGGTTGTTTATGGTCGAATTACACTTATCCAATAGAATTAGGACATGTTTTAGGGTAATAATAATATCATTTTTACCCTTAATTACCCTATTTAATTTTAACCGTGGTAAAAAATGTAAAAAGTTACTATTCACCAAAAATTATTTTCATCCCATTGAACCACATTTTAATTACTGAAATAAACCGTGTCTCTCTTATTTTTGAAATTCTACTCACAGAAGCGGTAAAATTATGTTTTATGAAAAATTCATTTTTTTTAACTACCACTTTGTGGTTTCACTATTCATCAAAAAATGAAAGTTTCCAGAAAATACCAAAAATTAGGCCTAAGCTATATTTGATATTATGAACTGAAAAATGATGTCTATTTTACCAAATTCAAAACATATCAGTTGCATGACTTAATTTAAAAATTAATTTCTGTCGCCAAAACAAATACTGTGTTCTTAAGAGATAATAACTATCAAAAGATTGACATTTGTTTATGTCTGGTTTAAATGTGAAATTACATCCAATGACCAAAATTGTATTAAATTGTAAAAATATATTATAAATATACTTCAAAACCACTCAAATTAATAATTTATCACTATTAATTATTTTGATTAAAAAGGTTGTTTTTAATTAAAATTTAGTAATTTTCACTATTCATCAGAAAATGAAAGTTATCCAAAAAGTACCAAAATTTCACCCTAAGCTAATTTTGATATTGCGAATCCAAAAATGAAGTCCATTTTGAAAAATAAAATTTAAAAAATTTCAAAAAGTGTTTATTACTATTCATAACGGCTAGTTTTTATAATATTTTATTAGCATATCATTGTTTAGCGAAACTCGGTATTGTGTACAACACACGCTATCGCGGAAGGTCGCGCTTGCGTGTAATGCAAGCCAAGTCAGGGTTGCGTGTTGTGCAAGAATCCTTCATTTTTTCATATAACATAATCCAACCATATTTCATTTATACATTTAATATATATATATATATTCAATGTTGCGTAGAATAACTATGATCAAAATTGTGTGTAACACGATCCAAGAATAGTGTTGTGTATACTACAAGATAATATATTGTTGCGTATAGCGCAAGGTAATCTTGGTGTAGCATACAACACAAGACATTAATGAAATTAAAATAATATTTTTCATAAAATCTCGGGTTGTTACAACCATCATTCATCACAGTATTGATATTCTCACATTAGTATGATAAATAAAGCAAACAAAACAAAAAACTAAATATAGAATGGATTCACTCTTCAAAATAATCCAATTAAGTTCTCCCTACAAGAACACACGAACCTGGGGTCAACATATTTGTGGGTTCAGCCACATTCTTCATTTAATCCATGAAGGGGGAAAAGAAGAATTGAAATAAAAACTGCTACCTCGATCATTAATGAATAGGAAGATCGGTCATCAGTTGAAATTTGGTCTTGATGTGTGACGATCCACGCATTTGTCATTTTTTTGGCATTTGTCAATAATTCTCCAAGGGTGGATCCTATCCAAAGATCTAGAGGATTTCATGGAGTTTTCCACGGTTATGAGCCTAACCCAAGGCCCCTTCTCTTTAAAAAAATTAACATGTCACTACGTTATGGAAATGTTTAAAATAAAATAATATATAAGATTATTTTATTTCCTTTATAATGTCCAAAAACTAACTTTTGTAGCTGACCCAAACTGGTTGATGTTAGGCCCCACGTAAGGTATAGTCTCTACAATGAATTCAATGGTTCCCTTGAATTTATGATCTGAGTAACCTTTTAAAAGTTATCTCACTTTTTTCAAGAAAAATTCTCATGTATTCTATTTAGAGTTCAATTTATTTCAACCATTTATTTTGGGAACTTCAAGCACCATAATCACACACCGTCATATACGCTGGTATTTTTATAATTCTATATAATGTTTCAAAATAAATCAAAGAGAAATCCAGGACATTAAAATATATTCCCTTTGGCTCACGGTAAAATTCCCTATCCTTTCTCAGTCACAATTCCTTTTTCATTGAATAATAAAAGAGATAAAATAAGGAACAAGCTATGGGGGATAGAAATGGTAGATATCAATGGAATAATTCATTAAAACAATGGAGATGTTAGTGGGAATGGACACTATGGTAAAGTAAAAAATATATTCCTATTATAGGATCACCCTTTTTCACTAAATAATTCACTGCAATGTTCCCCACTCTGCATGAGTGTCAGATACATGTCTGATGGTAGAAGAGAGACTTGTATTTGTGAATCGGAAAGATTAACTCCAAAGGTCATTCCACCTTGTCCCACAACATCCCTACGAGGAAATTGGAGTCTGAATAAAACTTGGATATGAAGATATTTTAGAGCCTGAATAGTGAAAACCTAGTAGATAAATCATTGGCATCATCCCCCAATGGAGAGACCATTCCGAAGTAGGAACTAAAACCCAAGAACACTGATCTGTTGCTATTTCTCACAAGACCTCCACCACACAAGACTCCAGAGAGGAAGGAACCATATACATCCATCTTTATCCCTAAGAGAGGATCCTACCACTTGATCCACCTTCACTCTTTCATGCCTCTAACCTCCGTATCTTTAAACACTCTCAGTTATATTTTACATAGCACCATAGAAGAGCCTACACCTCTAATAATCTTCCCCAATTCAACCACATCTCTCCTATCATGGGTTTTCAAGCACACAATAGAAACATGTTTTCCATCACTCATAGAGTTCTTCACCTTCTAGATAATATTGCATATTACTATGAAGATAATTCTACACACCTTCCCCTCAACCCTCTAATTCTCTATCCCCTGAAACCACTCCACTAAGACTCCCGAGACACTCTCATTGCTCCCAGAAAAACCCCACTCTTTTCCAATGAAATTCCACACGCTCCTTTCCCATTCACTCATGAAAAAAATATGCCCAAATAATTATAAAAAAGGATATTCACAACATATTCACCTTGATTCCAGTGTGATACCCCTATTTTGGATGTTTTCATTAGTAGGTAAAGTTTGGTTTCTAAGACACCAAACCAAAAGTTTGTTTTAACTGAGAGCTTCTTGCACCATGTCACTATGGCCCATTCGTCTTAGACAATGTTGGTATTCCATGATCGAAAAAAATAATGTAATGTGAATCAGACATAATTGGATCATGAGAAACGTATCTATCGGGTTCGTCCTCCCTATTTATATTATCAAATCATGATTTTTTGTAGTAAATTTAGTGTCGAGTTGATGAATATAGGATAAAGGATCGCTTCATGAAAGGAGATGCATAGATCTAGACATCCAGGATAAAATATGGTCTCCCATTCCCAATTATCGACCCAAAAATTGATGTCACCAGGACTCACCACCCTCCACACATATTATTACAGGGACTCTTAATGCCCGATCATGATTTTAATAAGCACTATCATTATTACCATCTTATTTTACCATGACCTCTAGTTGTCCAAATACCTATCCCTCATTCCCTTATCCCACATTGTTTTTCATTCAGTGGTTTCCAATTCCAACCTATCTTGTAATCTATATATGATCTTTGCCACACCTCAAAGGTTAAATCCTCCCTCTTCAATCAGTTTTTCGATTTTATTCCATGATTCCTGGTGGCATTTCAGAATATTTTTGGAATCCAATATGAATGTCATAAGAACCTTTTCAATACTATCAATTATAACATTTGGGTCTTTTAGAACTAAACAAATGTGGAGAGGGATATAACATTGAACACTTTTGATCAAAGTAATTTCTCCTCAAATGTTATTAGTCAATTATTCCTATTTTCAATTCATCCTGTAATCCTTGTAATGATACCCCCAAACATTACTCATTTACTATGATCATCAGATAAAGGATATTCAAGGTACAATATAGGAAGGGATGTTGTTTGCATACCAACCTTTCTTTGGATAATCCTTGCACACCTGCTAGAACATTTTTTTGGAGATAAAGACATTGATATTTCTACAATTAATACTTTGGCCACTACAACTATCATAGGTGTACATAAATTTTCAAAATACATTAATTGGACATTGATAGCAATTAATGAAAAAGTGCATATCATCATAACAAATTAAGTGAAAAAACATTTCATTTACACTACTAATTATTAGATGTTTAATCTTCCACTCCGCCATAGAGACATTGATGTTTCTTGAAAGAAATTATTTTTCCAGAAGGAAAATACATGGGGATAGAGAGTCTCCTTTCCCAATACCCATGATGTTTTTAAGGAAAATAAACCTTTTACCCAACATAGATATAGAGTTATAGGGAGGAGATATGAACCTAAATATGATGTCAACAACACATTCTATGAAGACAAACATACTCATAACCATTATGATGGATCTCCACTCGATATGGTCATATCCCCTGTCCACATCCACCTAGATCATAATGTTTGATCCTAGTGCTTTTTTGATTTCATCTACAATCTCTTTATCTATCCCAATTGCCCTCTAAATGTTCCAACCATTTATCAAGCCATGTTGTTCCTTAAATACTAGCTTAAGGATCAAGCAACCAATATTTTGTTTAATGATTCATGCCAATCTTTTATTGGTAAAATTGCATAAGCAGATTGTACTCTACTATGAGAGGGAAGTGTTTTCCTTACACTTCAGTATGAGAACTACTATGAATACACTAGCAGCTTTGGTAAGATTATCACCTATTAAATAGTCTCATATAGCCTCATAGACAAGAATCCTAATAATTTTACAAGCATCCACAAAGAAAGACCCTAGAAAGCCATCAGGATCTGAGGATCTTTTCGGGTTCAAGATACACAAGTATTTCCTGATCTCTTCCTCATTTGACACAGCCATGAGTGTGTCATTCTTCGCATCAACAACCAATCTCAGAGTACGAACTAAGAGGTACATCTCACTATTTTCACCCGATATATGTCCATAAATACTTTTATTGTCACCTGGTTGGGGTTCCTGAAAGTGATCGAGCGCTATATTCTGAGTCACACCGAGATCTATAGTGAAAAAACCATCATAAAACAATAAATCAATCCTTCTAGTCTCCTTTATCTCCTTAAACAATGCTATAAAAGATCTCGAGTTGTGATAACAATACATGATACAAAGGGCCCCTGATTTCTCCCTCTATGTTCTCTCTAAATGAAGAGTCTGATTAGAAATGATATAATGGGTGAATGATAGAGAATAAAATGTTTCACCATTCCATATATCTTGGAAACACCCCTATAATATTTCAATCCCCTCTTCCAGATCTTCCAAACTATCCTCTTTTCTATTCCTCCCAACAATCCAACTTTGCATGTCACCAATCAAACATTTAAGGTGCTGAGATAGGCCATCCCAGGAGACCATATCTATCAGTATGTACCATGAATCCTTCAAAATTTAAAATAAACCATCCACCATCCTCTATTTTATAGAATAAAAAATTATATGCTTCCTCTTGTATCTCTTCTAAGATGAACGAAAATTGTAGAATGGTCAGAGAGCATATTGTTTAGATTCAAACCAACTGTCTTTGAGAAAGTGGTAATGGAATGGATGTTTGAACGGTGGTGGTCAATCCTACACAAGATGCACCTATTCTCCTTCTTATTATTACACTAGGTAAAAAGTTTCCCCTTGAATCCTAGGTCCACAAAGCCTACATCCGACATGACAATTTGAAACTGATGTGTATACCTAATATGGAGATTCACACCATCCTTTTTTAGACACCATGACTATATTGTTGAAATACCTTCCTAGAATCCAGATAATGTACCTTGGATGAATGATGAATAACTAATTCCAAAATGAAGATATTTCTTGTGGATAAAAACGTGTATACACAAAGGAAAATAACAAATCAAATATAGCGGTAAATATTTTTGTAGTGATGTGTTGCTACAAAGCATCAATGTACTCAAATGAAACTCCATTATTCCAGAATATCCCTATATGTGAATTGTATGGATATTCATGCATGCAGTTAGAAAAACATGTACCCCTATTGATAGTTTTTAAAAGCTCTGTTTTCTTCTTCTGTTTCAGAGAAACAAAGATAGAAACATGTAAACAATTCTTATCTCATCACACTAGATCCATTTTGGCTCAGGCACCCATACCCCATGCATTCCAAATGATATCATGAGACATTAAAAAATATATTTAGTGAAATTTCAGTTTGAAGAAATAACATAAGAAGATCTATAACTAAATAAGGTCGTGGTTTTCTGACAACTAATAGAGATTAATGGAGGGATATGACATGCCTGTTATTTCAAAAAAGAAAAGGTTACAATGTATCCATCCCACACCACCCTTTATTTCTCATACATGGTAATATCAAGGAAATCATGGATATAAGAGCACTCTTCGATAAAATGATGAATTATAAAGCTCTCATGTCCCTCCTTAAATAGGAATGGTAGGAAGTTTCATGTTTTACAAAACTCCCACCAATCCCCCACCTACCAAATATCTTCTCCCATGGATTCCACCTACCATGGAATTATCCCATGGCTTCCACCCACCATGCTATTAGGCTGAGTCAGTGCAGAAAACACCTTTGACAGAAATGGTGGGAAACAACTAGAAAAAAATCTTCATCAATTCCCCCATCCAACTGAAATATTCTGGACAATTTACAAAGGTCTAAATTCTCTCGAGTAACTACCTTTGTAAAAATATCTTACAGGATATCAATTTTGTGGATCTTCACATGTCATAGTATCCATAGATCCATCATTTCTCAAATCCAATGGTAGAAAATCTTAATGTGCTTAATTTTGGAATTGTACATGGAGTTCTTTCTCAAGTCTAAATCACTTTCACAATCACAATGAGCCATTTAATCCTTCAATCTCAATCCAAGATGCTAGATAAAATGTTTTGGCCACAACAACTCCTTTCCATCTTCTGAGGTAGCAATGTACTCTGCTTCTGTCATGGATACAGAAATGCACTTCTACAACCTTGAATTATATGATATAGATCCTCCTACAAATTTATAGATTTATCCTGGTGTAGACTTCCCACTATTAAGATCTCTAGACATATTTTCCTCTGTATAGTCCTTCAAAAGAGGTTCATCTCCCCCATTGAACAAACATAACATTTAAGTAACATTAATATACCTCATAATCCACTTGACTGCATCCCAGTGTTTCTTCCCAAGATTGGAGAGAAACCGAGTCACAATTTCAACTACATGGGAACCGATAGGTCTCGTACACACTATAATATACATCATGTTTTATACTTCTAAGGAGTATGGTATCATGTCCATCATATTGATTTCTTAATTTGATGATGGGCATGAACTCTTGATCAACATTAAATGGTCGGGAAGAGTAATTCTCATAGGTTTGGCTTTGTCCTTGTTGAAAGAGATTAGAACATGTTAAACATACTTCTCCTGAGATAGCAATAACAACTTCCTCTTTTTTTCAAGAAAGGTCTGTATCCCAAAAATCTGTTTCCCTACTCCTAAGACCTTCATAGAAAAAACATGGATAAATCCTTCTTCAACTGACTAATCTTCATTTTATCCTTCCCAATGGTCAACATGTCATCAACATAAAGTAAACGAGAAACAAAGTTACCATCCTGAAATATCTGGATGTAAACACAATGGTCCACCTATGTCCTCTTGTATCCATTACTCACAATGAATGATTCAAACTTCTTATATCATTTCTTATTATCCTGTATTTGTATTTATAATCTATTATTGAATTTGAGGATGATGTTTTATTATCTAAAAACCACAAAACCTTCAGGACACTTCATATAGATTTCTTCAAATAGGTCACCATGAAGAAAATCTATCTTCACATCTAACTGCTGAAGCTCTAAGTCCACGATTTTCACCAATCCAAAAATTAATCGGATTGAAGAAATCATCACCATGGGTTAAAATATCTCATCAAATTCAACTCCATTATTCTAAAGGAATCTCTTGATAACTAACCACGGTTTATGTTTGACCTCATTTTTATACCATCCTTCATCAGTAGGAACACCCATTTTTTCACTAGTTCCTTTTTACCTTTGGGTAATTCCACCAAAGCCAATGTTTGGTTCTTCATAAAAGACTCCACATCATTCAATATTGCATGAAATCACTTGAGTTTATCTGAATGAGACACTGATTCCTGGTATCCTTCAGGATCCCCCTCATCAGTTAATAACATGCAATCTGACTCCAACTATTCTAATGACATAGTCCTTCCTTGTGAAGGTCTTTGAACCTCTGAAATGTTAGGTTCGGGAGGCACAACATCACCTAGTCCCTTTGATGGTTATACAACTTCTTATAGAGTGAATTGAGTCTCCCCTTCTCAATATCCTCGTCCTCTACCTCCTGGTTCACTGCTAATGAGTCTTCTTGTACCTCCTCCTCTTCATTGATAGGTGGTGATGGTACAAGATTAAGTTCACGAATTGATTCTTCATCACTTTACCTTCGAGACATTGTATCATTTTGAATGTCTTCGATTGTTTGGTTCTTATGGAACATGAAATCTATGAATCTGATCTCCTTTTTCTCTGTAAGGTCTCAAATATTGTATCTGAACTTCTCATCTCCATAACTGATGAAGATGCATGGAGTAGATCTCTTTTATAGCTTCTGAAAGAGCTCTAGGGATACATGTGAAAATAACAAACATCGAAATACTCAGAAATGATTTTAAGAGAAATATTAACCAGACCATCTCTTTTGTCGAATCACAAAATTTAGAGGGACCAATGGTGATCTGTTGATAAGTTAGCATGCAACCTGAACAACTTCTACCTCGAATGGATTAGGGAGTTTATCCAAAATATTCTTACTTTTGACCTTATCCATGATGGTTATGTTCATCCTATCTACAACTCCATTGTGTTGTGGGGTGTGTGGGACCATCCTCTCATTCCGGATGCCCTGAATCCTGCAATAGGCATTAAATACCTTGGATGTGTAATCTCCACCATTTTATAAATGAATACAATTTTTCGTTCGTCTAGTTTCATGCCCTACCATAGCGTGGAACATATTGAAGTAGTCCAATACTTGTTCCTTCATCCACATGAATAATACCCACACCCTTCCAGATGAACCATCAAAAAATAATATGAAATATTTTTTACCTACCAGTGAATCCACCTCTATGGGTCTATATACATGAGTGTGTACCAGATCCAGCAACTTTGATATCCTAGATGAAGTTGTATTGAATGAGACTCTATGATTCCTCCCATACATGTAGTACATACAAGGATCAAGTGATGTATCATTGTTAATACTAATGTACTTCTTCTTCTTCAGTGTGGATAACCCTCTTTCACTTATGTGTCCGAGTCTCCTATGCCACATTTTGGATGTCTCGCCTTCCACCATATTGAGGCTGTTTGCACATATCTTCACATGATTTTTGTAAAACATACAAAATATGTGGCCTTGGGAAATAAATATGTCTCCATTTATAATCTTCTATGTTCCATTGCAAAAGATGTTTTCATAGCCTTGCTGATCAAAGGATAAACCTGATAATAGGTTGATTTCAATGCTTGGAACATGCTGAACATCCTCCAGGGTGATTGTATATCCAAATTTCATCTTGACTTGGATATCAACCATACCAATAATCTATGCTGAACTTCTATTTTCCACATTGATAACACCAAAGTCATCAGCTTGAGAAGTCAAGAAATACTCGTGATGCAGAGTGCTGTGGTACAATTCAATAGTATTGCCCACCCATTCTATGTCTTGTCTTGATGTATAAAAGCATGTACCTTCTTCATCATTGTAGAAAAACAGGATTTCTATGGGGATTGTCACATTCACATCTCTATTTCTTATTTATCTGTTGCTACTTTGACCCTTTTCTTGTAGAAACTTTTGGTAGTTCTTTTTCATGTTACCCATCATGCTGCAATGGTAGAATTATTATAATGGTCTCCTACCATCTATAGACTTACTCTGAAATTGTTGTTTGTTTCTACTTCGTCAACCACCTCCCATGGATGGTACCTCTATTGGAATATAATTATACCAAATTCAGTATATAATTTGGAAAAATAGAGCTCACTGTTGAGCCTAGAATGGTTGAAAATGGTGGAATCGACTTTTGTATCATCAATTCTGTACACCGATTGATCAAGATATGATCAAAATATTATCAATGGTCTAGATCAACTGATGACGTGGAACTGACGTGGTGTTGATGTGGTAATCTAGATAAGCTTCCAGAAAGTCGCCAAAAATGTCGTCGTTGTAGAATACTTCCTTATTCTCTAGAAAGGGGTTACTGTAGCACCTGAGGTATGACCAAACATTGATAGAGGCTATGAAACTCTTTTTAGATCTACTTGTGATGTCCTTTTCTCTATTGGAAATAGATCACCACAATAATTTAGAATCTACCTTCAAAAAATAATTTCGAACAACATGAGTTTTTCAATCACTAGAAAAACTCAACTACTCAACGTACTTCACCGGAACCAACTTTTATACCCCTTGTTGTGGTTTTATGACCACTAAGAGAGATGAATGGAGGGAGAAAACATGCCTTTTATTTGAAAAAAAAGGTTACTATATACCCCTCCCACACCTCCCTATCTTCCTCACACATGGATATCTCAAGGCTCTATTAGATAGAAGATCTATCTTTGCTCAACTGATGAATTATAAAGCTATCATGGCCCTCCTTAAATTGGCATGGTGGGAGGTGTAATGTTTGAGAAAAATAAAACCAATCCCCCACCTACCAAAGGACTTCTCCCACAACTACCACCTACTATGGACTTCACCCACGGATTCTACCTACTATGCTATTTGGTGGAGTTGGTGTACCATCCACCTTTGACAAGAGTGGTGGGAAGTAGTTGTAAAAACAATCTCCATAAAACTTGATGATACGATTTTCCCTCACTCAAGTAATATGTATGCTCTCTGATGAATTAGTCTCATACACCATAATGATCCCTTTAAATGAGATGGAAATGGATGATCATTCAGAACCTCCAAATTATCTTCCAATGTGGAGAAAATGATACTTGGAGACAACAAAGGGGAATAGAGCTTCACTTTACCCTTTGAGGAGGTCAGAGTAGGTGATGAAGGAATCTTTGGAGGAGTGAATTGTTGTAACATCTTTACCACCCATGGCTGGTTAAGGGAATGGTCCCTCGATCCCATTGAGAGACATATCCAATAAGAAGGAGGTAAAACATAAATTGACCAACTTATTGCACCTCACTATGAGATTCCTCAACAAGATAGGCACATCCTCAGTTTTTATGGGAAATGGAGAACCTAGAGGAAACATGGCCCCACTAAGGAAATACAAAACAAACCCAACATTTGTTTTCTTCATGTCACCCTTACAGGAAACCAACTAACTCGAATAGGTGAAAGGGGAGGGACCCGACTCTTGTGTAGTGGAAACAAAAATTGAGTTTGGAGGAAAATATGTCATATTCTAGACCTGATGATAATTTTAAATTCCCACTGCCATGGATGACGACTTGTCGCATAATAGTGTAGGAGACACGCTGGCTAGAGGATCATTTACCAGATAATAGAGACTCGGAGGCTTTCTTGGTGGAGTGGAAACAAAATTGGTGTTAGGAAGCCTACTATTTGTTGACATAGAGGCATGAGATCCTGAGTGCATGCGCCTGAAAAATTCTCTAAATGATTAAAAACATGAAAGAAGTGGGTAATTTCTTGATAAAATAGGCATTTCCACCAGAAAAAGACATCGCCATATTTTAGGAGCATACATAAGAGGATATATTTAGCTAGGTCGAGCTCGACACAGATATGAGGGTGAAATGTGGCTTGGTGGTACCTAGTTTTGACATGGAAGCATATGTATGAACCAATGGTGAAACCCACTGCCAACAAGATTAAAGCGTTTTGAAGAGGTAGAGTGAGATCCAGTAGGTAGACCCATACTGCCATAGAAATGGCCTCCTTCACAAATTGGTTTCCCCAATTCCACCTTGAAAAGGTGAACTTCCATTTTCTGTAACAACGCTCAACTCTTGAACAAACTGTGATGAAGTCTTCCTTCATGAAAAAATTAATACATAACTCCATAATTGAAAGCAATGATATGGAATCTAGCACGAATATCCCCCAAGAATCCACAGATGACCTAAAAATGGAGAGAGGGGGTTTCTCACACCTGAACCTGGCCACAAGGGTATGCTAGTGAAGATCCGCTACATCCTCTAGCTCCTTATTTGAGAAATCCACCACCAAAAACTCCTTCTACAAAGTTAGTGATGTGAGGCATGGGAGAGATTCCTAGTAGGGAATGTAGTTTCCCCACAAGGCCACTTCTGGAGGGTCTTATGAGTGCTTCTTTGAAAGATCTAGGACCCAACGACTCGCAACCGGAAAAAGATGGCTAAGAAGGGGGTCTGAAAGCACCCAACAATTCCTGTGAGGAGTATAAAATTCATGAAAATTGAGGTTCCATCACTTTATCCTTTATCACCCCTCATTAAATGGAAATCTAGGTCTTGGAATCTCACCCTTCCTATAGGAAGAACCAAAAATCACAATTCCCATGCCTTCAGGACATAAAATCCCCCTTCATGATGTGGTTCTCCCCTACTAGCCGTCCTTTACGGTGTAGTGCATCTTATTATGACCCTAATCATGAAGTGAAATTGGGTGTCATAGAATTACTATCCTCTAGAAAATAAAGGTTTTAATATTACATAATAAAATAACTCATCATACACATGCCAAAAATTAATGATACATATACTATCTTACACATACTTTTCCATGATATGACCCTCCTTTATCATGACATGATTTCCCATGATAAACATACTTCATGGTGTAATAGACCCTATTGTATTGTGATATACTTATTATCAATAATTATTCATAATCCAATTATAGTTATTCTTATGGGACTCCCAACACACCATGGTTCCCCTGGTAAGTAAGTGGTCCTCGACCAATCCTATAAATTATTCCCATGCAGCACTCATCATGTTGTGGTGCACCATGGACATGACATAACTAATGTCCTACACTAAAAATTCAATCATATGAAGAGGGTTCACGATATGGCCCCCTTCCTTCATGGTATGACTACACTCTTTCCTTTAGAAATAATAATATCATTTATAACCCCCCAGGCCATGATTCAACATGTTCATTGCCTGATCTATCACATAGAGAAGAAATGTGCAGTTGGGTCACCCTAACCCCACTACAATGCTTAGCTAATCGCCTGAGACACAATTTAGGCTTTTGAATACATCCAAAACTGCCTCGAATCACTACCACATATCCAGACAAGAGATGCACTAAATTTTATCATCGCTAATCAGAAATCCATGATAAAAGGGGGACATTTATTAGTGCTTGATAAAAGTGATGATATTGTTAGCCTTTATCAGCGCCAAAAAATGCTAATAAAGGGCACACCTTTTTCAGTGCTTTTTTAATACTGATAAAGGGTAGCTTTACTTGTGATATGTTTTGCGCAGATAAATGTTTTTAATAAAAATTAATATTAATTTATATAAAATTATTATATTTATATTGAAAAATAATATTTATTTGTATACATTAAATAAAAAATGCATGTTTATAATTAATCTATATTTTTTAATTATTAAAATACTTATATAATAAATTTAATGAAATTATAAATATATTTATTATATTTATTATATTTTTATATTTATATGTTTATAATTATATATAAATACTTTTCAAATATATATATAAATACTTTTTAAATATATATGTTTACAATTATATTTATTATATTTATATGTTTATTTAATTAAAATATATTTATATGTCAGTAAATATATGTTTCTGAAGCGGCCGGAGGTCGTCACGGCCCTCAAAATTACATTTATTACTCCTACACTAGCACAGTGGTGCAGGGTCGAACCACAGAGAAGGCAGACGAAAAATTCTAAGGTTTTAAAACTAAAACCTCACTGTTGTCAGTAGTGAGGGATGCATCTTTTTACTTTTTATATTTTTTTTATTTTACTGATTATATAGAAACAGGATGAGGAAACTAGATTTTCTAACAAAGAAACTAAAGTTATACTAAGTACTGTTAAATTAAGAGTAATACAGTATACTAGTATAAAGCAGCAAGACAAAGAAGCGAGATCAACAAAGTACTCAGGAATTCTAAACAACTAGTTCGAATGGATGTTCTCTCCACAGCTTACAATCGAATCACACTTCAAGAAAATCTGAAGAATTTCCCTCGCCAGGAAAATCGACAGGCAGATGACTAAGTCTTGGAGTTCGCCACACCAAAACTCAACCAAACTGCAAAGTAGTTTTAAAAGGTAACTTTTGGAAATAAACTCACCATAAATCTCCAATGTTAATGACATTTAAGTTCTGAAAAATGCATTCAAAAACAACCTCGCCAGTTGAAATTGAATAATGAAATTGAAAATATTGATGTGTGAACGATCAAAGATTAGAAATAGAATCAATCTCGCCAACTGATTCTAATTTCGTAAAAAGATAAGCATATGAAGATTTAAAAATCATAACCAGAAGGTTTTAAAACTCCCGAGTTTAGAAAGTTCAATCTATGATCATATTGATTCAAGAAGTGTAAAAAAAACAAGAACAGAGTACAAAAAACTAAGGACAGAGGGGAGATGTACTCCCCAAGTAATGCTCTGAACTCGGGCTCCTTGGTCTCCTGCTCGTTTCCAGTGCTGCTCCCGGGAGTCTCCGCTCTCAAATTGGTGTTGTCGTGGAATGTCGAATGAGCGTCCCCAAAATTCTGCTGCTGCTCTTCTTTAACTACCATCTGTCATCTGCTGCACATCACCGCCCAATCTCCACCGACTTCAAAAGTTCTTTACCCACAAACCGCAAAATGTGCGTTTTTTCGCGACCGGCATGTCGCGCAATCTTTTCTCACGTAACTAACTTCGGTAAAGTTAGTTGTATGTATCTGGACGTTTTCCCATCTCTAGAATGAACCTGCGAAGTTAGAACAGAAGCGTAAATAAATAAATACCCAAAGAAAGATAAATAGTTATTTTTAGAGTTAAATATCAAATTACTCGTTAAAAGTAACTTAGAGTTAATTGATAATTATTAAATTTTAAAATATTTTTACAATTATCCACTAAAAATTACTATGGCGAGAACATAATTTAATTAAAAAGATATTAACTTAATTAGGTTAATAAAAATAAATACTATGTTATTAATTTCGTCCATTTTTTAAACTAGTTATTAAAAATTAAGAGCATAAATAAATAATTAATTAAGAAAATATTTTAGATTGAATTAAAAATTTAATTATTACTATAAAATAAATTAAATCATTAGATTAATTAATTAATTAGTTAATTTTAATAAAGTAATTAAAGTTATTACTTAGGTTTTAAATTAAAAAGTATGTTTTATAAATTATTTATAATTACTATTAGTTAAATAATTTATAATATTAGTAATAAATTAATTTAATATTTACATGTATTATTGAGTTAGTTTTATAATTTAATTTAAAATTTATCTATGTATTGTTTTAAAATTTACAACTTTTGTACATAACTTTACAACTTTTGACTTTTGTAAAGTTTATTTTTTTTAACTTTAACTTTTTCATTTGTCTTTTTCTTCTTTTTCTTTTTTACTTTACTTTACTTATTATATTATTTATCTTTTATCTTTTTTTTTATATTATTATTTAATCTTCTTCTTCCTCCCCCCTTAATTCGGCGCACAGCAGGAAGGGGGAGGGTTTCTAGAATTCATCCAAAGGAAGACAACAGATTCCTCTTCTCCTACGGCAGCGCAACAAGGCTTCGGCTCCTATGAGAGCGACAGAATCCTCCTTCAATCCATCCTCCCTCGTCTTGCATAAGCGCACACCCACGACGGCGTGCTCCTAATCCCCAATAGGTTCACACTTCCCTCCTTATGCAGCGGAACTCAGCGCACCCGAAACATGCGGCGTCAGCTTCCCGAAGGATGCAGTGGCTTGGCTCCTCATAGCAGCATCGCAACTCCAACAACGGCGTCAACCTCCATTGAAACCGGCGGCACGTGACTTCAGATCTCATTGATGGTAGAAAATCGTGAATCTGAAATAGGGAATGAAACCGAGTTAACCTAAAATCTGGTTTGAGTATAATTTATTCTGGTTCTGAGTCTGTTTTTTTTTATTGTGCTGATTGTTAGTGGTATGAGGTTCAATTTGTAAGCGTCGGTGGAAGAAATGATGGGAATTTGCAGCGGCGTTGGACCCTGAAGGAGGAGAAGTGGTGTGGTTCTTGATGGTGAAGTTGCAAGGATGGACAATGGGTTTGTGCGAAGTGAGTATGTGAATGGATTGAAGCAGAGGATGGCACCAGGGGTGAGTTCAGCAGTGAGAAAAAGTGACAGATGGGTGAGAGTATCGGTAACTTCATCTACCGATAGAAAGAAAAATAAATGGTGAGGTGGAAAGGAATTGGAGCAGCAACGGTGAGGGGTATCGGTAGCTTCAGCTACCGATAGGAAATAAAATATCGGTGAGGAAAATGGAAAATAAAAAGGCTGTATCGGTGAGGTTGGCATGTCGGTGAGAATTAGATAGAAGCAGTAACTGGTGAAGAATTGTCAGCTACCGGTAAGATAAAATAATAGACTATCGGTAAGGATGATGTATCGGTAGCTGGGCTACCGATAGACTAGAAATAAATATAAACAAACATTGAGTAAAATCAGCGGCGTAGGGTAACAGTGAGGCATGGATGAGTCTAATGGTGAGGATGAGAGGAAAAGCAGCTGTTACCGTTAAGAATGGGTATCGGTAGCTGAAGCTACCGATGAAGAAAAATAAATTATCGGTGAGGTACAGGGAGGGCCGCAACTACCGATAAAAATAAATGAAGGTCACCGATAGATAAAAAATGACGCCGTTAGATAAAAAGATGAAGTCAGCGGTAAAATTTTCTAACAGCGAAACTTTAAAAACTAAAACATAAGTTATTTTTTAAAGAAGGATTGAAAATAATTAATTAAAAAGATAACTAAACATCATTAATTTAAAGAATAATTTTTATTAAACTTTCAAATTATTAAAATAATTAATTATCAACACCACAATTGTACACAAAATAAAATTTTAAACTAAACTAATAAAAGACTTAAATTAAATTAACTATATAAATTAATTAAAGGATAAAAACAAATAAAAATAAAAAACATCGGTGAACGCAAGTGATAGTCTACCTTACCGATAGACTAAAACAAAATAAAAAATGAACTAAAACCCAATCTACATACATAAAATAATAAAGTTAATGTTTGAAAAACTCTTAATTAATTAATTAATTTACTAATTGAACTAATAAAATTAAGGGCGAACCAACTTAATTAATTTAGAAGCACACATAACTTACTTAAATGACAAGCAGGAAGACTAAACACATAAAATAATAAAATTAACCTATTCTAATGTAACTTAATTAAAAGATTAATTAATAAAATTGAGTCTAAGTTTATTAAATAGAACTATAACGATTATATAAATATTTAAAATAAAAATAACCTATTAAAAAGAAAGAAAACAGAACTAATTTAAACTAACTAAATTCTCACCGTTTAAAGACCCACCGGTAGTTTAAATTAAAAGTTACCGACAGACTTACGAGAGAGCTACCGATAGGCAAAGAGTATCGGTGACAAGGGTCACCGATAGAGACAAGGGTCACCGATAGAGGCAGAGTCACCGATAACCTGCTATCGGTAGCTAAGCTACCGGTAGTCTAGAAAGCCAAGCTAAGTTGCATATAACTTTAAAATAAAAAGTAAATTAATTAGCAAACTCAATGATTGATAATAATGATAAGTTAAATAAAATAAACAAATAAGGATTTAACTAAACAAATTAAAAATTAGTTATATTAAAAACACGTCAAGAATAAATCAATTATTTTAAGGTCCAAAATTACATAAAATGTTATAAAAAGTGAATAATTGACAAATTTATTTATAAAAATACAAAAGTGCATTTATTTATTAAAAAGTGTTAAATTAATTAAATAAATTGTATAAAATGTAATAAAAAGATGTGGCAAACTGAGTAAAAATAAGGCCACATCAAATTCCCCCACACTTAAACATTGTTTGTCCTCAAACAATCCCATGTTTTATCATCTTTGAAAAAAAAGTGAATTATACAAATCAGCTATGTTTAGAGAAGTTTCAACAGAGGACTAAAAAAATGTGCTTAGGCTATTGATCACATACCTCAAATAAAGTCTCGCCTATAACCACTACTCGAAGGGAACTCAAGTAAACCATGAACCGTCCATAAATGAAGGTGTCCTGCTTCATATATGACTCTGCCTAGTGACTCACTTCAATTCAAGCTCAATTTCTAAATTCAAGAGTGATAAAAGGATTAAAAAAAATGTGGAATTAAAATCTTAACAAAAGGAACTTTGTACTTTGACTCATCACCTTGGTTCCGAAATTAAAACATAGATATTTTTTTTTTGAAATCACTTTATTGATACAACCCAAATGGCTCCCATATAAACCAGTTGTCCCCTTCTTCATCTGGAGTTCATCATTCCCCTCACATTAATGAATTCATTTTTGACCTTAGACACTTTATTTATTTTTCCCAAGCCATGTAATTTGTGCCAAGCACTGTGCAATGCACTTATTCAGAGTGTACAGAGGGCTTATAGTAAACAGAAACGCACCCAGCATCTAAGGTCTCAGAGATTCACTGTGGGATCCCAGATGCCCAGTATTACTCCAGTTACAAAGGATTTATATAAAAACCATTTACATTGACTCAATATAAGTGATCATTTTTATAAATTAAAAGAATGAAAAGGCTCCTCGGATAAAATTTAAACTTCCAGTACCTAAAATTATGATCTTAAATCCACTAAAAGGTTTCCCATATCACTCTCAAAAGAAGTTCCTAAACAAAATTCGTTAAACCACTAAACAGTTCCACTCAACAATCATCCACTACCACTCATTTCAGACTCAAAGCAAGACTCAACTTCCAATCAAGCACTATCCTAAGGCAAGACTCATCTGAGTGCAGTGTAAAGCCTAAAATTTTGAAGAATTTTTGAAAAATTTTGACCATTTTTTGACAAAAAGTTTAAAAAACAGTGGGAATTGATGAGCATTACAATTAAACACAGTTTAGCACAGTCAAGAATTGACCCCCTCCCCCACACTTAAAACCCATCTTTGTCCCCAAAGTTGACTTCCAAATATGGAGAAGAACATTTAAGCAATTTAAGTTCAAAACAGATTTTCAATTTAGTAGATTAATGACATGTATAAAGGGTCCCAATGAAGTTCAAAAAGATTATTTTCCACAATGAATAAATAACCAGCAGGTTCAAATCAGACACACACATGCTTTAACATTCAGTCCAGTGACAAAGATTTTCATTAAAGCACAAAAGAAGTATATAATGTGTGGGTGTGCAATTAACTGGGTGTAAGAATTTTAAACAAAAAGTTCAATAATATGTTCAATATAGTAGACAAAGTTCATGCCAAACACCTCAACGAAACAAGCAGATTCAAATGACCAGAAGCATGTACTCCCCCCCCACACTTAGTTTCATGCAGTGAAAATGTTTTATCACAATAGTGAAATTCAATTTTTTTAAAGCAAGGAGGCTCATGCAGATTTTTAATTCATTAGTTACAAGACATGCAACAGAATTTTTATAATACAAGTAGAATTTTAAGAAAGTAGCATTCTATTTACAAAAACAGGAGCAGAAAAATAAGTGCAGTAAGTTGAAGTACTTCCCTGACTAAGCTCTTGTCCAAAAATGACCATGGAAATTCCACTCCTTAGATGACAGAAGCAGCATTCCTAAAAACACGGAGTATATAGACCAGGAAAAATTATCCAGCAAAAACAGAGCATATATAAGCAAACAAAGCAGCACTTTATTCAAAGTAAAATAAGAACAGAACAAAAGTAAACATAAAGAAAGAGCATGGGTTGACTCCCATGAAGCACTGAATTTAAAGTCTTCAGTTAGACTTTATTTAATCACAATTTTTATTTATTAACAAAACACAAACCATGGGTTGCCTCCCATGAAGCGCTAGGTTTAAAGTCCCCAGCCAGACTCACCTAGAAACTAACCGTAGTCACTAGGTGGATTTGGTTTCCTTAATAGGAACCACCACATGTGTTTGGCCCATTTATTTTTAATAGAGCAGTGAAGATTGTTGGAACCAAAACATAAGCAGATAAAAATGGAATTCTCAAAGCCTGAATTAACCCCTAAGTAGCACCCTTTAGCAGTAATGGATATAGTGTTGTCCACTTCCAGTTTTGTTTCAGATTTATCAAAAGTTGAGTACAAATGAAGGGACAACATAGTACTAGGTGCTTCAAAGGGTGTGACATTATTTTCATGGATTTCTCTCTCATCTTCAACACTCATAGGTTTAAATACAGGGGTGCTTGTGGGTGAATACTGAATAGTAGGTTCAAAAGGGGATTCAATAAAGTTCTGAATAGAATCATGAGCATTGGAACTCAAGTCTAATTCCCCCTCTGGACTACTATCAGTATCATGAAAAAGCTTAGAACCCTTCACAGGTGAGGATGGAAGTGAAAAACAAGAAAGAGAATTTATTTTATCACTAAGTGGTTCATCTCTAACAATGTTATAAATCTCTTCCAAAAGATCCTCATCTGTTAACTCACATTGAACATCTATTACTTCTATCAAATCAGTTCTGCCTAGATCAAGTGTGTGTTCAACCTCATTTTCATATTCAAGTTCAAAAGGCTCACTTTCTAAAACCATGTCATTTGAGTGTTGCAATTCAATTTCAGGAGAAGAATTGTACAATTCAGTTTCAATAAATTCACTTTCCAAAATGTTCATGTTAAGACAATTCTCCTCAAGTTGATCAACACTGATTTCCATTTCATTGCACACTGATTCAGAAAAGTGGTTACTATGAGAATACGGAGATGAAAACTCATCAATTAGTCTTTCTTCAAATATTATTCCCTCATTCTCATCATCAAACATCATTTCAGAATTAATTGGGTTTACAGTTTCAAAACATGGAAGTGAAGCTTTCAGTTGAGGTTCAAAAAATTTAGATTCTATGTTATCCAGCTTAAGGTTATCTTCCAAAGTGTTCCCAATTTCAATTTTAGGCTCATTGTTCAGAATTTCAGAAAGATTGGGTGAAGAGTTTTTAACATTCAAGTTTCTAGTTTCAAGTATATCTTCAACCCGAGTGACTTCATTCGCAAAGCTTCTAAAACAATGATTTTTCTCAAGTGTAGGAATTATGAAAAGAACTGGGCTATCTTTTTCAATCTGTTTCAATTCATCTTCAAAATTGTCCAACTCGATTCCATTAAAGTTATTTATTGGATTTTCAATGATGTGTTCTTTATTTAGAGAGTTGGTTATTTCCAGATTTAGTTCAACAGAGTCAGATTTTTCAAAGTGAATGGGTTCTTGTCCAGTTTCATTATCACTTTCTTCTTCCACTTGATTTTCAAATCTTTTGTAAACATTTTCTTTTACCTTTTCTTCAAATACTTCTTGTTCTTTAACCCTTTGTTGCAATTCCAAGAGCATGGTTTCTATTCTTTTCATTCTTTGATCTCGCTCTTGAGAATCTCTAAGTTGAATCTCATGGGTTTGACTTAACCAATTATTAATTTGTTCCACCCTAGCATCTAGTTTGGAATCAATTAATTCAATTTTAGCTAAGGTGATAGGACTAAACTCACATTGTTCATTTTCATCAGTGTAAACATCTTGTTGTTGCTGGTTATAGACACACTGCCAAGCAGTATGTCCATAATCACCACAACAAACACAGTTAGGTCCCGGTTGATTCCAATTCTGTTTAACATCCATTTTTAATTCAAAATTTAATGAGCTTAAACACACAACAGTTCTCTGTGAAGCAGATTTTTCTTTTCAAAACAACAAAAGTAGCAGATACAGTTCAAAGTAGTTTTTTTTAAATCAGTTTTTTTTGTGTTTTTTTTGTGTGTTTTTTTTCGTGTGTTTTTTTTGTGTTTTTTTGTGTGTGTTTTTTTTAAACCCTAATCTCTCGGTGCGTGCCTTCCCCGGCAACGGCGCCAAATTTTGAAGCGGCCGGAGGTCGTCACGGCCCTCAAAATTACATTTATTACTCCTACACTAGCACAGTGGTGCAGGGTCGAACCACAGAGAAGGCAGACGAAAAATTCTAAGGTTTTAAAACTAAAACCTCACTGTTGTCAGTAGTGAGGGATGCATCTTTTTACTTTTTATATTTTTTTTATTTTACTGATTATATAGAAACAGGATGAGGAAACTAGATTTTCTAACAAAGAAACTAAAGTTATACTAAGTACTGTTAAATTAAGAGTAATACAGTATACTAGTATAAAGCAGCAAGACAAAGAAGCGAGATCAACAAAGTACTCAGGAATTCTAAACAACTAGTTCGAATGGATGTTCTCTCCACAGCTTACAATCGAATCACACTTCAAGAAAATCTGATGAATTTCCCTCGCCAGGAAAATCGACAGGCAGATGACTAAGTCTTGGAGTTCACCACACCAAAACTCAACCAAACTGCAAAGTAGTTTTAAAAGGTAACTTTTGGAAATAAACTCACCATAAATCTCCAATGTTAATGACATTTAAGTTCTGAAAAATGCATTCAAAAACAACCTCGCCAGTTGAAATTGAATAATGAAATTGAAAATATTGAAGTGTGAACGATCAAAGATTAGAAATAGAATCAATCTCGCCAACTGATTCTAATTTCGTAAAAAGATAAGCATATGAAGATTTAAAAATCATAACCAGAAGGTTTTAAAACTCCCGAGTTTAGAAAGTTCAATCTATGATCATATTGATTCAAGAAGTGTAAAAAAAACAAGAACAGAGTACAAAAAACTAAGGACAGAGGGGAGATGTACTCCCCAAGTAATGCTCTGAACTCGGGCTCCTTGGTCTCCTGCTCGTTTCCAGTGCTGCTCCCGGGAGTCTCCGCTCTCAAATTGGTGTTGTCGTGGAATGTCGAATGAGCATCCCCAAAATTCTGCTGCTGCTCTTCTTTAACTACCATCTGTCATCTGCTGCACATCACCGCCCAATCTCCACCGACTTCAAAAGTTCTTTACCCACACACCGCAAAATGTGCGTTTTTTCGCGACCGGCACGTCGCGCAATCTTTTCTCACGTAACTAACTTCGGTAAAGTTAGTTGTATGTATCTGGACGTTTTCCCATCTCTAGAATGAACCTGCAAAGTTAGAACAGAAGCGTAAATAAATAAATACCCAAAGAAAGATAAATAGTTATTTTTAGAGTTAAATATCAAATTACTCGTTAAAAGTTACTTAGAGTTAATTGATAATTATTAAATTTTAAAATATTTGTACAATTATCCACTAAAAATTACTATGGCGAGAACATAATTTAATTAAAAAGATATTAACTTAATTAGGTTAATAAAAATAAATACTATGTTATTAATTTCGTCCATTTTTTAAACTAGTTATTAAAAATTAAGAGCATAAATAAATAATTAATTAAGAAAATATTTTAGATTGAATTAATAATTTAATTATTACTATAAAATAAATTAAATCATTAGATTAATTAATTAATTAGTTAATTTTAATAAAGTAATTAAAGTTATTACTTAGGTTTTAAATTAAAAAGTATGTTTTATAAATTATTTATAATTACTATTAGTTAAATAATTTATAATATTAGTAATAAATTAATTTAATATTTACATGTATTATTGAGTTAGTTTTATAATTTAATTTAAAATTTATCTATGTATTGTTTTAAAATTTACAACTTTTGTACATAACTTTACAACTTTTGACTTTTGTAAAGTTTATTTTTTTTTAACTTTAACTTTTTCATTTGTCTTTTTCTTCTTTTTCTTTTTTACTTTACTTTACTTATTATATTATTTATCTTTTATCTTTTTTTTTATATTATTATTTAATCTTCTTCTTCCTCCCCCCTTAATTCGGCGCACAGCAGGAAGGGGGAGGGTTTCTAGAATTCATCCAAAGGAAGACAACAGCTTCCTCTTCTCCTACGGCAGCGCAACAAGGCTTCGGCTCCTATGAGAGCGACAGAATCCTCCTTCAATCCATCCTCCCTCGTCTTGCATAAGCGCACACCCACGACGGCGTGCTCCTAATCCCCAATAGGTGCACACTTCCCTCCTTATGCAGCGGAACTCAGCGCACCCGAAACATGCGGCGTCAGCTTCCCGAAGGATGCAGTGGCTTGGCTCCTCATAGCAGCATCGCAACTCCAACAACGGCGTCAACCTCCATTGAAACCGGCGGCACGTGACTTCAGATCTCATTGATGGTAGAAAATCGTGAATCTGAAATAGGGAATGAAACCGAGTTAACCTAAAATCTGGTTTGAGTATAATTTATTCTGGTTCTGAGTCTGTTTTTTTTTTATTGTGCTGATTGTTAGTGGTATGAGGTTCAATTTGTAAGCGTCGGTGGAAGAAATGATGGGAATTTGCAGCGGCGTTGGACCCTGAAGGAGGAGAAGTGGTGTGGTTCTTGATGGTGAAGTTGCAAGGATGGACAATGGGTTTGTGCGAAGTGAGTATGTGAATGGATTGAAGCAGAGGATGGCACCAGGGGTGAGTTCAGCAGTGAGAAAAAGTGACAGATGGGTGAGAGTATCGGTAACTTCATCTACCGATAGAAAGAAAAATAAATGGTGAGGTGGAAAGGAATTGGAGCAGCAACGGTGAGGGGTATCGGTAGCTTCAGCTACCGATAGGAAATAAAATATCGGTGAGGAAAATGGAAAATAAAAAGGCTATATCGGTGAGGTTGGCATATCGGTGAGAATTAGATAGAAGCAGTAACTGGTGAAGAATTGTCAGCTACCGGTAAGATAAAATAATAGACTATCGGTAAGGATGATGTATCGGTAGCTGGGCTACCGATAGACTAGAAATAAATATAAACAAACATTGAGTAAAATCAGCGGCGTAGGGTAACAGTGAGGCATGGATGAGTCTAATGGTGAGGATGAGAGGAAAAGCAGCTGTTACCGTTAAGAATGGGTATCGGTAGCTGAAGCTACCGATGAAGAAAAATAAATTATCGGTGAGGTACAGGGAGGGCCGCAACTACCGATAAAAATAAATGAAGGTCACCGATAGATAAAAAATGACGCCGTTAGATAAAAAGATGAAGTCAGCGGTAAAATTTTCTAACAGCGAAACTTTAAAAACTAAAACATAAGTTATTTTTTAAAGATGGAATGAAAATAATTAATTAAAAAGATAACTAAACATCATTAATTTAAAGAATAATTTTTATTAAACTTTCAAATTATTAAAATAATTAATTATCAACACCACAATTGTACACAAAATAAAATTTTAAACTAAACTAATAAAAGTCTTAAATTAAATTAACTATATAAATTAATTAAAGGATAACAACAAATAAAAATAAAAAACATCGGTGAACGCAAGTGATAGTCTACCTTACCGATAGACTAAAACAAAATAAAAAATGAACTAAAACCCAATCTGCATACATAAAATAATAAAGTTAATGTTTGAAAAACTCTTAATTAATTAATTAATTTACTAATTGAACTAATAAAATTAAGGGCGAACCAACTTAATTAATTTAGAAGCACACATAACTTACTTAAATGACAAGCAGGAAGACTAAACACATAAAATAATAAAATTAACCTATTCTAATGTAACTTAATTAAAAGATTAATTAATAAAATTGAGTCTAAGTTTATTAAATAGAATTATAACGATTATATAAATATTTAAAATAAAAATAACCTATTAAAAAGAAAGAAAACAGAACTAATTTAAACTAACTAAATTCTCACCGTTTAAAGACCCACCGGTAGTTTAAATTAAAAGTTACCGACAGACTTACGAGAGAGCTACCGATAGGCAAAGAGTATCGGTGACAAGGGTCACCGATAGAGACAAGGGTCACCGATAGAGGCAGAGTCACCGATAACCTGCTATCGGTAGCTAAGCTACCGGTAGTCTGGAAAGCCAAGCTAAGTTGCATATAACTTTAAAATAAAAAGTAAATTAATTAGCAAACTCAATGATTGATAATAATGATAAGTTAAATAAAATAAACAAATAAGGATTTAACTAAACAAATTAAAAATTAGTTATATTAAAAACACGTCAAGAATAAATCAATTATTTTAAGGTCCAAAATTACATAAAATGTTATAAAAAGTGAATAATTGACAAATTTATTTATAAAAATACAAAAGTGCATTTATTTATTAAAAAGTGTTAAATTAATTAAATAAATTGTATAAAATGTAATAAAAAGATGTGGCAAACTGAGTAAAAATAAGGCCACATCAGTTTCCAATGAATTGGTCAATTGATGCATGAATATAATTGACATTCATATATATGCTATGAATTCATCATGAATGTTCATTTATCCATTACACCCTCATGACTATTCATGTTGGCCGTATATATGATGACCCATTTTTATGATCTAAACATTACTTTGCGTATATAATTCACGTTCCCATAAATCTATCATGATCTTATAACTACTTAAAATCATGATATATATATATATATATATTTAAATGATTATAGAATTAAAATATTTTTTTTAAATGATAAATATATATTTACTATATTTATAATTATATATGAATACCTTTTAAATATATTTAAATCAATATATATGTCTACAATGAAAATATACATATATAAAAATATTTATACATATATACATGTATTTATATTTATAAGTATAAATAATATATATATATGTGTGTGTGTGTAAATAATTATAAAATTATAATAAATACATTTATTTTATTTATAAGTATAATAATTTTTATTTATAGTCATATATACATACATATAAATACCTATGAAAATAAAATGAATATATTAATTATATATATATATTTAAAACTTCATAATTACTTAAATAAATATATATTTATATTGAAATAAATATAAAATTATAATTCATATATATATTTTAGTTTCATTTTTATTTAAATAAATAAATATTTATTTCTTAATTTTTTTAACTATAAAGAAATAAATATTTATTCATAATTATAAATTTAATTATAATAAATATAAATATATATAAATATATTTATTATAATATTATAATTATTTAAATATAAATATATATTTATTTAAACAATCAGTAAATTATAATAAATATATGTAATGAATATATTTATTTTAATTTCATCAGAATATATATATATATATATATATATATATATATTTATGACTATATATTATTAATATATTTATTTATAAATATTTTTATATATTTAAAAATATATTTATTTAATAAACTTAATTATTATAATATTATAATTATTTAAATATAATTGTATATTTATTTAAATAATTATGAAATAAATATGTATTTATTACATATATATTTTAATTATAAAGAATGACATATTTATAGTATAAAGAAATATATATTTATTTTAAAGTTATTATTATAAATAAATAAAATTATATTTATAATACCAATAATATTATAAATATATATATAAACATAAATAACTTCGTATCCTTATAGTCTTATCATCATTTTTTGTGCTAATAAAGTCCAAACATTATCATTTCTAAAAAATCATTGATAGAAGGTGTCTTTATTAGAACATTCTAAATTAGGGGTGATAATACATGCCTTTATCAGTGCTTTTTAGCTAGCATTGATAAATTATTCCCCACGGTTTTATAAAAAAAACCCTAAGAGTCACTTCATTTCTTCACATGCCTCAAACTCTCATGAAAGCCTTACCCTATTGTTGCGGCTCCTCATCCTCCTCCTCACTACCACCACTCCTCCTCCTCCTCCTCCACTGCTACCATGAATCATCCTCCTCATTGTAACTGGTCCTCCCCCTCCCCCACCCCCTCCTCCTCTAGTGTCATCGACTCCTCCTCCTCCTCCTCCACAGCTGCCACAAACTGCTCCTCCTACTAGCTGTCATGGTTACCTCGTCTATCACCATCATGGATCCCTTCCCTGTCGCCATGCGATCCCTCCTTTGCCTTTCCCCCATGAAGCTATCCTCCACTGCCTTATGCGCAAAGTGTGGGAACTTTTTTAAATCTTCCTATGTTTTGAGTTACCTTACTCATTTCCTTGTGGGTTACTAAAATATTTATGTGTTAAATTTTTAATTATAAATTCCATTACAAGTGTAGTTTAACTGAATTATTAATGAGTAGGTGACATAAAAAGGGTAAGATATATATTATATATCTTCTGAAGGATTTCCAAAGTTAAGATGTTTTCATGAATTGTTATGAATTCACTTGTGTATATTTTATCAATAATGTTTATTATGTTGAGCATATTGTACCTAAGTAGGAAAGAATGTGCATGTCCCCATTTATGTAATATGCTGGTATGTCTCCATGGTAGTGAAATGTTTAATGCATGTTATTTTAAACATATCAAGTATAAATCATAAAATTTAAGCATGTGAATATTTCATTTTATAATATGGAAGCAAGTTTCAGTGATATTATTTAATTATAAAGTATGTTATTTTAATGAATTTTGGGTATTTATTTCCATGTTCAATTTTATTATTTTCTCCATAAGTTGTTGATATTTTTTTGGTATCCTATTTCCCTAAAACTAGAATTTGATAATCTAATGGATAGTTAATATAGATTTTACTCTTTATTGAGTTTATGTCTATAATTTTAATGATGATTCATTGAATTTTGTGTTAAGTGATCAATGTTAGTGATATTTTCTCATATCTTGATTATTTAATATTTATTTAATTGAATTGATATAGTCACCTTCAATAAAAGGTTACTCTTTTAAAGGGGGCATTAAAAAGCTATTTAAAAATCTAGAATTTGGTCATGCTTTTGTATTGAACACACTTAATGATAATGAAAATAATGACGAAAGTGAGATTTGTTTTTGTTTTTTATTATTGGTTTTTTGTCGTATTTTGTGTTATATTAGTTTTGTGTTGTGTAGGCTTAGTTGGTAATTGTTGTGGTTGGTTTGGGTGTTGGAATGTGTTATGAAGTAGGTGTGGTGGTCGGTTTCATAAACAATCAAAATGTGTTGTTATTGTTGATATAGAAGTGTTGAATATATTATTTTGATGTTTGAGTGATGGATGAACTATTGTGTTTGTGAGATTGTGGTGTTACGGTTTGAGGTATATGAAGGAGATTATTTTTTGGTTTTTGAACATAATTTTAAGTGGTGATAGGTTTTGGTGTTTCATTTGGTTTGTTATGGTTGGCATGAGGTGATGTAGATTATCTGACCAAGGTGATATGATGTTGTGATTAATTCAGAGTGGTGAAGTGGTTATGAAAGATTTTGTGTGGATGATTTGAATAGGAATAGTGTAATGATCTATCTTATGTAGTATATGACTCAAGCATCATGTGGAATATGATTTCCCACTTTGAAGAGATGTGAATTTATGTTCAAAAGTATCATGGCCAAGTGAAACTTATGTCTTTATCTATCACATATTCACCCCTCAGTAGTATTATGAGAGTCATTATTGTATTTGTACTATTTGTTCATGATATAAATGCCTAACCGTTTATAGCTTCATATTTTATAAAATTTTGGTTATATTTGAATCATGTATCCTTTATAATGTTTCTCTCTTGGTTTTTTTGTCTTTGTGAAATTGATTAAGTGCCTCTTTTAAAATGATAAAGTGTATTGAAATGTGAATTGAAAAATTATATGTGTTCAACATATATTATTTTGTTTAAAAAAATTAAAATGATTTAAACACTTTTCATGGACTTAGGTTGCATGCCAAGTGTTTGTCAAATAACCTCATTAGCTTTCATAATGTGATGTTACTGTTTTGAAGGTGTATGTAATTATGGTTTCATTATAAAAATGGGTGTGTGATGTTTTAAAAGAAAATTTGTAAAATATAGAGGGTTTCCGCTCATTTTATATGATTAAGATTATTGGGTCATGAAGTTTCCCTAAATGATTTATAAAAAAATAATTTGGGTTTTGATAAAGAGTGTTTGAAACTAATTGGTTTATTAAAAAACGGGGTGTTATTTAAAAGAGGAATTTTTTTAAATGGATGTTTTTTTAATGGGATTTAAACTATGATTTTATAAATAGCTTTCAAAGGATACTTAAAGTATAATTTTTTTATCATTGGTTAATTTTTATATCAACGTTTTCTATATTTATTTTGTTAAATATTAATATCACCAAATTAAATAAGATGTATATGAATAAATAATGGATGGATACAAATCCTTTTACAAAAGAGTATGATTATAGAGTGAAAGAGTTCATAAAGTTTACAAAATATCATGCATATGTCCCTTCTCAAATGCATTATCTGTGTTTACGCTATTGTTATACAAGACATGTTAGTCTAGAGGAGTTGGAAGAATAATGGATCTTTCATATAATAGATCGAAGTTATAAATATTGATATAAACATGAGGAAAAAGTGAATGTATGTAGTGTCTAGGATAACAATATGTTTTATGGATCATCTGATATAATTAAAAATTTGAACAGGGAATAATACCATATCGAGGATGTTATTACATATGTGAATGATAATGAAGATCATATTGAGGAAATGACAAGGATAGTTGAAGATGAACTTTGTGATTTCCCAAAATTGCTTGAGTAGTTGAAGATTTTTTCAAAGACATCATTATATGGTGGTTTCACTAAATATACAACACTATCAGCCGTACTAAATATGTATAATTTGTAAGAAGGCAACAAATGGAAAAATTTTCATTTTACAGAATTACTTTCTCTCTTGAATGAAATGATCCTATAAGATAATGATCTCACAAGAAAAACATACAATAACAAACTAATTCTACGCTCAATGTGTATGATCTCTAAAATAAACATTCCTACTTGAATGACTCAATACTATTTCATATGGACCACTAATCACTTAAATAATTCCCTAAGTGTGGTGCTTCTTGATACAGGAAAGATTAATCTAGTAATATGGATGTTGGATGATACTCTCCTATCATTCCAAGGTTTAGGAAACTATATTGAAGTGAAGAGAATGTAGGTAAATTGATAGAGCACATAGACATAAAAAATAAGGATGGGAAACTACATCACTCGACAGACTCTCCTTCGTGGAATATAACCGATCATGAGTATCTTGATTTTGAAAATAAGCCGAGAATCCTTCGCCTTGCTTTATATATTGATGGAGTGAATCCTTTTGGTTTTAAAATAAGAACTCATAATACATATCTATTTATGATGGTAAATTATAACATACCACTGTGGTTATTCATAAAATGAAAACACCTCACGTTATATATGCTTATATCAGGACTAAAACAATTGTGTAATGATATTGATGTTTATTTGTCTCCAATGATTGATGATTTGAAATTATTGTGGGATTCAGGTGTTGCATAGTATGATACCTATATAAATGAAGATTTTACATTGTGAGCCATGTTTTAGGAGATGATAAATGACCTCCTGTTTATAGAAAATTTTCAGTATATATCATTATTGGAAATCATGAGTGACACATTTAAGAATAAGGTACACATACTATTAAGTTGAACCATTCATCTAAAACCATGTTTCTAGGACATCATAGATTTATACCTCACTAACATAAGTACCAATATTTGACGTCATCATTTTATGTAAGTTCAGAATAATGTGAAACATTATATCCACTAACATGTGGTCAACAATTTGAGAAAGTAAAATATGGGGACAACATTTTTGGTAAACTTTTTTTGAAAAACCATACAAAAACAAGTTGAAAAAAGAGATCGGTTTTTTTGAATTATCATACTGGAGGTGTTTGTATGTCAGACACTATCTTCATGTTATGCATATTGAAAATACGAATGTGATAGTGTCATCACCATGTTTCTAAATGCACTTGAAAAAAATCGATAGAATTAAGGCTAGGTAGTACATGGTTTAAATGAGAATACCAGAAGAGTTGGTGCTAGTAAAGGGTGAAAAATGAACTTTTCTTCATCCAGCTACATACACTCATTACACACAGGGGAGATATCGGTTTTTTCAACTTATTGAATGATGTAAGGGTTTGAGAGGGATATTCATCGAATAACAAGAACATTATGTCAATGAACAATTTAATGTTAAAGATTCTTAAATCACATAAACTACATGTTTTGATGCAAGATATAATTCCTATAGATTTATATTCCATTTTTCCAAGAATTTAAATCATACATTAACCAAACTTTATTTATTCTTGAAATAAATATGGAGCAATGTTATAGACCCGATGAAATTTCCAAGTATGGAAAAGTAAATTTCCAACATATTATGTGAATTGGAAATGTTCTTCCATCTATCATTATTTGATATAATGTTTCATTTGATTGTTCACTTGGTGTGATAGATTCGACTAAGTGGTCATGTTCACTATAGATAGATATACCCCATTTAATGTTATATGATGATTTTTAATGGGTATGTCAAAAATTGAAGTTGGATAGTGTTTTGTATTACAAAATGATATATTTTTGAGGAAGCCATTGAATTCTGTACTGAATACCTATTTGGTGTGGAAAGAATTGGTCTACTGAAATCTCATCACACTGTGTAACTTGTTGGTGAAGGAATATTTGGAAGAGATGTTGCCACAATAAATATTAATGATTGAGGGAAGGCCCACCATTACCTATTGTACAATAGTTTAGAGCTTTCCCCATATATTTGTATCCACAATGAAATTATTTGGCATTTGAATCCATTAATGGATAAAATAGGAAAATCAATTACACATAATAAATAGTTTATAGTATGGGTTCAGAACCATATTTTAATGGATTCAGATGAAAATACAGATTCAATTTCAGAATGACTTTGATGGGTATCAAGATGAAAAAAAATGTCAATGTATTATCTTATAATGGTTATGTAATTAATGGTCATGCATTTTATAAAAATGAGCATGATGAGGATAGTACCATGAAAAATAGTTGAGTTACACTCATGGATGAAGTGATGTATGTTTTTGGTACTAAGTATAGAAATACAATTTACATGAATATGTAATACTTTGGCATCATCAAAAAATTTGGGAGTTGGATTATACAACCTTCCAAGTTCTAATTTTTCAATGTAATTGGGTTGATAATAGGAGTTCCATTAAAATAGATGAATTGGGATTCATGAAAGTGGATATTAGTAAGGAAGGGTAAAAAGATGAACTATTTATAATGGAATCATAGGTAGTACAATTATTTTATATTAAAATCCCGCAAACCAAAAGTTGACAATTTTTCTCTTGTTGACCAAAACCACAGAAGAGTTAGATAAAAATTAAATTGAGGATGACCCTTTCATAGGGAAATTGCAGTCATTTCACAATGGTCCAAATGTAGATGGTGTTTTGTATGTTAGAGAATACCACAATGATGGGAATTGGATCATATATAGAGGGGTAATATCTATATAGCCTTTAAAAAATAAAAATCGAGTTCAATAAATAGGTTACATTTTTTTGTAATGTACATCATATTACCTCATGTTATTATCCATTTGTTTCTTAATTTATGTACTTTAAATTAAATTTTAAACCGCTTATGTAGATAATGACTTCTACATGTGTGGGTGCTCCCAATCCTAGGGAAAAATGGGTCTATCAACCTACTACTGCTCGCAGTACAGAAGAATAACCTTCTACCTGTGCTATTGCTCTCATTCCTGAGGAACAAAAGGTTACTGAACCAGTTACTGCTCTCAATATAGAGGTACAATAACCATATGCACATGCCGATGCTACCACTCTAGAGAAAAATATTGAGTATTTTGATTCAAGGGAAATTGTAGGCGATGAAGGACTAACGTCACAGAAAAAATAGGAGCACCATAGTTTGGCAGTGTTATAAAAAATAATTAAGGTGAATGTCAATGGCATAAAATTTGCGGTGGGATGGAATACGAGGGGTCCACATATTAACCCCAGTAAGGCCATGCTCAAGAATTATACTAAAATCATCACTCAACAATTCATAACAATTGACTTAGATTCACGACACTATGCTCTGACCGAGATGAAGACACTAATGTGGGAAGAGATCATGGTAACATTATGATATAATTTCTTTATTTCACTAAAAAAATAAAATAATGAAACATTAAATTACTATTCATCTTTAATTGTAAAGTGCATTTATAGTTGATGAATCCTAGAAGTATTATGTTTTAATGCTTTCTATAAGGATTCAAAAAGGACTTTGAAAAATCGTAATTGGACATTATCTTAATGATGTTGAAGGGAAAAAAACCTGCACCCACTAGTTATCTATGAACACATGATAACCCAGGAAATGTGAGATGCGTTTACTAGATGTCATGGAGATTCATCTTTTTAGTTATATTGTGGATAGTAACATTCTGTTTGATGATACACATATTCATCAATTTGATTGAAAAATTTTTATTTATGAAACATCAATTGAGTTCTAGAAATAAGGAACTAGTAGAATAACCATTGTACCCCTACTGTAAATCAATGATGGGGTATGCTTCACTTGAAAAAAATTCTTATGTATTTTAATTCAAAGTAATACTTTTTTTTGACATGAAACAACACCATATTATGTTATGCTATTTATAAACATATTAATGACTCAAAATCCAAGGACACTTTCATTCCATACCATGTGATATTAAAAGAGGAACGTGTAAATAAATATGGAATACTAATAGATGTGAACATACAAAAAGTGTGAGAATCCTGTATATGTATTACATAATAAAAATTTATTTTTCTTTTAATCACTATTACGTACAATGATCGCTTATTTTCCTATATTTTCTATCTGAAATTTCATAGTAATCAGAAACACCTATTGAAGATGAACATATACTATCGATGGCCTTAAATTGGACGAAATAGTATAGCTGGAACAAAGGCGCGGGTTTTTGGGTGAAACCCCGAATATATTTTGTGAAAAAACAGAGGATGGTCAAACTAAATTAATAATAGTTTTGAAAGAAAGAATATATACCATTAAAGGACAATTCCAGTGGAAAAGGGAGATGAATAACACATTAATGAGGGATAGGAAAAGAGAAGAAGCAACTCAAGAGCAACCACTGCATGGAGATCCCACCCCACCCCCCAGCAGCTATGGGGTAGCCATTCCCCTAAAATTTATGTCTTAGAAGAGATAATATATGTTCTAATAAATGTTTATATTAAATTAGAATCAAACAAACAATAATTAATTTCCTATAATACCATTATATAGGGTGATAATGACTATGATTTATATCTAGAAACACCCACCCACCATCTTGTGGTGAGGGTTATAGTGTTCAATATTCAAAAAGACTTGCTACAACACAAACCACTTCTAACATGTAATGTGAGTGTGTTGATCAACGTAGCCCATGAGCCGAGCGTAGCGAGGATGGTATTAATATGGCCGACAAATTTTTGGGAACATTCATCACATGGACATAAAATATTGTAAAAATTCATAGAAATAAGGAGGTATTTATTTAGAATTTACTTTTAAATCTAAACATTTAAAAATTAATGAAAATGGTCTAAACCAAAGAATGTCATTACATACGGATGAAGAGAAGTGGGTGAAATGAAATACCTTCTCAGAACCATATGAAGGATCTACCAAAAAGTAAAAAATATCTATCAAAATCATAATTACCCCACATGTTCTATATCCAAAATTACTAGAATTCAAGGCTCATGTGGATACAAAGATAAAACATAGTCACAATCACATAGTTGATTTTAAAGAAAATACGTACAGAGAGAAATATAATAACATTATTGGTGTTGAGAGTGAAATTTAAATCCTCGATTATGACTTGGTGATCATCTCAGTTGTAAATTTATAAATGAGGTATGTTCTCATGATTTCATTTTACAAAAGCTAGTATACTTCTTTAATTACAATCAAATAGATTTCATTTTTCTGGCAGGAGTATATAAGAAAAAAAACTGAAGGGATTTTCCGATGAAAACAATTTCTGATTCAATAGTCCTCACATTATCTCTAAAACCGAAAAAGTAATAGATTCCAAAAAAGGATGAAGTAGTTGTAGTTCTGATCAAATCGTTTGAAAGAAAAATTTCAGATGACAGACTATATTTTATAACAATGATGTAGGGGTAAGACTCTAAAACTTAATCATATCAAATATATTTTCATTTCTTCAATTAAATATTTCTTTTTTTAGGTAGCATTGGATTCTCATTGCAGTAAATTTGGATACTCCAAAGATTTATTTCATGGATTCAATACATGGATATCTAACATACCATCCACAAAAGATGGTGTTTTCAGTTTTTAATACACCAAATGAAATGTTTTAGAACAAAACATAATTTTACATAATTTTTATTATCCTTTAATTTGGATTATGTTATGATATGGTGGTGCATCACTATCATCTGAAAAAAGGAATGAGGTCAGGGGATAAGGACAAGGATAAAGACAAGTACTATGACTGGATTAGTATCATAGTATATATAGTAAGATCACATTATCCAAACACATTTCATAAAAACCATACTTATTTTAATCAACATTTCTGCATTGTCTGAAACAAACCAAGGGAAAAACTATGGTTATTATATTTGTAAATTTATAAAAGAGATCGTATTCCATGAACAAACTAGAATCTATGAAGAGGTATTTACCAAGATAATTACAATTTTTTTAAAAAAATTACCAATCCTTTGTGTATTTATATTTTTCTAGTACTACCATGATTGTCGAAAAATTTCATATTCACAAGACTATAAAGATATTATCAGAGATGAATGGGCATAATACCTGATTAATGAATGTAAACAAATAGCATGAATATGTGACTTCCATATATAGGGTATGAATTTATATTGTTAATAACACCTTATGACATCTTCATTCTCATTTTATCATTACATAATCATTTATATATTCCTTTTTTACACTTATTGAACATCTATTATCACCCTTTATTATGTTTCATATCCATTGGTTATGACTCAAAATGTGTGTTTCTTGTTTGAAATGACAATTTAGAAAAAAAAAACAAAACGGGCATACTAAAAACCAAAAAAGAAATATTTGGATTGTTTTGATACTATAGAAAAATTATCTATCTATCATTTTTTATGTGTAGGAATCATCTTCACCTCAATAAGATGCACAATGTGACTGGTATAATTAAAATTGTCTCTTTTTATTTAAAATTGACATCAATTTAAGTAAAAACAATAAGTGACATACTGAGAACTGATAAAACACATTTGGATTGTTTTGATACTCTAGGAAAACAATATATAAGGAAATTTTGATGTGAAGGAATCAGACACACATAAATAGGACACAAGGCATGGCTAGTATGACTCAATGTGTGTCTTTTTATTTAAAATTGGAATTAATTTATGTAAAAAGAAAAAGTGAGATACTGAAAATAGTGAAAACACATTCATATTGTCTTGATACCTAGGAAAACAATACACGAGTCATTTGTGATGTTAATGAATCAACCATACCTCAATATGATGCATGATGTGACCGGTATAACTCAAAGTGTTTCTTTTTATTTAAAATTTTCTTTAATTCAAGTAAAAAATAACAAGTGACATACTAAAAACAAAGGAAACACATTTGAACTGTTTTGAGAGTTTAGGACCACGATACATGGGTCATTTTTGACATGTAAGAATCAGTCAGGACTCTATCCGACACACGATATGCCTAGTATCACTCAAAGTATCTCTTTTTATTTAAAATTTACATTATTTTAAGTAAAAAACAACTAGTGACATTTTAAAAATCCATAAAATGAATTAATATTGTTTTAATATTTTAGAAAAATGATATATTAATTATATTTTGAATGTTTGAGTCAGCCTCACCTCAATATGATGCATCTTGTGGCTAGTACAACACAAAGTGTCACTTTTTATATAAAATTGACATTAATCTATGTGAAAACAATAAGTGACATACTGAAAACTAAGAAAACACATTCATATTATATTGATTATTTAGGAAAATTATATATCATTAATTTTAGATGTTTAAGAGTAAACTAAACCTTAATTTAACACAAGGTGTGACCGATATCACTCAAAGTGTCTCTTTTTATTTAAAATTGACTTTAATTTATTTAAAAACAATAAGTGACATACTAAAAACCGATCAAATGAATCAAAATTGATTTGATGTTTTAAAAAATAATCTATTAGTCATTTTTCATGTGTGGGGATCATACTCGCCTCAATATGATGCATGTTGTTCCCGGTATAACTAAAAGAATATTTTTGTCAAAAATTGACATTAATTTAATTAAAAACCAAAAGTGAGATATTGAAAACTGAGTAAATGAATTCGGAATTTTTTTTATACAGTTTGGAAAATGATCCATGAGTAATTTTTGATGTGTAGGGATCAACCACACCTAAATATGATACATGGTGTGGCCATAATGACTGAAAGTGTCCGTTATTAGTTTAAAATTGATATTTTAGATCAAAACATGTCACTCACAAAAAACCGAGAAAACACACTCTAATTGTATTGATAATTTTGGAAAATGATTAATAAATAATTTTCTATGTGTATGAAGTATTATCACATCAAACCGACACTCGATGTCATCGATATGAATAAAAATGTGTGTTTCAATTTTGAAATGACATTTTAGTAAAAAACACAACTAACATACTAAAAACCAAGAAAAAAAATTCATATTTTTTTGGTACTTTAGGAAAATTATCCATCAGTAATTTGTGATAGGTAGTAATTTGACACACCCTAACATGATTCATGGTGTGGTTGGTATAACTCTAAATGTGTCATGATTTAAAATGCACATTAATTTAATAAAAATCAAGTGACATACTCAAAACGAAGAAAACACATTTGGATTGTTTTGATATTTTAGGAAAATGATCCTTAACTCATTTATAAAGTGTATGAATCAAACCCACCTTAACAGAACATAGATTGTGACCAGTATAAATCTCAATGTGTCATTTTTATTAAATATTGAATTTTATTAATGTGTTGTTTCATATTAATATTTATTTTATTTATTTATATTATTACTACTATAATAGTTGTTTTCTTATATTGGTTGAATCATTTTCTTAGGTTGATATGATTTGTTCATAAATTTATACCATGGGTGGAGATTTTTGAAAGGGGATCAAACGTGTCAAAAGATGAAAACTGAATGTTTTAGAATGTTTGTTGTAAAATTTTACATGTAATTACATAAAAATTTTGTTTGAAATGTAAGTAGTAGTGTTTGTTTTTCTATATACCTTGGGTGGATAGTTTTTTATTCATGATATCAATAAAATGTATATAGTAGGTTTTCTTCTAGGTGTACTATGTTTGGTGTGTAGGTTTGATTGCAGGTTCTTCAAGTTGTGATATTATATAAACATCCCACTTATACATGGGTAGCCCTTTATTAACAATTTTTTAGCACATATAAAGGAGGCCCGCTTTATCATCACTTCGATTAATAACACTATTTTAGCACTATTAAATTCCATTTTTTGGTCCATGAAATTCCATATGTGTAGTAGTGAAGATATGTTTTAACACTAGAAATCACAATCCAAATCCCAATTCTCAAAACATCCCATACTCTAGGATAAGAAACTCACATTTCCCAAAATTTTATAAACCTGTAACATTGTGGATCATTAGAATCTCCCTAACATAACACTTCTCATCACTGATAATTCCCCTGGTGTACCCTCAAAAAACCATCTTGGTCACCCCAGCCTTGATCTATGACCCAATTCTATATCTACCAATGGTTATGGTCATCCTGACTAATCAAACCTATCATTGGAACTTAATCAAATTAATTATTCATTATCAAACATAAAATTATTATAACTTGTGATAAGGTCTAATAACCATATATAATGACTTAAATGTGTGTGGGTTACAAAGGGAAAAAATTCCCAAGAATAAGAAACAATTAGTAACAACATGAATGGTTAAATCATGATTTGAAGTTATAGAAATATTAATTAATTAAGTGAAGATATTAAAATAAATAGTAGACCACATGGTAAGAAAAGAATCATTACAGATATAGTAGAACTCAATTGACTGGTTTTATAATTTTTTTCCTTCATTCATACACAAAAATCACCAGAACAAATGAAAATTTTTAATTAACATTATCGATTTATCAAACTATGAGTGAATGTATCCTAAATTTTCTCGACAAAAACACTCACTCATTCCCAAAAATGATGAAATCAATTTTTAACCATGATCAGCTTTTCATTTTATCTTGATGTGTTACGCAGAAGATAAGATATATTATCAAAACAAATTTAAATGATTAAGATGTTAAAATATATTCAACTGAGATTAGTTTTTCACTGATTCATGATGTTTTTGGAAAATTTAACTAATTAAGTCTTTATGTTTTGATAATAACATCCATTTCAAGAAAGAATTAATGATGTTAAATGGGTTACTAAAACAATATCATTCCATAATAAGGAATTAATTTATGTCCATATTTGATTCAAAAGAAATTTAGAATTTTAGTAGAAATTGAAAACATAACTTAAGGAGAAAATAAAAGGTTCCTTTTATATTGAGGAGCTCCACTTCCTATTCAAGATCCTATCACATATTTCTTACCATATCACTCCAATTATTCCTAGTCCATTTTGTGCATGTTTACAGTAAATGATTAGTTTATGTCTCTATGATCCACTAAAATGTCTAGACTTCCTCCTTAAATGTAGAATCCCCTACCAGTTCTCATCTCCATATCATAGGCAGTAGCTCTGAAATCATATCCCAATCCCCCACATGACATTCTAATCAAATTATGTCTTATCATTTTCTTGAATTAGGAAGAATTCCCTAACTGAATGCACTCTTCTGCATGTGAGAAAACTCCCAACTCACACATTCACTCTTCTTTGCAGTTACAACATTCTCTATATAGTGATCCTGACTCCAATAACTGAGAGCCAATTTCTTACTTAATGAAATTGGCATAATATAAAAAGAATCACAACCCAAAGGATTCAATAGTTTAGTAGTCTTAGTATACAACATCCAAACACAATTCCCATATTACATTCAAAAATAAAAATTAAAACCATTTAAAAAAATATCAATTTTCCATCAAGAATATGATTTCATGTAATTCATATAACACTTCATGAACTCCTAAGAAAGGAGAAAAACAATGGTGAGGTCAAATTCTTAGTAACTATTAAGTAAAACAAAAGTTATCATAAATAAATAGGAATAATAAACATGAAAAGTTAAATAACTAAACACACATTCTATTTTAATAATATCAAAATAATAATCAATATGGAAAGGTAAATTACTGAAAACAACTCCATTTATTCAATTACATGACTATCATAATTGTATAAGGCATAATAAAAATGGCAGCATAAATAACTAAAAACACATTCTATGTAATCAATAAAATGAGAATGAACTGATTCCAGATATAATGTCATTGTGAAAATTACAATGAAATAATAATTTAATTATTGATGAAGGAAATGATTAATTATTAGACATCATTATATCATTTATCATGATACCGCTACTGTTACTAACTTTCACAATAAAATTTAAAATTGATGGGTATGTATACAACAGAAACCCATTTAAATAAGTCTATCCAACGGATTCAACTCATGATATTATTGATGCATAAATGGGCCATCTATAGTCATGCCAAATGATAACTACATATCCAAATCATTCACTATATATTGAATAATCATGTTAATTCATGAAGGATATGTCTTATCATAAAATATCAGGATTGAGTAGAGGATAAATATCTATCGATATTTCCCCAGTCAAAAAAATGACATTCAATATAAAAATATATATTTATAAATTATATATTATTTAATAAATAATAATATATATGATAAATAATATGGCTATTTTGGTTAAATTTAATTTCCAATGATCATAGGAAAGTGAGTATTTCATAGGAACGTTAAAGATTGAAAAAATGAATCAGTAAAGTTAACTTTAATATTTTCTTGGGTCAAAATTATCATAAACCATCCATATAAAGAAACATTATGGTATAAATACAACATATAACAAGTGGATTATAATTAAATTAAAGGTGTTTGTTGTTGATTTATATAAATACCATAAAAATATATGTAAATAATTTTTGAGGAAATATAATTTTTCATTATGAAATAACAATTAAAAATAAGATCATAAAAATTACAAATTTTTTTATTTGAAAATAACATTTATTCTCGTTAATATAATCTTTGAATCATTGAGTGGTTATGATGGTGGGAAATTTAACACATGTCTTATAAGTAAAAAAACATTACATCATTTTAGATAAAAGGAAAACATGCATTGTTTTGAATATGAAATAAATATTACTTTTTTTCATAAATTAAAACATGGGTAAATTATTTTTCAATAAATAAATTTTTTAATTGTAAAAATAGTGAAATTATTTTTAGAAAATAGGGTTTTAGAAGAATAAGGATTTTTGACCCAAGGGAGAAAATAGCCGGAATTTATTAAAAAATAATTCTCAATAATTTTTAAGTAAAAAAGTGTGAAAATGTATTATTACATGAAAGATTCATAAATAAAAAAATTATAACAAAATGAAATGGATTTATTATAAAATTATCAAATAATTTCCTTCAATGGTAATTCAAGTATAAACATTATCGATTAAAATGAGATTCTGAAATAAAACCATTAAAAGATCAAAACATTGAAGTGAGAATTAATCAATGAATTCATTATTTATATCAAAGTTATATACAAATAAAACAATTTGAAGTAAACTATAATATAATATAAATTATTTACACACATAATGGTATAATTTCCAAGATAATTTAGAAGTAATATAACTCAATAGAACATAATTGATTTATGAAATTATTTACCACTTGATAATTTTGAATCCCAATCACCATGAATGAAATAATTTTATTTGAAATTTAAAATACCATGAATTATTCAGGATTAATTATATTATATATAAAATGTTCAGTATATACATTATAAAAAAAATTTGGGCATAGCATCAGAATATGCCACAATAAATGGGAAATTGAGATGAAGTCCCTTACCTCAGGCATCCTTTTGGTTAACCATTTTTTAATCTCCAATATGTTTTTTTAATCATGGTTTAAATTTATACTAGAACAATATTCATATTTATAATATCATATAGGATCCTATTATAGCATTTTACCACCCATTTGTTAATAATATTTTGCTATTTTCATTTTTTATGGTGTTAATTTCCATGAATATTTTGCATGCCTTACTAAGAAAGTTCAAGTTCTTGAGAATATTATATTCATACATAATCTACATAATGGTATTAATTTTTTAAATATAATTTTTTATTATTAGATACATTTTTATTATCACTATTTAAATTTGATCATGGAGAATGGATCGCATCGCTTCCTAGAGATGGTAAATCGTATGCATGCACGAGCGACATTATCATTTCCATAATGGGATAAATGGTAATGAAGTTGGTGATATATTAATTTTAAATTATAAATATAATGTCATATATATATATATAATATTTATTAAATTTATCTATTTTATATTCCATGTAAAGCATAACTGAAAAAGGAGTCACATCACTTCACGAGGTGGAAATCCGCCGTATACATGAGTGAATTTAGAATTATTTAAATGAAATTTAAAGTAAGAAGGTATATGTGATATTATAATTATATAACTATAATAATTTCATAAATATCATATACATTTGTTAAATCCATCATTTTATCCATCCTTTAATGGTGTTAATGGAAAAATGAATAACATCGATTCGCATGATGGTAGTCCGCTATATACATGATCGATAGTTTTGTTTCCCATTACATGGAAGAAGATATAGATATATGTAACTACCATAACATAAAAAAATAATTTTATGTAATATAACTATGTTATTATATAATTATATTTTAATACGCATTTAAGAGGTGGAAGAAAAAAACACTCGTTTAAGAACGATACCTCATATTTAGACAACTTCTTGAGGTTTTCACTCAAATCATTCCTAGGATGGATTTATGATAAAAAAGGGATATAGAATATTTTTAGGGGATTAATTAATTGATTTGGGTTGGTATTTAATGAACCAAATGGCTGGGTAAGTGTGAATATAGGAGGATATTTGGTTTAATTTTATAAGTGGGGGAGACGACACACATATAATTTGTGAATCAATTCAATTACACACACATTTTTATTATGACCGAAGCCTAAAAAATGGGTCATTATAGACTATTAAAGATGATAAGGTATAAATATGGACATAAAATTGGGGTTTTACATGTTTTTGTGTTATTCTAACCATTATCTTTTTATTTTGAAACCTGATAAATAAGTTTTTACATTAACTACGATAACTAATTTTAAATGATTTCACTATTCATAATTGCAAAAGATTAAGTTAAACATATAATATATTACATGTTATTATTATTATAAATATGGAATCCATTTTTATAAATTAAATTCATAGAAATTAAATAATGAAATTTAAAATTATACTAATAGATGCGACGAAAGAGTGAGTTTTCAAAGAGAAAATTCTCATAAGTATAAAATCATTTAATATCAAAATTCAACCTGAAATTGATTAAATAGACCTAAAATAGATAACTTTTAATATATTATAAAAAAATTTACATTACAACCAATTTAAAATTTAAATCAACCTTGCGATTTTTTTAACGAAAAGGTAGTTTTCAATAAAAATAAATATTATTCACTATTCATAAAAAAATGAAACATTTTAGAAAAATACCTCAAATTTACCCTAAGATAATTTTTATATGTTTATTTCAAAAATTAACTTTATTTTAACAAATAATCATTTTTAAATTCGACAAAAAATAATTTTAAATTATGTGCACATAGTGTGACTTAACTGCCTTTTAGAAAAAAAAATAGTTTTTTTAAAAAACATTTTTTTATTTTAAATGATTATTATTTTATTTATAATCAATATATAAACATAATTTTCATAATTTATTTATTACTATTTATACCAACTAATTCAATTGCTAGTTTATAAAATGTTATTCATTTATAATTATAGTGTGCTACATTTTTCCAACATTAAATAAAATACATCCTAACAATTTATAATTGATATCAGTATTCAAGAGTTTAATATTTGGAAATACAATTTTCGAATATCCCACATCATAAAAGGGTATAATAAAACATCCTTTTAATAAGAAATAAATGGAGTATAACGTTTATATGGAATAACACATAAATAGGTCTCTATCTAAGAGAACATTGGTGGATAGTAAATATATGGACATGAATGAAAATCATAAATAATTAAATAGAATGATAGAGGTAATTGATCATATGAAATTGAATGATTAATATAATGTAAACAACCACAAAACCATAAATTTATGATGAGTTAAAATACCATTGATTCATTGGATATAAAAGTAATATGATATTGTTGTTTTCAAAATCCTTTTCCTAACGCTGAGGAATTATTTTACTATCTATGAATATAAGGATATACGGTTTCTTGAAAGATTTCTATTTTATAATCATAATTTTATCATTTTGATATTGTTAAATATATATCCAATTCATAGCTTACTCAAATAACTAAATATCTAAAAATAAATTTTTCATGCTTGAATCAATAAAATTCACTTTTTATAGATCGTAATATCTATACAAGAGTCAAAATTCATTCTGTTTTCACTATCTATTTTCCAAAACCAATATTGTTACAATATGTTATCCAATATAATATATTAATTTATAAACATCAATAGTAACATTATGTGTTCATCATTAATATTTATTCATCAAATCATTTATCTAAAAACAACGACATACTAACCGGGATGTCACTAATGAAAGTGGTAGGCACTAAACCCTTATCAACCTAATGTTATGTGTTCAAGCCCCATGACCTTTCCAGATGTGATGAGTTGCCACCCGAGATGTGGGCTGTCCTTTTTCTAAAACTATTTTAATATAATTCCTGTAACATTCCCAAACTGTAATAACCCATAATTAACCCAATATAAAAAAAGGATAAACCCTAATGGTTATCAATACCTTTAATCTTATTCCCTAAAAATTAAAGTCATTCTTCCTTAAATAAGTTTTTTAGTAAAACATATACTAAAACAATGGATTTTATTCACATAAATGTTTTCCAAAAATATTCTAAATAATATTTTATTCCTACCACACAAATTTTCAAAGGGGGTGCTTAAGAATTAGATCTTATGATCAATATTAAACTGAAAACTAATTATGATATACATAACTCATAATTTAATGATGAAATATATGGTTCGAAAATTTTATACAATCCTTTGATCTTTTATGATTCTTTGGAATAGTATAAAATTTGTATAAATAATTATAAGATTTAATTATGGAATCCCAATACATAAATACTTCAACCAATTTATTTCAACCTATATACATCCTTGGTATTGTAGTTAACCTTTATAATTGGACATTAACTATGATAATTCATAGGTTCCCCACATTCTTGACAAAAAAATATAAATAGATATCTGGGATGAGATTTATTTCCTCCCATCTTGGTATTCATTTTTTCGTGTAAATTCATTGATTTATGTCTTTATTTTATAAACATAAAAAAATTTACTATTACTTTCTTGAACTTTCTTGGGATTCTATTTCTACATTTTTTACATAATATAAATTGAGCCTTCATTTCTACATAGTATACATCACTTGAGCTCTTAGAAAACTCCATCCATCTTTTCATTAGGGAGTTCAAGAGTTTGTTTAGGAAAATGTTGTTAATCATATTTTAGGATAACTGATCAGGTATAATCACAACATCTTTCACTCCAATCAACATCTACTTTGGTTTCTCACCATCACAAAATTGTTCATCATATTAAATGTTGGTGTGATTCCTTCAGGTTCCATCTATTGAATAAAACCAAAACACATAGTGTGAGATACAATAATCATAGTGGAAAAACCATATAATCAATTATAGGATGTACAAACCATGATATATTATTTTTATTCTAATAAACCTTTTTTTAAACTAGTCCATTCATTGTTAACATCTATTAAAATCCTTTATAATGGTTTTTTAATAAAATATGAATTATCCAAAGCATATTCCCTAGGAGTTTCAAACAAGGTTCACAATAAGTCCTATTGTTGTGCACGATTGGGTCAATCCAAATTCATCCTTTTCAATGCTATTACCCATAGCTACATCTACGCTGAAACCACATCCACTTTAGGATGTTATTATATACTTATGCTCAAAGTATATCATATTATTTTATTCCCTATTCTATGTCTTCCTAAATCTAGTTCCCCTCATTTATACTAAAAATACATTTGATACTAATTATAATAAATCGACTCTAGTAACTCTGAGTTGGTGTCTTACTTTATTACATTGGCATATGATACAGGTAATCCTATCTCGAAGGACTGGATAATTTATTAGTCTTGGTAAACTAGATACATACCTGAATAGAATATTACATTTGATAACACAAATTATAATATTTTTTGTAAGAATATCTTTATTACCTTTATACAATCTTTGTATATCATTCATAGTAAACTTCATGGATTCTTGGGAAAGGAAATAAATTTAGGGTGATCTTAAATGCTCAGTAAGGTTTAAGTATAAAAAAAGTTATAATGAATTAGTAATCATAATAAATAGGAAAAGTTAAATAACTAAACACACATTCCATTTAAATAATTTGACTATCATAATAATTATGGAAATGTATATAACTAAAAACACATTCTGTTTAATCAATAACATGACTATAATACCAGGATAAGACATAATCAATGTGTTAGGGTATATTACTAAAAACACGTTCCATTTAATCAATAAACTGAGAATGAAATGAGTCCAGAGATAATATCATTGTGAAAATATCATGGATAATAAAAAATAAATTCTGGATGAAGTAAATGTTTAATTATTGGATGTCATGAACTCAATGATCATGATACCTATACTATCAATACCTTTCACAAGACATTTAAACACTAATGGGTATGTATACAATGTAATCTGATTTAACTAAGGATTTCCAACAGATTCATATCATGATACTATCAATACATTAAGGGTATATATATAACTAGGCCCCAAAAATATCTTTATATCCAAATCATTCCACATATATTAAATAATCAATTCAATTCATGAACAATATACCATATTATCGAATATCTACATTTATTAAAGTATACCGATTTATTTATATTTCCACAATCTATCAAATAAATTTGAATGTAAAAAACCATATATATAAATGATATATTTTTTATGAAATATGTATATCCATGATATATAATATGGATATTTAGGGTAAATTTAATGTCTAATGATCACAGGAAGGTGAATATTTCAAGGGAAAGTTAATGACTAAAAGATGATTTAATAAAGTGATGTTAAATAACTTCATTGTGTGAAATGGTCAAATAACATACATAGAAAAATACTATGATATAAATAAAAAATATACCTAGGTAAGTATAATTAAAATAATGTGTTTTTTATTTTATGAATAAAAACTCTATAAAAATATCATTAAAATAATTTTGAGGAAAATATACTCGTGATTTTGAAAATCACATATTCAAAATAAAAGTTTACAAAAATATTTGAAAATAACATTATTTGAATATTACATTGTAAAACTTTAAAAAAATATTTAAATCATTGAGTATTCATAACATTATGAAATTCCGTACATGCTGTATAAGTGAAAAAATGATTCTTTTCATATTTTTGGTAAAATACAAATAGAAATTTTTTAGAAAATGAAATGAGTATTTCATTAATTTTTTTTAACAAAATACATACATGGGTAAAAATTTATTTAATAAATAATTTTTATAATGTCAAAATAAATTTGAATTTTTTTAGAAAACAAGGTTTTGGTAGAGAATGGATTTTCGACTAAAGAGTGAAATAAATCCAGATTTTCATAAAAACAGTTTATCAATTATTTTAATTACCAAAGACTAAAAAAATGGTAATATTATTTTGAAACATCATAAATAATTATAGGATAATAAAATTAAATGGGTTTATTAGAAACTAATCATATAGTTTCCATCAATAGAAATTTAATTATAATCAATCCCTATTTAAATGAGATTGTGAAATAAAACCTTGTAAAGATCACAAGCTTGAAATGAGAAATAATCAATGAATCGATTATGTGTATCGAATATAAATCCACATAATAGAAGTTTAAATAAAATATAATATATTAAAATGTATTTATACACAGAATCATCGAATATATAAGACAATGAATAAGTAATATAACTCACTCAAACAGAATAGAGTTATGAAACTCATTACCACATGGTAATTTTCATGTAAAATACCCCAAGATTAAATAATTAAAACTGAAACTCAAAATATGACTATTTTTTAATTAATAATCATATTATATTCCAACATGGAAGTATATACACCATATAAAACAAATTAGGTGTATAACATTACAATATTCCACAATAAAGGGAAATTTATACAAAGTCCCTTACCCTACGCTTCCTTTTGATTAAATGTGATTTAATATCCTGTATAATGGATTTAATAATGTTATTAATTTATATCAATACCATATTAATATTTATAATATCATATAGGATCCTCTTATAGTATTTTACCACCCATTTGTTAATAATATTTCACTATTTTCATTGTTTTAGGTCTTGTTTTTCTATTGCCTGGTTTTTTATGAATGTTTTGAATCTTACACATATTATATAGTTACATAATATAAGAAATGATATTAATGTTTTAAATATAATTTTTTATATACTTTTTTTTGAATCATTATTTATATTTGATCAGGTAGAATAGATCACATCACTTCATGGAGACGATAGCTCATACGTACACATGAGAGATAATATTTCCTTAATGGGTGAAAGGGTATAGAAGTGGGTTATATATTAATTATAAAAAATAAATATTATGTCATATAAATCCCATATATTCAATAAATTTATCCTTATTACGTTCCATGTAAAGCGTAACTAAAAAAATTCTTATCGCTTCGTGAGGCGGTAGTCCACCGTACACAAGAGAGATATTATTTTAATCTAATCAGCCTTGAAAGTAAGAAGGTATACATGATATTATAATTATATAAGTATTATAATATCATATAAATGTGTAAAATCAATAATTATTGTAAGGAATCATCCTTAAAATTAACTTATTCTTGTGTTTTTGAACTAGAATTCACATTTGAGGATATTTTTAGTTTAGGGATTTAGATAATTAAGAAGAAATATAAAATAGTAAACTCTTAAATTACAATTTCACTCTAATACTATTTATCCATTTTTTTCAAAAAAGGAAACCCCATAAAACCTGAATTCTATTCATGACACATCTTCAATTATTTCATCATGAAATATTATTTGTTCTTAACAATCTTAAGACCTATAAAAAACATTTTAAAACATGATACAAACACAAAAATCTCAGTATAGAATATAAAAATAATGAAACCATTAGTCTATTTATAAACATAAAAACCTGTGAAAAATTTATCATAAAATAATACTTTCCTCCCTAAATAAGTAGTAAATACATTCCTTAAAAAATAATATCATTTAATAACTATTTCTAATCACAATATTACTATAAAACCCATATAAAGCATGTAAAATACATAAAGATAACTTGGAACATAATTATACTTAAATGTAATAACCATTCCGTCGACTTCCATACATTTCACTCTTACAAATAGAATATCCATAAAGATGACTTCCATAACCAATGCATTGGAGGTTATAATGTAACCATCTATCTCTAGTTTTTAATATAACCACCCTTCCCTCTTTTATCACATAACCACACACAAAATATCCAATTACCATTACATAATCATAACACATAAATGATTTCAATTTTAATCATTTAACTCATAAAATTTAATTTACAATCACAAGAAATTATTTCAAGATATTGAAATACTCAATGGATTTTCGAAAACAATTTCAACAATAAAATACCCAAAAAGTGAAAAAATTGGTTTCTTTTCCTTTTAAAAACATAATGTCTTATAGAGGAATAAATATTTTAAATAATGGTCATAGTTGAGAAGTTTTTGTCGCCATATATGTTAAAAAGAACATTACTTTTTTCATTTTTCAATACATTTAGTATAAAATACATAATAATATTCAATTGGAAAACCTTTGAATGAAATTAAAAATTGATAGAAAATATAATTTATATTACATTTATATCCATATAAATAAATATACAAAATAATATCAAGAATAATGGCATGGAGAAAAATATGTGATCATTAAATCTTTAAACATTCAAGGTGACCCATACCACTTTGAACAATTAAATATTAATCTCAAAAGAAGAAAAAAATAATATTATAATAAATAAATTTATGACATGTTAAGTTAAATGGATTTATATAATTTTAATAAATTAAATTTGGTGTATAACATAAAACTATGCCTCAATAAAAGGATATTGAGACGGGGTCCCTTACCTCGAGTCGGATTCATCATGTATGATCTTTATATTCCTGAATAATAAACTTATGTTAATTATTTAATTTTTTGAGATCTTTTTTCATGTTTATTATTCCTTTTCTATCACTTATTACCATATTATAGAAATTACTTAATTATTTATGTTCATGTTGGTTGTTTGGATAATATTTGGTACTTAAGTCCAAAATGAGTTTGTATAGTGTCAAAATCCAAAAGTGTTCATTAGTCATCATATAACGAACAATATTCAAGACATAAAAAAAATTTAAGCAATAATTTTAATTTAATATCAAACCATTTATGTATGGTTATGAAAAAACGATCAATTCTATAATTATAGCGATGACATGTCGTATGTACACATGAGTAACATTCCCATTATTCATTGATCATTATGGAATAAAGTTAAGAATTATTTTATATTTACATAATGATCATAATATGATAAATATAATATTAATAATTTAAATATACACACACACACATATATATATCATACTTGAGATGTGGTGAAGAAAAATAAATCACATCTTTTCGTGGAGGAGATAATTCACACGTACACACAAATAGTGTCATCATTTTTATGTGCATGGAATGTAAGAGCGTAATTGATATATTATTTTCTTTTAATGATAAAAATTTTATGAATATCATATATAAACATTAATTACATAATTATAACTAGTCTTGAGATATGGTAATGGAAAATGAAATATATCGGTTCGTGGATGTGATATATTACACATACACACAAATGATTAACTATTTTCTCATTTGATGGTAGTGAAGATGTATTTTATGTAATGATATTAAAATAATAAAATCTCATTATATTTAGGATACTGAAGTTATTATATAATCATGGTTGAATAATATTTGAATTAAGTGGAATAATAAAATATAAATAATTGATTAAAAACGATACATTTCCTTTGTAAGATTTCCTTTGATTAACACCTTCACACCTCTAAGGAGGTTGTTCTTCTATAAATAAAGCCTCAAGAATGTGGATAGGGATTATAGAAAGAAATTTTATTATTCAATGGATGAATCAAAATGGGTTTCTAGTGTGAGGAAATGATATCAAGTAGTTCCCTTTAATATGAGAACGGTGGGGCTCTCTTGGAATTATTTAAAATATTAAATTTATAGAAATTAATTTTCTATTCCAAATGGTTCCAAGGTGTTTTTAGAATATATGATATGTATGGGTGAAAATATAATTATCCCATGAAAACTACAAAGTTTTAAATATTTTTTAATCTTTTTATTTATATTTTATCCCTTTTAAATCTCATCATTTTATTAAGTAATTTACACAGTAATGATCAAAATAATTATCATAACATGAAAAACGAACAATAAAAGGGTAATTTAGGAAATTTTAGGATATATAACAACTATTTGAAATAATATTAAATTTTTATAAATTTTATATCATTTAATTAAATATATTTTATTTTAAAATACCATTAGTGTCAATTTTGACACTATTCATCAATTAACTTTCAAAAAATAATATAAATTCATGACATAGTAAAAAAAACTCTTTGACAACATTAATAAAATGTAAAATTAAAATTATATTTATATTTATTACTTAAATATATCAAATTATATTTATTATAATATTTTTAATATCATTTATTTGATTCTTTTGTAAATGATTTAATTACTACATCATCATAGTGTCATCATTTAATCTAATAATTTATTACCTAAATATTAAAAATAAATTACAATGATGTATTTATGATTTATTCTTTCTAAATACTATTTATCCTTTAAGATATCCCCTATATTATCACATATTATAAAAACTGTACTTTTTAAAAGCAAAAGTATACAAAAAATGAATTTTCATTGAATATAATATTATCTATGCATTAAAGTAATTCATGTGACTCCAAGTGGTCATAAAATCGATCCAAGGATTATATTTTTCATAAAACATGCAACAAATTAAATTAAGATAAATTTCATGATTATTTTTTATTTTTTAATATAAATTTTACCATTAAATACCCAATTTACCTGTAACTATGGTAATAAAATTTATTACCAATGTTACTATTCATAATTTTCAAATATAAAATGGGCCTATTTAAATAATTTAAACATTATTATTCCAAAAACGGAATCCATTTTTTCCAAATTAAAAACACATAATTTTTATAAATTAATTAAAAATTAATCCCATTGATCGAATAAAAAATGACTTTTTAAAGTAAAATTTTAAAAAGATCACATAGTTTTAGTATAAAATTTCAAGTTAAAATTGATTCAAATGACCAATATTAGATTAATTGATAAATAATTTATTTAATTATACTTTTAAACCATTCATAAATACTATTTAACATTATAAATAAATTTTATGAAAAAGTGGTTTTGAACAAAAATGCAGTTTTTTTACTATTCATCAAAAAATGAATCTTATCACAAAAATACCAAAAATTTATCCAAAGTAAATTTTCAAATAAAATTTAAAATAAGAATCTTATTTTATCAAATAGAACTTATAAAAGTGACAAAACTATATTAAAAATATGTGTTCCCTCAAAATGCGGCAAAACTTTTTTTTGAGAAATACTTATTTTATTTATAAAATTTGATTTGTTCATATATCAAGTCTATAAAACTCATAAGATGAATGTTCAAAATTATATTGAATATATTACATATATATTTCATTAATATAATCCAAAAATAGTGATTTTATTATTTTTAAAACACACTTGTCCACATCTACATAGACATTCAGAAAAAAAAATCATTTTATTTTAAAAAGTGTTTTACATTTATTTATAATTAATTATTCAAAAAATGATTTTATATATATATATATTTATAAACCATATTTCCACAATTCATTTAATATTGTTCATTATCATCATTCTATCTACTGGGTTTTAATGGTAACATTTAGATACTATTTATCAGTTCTCTTAAACTCGATGTGGCGTATCATGTGTGATATTAAGCATAGTGTTTCATTTAAAAAAAATATTTTAAATTATACCTCATTTATAAATTTCATCCTCACAAATTAAACTTACGATAAAAAAACAAAGGTTTTACTTTTTATAATACCCTTATTGAAATCCCACATCAGATGATGGTTTAATAAAACATCCACTTAAAAAGAAAGGGAAGTATGATGGTCACCTGCGATAACACATAATAGGTTTCCATGTTGGAAGGCATGGTCCGGGAATATGAAACTAATCATCATGTTCTGATGGAGAGTGAAAGAAATCATGGTTTAGAGAAAGTTAACAATCACAAAACTATAAATCTATGATTGGTTTAAAGGTCATTGATTCCTTAGTTTGAAAAGTAAATGGATAAATTTTTTGTTTTATGTTCATTTTCCGGGAGTTGTGGAATTCATTCACCTCATAGACTAAGAACATAAAGAAACATACTTACATGAAAAGTATTGTTTCATCCTTCAGTCGATTTCCACCATGGACTAATCTTTTGATCTAACTGATGAGATTTTAAGATGAATTTTTCATGCCTAAAGTAGTAGAATCAACTTCTAGATAATTATATAATATAAAAAATATTAACTATATATTTATCATATATTTATCATATATTTATACATTAACGAAAACCCAAATGGTTAGGTTAAAATAATATAATTGTAATGTACCAGAAATTTAGTGGAATTTTTTAATTATATTGAATTATTTCGAGACTAGATGCTCTGAAGGAACCTCATTCTGAGGCCTGGTGAGGCCAAAATAGAATTTTAGAACCTTTTTTATTCAATTAAATAAAAGTGAAATAGAGGGTTTATAACTTTAAAATTGGTTCCCAAATCCAAAATTCAAGGGAACCATTGAACTCAGAATGGTGGGATTCACCTAGAATGGACATAACCTCAACTGGCGTGGGTTGAGGGAAAAGTTATTTTTTCATACTTTTTTAAAGAAAAAGTTAAAATAAAATAAACTTGTTTAGTTTTATTTTTCTGAATTCTCAAACCATTGTAACGAAACAACATATAAAGAAATGAAATCTAAAGCGTAGTTTCATTAATGAAACAGTGCAATTAATTCGTAATAGACCATAACTGAAACACAATTTCACATTTTCTCCCTTAAGGGTCAAGAAATCAATGCATGATTGTTGGTACAATCCTAGTTCTGGTCTAAATCACTTGTTGGTGATGACGACGAATGCCAACGAGCACCAAACAATGGATCATGGAGCAATGAAATAAAGACATGTTCTTCTTCCACACATCAAACATAACATTCGTAATTAATGAGTTACATAGGTAGGGGTTTCTTGACTTAATTTCCTTTTCCAATATTATTAATTCTCAAACGATGAACACAGATCAACCCACGAATAGGTGATCCGTAGAATGGTTGTTCTAACACGAGGGTGCCTTTTCTTGTGTTTTTTTTGCACTGAGATTAATTATTTGTTAGTAAAACATTAATCCTAAACATACCCTTGATTTAAACTCTAACGCGAAGGGTGAAGGACAATATGAATAAGGCTCGATCTCCTCTGCCTTTTGCGTTTTTTGTGTCCAAACCCCCAAGGTGATGGTAGAGTAATTTCAAGGCCTTGCTAGGGAAAAGGGTAATTCACGGAGGCAAGAGGCATAGACAAAGAAAAAAATGGACAACCAGAGTGGACACATTGGTCTGAGTTGGTCGGAGATAGTGGTCATGGGAAGGTAGAGACACTCTACGAAGATGTGCCAGAGGGAGTACCACAGCTGGCTTGGGCCACGACGGTGCGATAGGAGCCACCGATAGTGCTCTAGTTGCTGGTGGATAGGGGACACGACCCTTGACTACATCGGTGGAGAACGTCGCGGATGGAGCTGTGATGTAGGGTGCTGGCATGCGATCCCTCAACTACGTGTAAATGGAAGCTGCAACCAACATTAGATGGTTTCTTGGTGCACAAGCTGAACACCATCGTGGCGTCTGGGTGGGAGAGAACCGAACCGCATAGCGGGCCTGGAAGAGGGTGTGCTAGACCCGCCCAGCGAGTATAAGAACTTGGACTTTCATTTAAGGTATGTTTTTCTTTTCTGGTCTTTTTTGAGATAAAAGAGGTGTTTCGGGAGGTTATGCAGGGGTGCACGGTTTGCTAAACCATGCGGCAGCCGTGCGAAGTCCCGAGAGGAGACAGTGGGTTCCGCATGGGTTGCACATGGTTTTTCAAACTATGCAGGCAAGCCGTGCGAAACCTTTGGATGAGACAGTGGCAAATGCATGGTTGGCCCACGGTTACCAAACCGTGCAGGTTAACCATGCAACCACTTAAAACTTGGGTTTTTAAGTCCCAGGCCACTCGGTATTTCCATTCCTACTTCTTTCTTCCTCCCACTCGAGGCTCATGTGAGGGTTTCCGTTTTCAATGGTTGGGGGAGGTCCTTGGCGCGTTTTGGAGTCAAATCAAAGGTATTTCTTGGTGGATCGAACCCGGTTATTCCCAGGTAAGTCCCTCCTCTTAGTTTCTCCTTGGTTTTACCTAGATCATCTCTTCCCTTGCTCAAGGTTTTATAGATCTACATCCGTAGAATGTAGATCTTGGGTTGTGTTGCCTTTTTATATTGATGTTTGACCTTGTTAATGTTAGGGAAGAGTTTTTGAGGTGGGTTCGAGGAGGTGTTCACCCTTTTTGGAGGGCGATTGGGAAAAGAGGTCATTTTCTCCAAACCCAAAAGGTAGGAGGTTTGTGACTTTCCGTTGCAATTACTTGAGTTTTAGGTGCAATTGTGTTGATACCCTTGAATAGGGTGTTGTGCGTTTACCTTCTTTAACTCATTCTTTTGCCTTCTTTTCTAGTGTGTGCGAGTAGAGGTTGTTTGATTATGAATAGGGTTGAATTTCCATGTTTTGGATGTTTTGTGCCACGCATGTTCTATTTACGACCGTTTTATACTTCTTAGCCTTTGGATACTTTGCCTGTTTTCCATAATTGTTTTTATAGGATGGAGAGTTTGTGTTCTGACATGCTTGATATGCTGTAGACTGGTTAGCCAAGTAGTTCTATAGGATTACCTTGGCCATATTTTTTTTCTATGCTCGTTGACCTACACAGGGCCTTGAGAACCTAGTGTTGTAGACTATAAGGGGAATTGACTGAGTGAGCTTCCTCATAGAGTCATTGAGAATTACAGGCTATACGGGGATTGGGAGAGTGAACATCCTCAGAGAGCCTAGGACCACTTTGGACTATATGGGGAATTGACCGAATGAGCTTCCTCAGAGATTCCATTACTACTTCTGACTATACGGGGAATTGACTGAGTGAACTTACTCATAGAGTCTTTGTTTTAATCCGAAATAGTTTAGACTATAAGGGGAATTGACTATGTGAGCTTCCACAGAGAGTCTATGAACGACCGGGGCTATAAGGGGAACTGACTGAGTGTTCTTCCTCAGAGAGTCCTTGACCTTGGATCTATAAGAGGAATTGTACATGTGAGCTTACTCAGAGAGTTCCTGACTATACTATACTATAAGGGGAATTGACTGTGTGTGCTCCCTCATCAAGTCTTTATATTTTCCGTATGACCAAACCAGTGGGGTTAGGATGAGTGCACTTCCCAGAGGGTTATTTGTACTTGATAGGTAGGACCTGATGGGATGGCAGTGAGTACTTCCTATAGGGTTACCTATTTTGTTTTTCTGCTTGTAGTTGTTGCTTGATTTTGAACTGTGGATTGTTTACTATAGAGTACTTTCCTACTTTCTATTTTCTTACATTACCTGCCATATATTCATTGACTGTTAGGCACAGATATTGTGGTGGTTTCCTACTGGGGTTTAGTCTAGCACCTTTTTTGTGCCATGCTTTTGGGCCCAAATAAATTATATTGCTGCAGATATAGACAAGGGAAATCGCCCTTCTACCTCTGGTACATGATTGTTTTGGAGCTGGAGAGGAAGGGACCAAGCTATAGCTTGCGATGATGAGGGGCTGTTATTTTATTTTCTTGTGTACTTAGTTTAGCACTGTTTGTATTTCTAGCATTGTGAATTGTTTGGCTGCTTTCTAGACATATGTATCATGCATCATTTATATGTATATGCTCCGACTGTTTCATATTTTCAGTCTTCCACTAATTACTATTGTATAGATGTTTACTTCTTTTTCTATTGCATGTTTTTTTACTTACAATGTTTACTCTACCAATGAGGGAATAATTTCCCCACTATCACACCCAAGGCCCTCACTGCTAGTCAGCAGCCTCTGGCATTTGGGGAAATGTGATTGAGGCCATGTGACCAACTGGGTACGGGCCACCTCTGGGTGGCATACGGAACCGGGATGTTACAAAGTGGTATCAAAGAAATTTTTTTTCTCTTGACTTACTATTTGGAGCCTTTAGCCAGGTATAGGATAGAATAGGTACTTGGTAATAAGTTGTGGCTGGGAGAAGCTAACCCGTGTATAGGGAAAAGCCAATCTACCTCGTTTATTGAAATTTGTCTGGTTTTGCTATTTTTTGGTTGATTTGATTTTCACTGTTGGCTGACTCACATGTATTGAGAAATTATTGTTGATGTTATTGAGTTTCTATTTCTGTCACAACACAATGAGATGAGGTTATTCCATCTCATGCAACATATAGGCACTTTCTAGAAATCATTTGTCATGCATTCTTGCCATGCAATTTTGGCTGCATTAGCAATTTCATGTTGTTGTGATAGATGTTGTGTAGAATATGCATGCTTTCATGATAGATGTCGTGATATATTCTCTAATGCATGATAAGATAGCATTTATGTATGGTTTTTTTTGAAAGAATGCCAAATCTTGGTTCCTGAGGTGTGATGGACCCTCATGGACCGAAAATTTGTGGATCGTTGCTTCGTTGGCTTTGTTATAACCTGAATAAGATTCCATGCTTTGATTCACGGGGAGGGTGAGCCCTCACAAATCGGAATTTGGCACTTAGATGTTTGTTTCAATGTTTCACTGAGTTTCAGTGTATTTTCTAAGGCTTACTATCCAGTAAAAATCCTAGAATGCACACCGCGTAGTTTTGACTACACACATGTGTTCTTTTTTGGGGGGACAAAATAGTCTTTGTTTGGTACACACCGAGTACTCCCTTATTTCAGTCTCTATTAATGTTGGTCTAATGTGTACGTTTGACCTTATAGAGTCATGCCACCGAGACGTCCTCCAGTTGTACGCCATTTTTTAGATGGTGGCCAGACATTGGATATGGCTGATAAAGGACTTCATATAGATCCTCCAGTGGTGCCATTCATGGCACCAACAGTTATTCTAGACACAAGAGCTGATGCTCAGTTCCGAGAGGGATTTTTGAGGATGATGTAGACTTTTTAGGGAGCATCGCCTCTTGCCCCGCCGATGGAAGAATTGACATGGGTCTTTTAGCAGCAGCATCCTCCTACTTTTTATGGGGATGGAGGACCCCAAGATGAAGAGTCATGGCTAGAAGCTATGCTATCAATCTTTGGGAACCTGGAGATACCTCCAGATAAGAGAGTGAAGCTCGCCACCTACATGCTCTCGGACTCCACCAAGAGGTGGTGGAATGTGATCTCACAGGAGGGGAGCCAGTAGAGTATGGAGTGGGATGAGTTTCGGTGCATCTTCTACGATTACTTCTATCTAGAGACCCTGAGGGCTGATCAAGCCCAGGATTTCATGATCCTGGAGTAGGGTACTCTTTCTATAATGGAGTATTCCTCTCGCTTCACTATGCTACATAATTTCACACCTATTCTAAGAGGTGATGAGTTGTTCCTTGTATGGAAGTTTGAGGATGGTCCGAGGTACGAAATCTGATTACAGGTGAACAACTTCAGGTTGACATTGATATTATATATCATCAACCAGACACTTATCACAAAGTGACATCTGAAGGATTCTGGAGTAGTGAAACAGGTCGGTTCGACATCCAGATATAGTATAACTCTTACTGATAGTAGGAAGCATCGCAAGGAGCTTTCAATAAGAGATCAGAGTAGGCTAGATGCATCTTCAAGAAGCCAGGTAGTATGATACCATTTTTGAAGGACTGGGCATACAAAACCACGTTTCCTGAGAGATCTGATGGAGTGCCGATCTTGTGGCAAGATGTGCGATCTCCAGCGTTTCTGTTAGTTTTTCTCTCCAATAGGTAGAGACATGGGCTCTTCTATGTCCTCTCTTTTGGAAGAATCACAACCACTTCCTCACCAGTCGGAGAACTGGAGTTATTGCAGCTGTTCGGGCCGAGGTGGAGGTCGTGGTCATGGATCCAGTCTCCAGGCTATCAGAGACAGTAGGGTGGATTAGATTAGAGAGGTCAGTCAGGGTCACAAGGCTGTTGAGCAGGCTTGACTTTTGCGATAGAGCAGACCCTCAGGATCAGGATCCCGAACCCTCTACAGTTCAAGGTACGACCTTAGTAGCCTCAGTTTTAGCTTATTCTCTTTTCGGTACAGGGGCTTCCCATAGATTTATATCTGTTACTTTTGTGGAGAGCCTTGGTCTCTGTATCGTTTACACTACCGATATCTTGACAATAAACACTATGTTGGGGACAAGGAAATCTAGTGTACGTTAGTGAAGAGAGTTCCCTCTAGAGGTTGGTGGGTGTCACTTTGTTTGGTACCTCAATGTCTTGGAGATGACATGATATGATGTCATCCTTGGAATGGACTGGTTGGTTCCCTTCCAGGCAGCCGTCGATTGCTATCTTCGTAGGGTGAGTTTCATATCACCCGAGGATGGGTATTTTATTCATAAGGGTGAGTGGGACGTCCATGCGAGTAGAGCGGGTCTAGAGCATCATGGGTTAGGAGGAGTTACATCCTAGATTTCTAGTCTATATTTGGATGATTAGGGGACTTCTTAGTTATACTTTCCTCCAGTAGTGGATCATTTCAGATATGTCTTTCGAGAGGACTTTGTAGGTTTTCCTCTGAGGTGGGAGGCATACTCTTCGATTGAGCTTGTTCCAGGAGCGGCACTGGTGTCCATTCCTCCTTATAAGATGGATACACCTGAGTTGTAGGAACTCAGGAAGCATTTTGAGGTGTTACAGAAAAAGGGTTTCATCTAACCTAGTACTTCTATTTGGGGTTCTCCAGTCCAATTTTCAAAGAAGTCATACAGTACCCTTAGGAGTTTTGTGGATTATCGGACGCTAAACTAGTTGACGGTCAAAAATCGATATCCCTTTCCTAGTGTTGATGATCTCTTTGATCAGATTCATGGAGCTCGGATGTTCTCAAAGATCAACTTGAGGTCTGGTTACCATCAGTTGCACGTTAGACCATCTAATATACCTCTCACAGCTTTTAGGAGTTGGTATGGTCTATATGAGTATACGGTTATGCCGTTCGGTCTCACAAATGTGCCTACAGTTTTCATGGCACTAATGAATATAATGTTCTATCAATACATGGATTCTTTAATGGTGGTATTCGTGGAAGATATGTTGGTTCATGCCACCCATCTTGAGATCATATTGAGTACACTAAGAGAGAAATAGCTATATGCTAAGCTCTCGAAATTCCACTTTGGATTGATCAGATTCACTTCATGGTTGATGTTATCTCAAAGACAGGTGTATCATTAAACCCAGAGAAGGTGAGAGAAGTAGTTTCCTGAGAGTAGATGAAGAACATTAATGATGTGTAGAGTTTCCTAGGGATGTCTGGATACTATAGATGCTCCATTCAGGACCTCTCACGCTTATGAGAACTGCTAGAAGGTCTAACTAAGAAGGGTGTGAAGTTCTTATGGTCAGATTTTTGTGGGTCAGCCTTTCATGAGATGAATGGGAGGTTGATGTCAGCACCGATACAAGTCTTTACAGAGTTGGGAAAGAGCTATACTGTCTACGGTGATGCATCAGGTATCGGGATGGAAGCTGTGCTTATGTAGGGAAACAAATTCATTGCGAACGGATCTTGGCAGTTGAGGCCACATGAGAGGAATTACCCGACGCACAATCTGGAGTTGGCAGATTTAGTCCATGCCTTACGATGATGGATACAGTATCTTCTAGTAGATCATTTAGTGGTTTTCACTGACCAAAATATTCTCAGGTACATCTTCACTCAGTATGATCTGAATCTGAGACAGCACAGGTGGGTCGAGTATCTTCAGTCTTTTGAATTTGAGCATGCCTATACGCTTGGGAAGGGAAACATAGTGGATGATGCATTGATCCATAGGGCCTGGGTAAAGGTAGTTCAAGAGGCCAGTAGTGAGTGGTAGCTTATGTCTTTGTTATATGAGATTTATTTGGAGGTTCTCGATAGACAGGGACAGACATTTCTTTCTTCTGTAGCTTTTACCTCTACTCTTCTTGATCGGGTACGAATGAGGCAGCTATCAGATTCTGAAGTCATATTCCTAAGGGAAAGTGTGTTAAGAGAGGACCCTATACCTGGATGTATCATAGGTGAGGATGAAATCTTGCGTTTCCAAGGGCGTGTATGGGTGCCAGAAGATATACGTGAGGAGATGATGCGAGATTTTCATTCCTCAGTTTGGGCAATTCATCCTGGCATCACCAAGATGTTTCGTTATATACACAGTCAGTATTGGTGGCCATGTATGAAGAGGGATGTTGCTGGTTTTTTCATGAGGTGTTTCACCTATCAGTAGGTGAATGAAAAGTTTCAGCGACCAGTAGGGATTATGCAACTGTTACCAATTCCCGAGTTGAAGAGGAATGATGTCGTGATGGACTTCGTGCAGGGTTTTCCGCGGTCGCCTTAAGGAAATGATGCTATATGGGTTTTCATTTATAGACTCCCGAAAGTTTGTCACTTCTTGCCGATCAATGAATCCTTTAGTGTTGATGAGCTAGGAAGGTTGTACATTTGTGATATTATAGGTTTTCATGGAGTTCCACACTCCTTTGATTCAGATAGGGTTGCACGTTTTACTTCTCGGGTCTGGAAGGGGCTTCAGAAGGTGTTGGGTACATAGGTACTTTTGAGTACAGATTACCATCCCCAAAAAGATGGCCCATCCGATCATATGATTCAGGTGATTGAAGACATGTTTCGAGCACATATTCTAGATTTTGGAGGTTCTTGGGAGATACATATAACTCTAGTGGAGTTTTCCTACAACAATAGTTTTCAAGAAACTATTCAGATGGAACCTTATGATTATTTGTATGGTAGGCCATCTTGATCACCCTTGTGTTGGTTGGAGGTAGGAGAGGCAGCTATGTTGTGACCTCGTCTTTCCTATGAGACCACAAAACATTTAGAGATGATTCAGAAGAGGAAGACTACTGTGCAATTTCTTCAGAATTCTTATGCTAATCCGCAGAGATGACCTATGGAGTTTGAGGTTAGAGATCAGGTTTTTCTACGTGTCACACTGAGGTTGAGGAATAAAAGAATTAGGAGACAGGGTAAGATTTCGCCGAGGTATGCCAGAACATTTTAAGTGTTGGAGAGAGTTGGTCTGGTTGCCGGTCGATTGCAGTTACCTCATAGTTACCAAGCTATGCACGAATTCAATTAAGTTTCACAGATTCAAAGTTACTTTTCATACCCATCTCATGTCTTGCAACCCAAGGAGGTTGAGTTAGAGGTGGATGCCTTTTTCAAGGAGAATCCTATCCGGATTGTTGATCTCAATACAAAGGTTCTCCTTGGCTGGTCTATTCCTCTGGTATGAGTGCTATGGTAGCATGGGCGAGTACATGATGAGAATTGGGAGAGGGAGGCCAATGTTCGAGAACAGTGGCCGGAGCTGTTCGGGATTTCTTCTTCTACGTCGCTCTAGGGAAATTTGGGGAAAAATTTGTTTAAGGATGGATGTTTTTAAGAACTTGGACTTCTTTTCAGGTATGTTTTACTTTTTTGGTCATTTTTTAGAAAAAGTGGTTTTTCGGGAGGTTGTGCAGGGGTGCAGGGTTTTCCAAACCATGCCGGTAAGCCGTGCAAAGTACCTAGAGAAGAATGTGGGTTCTGCACGGGCTTCTCACGGTTTGTCAAACCATACGGGCAAGCCATGCGAGAGCATTGGGTGAGATAGTGGGTTCCATAAGGGCTACGCACGGTTTGCCAAACCGTGTGGGCAAGCCGTGTGAAACCTTTGGATAAGACAGAGGCAACCACACTGTTGGCGCACGGTTTTCCGAACTGTGCGGGTTAACTGTGCGCCCACTTAAAACATGGGTTTTTTTGTCCTGGTCCACTCGGGATTTCCATTCCTCCTCCTTTATTCCTCCCACTCAAGGATCACATGAGGGTTTCGGTTTTTAGATGTTGGGGATCTCCTTAGCTCGTTTTAAAGGCAAATCAAATGGGTTTTGTGGTGGATCGAAGCCGATTCATCTACGGTAAGTCCCTCCTCTTAGATTCTCCTTGGTTTAACCTAGAACTTCTCTTACCTCTCTCAAGGTTTTCTAGATCTACATCTGTTTCATGTAGATCCAGGTTTTTGTTTCCTTTGTGTGTTAAAGGTTGACCTTGTTGATGTTAGGGAAGATATTTGAGGTGGGTTCGACGAGGCATTCACCCGGTTTATAGCACGTTTTGGGTGAAGAGGTCATTTTCACCAAACCCTAAAGTTAGGTGGTTTGTCCATTTACAATGAAAGTCCATGAGGTTTAGGTGTAATTGTGCTGATACCCTTGAATAGGGTGTTGTGCGTTTATTATATTTAACACGTTCTTTTCCTCCTTTGCTAGTGTGTGCAAGTAGAGGTTATTTGTATATGAATAGTTTTGAATTTCCATGCTTTGGATGTTTTGTGCCACACATATTCTATTTATGACCGTTTGTTCCTGCTTGGCCTTTGGCTGCTTTGCCTATTTTCCCTGCCTGTTGCTCTAGGATGCAGAGTTTGTGTTCCGACATGCTTGATATGCTGTAGAATGGTTAGCCATGTAGTTATATAGGATTACCCTGGAAATATTGTTTTGCTATGCTCGTTGACCTGTACAAGGCTGTGATAACCTAGTGTAGTAGACTATAAGGGGAATGGACTGAGTGAGTTTCCTCAGAGAGTCTTTGAGTATTACAGACTATATGGGGATTGACCAAGTGAGCATCCTCAGAGATCCTAGTACCACATTGGACTATAAGGGGAATAGACCGAGTGGTCTTCCTCAGAGAGTCCATGACTGCTTCTGACTATACGTGGAATTGACTGAGTGAACATCCACAGAGTGTATTTTTTTAATCCTGAACTATTTAGACTATAAGGGGAATTGATAGTTTGATCTTCCTCAGAGAGTCTATGAATGACCTGGGCTACAAGGGTAATTGACTGAGTGTGCTTTCTCAATGAATCCTTGACCTTGAAACTATAATAGGAATTGACCATGTGATCTTCCATAGAGAGTTCCTGATTACCCTAGACTATAAGGGGAATTGAATATGTGTGCTTCCTTAGACATTATTTATATTTTCCATATGACCAAAGCAGAGGGGTTAGGCTGATTGCACTTCCCTGAGGGTTATTGGTACTTGATAGGTAGGACCCGAGGGGATGACTGTCAATACTTCCCAGAGGGTTACCTGTTGTGATTTGCTGCTAGTAGTTGTTGATTGATGTTGATCTATGGATTGTTTACTGCTGAGTACTTTCCTAATTACTATTTTCTTACATTACCTGCCAAATATTCACTGACTATTAGGCACAGATATTGTGGTGGTTTCCTACTGGGATTTAGTCTCACACCCTGTTTGGGCCATACTTTTAGGACCAAACAGATTATATTGTTGTATGTATAGAAAAGGGAAAGCGCCCTTCTACTTATGGTACTTGATGTTTGTGGATCTAGAGAGCAATATACCAATCTATTGATTGCAATGATGAGGATCTGTTATTTTATTTTCTTATGTACTTGGTTTAGCAATGTTTGTATCTCCAGCATTGTGACTTGTTTGGATTCGTTCAAGATATATGTATAATGAATTATATATATGTATGTGCTCCAGCTGTTTCTTACTTTTAGTCTTCTGCTGTTTACTATTGTATGGATGTTTACTGCTTCAGCTATTGCATGTTTGTTTACTTCCTCTGTGTACTCTACCAATGAGGGCATAGATTCCCCACTATCACACCCAAGGCCCTCGCTTCTAGTCAACAGCCTCTAGAATTTGGGGAAATGCGCTTGAGGCCATGTGACCAACTGGGTACGGGGTGCATCTGGGTAGCATCCAAAACCGGGATGTTACAGCGGGCCGGACCCACGGACCAACGGGGTGGGTCGGTGGGGCCCTCTGGCATAGTTGGTCATGTCAGACCGGGCCCAGACGCAACTGTCCCTTGTTTACGAAAACAATAATAACTCTCAAACAGGGGGTTCTATTGATGATACATTTGTGGTGTTGGAGCCCTCCTGGAGAGGTGGATGTTTTTATACTATATAGAGACGTACAAGGAAGTTGGAATATGAAGACTATATTGGGGAGTGGTTCTCTCGGAATCAAGTGCACTACGTTCGGAGATCCTACGAATGACTAAGACCTCAAGACTATAGACAAGCGCCCCTTTGTGGATCAACTACGATGGCCTAGTTGGAAGATTCTATGTGTGAACAGGAAGACCCATTGTTGGGAGAAGCTCTGTGTGATCCGGAAGACCCACAATACTTATCTGGAAAGAGTACTTCAGTACGATGTCCAAAGTGGGAAGCAACTTTGTGTGACCCGACATGCCCACAGTGGGGAGCAGCTCTGTGTGACCCACCATACACATGGTACTCGTCAGGGATGAGTACCACAGTGGTCCAAGGCTAGAGGAATATAGTTCTATGTGACCTTGTAGTCCCATGGTGGGGAGCAGCTCTGTATGAAGCAACATACCCACGGTACTCATCGTAGAAGAGTAAACCAGCAGCCCAAGGTGTTCAGTGATGTGACTGATGGTCCTACTTTCTTTACATTAGATTCAACCTAGTGTGATCTATCTTTCTTCATGATCTTCATTATTGGTTTTCTTGTGTATTGTTTTGTGGTCCTTCCTTGTTGGTTTGGGGTTCTAATGAGTTTTTTGTTTCTCACCCGTGCACGGTATTCGCCCGCACGTGTTGTGTATGGTGTAGACGACTGATATTTTGGTGGAGGACTTGGTGTCCCAAGACTAGTTGGTGCGTAGTCATATTATAGAGGAAGTACATGCTTCTATGGCTTCCTACAGCTACACTATACTTACCAATCGGGTGGGGTTTTCAGTGGATGGATTTCCATCAAACTTGTAATTACACATTTTGTAGTTGTCTTGGGTTGGGTTTGAGTTCTGGACAATTTAATTTATGTTTTACTTTTACACTTAGTGGTTGTTTAGTGGAAAACATGTCTACCTTTCTAGTTTTTGGGACACAGTTTTGTGTGTGTGTGTGTGTGTGTGTGCATAGAGGCACTCATGAAAATTCCTCCCACATGTGGGATGACGCCTTCAGTGCTAGTCAGCAACCCCTAGCCTTCAGGTGGTTGGCTTGGGGGAGTCACGACATGGGTTCTAGGGGACAGATCATGAAAATAATTTCACAAAAAGAATAAACTTTTATATGATAAAAAAGTATTTTAATCTCCAAATTCAACAGTGTTACCAAAATTTCAACAAATAACTATATTTGAAATTCCACAAAAAATTTTTAACGATGAATAAAACACAAAAATTAGAAGGATTTAATCACATAATATTCTATTCAAATTTATAACATTTATCTCTGAATAAAATTGATTACTCTTGAGTTTTCAAGCCAAAAATCAATTATCCTAATCACATATTCACCAAGATAGTGTAATCATTTCCATAAATAACATAAATCACCATAAGTCGAAAATATAAATATAGATTTTTCCAAAATATGAATCAACCTTTATTCCTTAACTAAAATATTGTAGTATTATATTTACCTTGATCATATATGGTTACCAAAATAACAAACATCTTCTGAAAAAACATTAATTACATAATCACCAAATCATTTCCTAATCCCAAATTTATCTATTTGTTAAAACATGGATTCCCAAAAGAAACCTATTCATTATCCATTAACTCATTTAACTAAAAATAAAAATTCATAACTTAGGATTTTACGTAGGACATTGGTAGGTGGTTCTCCCATGTCACCCTTCAGTTGTGGGTTCGATTCATACGACCTTTCTAGACATGATGGTTTTTTCACCCATCTAATGTGTTTCAATTTTTCTAAAACTATATAATTCCAAAAAAATTATAAATTCACCAAAAATAACCATATTATGTTTTAACCTCAATTTTTATCTTACAACTTTCATTTTTCATCCAAAAATGTAATAACATGTAATTACCACAAAGGTGGATGCCTAAAAAATTACTGTTAGTTACCTTAAAAATTCATAACACAAATCATCAAAAGGGATTATAAGACATTAAAATTATATTAAACCTTAAAATTATTAACTCATGAGGATATCCCTCACTATTTAAAAAACATCACAATTTTCAAAGTAGAATCAACCATCCTCTTAATCTATCTGTAAGGACCCAACCTTAAACATAACTTATTCCAATATTTTTGAAATAGAATTAATATTCAATGATATTTTCAATTTAGAGTTTTAGAAAATCAGGAAAAACTATTACATTGTAAATTCTTAAATTACAAGTGGACTCTAATACATTCAATCCACTTTTTCCACCAATGGAGACCCCTTAAAACACGACCCCTTTTTAAGACACATCTTTAATTATTTTAACCTGACATACTATTTGTCCTTATTGATCTTATGACCTGTGAAATTTTTCTTAAAACATGGGATGTGCACAAAAAGTTTGAAAAGGGATACACAAATAAAGAAACTGTTAGTCCATTGATAAACATTAAAACCCATGAAAACTTTTTCCCAATGTATTACATTCCACCCTTAATAAGTAGTAAATAATTTACTTTGAAAATAATATAATGTGATACCTTTTTTAGCCACAAGAGTACCATAAAACCCAAATAAAGCATAAAAAATACATAAAAGTAACATAGAACATAATTATACTTAAATGGAATAACCATTCAGCCAAATAGCATACATTTCACTCTTACAATTACAATATACATATAGAAAACTTCCATACCCAATGCATTGGAAGTTATATTGTATCCTACCATCCATGGTTTATTACATAACCACCCATCCTTAGTTTATCATGTAACCACCCATAAAATGTCCAAGTACCATTACATAATCATAACTCATAAAGGATTTCAATTTTCAGCATTTCACTCATAAAACTCCATTTGCAATCAGAAGAAATTTTTTCAAGATAATGAAATAATAAGTCCATTTTCAGAACCATTTTCAATATAAAAATAACCATAAAATGGAATAAAGTGGCCTACATTTCATTTTAAAAACATGAAGGCTTATAGGGGAAGCCATATATCAAATAACGGTCACGGTAGAGAAGTTATTGTCTCTGTATACGATAAAAATAACATTCCTTTTGTCATTTGTAAAAAAATTCCATATAAAACATATAGAAATATTAATTTTGAGAACCCTTAAATGAAATTAAAAATATAAAGGAAATTTAATTTATATTACTTTTATATTCATATAAATAAATTTGAGAAATAATGTCAAGAATAATGACATTGAGAAAAATATGTGATAATGATGTATTTATACAATCAAGGTGTCCCACACCAATTTAAAAAATTAAATACTAATCACCATAGAATATTTAACAAAAATTAATTAAAATTATAATAAATATATTAATGAAATTTTAATTATAAGGATCTGTATATACACCTAGTAAAATAATGTTGGTGTATAACATCAAAGTATGCCTCAATGAAAAGAGATTGGGATAAAGTCCCTTACCTCGTGTCTGATTCATCAAGTATGTTCTTTTTCCTTTTGAATAAAAAACATACATTAATTATCTAATTTATTGGAACCATTTTTCATTTTTATTGTTCCTTTTATTCAACTTATCACCATATTATAATAATTACTTAATTATTTATGTTCACAATGGATCATTTCATGATATTCGGTACATGAGTCCAAAATGACATGGTATGTTGCCTATAGAAAAAAGTTTTCATTATTACATCATATATAGAATAATATTCACGAAATAACAATCAATTTAAAACCTTCATTTTACTATTAAATTAAACTATTTATTTATCGTTATGAAAAATGAACAACATTATAATCATGGAGACGGTAGGCCGTATGCATGCATGAGTAACGTTCCCATTTTTCATTGATCATTATAGAAATAATGTAATTATTATTTTATATTTAATAAATTATAATAATATCATAAATATAATATTAATAATTTAAATATAATTATATATATCATACTTGTGATGTGGTGAAGAAAAAATAATCACATCTCTTCATGGAGGTTATAGTTCACACGTATGCAGAGACAACATTATCATTTTTATGTGAATGGAAGGTAGGAAAATATGTGATATATTATTTTATTAAAATGAAAAATATTTAATAATTATCATATATAAACATTAATTACATAATTATAACTAGTCTTGAGAGACAACAATGGAAAATGAATTATATCGGGTTGTGGAGGTGATAGTTCACATGTACGTACGTACAATTAATTATTTTCTCATTTGATGAATGTGGAGATAGATTTAGGTAATTATATTAACATAATAAAATATAATTATATTGAGGAAAACACATTTATTATATCATATTGGTTGAATAAGATTTTAAGGAAGTGGAAGAATTAAACAGAAACCCTTGATTTAAAATGACACCTTTCCTTAGGACGACCACATTTCATTAACACATGAACACCTCTAAGCCAGGTATAATGCCTAAAATAAAGCCTAAATAATGTGGATAAGTGTTATAGTAATTTATATTAGTAGATATGTTTGGATCCAAAATGGTATTGAAGTGTGAAGAAATGATAGGAAGTAGTGCCCTTTTTTCAGAGAGGGGAGGGACGGTCTTGGAATTTTTCAAAATATTAAATTAATATAAATTAGTTTAAATTTTAAAATGGAAAGAATGTTTTTTATATATAATATAGGATGATTATGTGTATAAATAAAATTATCCAATGAAAATTAGAATATTTTGAATATTTTTTTAATCCATATTTTTCGTTTTAACCCCTTTAACTCTTACCGTTTTATTAAGTAATTTACACTTTAATGGTCAAAATAATTACCAAAAAAATAACAAATGACTAATAAAATATTAATTTAATAAATTTTAGGAAATATTCCATATATTTGGGGATTCTAATATTTTTATAAATTTTAATATTATTTAATTAAATATTTTATATTGTAAAATACCATTAGTTTCAATTTTGACAGTATTCATTTCATGAAGTTTTTAAAATATTATTACTTCAATATATAGTCGAACAAATTACTTTAATAAATCACTGACATGTAAAAGTAATTCAAAAATTTTGTATCTAATGTAAATTATATAAAATTTTATTTATTATAATTTTTTTAATATCATTTATTTGATTTATCCATTATTAATGTAATTAATATATTGTTATTGTGTCACCATTTAATTTAATTATTTATTTACTAAAATTATAAATAAATTTCCATGATTTAGTTAATAAATATAGATTTAAAAATAATAATTATAGTCTAATATATCCCCTATATAACCCCATATTAACAATACATTACTTTTTAAAAACAAAAGTGAAACAAAAAAGAATTTTCATTGAATACAATATTTTAAATGAATTAAAGCCATAAAAGTGGCTACAGGTGGACCAAAAATATACCCAAGGATACTATTGGTTATAACACACTTGTGAAATTATATTATGACATGTTTTATAGTATTTGTATATTTTTATAATATAAATTTTACCTTTAATTACCCGATTTACCCTTAACCATAGTAATAAAATATATTACTAATGTTATTATTCCAAATATACCAATATAAAAGGAAACTATTTACATAATTTTTACCTCCTTATTCAAAATATTTAATCCATTTTTTTAAATTCAAAAATATAGAATTGTAATAAATTAGTGAAAAACTAATCTTGTTGACAGAATAAGAAAACATGTTTTTAATGTAAAACGTTCGAAGGTTCGAATAGTTTTTATATCCAATTTCAAAGTGAAATTTATTATAATGAAAAAAATAGGATATATTTATACAAAATTATATTATTATACTTTAAAACTATTCAAAAATACTATTTAACACTATAAATAAATTTGATGAAAAAGTATTTTTCAATTAAAATGCATTATTTTTCCATTATTCATAAAAAATGAATCTTATTAGAAAAATAACAAAAAAATTAACCAAACTAAATTATAATGTCCTACTTTGAAAGAATAAGTCTATTTTTTAATATATAACTTATTAAAGTGACAAAAACAGGATTTAATAATGGTGCACCATCAAAAGGAAGCAAAACATCATTTTTTGGAAAAATAATTATTTTATTTGTAAAATTGGATTTTTTTGTATATCATGTCTAAAAAACACATAATATGAATGTAAAAAAATATATTCAAAATATATTAATTATATATCTCATTAATTTAATCCAACAAGAGTGATTTTATTATTTATAAAACACAGTTGTGCACATTTAAATTGTTTTTTGGAAAAAAACATTTCCTTTTTTTATAATGGATTTTACCTTAATTTATAGTTAATTATTCAAAAAATAAATAATTATATATATATATAAACCATATTTTTACAATTTAGTTAATACTATTCATTCTTTTTATTCTAACGACTATGTTTCAACAGTAACAGTTAAATATAATTTAGTTTTTCACTTATGCTTGATGTGGTGTATCATGTATGCCATTGAGCATATTGTTTCCTTTAAAAACATGAGATATTTTAATTATATCCATACATGAAAGTTATTGATGGAAAAATTAATTTCATTGGTCTGTGTGGTGGTAGCCTTCCATAAACATGATCAACAATTTCGTTTCCAGTTTGATGGTAGATGAGAAGGATATAGGTAATACCATTAACATAATAAAATATAAGTTTATTTAATTTAAAATTATATTGTATAAGGGTTGTTTAAAAAAAAATTAATGAGGTTGAAGAAGAAAAAAATGAAAACGTTCATTTTAAAAGGTCGCCTCTTTTATAAACAGATTCTGTATGTTTACATAAAGACTTCCCAGGTTGGATTTCTGATCAAACTAAAGGATATAGATTTTCAAGAGGGGATTAAGGAAGTGATTTGGGTGGGAAAAACAAAATTAATTTAGAATTTTGAAGAGGTGAGGAGAGGTGGTGGCCTTTTATAAGTGGGTAAGAGGACACACAATTTTTTTTTTGAAAATATTCAATTATACCCACTTTTTAATCTAGAAAAAATCCATAAAATGGGTAAGTATAGTCCCTTATAGGTTATATGGTCGAAACATGGCTATATAACAGGTATGTACAAGTTGGTAAGTCATTTTAGCACTTTTCTTTTTAGTTTAACCTATGGTAAATTTGGTTTTAGCTTAAGAACAATAATTATTTTTTACTTATTTTACTCCTAATAATAGTGAAAAATACAGTTTACGATAATAGATAATATAAAGTATTTTGATTAAAAATATGAAATCCATTTTTACAAATTCAATATATATAAGTGGTAGAATCCAATTTTAATCTATACCCACATATATAAAAAATTGGGTCTTGATTGAGAATATTCTCATAAATATAAAAGGTTTTAATATAACAATTCAATATGAAATTGATTCCAGTGACATAAAATAGTTATATTTTAGTCTAATTAAACTACTTTTACTATAAAACCAATTTAAAATTTAATTTAAAAAAGTGAATTATTTAATTCAAAAGGAATTTTTCAATAAATATCAGTATTTTTCATTATTAATAAAAAAGGAAACATTTTAGAAGAATAAAATTTATTCCCCCTAAGATAATTTTTATATGATGATTTAAAAGATGAAATTAATTTTATCAAATGAATTTTCTAAAATTGGTAATTTTATAAAATTTTGTTCATAAAGGGTTTTTGAACCGTCTTTTAGAAAAAAAATACATTTTTTCAGAAAAATTTTAAATTTTTATTTTAAATTAATTTTATTTTATTTCTAATCATTAGATAACCATGTTTTTTAAATTTTAGTTTTTACTATTTATACCCAGTATTTTAATGTCTAGGTTATAATGTTATACTATATTACATTTTATTTAGAGATGGGGATGCGTGTTCTGCATGCTATAGAAGTGATTAAATTTAAAGAAATATGTTTCATGGGTTGTTTAAGCTCGGTGTTGTGTGTAACATACGCTATTGAATAATTTTTTTTTATAATTTTAGGGTTGACACTCTATAATCTCCCACAACATTCCTGCATCTTCATCTTGAGGTTGTTCTCAATCCCCTATTTGTTCCAATTTGGATTGAGAATTTATGGCTCCTACATTTTAATTTTATTTTAGGTAACCTTTCATATGGAAAGAAACATAGTAATCTAACCTTCCATGAGTATTCAAGGTTGTTGCACTACCCTCACATATCCTTGGAATTTTACCTTTACACAGTATCAAAAACCCACATATTCCAATATTAGTCAAGAATATCAATTCCCGATTAAAACATATTCTAATAGTTGGTCAAATAAATTAAATAATGATATAATGATAGAATTATTTTTAAAAAGGACCCCCTCAAATATATGATCAAGAACCTTAGTAAAATAATGAATCAAATTCAAATTTTGTCATTAAAATATTCAAATAATTATATAATCATCCCATAATTGATCAGAAAAAAATTATTCTCCATTAATTTTTTTTTAAAAAAACTCTTCAATAAAGCCTTAATGGGATGTGGAAATTTATAACAATGAAATGCCACATCTCTGACACTGCACAAACAATAGAGCCACTGCAAAAAAACACTGGGATCCACTCACCCTGAACCCTCATAGAAATAATCATTACCTAAACAAAGAATTTTAGATTTTTCTATACTATCACATTTAATCATGCTTGAAAATCTCTAGACATCACCACATTATATCCACCAATCCTAAAATCTGTTTATTCCATATATAATATTGTTGATTAATTCCAAAAACTCTATTATTAAGCCCCACTACTAAATACATTCATGAATTTCTAATTTGACTACATCACACACCATCAGTTGACTTCACTGATAAATACCAGACCATCACTAACTCAATATAACAACTATGTGTCACCTAATAATTCTCATCAAATCCCATATTCTCACTCCTGAGAGTATTTCTATTTCAAAATCCCACTTCTTGTTGTATATGTTAGTGTTCTTTCTATAAGAATCAATATCCCACAAACTAGGTCATTCAACTCTTCCGTATTCTATAAATCTCGACCATAAATTATCGAATGTGCCGACTCTTACTAATCATCATCAACCAATATCGATATCTTTGTATTTTCAATTTACCACAAACAAATCAGACTCCTACATCCAAGGGTCGTCATAAAACTATAATAACCTAAGATATTGGTTTACAAATACGTCATTGTTGACATAAATCACAAATATCCTTTCTACTTTTGGCTTGTACTCACAAGACTCGATGGTGGGGTCCCCACCATAAGGTTTTATTTATCATCAATCCCTGAGGAAAAATCATTCTGGAATCCCCCTTGGCCAAACACTAACACTCATGATCCCTTATTATATTTACAAATGGGTTTATATCCTGAGTTTCACCCTAGGGTCTAATGATAAAGTGTATCATAATGTTTTAAATAACCAATAATACTAATAATCCTCTTGTATACACCATTTCCTAATGGATTTAACTCATGTTTCATGAACATTCTCATTTCCAAATGGTTCATTCATTCCAACTTACTAAAGACTCCACTTAGTCTCTCTAGAAACTCATAGTCACATTATTTCTCATCTAATCATAGTTAAGTAACTATTGTTATTCCTTATCTATCTTAACAGGACACTAAAGTCTTTAGTGTATCATTAGTATGAACTATCATCATACCACATTTAACTTTCCATAAGTATTGTAACTCACCCATCATCTGAACTGATTATCTCGAAATAGTCAATATACTCATGAACACTCAGTCATTCTTTGATCGTATCACTAGGTACTCATCTCCTACAATGATCATATCCGAATGAATTTGTTTCTATCAGTAAAATAATAAAATTTTATACCCCATATCAACCTATACTTTGGCCAAAAAATATCATATCATCAAGGGTCAAAATATTTTTTTATTTCTCAATCACAACAAGAAATATCTCACATTTCCACTATCATGCAATATTTGATCACCATTTATGCATTGTTATCCATTCATCCCAATGAAAAACCATAACATAAATATCTGTTGTTAGAAAAATTAAGGATTCGAAGAACTCATCACAACATTCAAGAACCCATCAGTTCCTTATAAGATATTCAATTCTAAAGGGACTAAACATTCCCCAATCCGAACTATACATATAATATAAATGAACCAAACATAATTATCATGCATTTCCATCCATAATCATGACATCACCCAAGGAAAATTGTTTCTTAAAAATCTATGGCTCGTATCGTAGAAATTTTCTCAAAATACAATCATCAACATGCCCCAAATGCCATATAGGGCCAACCATTACCAATAAAACATTGATCTTACTAACATTAGTATAATATTACGTCACACTTGTCCACCTTCCACATAGGTTAAAGAAAAGAACACCATATTTACCCATTTAAATATAGTGTCCATCTATAAAATTTAACAATAATACTTACGAAAGAAGTTCCCAATATAAAGAACACACATGTAGGCATACACCCTAGAAATTCTAGTGAATGTAATTAAAATCATGTTATCTTGAGTCATATCATATCTATCCTAGGATCATATGCCTAGTAAAATAACAATACATGACTCACATGCATGTCAACCTTATCCCATGTATAAAGTATCCTTTGTTTTTTCTATATGAAAATTATAACCACGGAATCCCAAACATGACTATACCGGAAACTAGATAACGCATCCCATGAATAAATCTCAATACATATCATCTACCCATATTTTTGGAAGGAAATCACAAGTATGGGATAAACCCTTTCTCGGGTCACCCACATACATCAAAACTCATCACAAAAAATAATTGTAAATCACCCTACCACTCAATTATAATAATCAACTCACTAATGTTCCGAGTCACAGATTAGCATCGCTAGGCTCTCCCACCTTACCCATAACCATACCCCAATGGTTCATAGCTCAAAGTCAAATTTAAATGCTCTCATATCATATATCATATGAAAACTAACAATAAAATATCCCCACTCTAGTGTTATTATGCATATACTTTTCACCCCAAGCATTCATGGTACACTTCTCTTTGAATAAAACAATAGCTGGCGTTGTACGCAACATCATGTTTTATCTCACCACAACCAATCAAAATAGACGTTATGAATAGTAATACCCACCTAACCATTATAAATTTCATTTTTCAAAATTGAATTCATTTTTTGATTTATAATATCAAAATTATATTATGGTTATTTCTTTGTATTTTTATGAATTCTTTCAATTTTTAATTAATAGTGAAAAACAATGTGTTACTGTTTAAAACCAACTTTTTATTTAAATAATTATTTATTTAATTTAAATTTATTTTAGGTAAAAAGAGTAACATAATACCTATATAATTTCAATGGAATTCATTGAAGTCATTTTATAATGATATTAGATATATAAATTTTGTTGAACATATTATTATCTTTTACCCACCTCATAGGAGCATTTGAAAATTTGTATAAAACCTAATTTTACCGCTTATATGAGTTGAATATTGAAAATATTAGAGAAATTGTTGATATTAGTATGTAAAATTTTGTTCAATAATATGAAAATAATTTTTTGGTGAATAGTAACTTTTGAATTTTATTTACCAGAGTTAAAAGTAAATAGGGTAATTAAAGGTAAAAATGATATTATAATTACCCTAAGACCTATCCGAATTCTATAATATAAGTGTATTTTGACCAAAATAAACCTTAGTAATAAAATATGACCCACTTTTTTCCACTTAGATTATATTTGGACATTTATTGTAATTTAATTTAAAGAAAAGTTATAATTTTTAAATTCATGTTTTCATAAAGAAAAAATTGTTAATCTAGGGTAATACATAAGATATAATAATCTATATATATTAATTGAAAATCTAATATAGTTGGGGTTTGTATTAGCTGTAAGAAGCCCATATTCGTACATAAATAATGGGGCTTCAAATCCCATTGGGAAGAGAAATTGAAGTAGTACTGTAGAGGTATTGTAGCAGTGATGGTACTGTAGATCGGTGGGTACTGTAGCAGTGACATGACACTGTAACAGCTGCGGGTACTGTGTAGTATTGTAGCAGGCAGGTTACTATTTACAGAATGGGTATTATGCCAAAAATATCGGTGTATGGTCTTTGTAATGGGCTACATGCCCACTAGGTCTTTGGGCTATGTAATGGGTCTCCCTCTACCTAGTTAAAAGAGTTCTTTGCTTTGCTTTAATAATAAAATGAGGCTTCAGCCCCGACCATTTAAAAAACTAATTAGAAGTCTAAAATGATTTCATACATAATATAAATATATTTATCCTTTTTAGACATTAAATAATTAAATTTAGTTATGACACAATTATGAATAAATAATTACCTTATTAATGAAATATTAAAATAATTGATATTATAAATATCCAAATAAATGTAATTTGAGACTTTGGATGAATTTCACTAATTTTATAGGTTAATATGACATGTTAGGATTGATTCAATGAATTTTTTTCAAAGTAATAATGCAGTAATGACTTTAACAAAAAAATTCCAAATAGTGTCAAAATTGACATAAAAGAGTTTTTTTTAAAATACGATATTATTAAATGATATAATATTTCTAAAGATCTATGTATCGACCAAAAGACTTACATAATGATATATATCATTAAGGAACCACTTTAGGATTGCATGTAATTTTATAGTAAGGTTATTAACCATTTATTATAATAATACAAGAAGATATGGTAAAAGTTAAACTATTTAACTAAGAGTTAAATCTAAAAGATAAGGTTAATATGGTGACCCTCACCTCTCTTATAAAAGGTAACTCCCCCTTCTCTCAAATTCACACCTCCAAATCCATTTGGCTCGGCCAACCCCTGTCCAAATATCCTTCCAACTACCCTCACTTCATCCTAGAGGCCTTCCTTTGATCAGAAAGCCAACCTAAGTAGCCCTTTTGATCAAATCAAATGGATGTACCTGAAGATGAGGTAATAATTTCATCACCTTTTTCTAAGTTCATTTCTTCTTCCACTTTATCTTTCTTTTTATTTCCATACCAAAATAATAACTACAATACCTTCTACATACTCTAATTTTATTATAAATATTGTACAACCATATTCATTATTCTATCCAACCTATGAATGACAAAGTCACTATACATGCGTACGTATGACTTACCATCTCCACGTCGTAGTATAGTTTGTTATTCAACACATCATTGTTTTATTTGTATAATAATGATATATAAATGAGGTAAATAATAAATATAACTTTTAATGATTCTGTATATATGATATAACATTCAATTATATACGATTTCACCTTCAATTGAATGATATTTTCGCTCGTGCGTACGTACGGATTATCGTCTCCACAAACACGATGAAATTCATTCCCCATAATAAAAATTCAAGAATAATTTTCATTTTATGATTAAAAAATAATTTTTACAATCAAAATATCATTTTGTATATTAATCAAATTACATCCTATCTATAACAAATATGAATTACGTAACACAACATATAGGGGAAAACGAATCAATTAACCCACGAAACAAATTATTTCATCATTATACATGAGGTTAACATACCCTCATCTAAGGAAAAGTACAAGGTAAGGGGTTTCTTATATCACTTTTAATTCCGTGATACTTCCATTGTTTTCCACTTATTTATTACTTGTTGTGTATTGTGTACAGACATTTGATATATATTATCATGATTCTCTTTATATTCGTGGAATTATATGATTCATTTGATGGTTATTAACTTTTGGACATACGACTTGATTGATTGCAATGAGGTAAGGGGTTTTCATCTCACTTTTAATTCCCGTGAGATTCATGCTATATTTGAAACTATTTCATTTTGTTTGGTGAATATAATAACCATGATTTTATTCTTGGTTTAATATAATATAATTTATTGTTATTTACATCTTCATTTTATGATCCTTCTTTCATGGGGTGTATGTTTCGTAAGTTACCAAATAGGTAAGGGAATTTCAAATTTCAATTTCCACTCATTATGATTTACGCATACATCATTGATTATTTTACTACATGATTATATATGAAATAACTATTTATTATTTATGTAGTAATTTTTACTCCCCCTTTTTTGGATATACTTTTGATACATATAATCACTCCATTGAAAAATTCTCATACAATTGATATGAACTTGTTAAGGGTTTTCATAACTCAATTTCCATTCGTTGAGTTAAACATCCAAGTCACTTGTATTGTTTTTAAAAGAATAGTGTGAATATCCTATGATTTATTTACACTAAATATCCAATTATATTGAGTGTATTAATATTTTTCACCTATAATTATTTCATTGATTTATCATTAATTTAAGGATACAATCTTTATAATGGATTTTGTCTCAATTTACATTCCATTGATACCTCTATATAGGTATGCACCAATTCACTTTTCTATGGTGTATATACTATCCTTTGATGTATTATAATATGAATCCCTTTATTCTCATGATATTATAAAGTTTTGGTTAATGTTATTCCTCAATTATTGTATCCAAGAATCTCTCATTTGGTTAGGAACTCTTTAACTAAAATGCCATTTTGAATGTTTTAAATATTTATTCTTCTAAATAATTCATATTAAGGTCCATGTTTTAAAAATGGTTTTATATATCTCTTTATATGGGCATTAATGTATTAAAATTAAATTTACTTTCAAAAGTTTCAAAGTGGTATGGGACACTTTGATTCAAAAATCTATTTTAAACAACTTCTTTGATAAATAGCATAACTTTTAAATATGTTCAAGGGAATGTGGGCATTTCACTCAAATCGTTATATTGATTATTTTCATCTAGGTTAATATCCTTTATTATTCTCGATTGAGGTTGATTTATTATAATCTTCCATTTTGTATTGAATGAGTAATGTTTGACTATGGATGTTCTATTTTTATACCATTCATGGTTTGTGGTTAAAATATTGATCTTTTCTATGATAGTTTAATATGAATGTTTATATTATGTTTCAAACATTTCATATGAATAATGAATTGGAATTAGTAATTAATGTGTGGATCTCGCTATAGCTCATCGATGCATCAGTAGGTATCGTGAGATAAAATACTATGTTGGCACAATTCCTTGACAAAGTTATTATTTGCAGTCTTAGAATGAGGACTTGGCTATGTTGTTATGAGGTCTGGAATTATGCATTCCATCATTATGAAATTAGATATTTATATTACATGTGATTATTCTACTAGTAGAATATCCATGTGAATAATTAAATGGAATTATGAGATATATATTTTCTATATTATAATGAAATATATGTTTAAAAGGATTGTGTTTTAGTCCTATACATTGCCTTAAATTTTTATGCTTATTAATGAATGTTTATGCTATATTGTTATCCTTACTGAGCATTTGAGATCACCCCTTTCTATGTTTTATTTTTCTCAAGTTTTGAAGAAGTATATCATGATTAACATGCAGGAATAGGCTAAGGGATATGAGTGTGTTCAAAGGGGACACAACGTTGTTTGTCTTTATTAAATGATGTAATATAAAACATATGCATGTATCTAGTCCATCCAAAGAAACTAAACTAATTAGTCTTTCAGTACTTGATCTATTGTGATCATGCCAATAATATGTATTAATGCACTGAATATGGGTAAATATGGTCGGGGCGTTAGAATTGGTATTATAGGATGTTTAGTTCAAACTTTGGAAACTAGATTTAAATAAATTTGGATTAAATAACATTACCCTAATATAGAATTTAGGGATTAGTATATAAGAACATCCAAAATTTTGGGTAATGTAAATATTATGTCGGTTTCCAAAGCAATACAACCATATCTAGGTACGAGAAGGTAGAGGAAGATCTAGCATAGATGTACCTAGTGGTAAAAACCGAAGATACATCTTTGATCTAGACTCGAACATGAACTGGTGCATGAAAACGGGCCTTGCTTCACTCTTGGTTACGACACTCCCTAGGTATATGCATAGTATACTTAAAATTTTCTTTAAAAACATAGTTGAAATGATTTTAATATAATATGGGAATAAATAACCATGGTTAATAGTAAGGTGTTTCAGATTTAAAATAAGGTGTCATGATATTCTCTAAATGATTTTATGACTATTTTTACTCATACGATTCTTTATGGTTTTAGTCAATGGATAGATTCCAAGGAAGTCATAGTAATATTGAACATGATGTAAATGGTGGTCACAGTGGTGGAAATGTGCAACGAAATGTATTTTTGGTAGGTGTAAAAGATATCGTGTTCATGATGAGTCATTTATCCAAAAATATGATCAAAAAAATTATATTAACCAACTCCGAAAGTCAACAATGAAGAGAAAGGAGGTGAATGATAAGAGTACTAGTAGTAAAGACCATGAAGAGAAGAATTCTCAATTTCCATCATGTAGTAAATGTGGAAGAAGACACCAAGAAAAGTGTCTCAATGGAATAATGAAAGTTTTTATTTTTGGGAAATAAGGACATAATGTAAAGTATTTCTAAGGAAAAATGAAGGGTAGTATTGAAGAAAATAAAAATTGTCCCAAGAATCCATTTACAGTCATTTTCCGTAAATGTAGGTGACTGGGGTATTACCCAACTGAATTTCCTATTCTATAATATAACGTCTTGGTCAAGGAAGAACCTACATGGAAATAAATGTATGGAAAATGATTAAAAGTATTTGTGCTCTTTGTTGATTGGATTACTTCGGAATACTTTTCTCTTATATGTGTAACCCAATAGTTTCTTGTGTGAAAATTCTAGTTGAGGAAGAATTATATTTTCTATTGTATATATAGTTATAAATAACTATTTGGGATTATATGATCCTTGAATTTGAGGCAATAACAATATATTAAATTTTGGGATGAAAATGCGATGTATAAGATAACATTTGTAGTTAAATTATAATATGTTTATTTTGAGTAATTTATCTAATTTTTTGGAATGTTATAAAATATATATTTTGAAAAATGATAACACACAGACCATGTGCTAACCCATCATATTGGATAAATCTGTGGGAATTGAACCCACAACCAAAGTGCGACTAGAATTTATCACCTACCAATAGACTACATGAAGTCCCTGTTTAGTGTGACTATTTATTTTCAATTAAATTATTTTATTTGAAGTTCCCGGATCAGTGTGATCACTGAGAGGGGGAGGGGGTGAATCAGTGATCCTTTAAAATTTTTACTAATCGATTCTATATCAATTAAACCTTTATGGCATGTTAAGGCCTCGATCCACTCTTCTTGTATCTCTCAGCCTTTCCTCGAGTAATGCAGTAAATGTAAAGGCACTGGACACATGGATTTACAAGGTTCGGCTCCAAAGGCCTATGTCCTTGCCATGTTGGATAAACACCCCAACATGGTTTCTTCCATTATAATCTGTTAGTATTACAATGGTCGATACAGAGTCCCACTGTATCTCTCCTGAGTCCCACAGGAGGGTCTTTATACTGCGTCCCACAGTGTTACCAGAGTCCCACTGGCCTGCTCCAGAATCCCACTGAAGACTTCTTCCGCCCTGAGTCTCACAGGGGGCTTCTCCTGGATCATTGAGTCACACGAGTAGCTCTTCTTCACTTTAAGCTTCTTCAAGTATCTTCAGCAGTCTGGGATAAAGACTGCTGGCCTTTCTCTTCACTTCTGATCACTTGATCAGGTCTTCTCGTCTTGCTCAGGATTTATCTCCTTCTTCTCAGGATGACCTGGCCTCTCTCTTCAAGAATCTTCAACAGCCTCTAATAAGGTCTGTTGGTCTTGCTCAAAACTTCTGATCACTTCTGTTGATCAGGATCTTCTCAATTACTGAAAACTCAGGCAGCTGATGTCTTTAACTTCAGTCTGGCTTCAGTCTCACTGCAATTCAACTTCATGCACTGAGTGCATGGCTACTCTGCTTCTTCATGCACAGGCTGCATGTCCTCTCAAATTCTTCAAGATCTTCTGGTCTTGGACAACTCAGATGCACACCACTGATTTAAGCTTTATTCACGTGTGCACGTGCATGCATTCATGCATTCACTCCCCTTCTTCTACTCTTGGTGCAATAAACCCACAAAGGGTGTAAACTATTTTAGCACACACCTTCTTCACTCACACACTTTTTTCAATTTGTTCACACACTTAAAAGTGTGTTATACTTTAGTGTGGATGTCCTCTTCCTTCTTCTTCTAAATGTGTACACTTTTCACACACCTAGGTTTGGACTCTTCACTTTGCACACACAACTTCTTCACTTTGCACACACTTGATTTGGCCTCGCCTTTGTTTGTTAAGCACACACACACCTTAAGTGTTCTTTTAGTTTGTTCTTCAAAGTGTGCACCCACAAGGGCTACGACCTCCTCTTGTTCACTTTGCACACAAGGCACTAAGGCCTCGACCTTCCTCTTCACATGCCACACACAACTTGGTGTAGTTCTCGGCCTCTCCATCTTGCACACACCCAAGACTACGGACTTTACTTCTTTTAAGCACACACAAGGCTCGGGTCTTCCTCCTCTGCTTTCACACACACACTAGGTGTGCCTTGTCTTCACCCGAACCACTGCCTCATGGGAGGCGCGCAAGTGGTGTGCCCTTCTTCTCTTCACAGCCGCACAAGGTGCACTGGCAAGGTGTGAGGTGCAAGGGCCTCCTCCTCTTCTCAACCGCCGCGCAAGTGTGCAAGGTGCAACACCGCGGGCTCCTTCCTCCTGCCACGCAAGTGTGCGGGCAGAGAGGGTGGCAAGAGACTCGAGTGCACAAGTATGTGGCTCGGCTCCTTCCTGTCGCGCAAGGGGTGCGCGCAGGGGACTTCCCTTCACCTCTTTCGCGCAAGGGATGCACAAAAGGGACTTCACGAAGCCAAAAATGGCTCCGGGCTTCTCTGCCGCGCAGGGGACGCACAGCTCAATTCCTCGCGAGGCAAGGCACTCGCGGGACTCCACAAAGTTTCAGCAAAGGATCAGCAAGCAAACAGAGAGCCTCGGCCTCTCTTTTTATAGGCAGAGGGATGCCTCAAATCTTCAGCGGGGGATAAATCGAATTCCCGAAGTTTTCAGGTTTTCAAGATTTTCTAAATCTTGATATTTCCTCTGTTTCAACGCAGGTTCTTTCTCTTTGTTTTTCTCCTCCACGTGCATGCGACTTAGAACGCATGCATGTCCTTCGGTGAAGGATAATCCATGGAAAGCATAAAACTCATAGCCTCGACAACGTTGTTTGCCTCAGCCACGTCCGAATTTCCTCACTACTATGCATGCATGAATCTTTCTTGCATGGATGAGTTCGTTAGGGCCAGACGAACTCAATGAACACCTTAGCTCGATCTATGGTGGACGGGAGCTCTACTTCAGTGCTCGAAGGGCCACTGGTTCAGGCGGCATCGCGGGAGGTGCCTCGGCCGAGCTCGAGGTAGAGGATAACTTGCGGGCCGTTGGATCGGGCAATTGAAAGACATCGGACGGCCGCGATAAGAAGATCTCGCGCGGGATCGATTGTGCGGTCGAGATCTCGGGCGCGATCGATCGAGCGGCCATGATTCGCTCCGCGACAAAATCCCGCGTCCCACATCGAAACGAAGTGCGGTTTTTCCGCGGCTTATCAAAGATGCGCTCGCCGCTTCATGTCAGTTGAATCCTCTCCCTCCACGGTGTTGCCCCGCACCGTGTCCTCTGCGGGCGCGCTCTTGCGCCCACCCCTGCCACTCGAGTGCGCCACTGGCTCCCACTATGCACACACGGGCGCGCTATGCGCCCACCATGCGCTCTTTCGGGCATGCCCCTGGCGCCTACGCTGCGTCCTGCGGGTGCGCCCCTACCTCAGGGCTGCTGCCTTGGCCTTGAAGGTTCCCCATGGGCGTGGTGACCTTGAGTCCCACAAGAGCCTTGGGTGATGATCCTCGGCTGGCCTCCTTAGTGGCCCATATTTTTGCTAGTATAAAACACTAAGTAACTTTTTATAAAAACAATGTAACCAAGTGTAAATGCCAAATTCCACTTTTCCCTTTATTCTTCTAATTCATTCCCCCTTCTTCATTTCTTCTCTTCTCTTCTTCTTAAGAATTCCTCCATTCCTCTTAAACATTTAATCTTAACTTAGGAGTGACATTCCTGAAGTTTCATCTTCAACTGAGCTCCTTAATCACATAATTCTTCAACATTCTTCAATGATCCAATCAGAGATCAAGTTGGATCATCTTCAATTCATCATGCACTAAAAGATAGTGCATGGTCTTCATTAATGCACATCATCCACTCAGTGATTGTGGATGGATCATCTTCATCTCCTCATGCATTGTTATGACAATGAATGGTCTTCAAACATTGTTGTGACATTGTATCCTCTTGATACAAGTTCTTTGAACTTAAAGACCAGCTCAACAATCGTCTGATGTGATGATGCTCCATCATCATTCATTCTTCAAGTGTTGTCACTTAGTATCATCTTGATACAAGTATTGAAACATTAAGATCAGTTCTACAATCATCTGATATGATGATTCTCCATCATCATTTATTCTTCAAGTGTTGTCACTTAGTATCATCTTGATACAAGTATTGAAACATTATGATCAGTTCTACAATTGTCTGATATACATGGAGAATGTTTCAACCATAATCTTCTATGCCACTTAGTGAATCTCTTAAGTGACATGCCTCTTAACACAATGACCATCCTCCATTCATCACCAACACCATCATAGCCTTTGTCATTCACATATTGACTCTCCTTGACATCCATTCATTCTTTGACATCTTCTGATCAACAACATAACTTATTGACAACAAATGCAACACAGTGCACTTCAATCTCCCCCTTTCTATTTATTGTCAATACCACTAGATCACATATTGTCAATCCAATCAGTAGAACACATATGAATGGGTCAATATGTGTGCCACACATTTCTGGGGAAATATGTCAGCTTTTCTCCCCCTTATTGGAATCCAAATGCAAAGGTGTGGTGTGGTTCCTTTTCAAAATATCTCTTCCTCCCTTCGAATAGAATCTTCTTGAAAAGCACTAAGAGAGGGATGATGTCACATGTTCTCTTTAGAAAAGAACCTTTAGTAAATCATCTCAAAGTCTACTTGGGATAACCCGGTGTAGAAAACAAGAGTGATGTAACCAAGATTTTTCAATGTTGTCCAACATTCACTATACATGTGAGATCGTGCTTCAAGGGGTTGAAAGTTTTCAGATATAACAATAAATTGCTAAATCCTGCACACACTTCACAAGACTCATTAGAAAGTTCAGTGCAAAGATAAATTTCCCCCTTTCAACCATTTGCCTTCAATCAATACTCCCCCTTAATTTTCATGATGAATACAATTACGAAAAAAGGGATGAAAGTATGATTGGAATACCTTCAGCTTTTCTCAAGATGGTATTAACTCTTAGAATACCATCTTCTCTAGATTGGCTCCCCCTCAAGGGGTGAACTCCATTCTTTCCAAACCATCCTCCAGTTGAGAATGATCATCATATTCAATTCCCTGCAATGTCAGCACATGTAAATTCAAGTGATTAGGGAATAAGATGGAACCTCCTTGGTTCATCAATGTGAACAACAAGGTTGAGAATATTCTCTCAACCGAGATGTCCCATTTTCATCATTCTTCACACTTGCACATTTGATCTTCAATGATGTTTGTGTTGGTGTGGATCTCAACACCTCTTCAACTTCTTTGTGTGTGACTCCTCTATTTCTAGGTGCCTTCTGAACACTAGAGTCTCCTGGTGCAATCTTCATTCTTTTGAAGAATCCCTTCTGAGATGGAATTAATATCATGCATTTATCACTAGTATGTCCAGCTTGATTGCACCTCACACACAGAACTTGATCTTCATGTGAAATCTTCTTCTTCCCTTTTTCCTTAGCAATTGACAAAAATTTATCTTCAGCTCTTTGTAGTTCTCTGGAAAGTTGCAACTGATTTGGCCATATGACAAGTATGTCACTTGGAAGTGTGGCCTCAGTTCTGGAAGTTCCACATGGTTCTTTTGATGCTGTTAAGCTACCTTTCTTTGGAAACTTATTTTCAATCAATCCCTTCTGCTTCTTCTGGACTGATTGTCTTTTTGAGTCCAGTCTGCTTCTATTCAGTTCCATCACTTGTTCACAAAGATCCATGGTGTGTCCTTTATTTCCAAAGTAGAAGCATGTTTTCTTGGTGGTCCTTCTGGATGCATCACCCTTCTTGGATTTAGACTCCACGGACTTCTTTTCCTTTTTTAAAACATTCTTGGGAGCATCTTCAACTTTCTTCTTGCTTCCCAAGGATTCCATTTTATCCAGGTTTAGTGATCTTCTCTTCTTTTTAGCTCTGGATACAGTTGGAGATTGACATGTATCATTTCGACCACTTTTGCAATCATCCCAGATGTTGTCAAGTAGTCCAAATCTATTTGCAGTAAACAGATGTCTCTGGACCTGTGGATGCTGCTTCTTTTCCTCTGGCTTGATCCCCCTTGGCATGGGCTTCCTTTGTGCTTTGACATTCAGTGGATTGTACCAACAATCCTTTGCACAGTGCCCATACTTATTACAACACCAACACTGACCCACAAATCTTGACCTCTTCAGTCCTTCTGATTGTTGGGTACTTTTCTTGACTTGCTGTGTTGTTTCAGGAGAGCTCTCTTTCTTCATTGTCTTCATCCATACTTGTTTGGAATTATTCTTCCATCCTGCACTTTTTGTGGAAACACATTTAGAAACATGAGTACAAGATGGGATGGATGGTACCTTCTTTTTAGAAGTTTTTGCCCTTTTATTAGAGTATGTCTTTCTTTTAGAATCTTCCTGCTCAATGCATACTTGAGTAGCAACATTTCTCCTTTCAGCTGACTGGGAGGCTTTGGCTTTGGGTGATTGATGAGTTTTCAATATCACCTCTAGTTCTAAACATTTCATATTGAGGGTGTTCTTCTCATCTTCAATAGTTCTTAGCCTTCCTTCCCAATTTTCTTTCAGCTGTTCTAACTGGTCTTCATGCACCTTCTTCAATTCTAGCAATGAATTGTCAAGCTCCTTCACCAATTTGACTTTGTCTTCGAGTTGAGCATCTCTGACATTCATTGACACTTTATGACTCTTTTCCAGTGCATGGAAAACATCTTTGACCAGTATCATAAAGAATTCTTTCTCAAAAAGGCTTCATTTCATTTCTTCAGTAGTGTCTTCATATCTTTCATTGCAAAGAGAAACGGTTTCATCTTTAGCCTTCACCAGCTTTCTGAGAGTGTTGGTTATGCCAACCCTTTTTTCCAACTGGACTTCTAGAGAATTGGCTTCATCTTCTAGCTGTAATTTTTCTTCTTGAAGATCAAGGACACCTGTATCTATACACATTGCCACTTCCTTGGGGATTGTCTTTTGAAGATATTTGATTGCATTTAGAAGATCATTGTTTCTTCCATCTTCATCACAGCTAGAGCTGGCTTCATCAGAAGAATGATAAAATGAATTGTCATCTGATGTGACTTTCACATTTCTTTCCATAGAAGGAGTTTCTCTGATTGCAACAACATTCTTCCTCATCTTCTTTGCCTGTTTTTTCATTCTGTTTTTCAGAGTCTTGGCAGATATCTCCATTTGAGGCTGTTCTTTTATTTCCTCAAATCTGAACTTCATAAAGACTCCCTTGGATCTTTTAGAGGTAACCTTCCCTTTGATACCAATTGAAGTTCCCAGATCAGTGTGATCACTGAGAGGGGGAGGGGGTGAATCAGTGATCCTTTAAAATTTTTACTAATTGATTCTATATCAATTAAACCTTTATGGCTTGTTAAGGCCTCGATCCACTCTTCTTGTATCTCTCAGCCTTTCCTCGAGTAATGAAGTAAATGTAAAGGCACTGGACACAAGGATTTACAAGGTTTGGCTCCAAAGGCCTACGTCCTTGCCATGTTGGTTAAACACCCCAACATGGTTTCTTCCATTATAATCTGTTAGTATTACAATGGTCGATACAGAGTCCCACTGTATCTCTCCTGAGTCTCATAGGAGGGTCTTTATACTGCGTCCCACAGTGTTACCAGAGTCCCACTGGCCTGCTCCAGAATCCCACTGAAGACTTCTTCTGCCCTGAGTCTCACAGGGGGCTTCTCTTGGATCCTCGAGTCACACGAGTAGCTCTTCTTCACATTAAGCTTCTTCAAGTATCTTCAGCAGTCTGGGATAAAGACTGCTGGCCTTGCTCTTCACTTCTGATCACTTGATCAGGTCTTCTCGTCTTGCTCAGGATTTAACTCCTTCTTCTCAGGATGACCTGGCCTCTCTCTTCAAGAATCTTCAACAGCCTCTGATAAGGTCTGTTGGTCTTGCTCAAAACTTCTGATCACTTTTGTTGATCAGGATCTTCTCAATTACTGAAAACTCAGGCAGCTGATGTCTTTAACATCAGTCTGGCTTCAGTCTCACTGCAATTCAACTTCATGCACTGAGTGCATGGCTACTCTGCTTCTTCATGCACAGACTACATGTCCTCTCAAATTCTTCAAGATCTTCTGGTCTTGGACAACTCAGATGCACACCACTGATTTAATCTTTATTCACGTGTGCACGTGCATGAATTCATGCATTCACTCCCCTTCTTCTAATCCTGGTGCAATAAACCCACAAAGGGTGTAAACTATTTTAGCACACACCTTCTTCACTCTCACACTTTGTTCAATTTTTTCACACACTTAAAATTGTGTTATACTTTAGTGTGGATGTCCTCTTCTTTCTTCTTCTAAATTGGTACACTTTGCACACACCTAGGTTCAGCCTCTTCACTTTGCACACACAACTTCTTCACTTTGCACACACTTGATTTGGCCTTGCCTTTGTTTGTTAAGCACACACACACACCTTAAGTGTTCTTTTAGTTTGTTCTTCAATGTGTGCACCCACAAGGGCTACGACATCCTCTTGTTCACTTTGCACAAAAGGCACTAAGGCCTCGGCCTTCCTCTTCACTTGCCACACACAACTTGGTGTAGTTCTCAGCCTCTCCTTCTTGCACACACCCAAGACTATGGATTTCACTTCTTTTAAGCACACACAAGGCTCGGGTCTTCCTCCTCTGCTTGCACACACACACTAGGTGTGCCTTGTCTTCACCCGAACCACTGCCTCATGGGAGGCGCGCAAGTGGTGTGCCCTTCTTCTCTTCACAGCCAGACAAGGTGCACTGGCAAGGTGTGAGGTGCAAGGGCCTCCTTCTCTTCTCAACCGCCGCGCTAGTGTGCATGGTGCAACACCGCAGGCTCCTTCCTCCTGTCATGCAAGTGTGCGGATAGATAGGGTGGCAAGAGACTCGAGTGCGCAAGTATGCGGCTCGGCTCCTTCCTGTCGCGCAAGGGGTGTGCGCAGGGGACTTCCCTTCACCTCTTTCGCACAATGGATGCGCAAAAGTGACTTCACGAAGACAAAAATGGCTCCGGGCTTCTCTTCCGCGCAGGGGACGCGCAGCTCAATTCTTCGCGAGGCAAGGCACTCGCGGGACTCCACAAAGTTTCAGCAAAGGATCAGCAAGCAAATAGAGAGCCTCGGCCTCTCTTTTTATAGGCAGAGGGATGCCTCAAATCTTCCGCGTGGGATAAATCGAATTCCCGAAGTTTTCGGTTTTTCAAGATTTTCTAAATCTTGATATTTCCTCTATTTCAACGCGGGTTCTTTATCTTTATTTTTCTCCTCCACGTGCATGCGACTTAGAACGCATGCATGGACTTCGGTTAAGGATAATCCATGCAAAGCATAAAACTCATAGCCTCGGCAACGTTGTTTTCCTCGACCACGTCCGAATTTCCTCACTACTGTGCATGCATGCATCTTTCTTGCATGGATGAGTTCGTTAGGGCCAGACGAACTCAATGAACACCTTAGCTCGATATATGGTGGCTGGGAGCTCGACATTAGTTCTCGGAGGGCCACTGGTTCAGGCGGCGTCGCGGGAGGTGCCTCGGCCAAGCTCGAGGTAGAGGATAACTTGCAGGCCGTTGGATCGGGCAATTGAAAGACATCAGACGGCCGCGATCAGAAGATCTCGCGCGGGATCGATTGTGCGGTCGAGATCTCGCGCGCGATCGATCGAGCGGCTAGGATTCGCTCCGCGGCAAAATCCCGCGTCCCACATCGAAACGAAGCGTGGTTTTTCCGCGGCTTATCAAAGATGCGCTCCCCGCTTCATGTCAGTTGAATCTTCTCCCTCCACTGTGTCTTCCCGCACCGTGTTCTCTGCGGGCGCGCTCTTGCGCCCACCCCTGCCACTCAGGCGCGCCACTGGCGCCCACTATGCACACACGGGCGCGCTATGCGCCCACCCTGCGCTCCTCCGGGCGTGCCCCTGGCGCCTACGCTGCGTCATGCGGGTGCGCCCCTGCCTCAGGGATGCTGCCTTGGCCTTGAGGGTTCCCCATGGGTGTGGTGACCTTGAGTCCCAAAAGAGCCTTGGGTGATGACCCTCAGCTGGCCTCCTTGGTGGCCCATATTTTTTCTAGTATAAAACACTAAGTAACTTTGTATAAAAACAAAGTAACCAAGTGTAAATGCCAAATGCCACTTTTGCCTTTCTTCTTCTAATTCATTCTCCCTTCTTCATTTCTTCTCTTCTCTTCTTCTTAAGAATTCCTCCATTCCTCTTAAACATTTAATCTTCACTTAGGAGTGACATTCCCAAAGGTTCATCTTCTACTGAGCTCCTTAATCACATAATTATTAAACATTCTTCAATGATCCAATCAGAGATCAAGTTAGATCATCTTCAATTCATCATGCACTAAGAGATAGTGCATGGTCTTCATTAATGCACATCATCCACTCAGTGATTGTGGATGGATCATCTTCATCTCCTCATGCATTGTTATGACAATGCATGGTCTTCAAACATTGTTGTGACATTGTATCCTATTGATACAAGGTCTTTGAACTTAAAGACCAGCTCAACAATCGTCTGATGTGATGATGCTACATCATCATTCATTCTTCAAGTGTTGTCACTTAGTATCATCTTGATACAAGTATTGAAACATTAAGATCAGTTCTACAATCGTCTGATATGATGATGCTCCATCATCATTCATTCTTCAAGTGTTGTCACTTAGTATCATCTTGATACAAGTATTGATTCATTAAGATCAGTTCTAAAATCGTCTGATATACATGGAGAATGTTTCAACCATAATCTTCTATGCCACTTAGTGAATCTCCTAAGTGAAATGCCTTTTAACACAATGGCCATCCTCCATTCATCACCAACACCATCATAGCCTTTGTCATTCACATATTGACTCTCCTTGACATCCATTCATTCTTTGACATCTTTTGATCAACAACATACCTTATTGACAACAAATGCAACACAGTGCACTTCATTATTGATTAATAATAATTTGATTTAGGATCTTATGATTAATCAAATAGATATCCTTATTGTAGGAAAATGATTTAGAGATTAAGTGATAAATGTTATTTTGGAAGATGTTCGCTCTATTGATAACACTATATGCCTACGAAAAATAGAATATTATAGGATTTCATTTGAGGAGTAATGGTGGATTTATATATATATTTTTATTATGGACTTATACCAATTTGGGTTATTTATAGAAATGATTAACCTATCATAGAGAATATGTGATTAGGTTAATTACTTTGATGTTTGTGACTTTAAGAATTTTTTATGTTATTTGGAGATACAATTTAACGTGGAAGATAATGTAATCAAATTCATCTGAGTTTTGTGTTTCAATATTATTTTGGATTATATTGAAAGATTTTAAGGAAATTTTTTTATTGAATGGTATTTATTGAACTTTGGGTATTGTTGGTTTAATTTTAGAAATTAATATTATAATTTCTTTCTCTAAATGATTATCCTTTTTGGGGATCATCTGATCTTGTACTAACAATTTTGATATTGGTTTATCTCTAAAGACATGGGAAATATATATTTCATCATTTTTGGATTATGTGATTAACTGTAAGTTGATTCTAGCACTTTATGTGTGACCATGTCATATTGAATACTCATCATTTGGAGTGAAAGATGAGTTTGTGGTAGAAATTAGTTATAGGATGGAACTCTACATATCAAGTAATTTTTTTCTTATTATATGATGAAATTAATTCATTAACCTTAGGGAAATTATCTTAAACCCATAAAAGTGTTATCCCAATACCTTAAGTTATTCATCATGGATTTATGGATTTGAGTCCCTTAATTTTCCATTCACTTGTTTGTGATTTATGACCTCAATAGCCCCTATAAATATTTATGTTTTTACTCCAATTATAATTACCACCAATGTTCTCTTATTCGAAATCCTAATTTGGTGGTAAATTTTTCATTTCCATTTTCCTTTTATTAAGACTATATTTTATTAACCCTATTTCTGATGTAGGTTTTCCACAAAGGTATTTTATATTTTTTGAACTTTTATTTCCAAAAAGAATTTCAAATTGCGAGGACACAATTTATTGGAGGGAAGAATGTAACACCCCATGGTTCCATAGTACGCTTCTCTTTGAATGATAAAATAGCATGTGTTGTGCACAACATCGAGTTCTAACACACCACGACCAATAAAACTAGCCATTATGAATACTAGTACCTAATTTTTGAAATTTTATAAATTTTATTTTTCAAAATGGACTTCACTTTTGGATTCATAATACCAAAATTAGCTTAGGGTAAATTTTTGGTATTTTTATGAAACATTTCAATTTTTAATGAATAGTGGAAAACACTATGTTATTATTTAACACTGAACTCTTAATATAAATAATTTTTTATTTTAGTTAAATTTATTTTAGGTCAAAATAGATACATAATACCAATATGATTTCAATTTAATTCATTAGAGTCATTTTATAATGATATTAGTTATATAAAATTTTATTGAACTTTTTACCGTCTTTTACCCACCTCCTAGGACATGAATGTCTTAAAATAAAAATTACATTCAAAATTATAAATTTGGTATAGGAAACATTGATTCAAAAATCTATTTTAAATAACTTCTTTGATAAATAGTTCTACTATTAAATGTTTTCAAGAAAAAAGGGATATTTCTCTCAATTTGTTTTATCGATTATTTTAATATATGTCAATATCCTTCATTATTCTCGAATGAGGTTGATTTATTATAATCTTCTATATTGTATTGAATGAGTTATTTTGGACTATGGATGTGCTATTTTTATACCATTTATGGTTTGTGGTTAAAATATTGACATTTCGTATGCTAGTTCAATATAGATGTTTAGATTATGTTTCACACTTTTCATATGAGGAATGAATTGAACTTAGTAAGTGATGGGTGGAGCCCGATGTAGCTTCTTAATGCATTGGTAGGTCTCATGAGACAATCTAGTGTCTTGGAAAAAGGCCTTGGAAAAATTATTATTTGTAGTCTTTGCATGAGGGATTGACTATGTGGTTATGATGTCCGACATTATGCATTCCATCATTATGAAATTAGCTATTTATATTACACATGATTATTCAACTAGTAGAATATCCATGTGAATAAGTAAATGCAATTATTTGATTTATATTTTCGATATTATGCTCAAATTTATGTTTAAATGGATTGTCTATTATTTTAATACATTGCGTTAAATGATTATGATTATTAATGAATGTTTCTTCTATATTGTTATCCTTACTAAGCATCTAAGCTCACCCATTTATATGTTTTATTATTCCCAGTATGTGAAGAAGTATATCATGATTAACCTGCAAGAATAGGCAAAGGGATATGAGTGTGTTAAAAGGGGACACATTGTTGTTTTTATTTATTACATGATGTAATGTAAAACTAATGTATGTATCTAGTACTTCCAAAGCTATTGAACTAATCGGTCTTTCATGACTTGATCTATTGTGTTCATGCCAATGATATGTAATAATGCATCGACTCTGGGTAACTAGGATTGGGGTGTTACAAAGTTAATACCCCAATATAAGTAAATAATAAATTTTATTTGGTGCTAGCATGTATAACCCCAATACAAATCCACATTTATGGGTAGTACTTCCCACCTATCATACCCAAGAATTATGGTAAAGAACCATGTATAATAAAATCCCCACCTATCTTAGGGGGATTTATTCCCCTCTTGTTACATTAATTAGTCAAAAGGAAAATTAATTCCACCTTTCATATATAATAAATCACAAGGGGTAGTACATCCAACATCAAATGCACAATCCATTATAGACGGAAGTATATCCAACCTTGTATCATCACAAGCCACAAGGTGGAAGAATGTCCAATAATATATATAAAAACATTCATAGGGGGAATGGTGTGCCACCTCACATATTCCATCAGTCATAGTGATTATTTTATCCTTCCTCACGTCCATAACTAGCATTAGAGGCTACATATCCCTCCAATAAATCTTTCCTAGGGTAGAATGTACCACTTGAAACACCCCTTAAGGTATGCACACCCCCACCTAATATATCATAAACATAATGAATCCTTAAAAAGAAATTCATTTTCAAACATAACATATCTCAGGTATATTTATTCCCCATATCACAAATATTCATAGGGGGAAAGTCATCCCTCATAGAAAGATTCAATTATTACTATTGGTGGTATCACATCTAATAAAGGGTGTCACACATTATCAAATCTATAAAATGCTGATAAACTCATCAACTAAATCCTCGACATAATGATGGTGAACAGAATGCCACTTGATCTCAGAATCACACCAACCAATACTGTTCTCATGCATAATAGTTCATCTGTCAAGGTGTTGTTTTAGTTAAAACAACACACTCATTAAAAGACCCTATCCTATAGTTTACTTCACCTCATACCATACAATAATCAGGTTCCCACCCTGACATAGTTGTGGGTCTTGTATACTTTTCCCATACCTCATAAATTTCTCTATTAGCACACTTTTCATGAAAAGGCCTTTTCATGAAGAATAACACAGCACATAGAACAAAAAATCTATATTCCTTTCCATAATGGAAACCATATAAGGTTACCTCATAAGACTCACAGTCTAAACTAAAGTAAAATACACCATCATGGTTCTGTTTCTATGGATCCTTGAAACTCTCCGTTAAAATGTTTCTATCACAATCCAAGAGATAGTCACATAATATATGAGGGTACGATCATTATCTCGATAACCTAAATCCAGATATCAATAATAATGGGAAACATATTTTTTTCTATCCCAGGTCTTTCCCATATACTATCTCATGCATGTACCTCATACGATTAACTTGAAAACAATCTATAGACTCACCCTAATTTTTAAACTAAGTGAGTACCACTTAACCCAAGAAATAAAAATCTTTGAAATTATAGACTCATCCATATGGTGGAAACCTTATTTGGGTTCCAATTACCTCTTGTGAATCTTATCATATTGTCCATATAGTCATCGATGGTTAGATCATAAATTACCAACCCCAAGGGCTTGCTCAGGGTTCAACATAGCCCACTAGACTTACCTAACTAGTAGTAACCGAATCACGATCCCAAATCCGGTCACTAAAGCCCACTAACCTATTATTGACATTAAAAAAAATAGGTACAACCATATAAATATGAAATATCAATCACCACATACCTACATATAGTGTTAACCCTATTAATAAAAGCACGACCACCATTTCCTATGCTCATTTATGAGTGATAAAACTCTATGGTAAATATACGAACTACAATATGACCTATCTTTATCAAAAGTAATTTAAATTAATTTTAAACCATTATAATTAATAAAAAAATTATTTTATAATTTATTACTATAAGAATAGTCATTTAATAACCCATAATATGACTTTATAATGCCAATACCTGAACCAGTAGTGTTAGGTTCACAGATATCATAATCTATATCCCAATTCCAAAAAAAATTCATAATGTACAACACACAAACATCAACCAATTCCATCCCAATAGGGTGTAAAAACTAAATATAAATTATCTAAGTGAGATACCTTATGAATACACAAAAAAACTATTATGTTAATCTTAATGTAACTTCCTATAAAAATATTGAGAAAAATACCTCTCATGCCATGAATATTACACCATGATCTAGTTGAATCATCACTGAATCCCTAACACCATACCACTAAAATTGATTGATATGAAGGTATAATTAAATAGAGGATTATATGAGCAAATAACTCATTGAAATCGTCAATGAAACACCTCCAATTCGATACAAAACCAAGAGGATGAAGTGAGGGAGATGATATGTGAGTGTATGGATCCCTCTTTTTGATGGATAAATGAAACTCGAGTACCCTAAAAGAGTTTTTAAATAAAAACCTTTGAAAATAACAAAAAAAAAACCGATCTAAAAAATAGTTCCTGACACATTGGGTACCTAATATTATATCATTGACAACCTAATACTTCATTAGGTACTCAATTCCTATAACAAACCACTCGATGGCTTTGTCCCTATGGTACCTTCCCCATACACCTCACTGAGTAATTGGTTAGCCCAAACTATGTTCTTGGTGGCCATATTTATCCACCACCCAACCATTAACATCTTCTTAACCCTCTGAAGATATCCCTATACTCATCTACTTAATCCTCTAACCAGAAATCATCTATTAAAATATTTCAAATGTACCCAGAAATTCCAAACCATAATACAAAACAAAAATTTTAAACTGGCTTTGTATCCACCCTCTTTAGAACACAATTCCATTTAGTTTCCTTCAACACAATATAACTTTGGTCCTTACAAAGGTGTTCTGACATCTAGAATGTGGATAGAATGGATGGATAAACTACTTTAAATAGGATATCCTCATTTGTGAGAGGTATACCAATTAGAGATTTGACTTCTTTATGGTACGCATGAATGATAATTTCATCCCTTAATGGTGAATGGGTAAGGAAGTGGATGATATATTAATTTTTTAGAATAACTATCTCGTCATAATTATCATAAATATACATTATTTCCATCATTATAAATTTACATGTAATGTGGCTATGAAAAATAAATTACACAATGGCATGGAGACAGTAAGACAAACGTATTCACATGTTGTGATTCAGTTTATTAGAGGATAAATAAAATGTAAAATATGGTTGTCCCATAATAATAATAAAATATTGTATTATATATGATACTAGAGTTATTACTTTATCAAAGAAATAACTTATGAATATAGAGTAGAATAATAAATATATATGAAATAGTTGAAAATGAAGATTATCTCTTCTTAAGAAAACTGTATTTATATATACTTTTAGGGATACTATGTTTGGTCTTTTGGAAGTATGAGAAACTAAAAAAATAATTAATCATTTTGAGAAGAGAAATGAGAACACTTTTTTTTCTAGATGGAAAAAAATGTTGTGAATAAGTGAGGTAGTAGGTTCTATTTTATATTGAGGTGAGAGGATCATTTGGAAATCCTGAGAATATTAAAATATAATAAACTAAATTACCTAGATTTGGTTGTTATGAAAGAATTTTAGTTGACTTGGACCTAAGATCAATATTGGTTGAGGTATTCTCTCTGAATGCTAGAGAGTTTAAAAATGAATTGGGAATTGAGTATGAATATGTTCTGGACTTCTCCTACAATTTCATGTCAATTGGTCATGTATGAGCTAATGTTTGATGGGGTTTGAGGTGATCCACTTGTAGGAAGTGTGGACATGAGACTGAGGATTGTAAAGCTATGCTCCCCATTGATGATCATAGCACTGTAAGACATCTTTTTATGAAGGATGGTGGTGGAATCACTTATAGTAATGGAAGCAAAAGTGGTTCTCTTACTGCAGATAATGGTTTTGTGAGTAAAAATTACTTTGCGAACGTGGTTGTACTAAGCTCCAAAAACCACATTGATTTTATGCATATTCTATATAAGGGTGGTGAATAGATCACCCTATTTGGTATGATGAAAGATGGGATCTTATCTGTTGATAATCCAAAGGGAAAAGATAGAGGTGCTAGCATCACAGATATCTAGGCTATTCTATTAACTCCAGATGTGGAGGATCAACAATCATATGTTGTTTCTACTCCTTCTACGATTATAAGTTCTACCACCAATGATGAGGAACTTTCAATTAATAAAGATGATGCAGTAATTATGGATGATCAATAATTATAGTAAGAGATATGGTATTTTTCTATACCATGGTCTAATGGTAAAAAGAAATTATGGGATAAATACGGATTAAAACTGGTTATCCCTAAAAAATCTATCTTTTATTAGCCCAAATTAAAAAAATGCGTAGGATTTTTCTCATATATAGGTTATAAATAGTAATAGTCATGACAATGAAAAAAATACTATTGATAAAAATTACTATCATGTTGTTCATGAGAATCATGATTTTTTAGTTTTCAAACATCCAGAAATTACTAAGGTAATCTGTGATGACATGTTCTATAGAAAAGATGATAGTGGTTGGTCTTACCCACCTCAATTTTCTAAACTAAACAAATAAACCGATACATTTTTTTGGAAAGGTTACTCTTCATGAATGTGAAGTTTCAAGGAGGAAAATTTTCAATAATCCTATGGTGGATTATGATGGCAAGAGGTACCACCAGAGTCTTATAGATGAAATTGAAAAATGGTTCGGTCTACTTCTCAAAGTTACTTTCGAAAAAATGGAACTAGATGTATTTTGATATGGAGAATATTTGATGGTCCAAAATATCTTAAAAAATAACATTGAATATATTTTCTGGGATTAATATGAAGCTTGATTTTTAGGATCTATCATAGAAATAAATAATCAAAATCTTTACGTATGATTCCTCTGATTCATCATCGAGTGATGAGCTAATGTTGCCCCATAGGCAATGTCATGGAGGGGAGGATGACAACCAAAATAAAAATGTTGATAGCCAAAGAATTTGGGTTCTAGAGAGAGAGTTAAGAGTTGAAATATTATATTATTTCTTTAGGAATTTTTTATTCTATTGATCTTCACTTTCCTTTCTCTATTTCACTTTCATTTTTATAATAATTTAGGTACGTATGGGTTAGATTTTTAACATGTACTCGGACCTTTTGGAGTATATCAAAATTCAATATGAAAATGACTATAATGATATAAATTATATTAATATATATATAATTTAAATTATTCTATAGTAAAATAAATTTAAAATATAATTTATCATTATAAATTATTTAGATAAAAGCCATTTTCCCATTAAAATGCAGTATTTTTCACTATTCACTGGAATTTGTTTTGAAAATACCAAAAATTCACCCAAAGATAATATTTAAATAACTATTTTAAATTTTATTATTACAAAATTAATTTATAAAAATATTAAAATTTATTTTGAAACAGATTTTCCCATTAAATGGCGACAAAGATTCCTTTATAAAAATATATCTTTTTATGAAGAAAAATAGATTTGTTATCATCTTATGCCAGTAAAATCTATTGGATGAATGTAAATTAATTTTATTGAATATATAATATATAATTTCATATTGTTTTTAATACTATTCATTTCCTTCAATTTAATGGATAGGTTATAATAAAATTTCATTGTTCAGGTACACTGGGTGTTGCGTGCAATATAAGCTAATGAAGAAATTAAATTTAAAAAGAGCCATAACATAAAATCATAGGGCGTTGCATTCTACTCACATTAATTAAATTTTATCCTAAAAATTTAAAATAGTACATCAAAAATCAATGTTTGATACTTGAAAATTCTTTTATGGGAAATCACTATAATAAATAGTGTTAATAAAACATCCCATAAAAATAGGGAAAGGGAAATGTGATTGTCACAAAAAATTAGGATTTTGAGTAGGAGAACATTGGTGACAAGTGAATATGTCTACAAATAAATATAATGAATGTTAGAGAACATTTATCATAATAAAGTAAATGATCAGTGGAATGTTAAGGGTCTCATATCCATAATCCTAAGATGATGTATAAGACCATATGATTCATTAGATATAAAGGTAATAGGATTAAATTTTTGATCCAATATTATTTTATGAATGTTGAGGAATTAATTTTCCATTTAGATAGAGAAATCAAGAAATTAAATTTACACAATTTGTTTCCATTTCATTAGCATAATCTCAATCTTTGGTTGTGATTTGATCTATATCCACTTCAATTATTACATCAAGTGATGGTCAATTAAGATTAATTTTTATGTTTAAAGCAATTTTTATTGAATGATAAATAGGTCATTCCCTTGGCCATTAAATATTTTCAAAAATAAAAATGGTAATAAGTTGGTATCCAATATAATATATCAAACTTTAACATCAAACAATTATTCCAATGTTCATCTTATTCCATTTCAAAAGTACTTGACCTTAAGACATATCCAAAACATATCTATAAAAAATGTAGAAGGACGTTTACTAAATTGAAAATATCAACTTAACATCAGGTTTTCCACGAACATGATAATGAAACCCTTATTTTCACATAACAAATATGTTTATATCATGATTAGACTTAAACCGTAATGAAAACATAAATTTTCATAAAAATAAAATATCTGGTTGTTGAATACATTCCTTAAATCTAAACATCTAATAATACCAATAATGATAACATAAACTATCAAATCACTAATCACATTCATGGTAACCAACACTATCCCATAAATACCCCTTTTCCATTCTTATATCAATATTGGGAATATATTTAGAGTTGTATTCTATAAATCACATGTTTTCCCAAATATTAACTTATAATAAAATCACTTATCTTGGTTACTAATATTACTCATCACATGATTCAATGTCCTTAACGAAGATGTATTACATTACAATCCTTATATATCTCATGATTATTATAACCAAAGGATTGTTATTATAATAATTCATGAATCCAAATACACAATAACATTAATCATTATAATTAATTCATAATCCATTAATTACACTTCATCGTCTATAGTATAACCATCACTTTAGTATACTTCCGGATTTTTTGAATAAGGTTTACTATTAGGACATTTTTTCATAATACTCATATTTTCCACATTTAAAACATTCAACTGTCGATAATACATTAATGAGACCATTATTCCAATCATTTCATTTCCTCATAAATTACTTACTTTATATTCTTCTTTTCTGTACCAAACCATCTTCCCATTCCTCTTAGACATTAACTTGTTTATTTCTTCTCACATTCACACCATATAGAAAAATGAATCATCTTTACTCTATGGTTTTCACCACTCGATCTCTTAGTAAACTCTATAAATATGTTCGTTAGTGAGTCTGATATTTGGTTAAGGTGCACATTATTAAACATATATCATGATAAATGGTTAATAATAATCAAAAAATTCTTCATTCCAATCTTTTAACAATTTGGTTTCTCCTCAACACAATGCCTACCATTTACCCAGTTCTTTAAGTTCCATCCATTGATTGAAACCAAAAATTACATTGTGGGAAACAATAATCATACATAGTCATGAAAAATCATTTATATGATGTCTTAATCATGAAAAATTCTTCCCAATCTAGGATTCTATAGATTTAACCTAGGTTTTACACATTCTTTACCAAATATGCAGGATGTTATCCTATAAGTAGATTTATACTAAAAGCCATAAATATGGTTATATTCCCTGTTTTGTTTTCATAAATCTAGTTCCCATGGTTTCTACTAAAATTTCTATGATACAAACTATAAGGAACCAAACTACAGTAGCCCTAAGTTAGTGGTTACTTTTTTATATTGGAATAGATACAATAGATTAAATCACCAATGATTGATCACTTTAGTAGTCTTGATGGACTAGACACATACATAGTACCCTAATTACATTGTTAATTAAAAATAAAACATCAAAAAGAAATGTAATTTGAATCCATGAACTCATTAAAAAACTCTTTTCATAAAAAGGGAATCCCCATGTGTGTCATTTTTAAATCCATCACACCAGGAAACCCCATACCAATGAAGGGATCACTCCAGAGATTTCCCAATCCAAGAAGTATCCATTGTCAGCCGAGATGGAAGAGCATCCTGGAGGGTGACAACCCAGTCAATGATTGTTCAACACAATAATCCATCTGAATGGTTGGGTCACTCTATATTTCACCCAACTAATCATGAACTTGGTGACCTGACAAGACGAGTGGATCATGGTGGAAGGATAGATTCAATGAAGAGTGGCCTCCAACTAAGAGTTACACCTAACCGAATATATCTTGAATCAACAATTCATAATCAATATGGAAAGGTAAAATTATAGAAAAAACATTCCATTTAGTCAATAAAAGTTTTATCATGAGAGGATAAGGCATAAACAATATAGAGATTTAAAAAAAATTCCATTTAATCAATAACTTGATCACAATATCAATCCATGAATAATATCATATTGAAAATATCATGAATAATAATAACTAAAATATCAATGAATTAAATTATAAATTTTTGGATTTCATTTTTCCCATGCATAAAATACCTTTTACATCAAGACCATTCAGAATATGAGTTAACCATTATGGGTAGAAACCCATTTAATTTGGCCAATTTATTCATCTCATGAGACTATTGATGCATCGAGAGGCTATTCTATATATGATCCTTACCAATTATAACATATCTAACGAATTAATTATATATAAATAAATATATTTAATTAATTAAACAATATACCTTATCAAATAATATATGTATTGAGTAAAACATACAAATTTAACATAATTTCCCCAATCAATCAAATCAATTTAAAAGTAAAAACCATATAAAAAAATGGTATATAACATAGGAAATAATCACATCCATGATAAAAGAAATATGGATATTTAATAAAAATTATTTTTTAATGAATGATGATCATAAATATATTGAAGGGAAAGTATATACACAAAATAAAATAAATTTGGTGCATAATATTAAAATATGCCTCAAAGAAGTGAAATTGAGACGAAGTCCTTTACCAAGATCATATCATTAATAAAATGAATTGATTGTTTGTGTATATACTACAAATCCACATAAAAACACCTATCCTTGGCATGAATTAATCAATGTAATTGATGTTTAAACCCATTAATGAAGATTTAGGGAAGAAATACTTTACCCCTTTATAATTAGTCAAACTGTATGCCCCATGAAATTAACAATAATCAAATGGAAATTTTAATAACATGAAGACTGATATAATCATGATATTATATAAAAAAATGTAATTACATCAAAAAAAGTAATAATTGGGGAATAAGGCACATCTGACAGAAATTAAAGTCATACAAGAAACATTTACCTTTTCCTTGCCTTTTGATGAATGTGATTTTACCTAAAGTATAATGGTTTATAGAATTTTATTATTTTATATCAGAATAATTTTAATATTTATTATATCATATTTTATCATATTTTATCATATTATCACCTATTTGTTAATAATATTTCATTATTACCCTTTTTCTGGGTGTTAAATGCTTTATTATCATCTGTATGTTTTGTCAAGTAACCCCCTAATATTGGGCATAGAAAATAGATTATTCATATAAAATATGATATTAAGGTCATATATATAATATTTATTCATTATATAAATTTTTATAATCAATGTTTTATGGTGAATATGTAAAATTAATTTCATCGCATCATGGAGATTATAGGTCGTATGTACACTTGAGCGAAAATATCATCCCTTAATGGTGAATGGTTAGAGAAGTGGATGGTACAGAAATTTTTTTTCCAGAATCATTATCATGTAAAATTTTTCATATATATCGATTATTTTTATCATTATAACCCTCCATGTAAATTGGATATGAAAACCAAATTACACCACTAAGAGGAGACGATAAGCCCTATGTACGTACACATGGTGCTTTTGTGTTTCATGACACTGATAAAAGGTATAATATGGTTGTACTATAATCATAATAACATATTAGAATATATTTTATTTTTTATTTGTTACTTTATGATAGAAATGTACCATGAATATGAAGTAGAATAATAAATATACAAGAAAGAGTTGATAAAGACGATTAACTCTTCTTCGGCTAACATCCTTTAGGTATCCTTTTAGGTACACTAAGGATGGTCTTTTGGTAGGTCCAGAACATCAAAAACAGGATGAAGGATATTTTAAAGAGAAATGGTTTATGTATTATGGATCTATAAGTCTCAAATTATTCATACTAATTGATATATGAGGTGCCTTTTTATAATTGAGGTGAGGGTCACTATCAAAATTCCTCAAAATAATTAAATATAATAAGGCCATTTCAGATCCAAATACTATAAAATTACAAAAAAATCAATATGGAAAGACATTATAGACCATATATTATCCTATCTAGACTTTTAAGTTTTTTTATGTTTTTTAAATAATTTAATAAAATATAATATTCATGAAATATCATTATTGTCATCATTAATATTATTCAATACTTTGTCATTAATAATATCAAGATAACTAGATATCGTTGAAACACGAATTTTAATAAATCCCCAATATTTAATATGAATCTAGAAAATTAGTGTAGAACCTTAATTAAATCAATTAATATTACTTTTAATACTTTTAATATAATTTATTTAACTTTTTAATTAACAGAATAATTACTTCATCATCATTGTGTAATTATTTAAAGTAATTAATTCTTCACCAAAATTTACAAAATAAATTACTATAATATATATATATATATTATCATTCCAAATAACAGTTATAGTTGAAAAATATTCTATATATCACCATATTAGAAATATTATACTTATCAAAAACATGAGTATGACATGTTTTACTTTTAATTAAATAAAATACTATAAGGTTCATAACCAATTTATAATGAAAAAAAATTGTCATAAATATGAACCATGAATAATTATGGAAAAAAATACTCATAAAATAAAATTTATTCATTATTTTGTGTAAATTAATGGTTCTTATAATTTTAATTAAAATATTTTTTCTAAATTGTTTATTAATTAAATAATTATTGCATCGATATTTTTCAGGCCTTTAAGGTAACTATATATCTCCTAAAAATTAGATATAAATTTACATAATGAATAAATATATCTTATATTCAAAAATACTATTTATGGATGAAAATATATTTTGGATTACCATATATTAAAATATTTATAATAATTAAAAACTATTGTATGAACAATTTGACTTTATTTTTAATATAAAATGATAAGGGACATAATGTCAACAAATTAGATCAAAAAAAGTTTTAAATTAGAACCATTTATTATTTTTATCTAATATTAATCATTTAATAAGATTGGTATACGTTTTATGGAAATTTTATAGTCCTTATCATAATTATTGTTATCTTCAATTACCCGATTTTATTTTAACCATGGAAAAAATTACTAATTTTTCTATTTAAATTGAAAAAATAAAATAAAATTCTCCTATTTAAATAATTTTTAACTATTAAATAAAAGTATGGAATTAATTTTATAAAATTTAAAATACAAAATTGTAAAAAATTAATTCAAAATTAGTCTTATAGAGTGGGCGAGAAAGTGTGTTTTTAAAGTGAAAATATTCAAATGTTTTCTATGTTTTCATATCTAAATTCTATAAGTAAATTATTATAATAAACTAAATTGGGTTAATAGATAATTAATTGATATAATTTTACTATAAAACATATTTAAAATAATAATTATCATTATAAATTATTCAGATGAAAATCTAATTTTCAATTAAAATGCATTATTTTTTAATATTCACTGGAAAATAAATATTTTATAAAAAATACCGAAAATTCACCATAAGATAATTTTCAAATTAATATTTTTAAAATAAATTTTATTTTTTCAGAAAGAGTTTATAAAAGTGTCAAAATTTAGTTATAAAATATGTTTTTCATTAAAAGGTGAAAAAACTGCCTTCAAAAAATATAATTTTTTATAAATAAAATTGTATTTTTTTATTATAATATTCTTATAAAAACTATTTGATGAATGTCAAAAAATTTGATTGAATATATAATATACAATTTTATAATGTGGTTAATATTAATCATTCCCTCAAATTTAACTGCTAGGTTATAATAACATTTCATTTTTCATTCATGCTGAGTATTGCATCCAATGTATGTTATTGAAGAAATTAAATTTAAAAAGAGACATACCATAAAATCATGGAGGGTTACATTATTCTCCCCTTAAATAAATTTCTTTTTCAAACTTTAAAATTGTACTTCAAAAATAAAATGTTGATATGTACAAATTAATTTTTTGGAAACCAATATCCTAAATGGGGTTAAATAAAACATCATATTTAAAAGAGGGATAAGGAAATGAGAAGGTCACCAAAAAATTAGGTTTTTGAATACTAGAAAATTGGTGAAAAGTTAAGATGCATAAAATTAATTATAAATAATGTTAGAGGTAAATTATAATAATAAAGTAAAATATCAATGGATTGTTTTGGACCCTAAATAAGAAAATCTATAATGATTTAGAAGACCATCCAATTCATCCGATATAATGGTATTAGGATAACATTATTTTTCCCATATTATTTTTTGAAGGTTGAGTAATTCCTTTAAAATTTAGATAGAGAACTCAAGAAAACTAACTTACTCAATTTCATTCCATTTCATGAGCACAATATCATCATTTGATTGTGATTTGATCTATATCTACTTCGTTTCTTACATATTATAATGGTTACTCAAAATAACTTTTTATAGTTACAACATTTGTTTATCAAAATAACCATAACTCATTCGATCATCCTTTAATTATTTACCAAAAGAAAGATGGTAAGAAAAAATTATCAAATATAATAATTTATACTTTAACCTTAAACAATAATATCCAATGTTCAACTTAATCCCTTAAAAAGTAGTCAACCTTAAGACTTTTCCAAAACACGTCCATTCAAAAAAAGTATAATGATGTTTATAAATTTCCCAAAATAAACTTAACATCATGTTTTTCTAAGAAAACATAATTAAAATCTTATTGTCACATACAAAATATATGAATACCCTAATCACCTTTGATCCTTAATGAAAACATGAATTATTAAAAAAATAAAATATCATGTTTTTGAATATATTCCTTAAATCCAAACAATTAATAATCCTACTAAGGATACCGTAAACAAGAAAATCACTATCCACATTCATGGTTAGCAATACTATACCATAATCATTCCATATCATTATTATCTCAACATCGGGCACATATTTAGTGTTATATTCCCCAAATCTTCTTTTTTTAAAAGATCTATTTACAAAATTATCACTTCTCTTGGTTACTAATATTATTCATCACATGTTTTTAAATTATTAAGGAAGAAGTATTGCAGTAGAATCCTCATATATCACATGAATCTTATAACCAACGAATTATTATTAAAATAATTATTGATTATATATACCCAAGAACATTAATAATTCTAAATCATTATTAAACCATTAACTATGCTCCATAATTTACAGTATAACTATTACTTGAATAACCTTTCTAATTATCTTAATGAGTTTTCCACTTAGGAAATAGGTTTGAATAATGCCCATATTTTCCACTTTTAGAACATTAAACTATCGATAATATATTAAGGATACCATTATAACAAATATTTAATTTTAAATCGGAAACCACTTGCTTTATATCCTTATTTTCTACACCCAAAACATCTTCCCATTTTTATAAGACATTCACTTGTGTGTTTATTTTCACATTTTCAACATATATGAAACTGAATCATCTTTCCTCTATGATTTTCACAACCCCATATCGTAGATAAATCTATCATTTTCTTCTTTGGTGAATTTGAGAGTTGGTTAAGGATCATGTTGTTAAACATATATCATGATGACTTGTTATGGATAATCACAAAATTATCCATTCCATTCATTATCCAATTTGGTTTCTCATTAATACATCGTCTATCATTAACCCATTTACTTTATATTACATCCATTGAATAAAACCAAAAATGAAAATGGGAGAAACACTAATCATACATAGACATGAAGAATCATTTATAGGATGTCTAAATCATGAAAAATTCTCCCCAATATATGAGTCCATAGGTTTAACCTGGGTTTTACGTGGTAATTACCATATATATATGATGTTATCCTATACATATAATTTTCATAAAATTCATACATAGGGTTATATTCCCTAATCTACGTTTTCATAAATCTAGTTCCCAAGGTTTCTACTAAAATTACTATGATACCAACTATAAAAACCCAAACTCTAAAATCTCTGAGTCGGTGGTTAATTTATTACATTGGCATAGATACAAGTGATTACATCACTAAGGATCAATCTGTTTAGTAGTTTTGAAGAACTAGATACATATATGGTACCATTATTACACAGATAATTAAAAATAAAACATCAAAAAGGAAAGTAATTTTAATCTTTTAACTCATTAAAACACTTCATCTTCATATCATGGAGAAAATATAACAAATAAAAGGGTGAGATCAAATTCATATGATGATTTACATATAGTGGAAGCTATCATGAATCCATAATGTATAATCAATATAGTAAGGTAAAATAACTGAAAAAACATTCCATTTAATCAATAAATTTTCTTTCAAGATTGGATAAGGCTTAAAAATTATGGAGATTTAAATAATTGGTCAAAATCTATTTAATTAATAACATAAGAACCATATAAATCCATGGATAATATCATTGTAAAAATATAATGATTAATAATAACTGAAATATAAATAAAGGAAATACTTAATTATTTTAAATCACATTTCTCACACATATAATTACTTTACCATAAATTCCTTACACAATATGGTATAATCATTTTGAGTAAAACCCCCTTTAATTTGGCCAATTTTTCATCTCATGAGATTATCGATGCATTGAGGGGATTTTTTATATATGGTCCCCAACCATTCATTCATTTACAAAGAAATATTTATATATCATATAATTTGTTTTATTAATTAATCAATATAAGTTATCGAAAAATATATATAGAGAGTAAATGAAAAAATTTTAACATCATTTCCCTAGTTAATCAAATCACTTTCAAAGTAAAAACTGCATATAAAAGTGGTATATAGATTTAGAAGTAATTATATCCATGATACAAGAAATATATATATTTAGTAGAAATTAAATTTTAGATGAATTATGATCATAAATAAAATAAAGGGTAATTATATACACCAAGGAAATGAAATTAGGTGCATAATATTAAAATTTTCCTCAATGAAGTAAAATTAAGACAAAGTCCCTTACAAATATCATATCATTAATAAAATGAATCGATTATGTGTATCGACTATTAATAAAAATAAAAAAAGTGGAAATAAAATATATTATAATCAAAATTCATTTCACACATAAATTTATCATCACATAATCAATTGACTAGATGTTTAACCCGATGGATGAAAATTGAGTGAAGATATTCATTACCCCATTGTAATTAGTCAAATTGTATTCCCAATGAAATCAAAATTACTAAAAGGAAAAATTAAATACCAAGAAGATAAATTGATTCATCAACTAATATACCAAATGGAGTTCCCCACACAAAAGAAACAAGTGGCGAATAAGTAATATCTCGCAGATATAAAAGTGAGATGAGAAACCTTTACCGTGCACTTTATTTTAGTTAAACATGATTTATCCTCGTATATAATGGTTTAAACCATGATATGAATTTATAACAGAACAAATTTTATATTTATGATATCATATATGATCCTATTATATCATATTAGAACCCATTTATTAATAATAATTCATTATTACCCTTGTTTCAAGTGATAACTACTTCATTCTCATATGCATGTTTTATCGAGTAAGTTTGATTTCTTGTGAATAAGATATAGATTATTCATTAAAAATATTATATTAAGGTAATATATATCATATTTATTCATTATATATATTTTTATAACCATTCTCGAATGGTGAACATGGAAAATGATTCGCATCACATCATGGAGACGGTAAGCCGTACATATGTATGTACGACGATATCATCCCTTATTGTTGAATGGTTAAGGAAGTGGATGGTATATTAATTTTTTTCCATAATAAATATAATGTCATAATTATCATATATATCCATTATTTTGATAATTATACCCATCCATGTAAAATTTTGATGAAAACAAAATTACTCTTTGTCGTGAAGACGGTAAGTCGTATGTACGCACGTGCCGAGATATCATTTTTCCTAGGTTGGATAAAAGGTAGAATATTTCTGTAAACTAATCATAATAGAATTATTCAATATGTAATATAATAGATTTATTAATTTATAATTAAAATTACTTGTTAATAGGACGTAGATAAATAAATATACATGAAAGAGTTGATAATGATGATTACCGCTTCTTTGACTAACATCCTTTAGATATCCTTTTAGGGAATATAAGGTCGGTTTTTTGGAAGGTCCAAGACCTAATGAATATAACTAAGGAGATTTATAAGATAAATGTGTTGGGGTTTGTGGAGCTATCTGGGTCAATGTTTTTTGAAGCGGTGAGGGAGGAGGTGCCCTTTTATAATTGAGATGTGGGGAAGTTTCGAAATTTCTAAAAATATTAAAATATAATAAGGCTATTATAAATATAAAAACTTAATAATGTCATATAAATGAATATTGAATGTAATTTTAGACCATAAATTATTCCATTTTTCCTTATTCTTGTTTTTTATGATTTTAAATTAATTTAATAAAATATTATATTCCTGAAATATCATAATTGTCAAATTTAATACAATTCATTACTTTGACATTAATAATATCAAGATAATAAGGTATATTTAAAACATGACTTTTAATAAATCTCTAATATGCATTAAGAATCAATAATATTTTTTTATCACCTTAATTAATTAAAATATATTAATTTTAAAAAATTTAATATAATTTATTTAACTTATCCATTAATTGAATAATTACTTCATCATCGTTGTGTAATTCTTTAGTGTAATTCTTTCTTCATAGAAAAACTACAAATAAATTACTACGATTTATATGTATATTTTATCTTCCGAAATTATATTTATAGTAGAAAAAATAATATATATAACACCATATTATAAATATTATACTTATTGAAAACATGAGTATGTCATGTGTGAATTTTAATTGAAAAAATACTATAATGGTATTAACCAATTCCTAATAGAAAAAATGGTAATAAATACTAAACATGAATTATTAGGGAAAAATATTACTCATAAAATAAAATTTAGTAAATATTTTTTGTAAATTATTTGTTCTTATCATTTTAATTAAAATCATTTTATTGAATTTTGAATTATATAAAAAAAATATTGCATTATTGTTTTGAAATCCTTTATGGCAACTCTTTAATTCCTAAAAATTATAAATAAGTTAAAATGATGAAGATATATATTTAATATTTCAAAATACTATTTATGGTTGAACTTCTCTTTTGGAAAACCATTTATTAAAAATTGTATACTAATTAAAAACCATAGTGTGAATAGTTTGACTTCATTTTAAATGTAATAATATATGGGAAATAATGTCAAAAAAGTGGATCCAAAATTTATTTAATTAGACCAAAGGATTATTTTTTTAAAAAATTAATCTAAAAATAAAATTGGTGGAATTTTTATGGTAATTTTATAGTCCTTATCATAATTATTTTTACCTATAATTATCTGATTTACCTTTTATCATGGTTACAAAAATTACTAAAGTTACTATTGATATTATAAAGAAATAAAAGGGACCTATTTAATTAATTTTTTACTCCTTAAAATAAATATTTTATCAATTTTTAAAAATAAAAAAAACATATTTTTCTAAAATTAATTTAAAATTAATCCCACAAACTCGGTAAGAAAGCAGGTTTTTAAAAGTGAAAATGGTGAAAACTTTACATTGTTTTTAAATAAAAAACAAATATAAAAATGGTTATAGTGAAATAAATTATACTAATATATGTATAATTGATATAATTTTACTCTAAATCTGATTTAAAAAATAATTTAACATTATAAATTATTTATATGAAAGGTCCGTTTTCAAAAAAAAATACAATATTTTTCACTATTCACTAGAAAATAAATATTTTTTTGAAAAGTACCTAATATTCAACCAAATATAAAATTGAAATTATAATTTTAAAATTAAATTTTATATTTTCAAATATAATTTATAAAATTTCTTTTCTAAAGTTGGAGTTCTATTAAAAGCCGGAAAAATCACCTTTAGAAAAATATAGCTTTTATGAATAAAATTAGATTTTTTTTATTATCTTATACCTATAAAATGTATTGGATGAATGTCCAAAAATTTTATTGAATACATAATAAATAATTTTATAGTTTTCTTAAGACTTTTAATTCCTTTCAATTTATGTCCTATGTTATAATAACGTCTCTTTGTTCTATTAAGATGGGTGTTGTGTGCAACGTAAGGTGTATAAGAAATTAATTTTAAAAAGATACATATCATAAAATATTGGGGTGTTACAAATATGATATAATGTGTTATTAACCCTTGTATACATGTATATTAGTAGATTTAGGCATTATAGATCTTTGAGGATGGAGATTTATGGTAGATATAGTTGCTACTATCATGGAGTATTCATTATGATTACTACCCTCAAGTACAGAATATTCAGTATTAAATTTGACTAGGATGTGTTATTTATATCTACGTATTTATTTTTTTATCTTATATTATATCATGGATTGGTTTTTATATTTTAATTTGTTATATTTTATGGTTTTTATTTCATTATGACATGATGGATGATGTTTCATGATAATATGAGACATGTTATATTTAGAGTTAATTCCTCCCATCATTTGAGAAAATTCCCCAGTGTTAGTAATTAGCCCCGACCTATTGGATGCAAGATTGTCATGTTAAATTAACAACTATTGGTACATGATAGATTGGTATCATAACATTAGGTTAGAGTTTGGAGTTTGGTATAGTAGAGGATTTTTATAGGATAACTACTCTAAATTTTATTAACTCTAGTTTATATTGTAGAAAAAGTGATCTATTCAATGGTTAAAGATGGCCAAATAAATCCTGAGAAGAACTCTTATTGACGACTCATGACTATGAATCATTATGATATAAAGTAAACATGAATTATGTAAAAATATTTCATGATTTTATAATTTTATGTTTATTTTGATGGAATAAAAATTTATAATGAGGGTAATAGACTAACAAAGGGTGTATTGGTACCCACATCATATGATATGAGCTTGATATCAAGATATTTTCATAGATTCCGGTGGAGGTAATTTCTATGATTGTTATATCACATCATACATCAATCGTGGAAATGAAAAGATTAGATAGAGATAATTTACAACATGATTATGGCATAAATCAAAATGAATATTTCTTAAATACTCAAGAAGATTCAAATTGTAGTTTTACTATGTGTTAGTACTAATTTCATTCCAGAAAATAGATGATTTAATTAAAATATTACGAAATTATATATTCTTTGTGATATACATTGATTTTATTTTTAAATTCTTCCTTTTGTGATATTAGTATTTTTTAAATAATTTTGTGTGAATTTCAAAGTTTTCACAATGATTTTGTAGTGATTAGAGTTCCACGTATGGTAAATTATAAAATAATGAATCTTTTTTTATTATACTAGCATAGATTAATCATTGTGGAATATTGTATGATTATTTTCTGATGAAATTTTTGTAAATTTATCAAGGAACTTTTCTCATGTTGGAATTATGCATGGTTATCATACATGTGAAATTATTTTTAGGGGAAGTAAGATGTAAATTTATTGCCAATTTATAGATGAGGGAATTCACATAGGATTTATTTGAATTCATTACATTTAGAAAATGTTTATATACTGATTTTTTTATTATTTAGTCATTTAAAATTAAAAATTACAATTATTGTGAGGATAGTAAGAAGTTGAGAACTGAGTCTTTTAGAAGTATTACTCTACTCCTTTTATGTGTTATTTTATGGTCTAGACGGGTATGACAAACAATGTATTTGTCACACCTTAATCCAGGATCTATCATATAAGGACACAATTAATATAATATCATAATATATATAGTTATATTGTCTTTGTAAAATTAGATACATGACATAATAACTTGAAATATATACACCACAATATTATTCAAAAAATCTATAAAATGGTCTTAAAATCTGTTGACCTTCTAATACTACACATGATAACCTATGGACATACATAAGAAACGATTGTTTTATAGAGCCAAATATGGGAACAATAAAATTATAATATAAGGTAATGTATTACATGTGATTCAAGAGGCATAAAATGATGACATGGAATGGTGAGAATCATAATCCTAAACACCAAAGCATGGTATAAAACGATAACATCAAGGCGATATAGGAATGTGAAAACAACAAAAAACATCATATCATAATCATAATTCAATTATAACCACTGATACATCATAAAATAGTATTATTATAACATCCTACCATACACTATACATGTTATCTCATTATATAAAAACAATACCCAGTGCATTAGAGGGCTATATAATTCTAGGTCCACCTGTCACATTAATATGTTGTACACGAATTTTTTTGCCACATAAACCATACAACATATTCAGATATTTAATAACATTTAATCAAATGAAAAATTAGTGTGAGATAAATAATTTAAACTCACAAATAAATAATTTATAGGTTTATCTAGGTGGATACCCATGAGTTTAAATGGGGATGGTTATTCACTAGAAAACTTTGTGGCATGGAAAACCAAAGGTTAATTTCATCACCATAACCAATGTACATAAAAATTCTTTGAAGGATTTAATGATAGTGATATGGATTCTCACATAATATGTAACACCCCAACCTTCCACGATACTCTTCTCTTTGAATAATACAATAGCGTGTGTTGTACACAACTTCGAGTTCAAACACACACCACAACCAATCAAACTTGCCCTTATGAATAGTAATACCCACTTTTTGAAATTTATAAATTTTTTCTTTCAAAATGGACTTCATTTTTTAATTCGGAATATCTAAATTAGCTTAGGGGTACTTTTGGTATTTTTCTGAAAACAGTTAATTTTTAATGAATAGTGAAATACACTGAGTTATAGTTTAAAACCGAATTTTTTATTTAAATCATTATTTATTTTATTTAAATTTATTTTTGGTAAAAATAGATACATAATACTTATATAAGTTTAATGTAATTCATTGATGTCAGTTTATAATAATTTTAGATATATATAAAAATTTTATTGAACTTATCACCGTCTTTTACCCATCTCCTATGAGAATTTGCAAATTCCCATAAAACATAATTTTACAACTTCATTGAGTGGAATTCCTAAAATATTAGGGACATGTTTAATATCAAGGAGTATGACTTTTTTCAATAAGATAAAGATAATTTTTGGTGAATAATAAATTTTTACTTTTATTTTCCACAGTTAAAAGTAAATAGGGTAATTAAGGGTAAAAATGATATTATAATTATCTTATCACATGTCTTATTTCTATTGAATAATTATAATTCGACCAAAAAAAACCTTAGGAATAAAATATGATCCTCTATGGTCCACTTGGATTAGATTAGGACATTTATTATTATTTAATTCAAAGAAGAGTTAAAAGAGTTAAAATCACTGTTTCATAACTAAAAAAATTTTAATATAGAGTTATACATAAGATAAATTCGATTATAAATATTCATTAGAAAAATAAAAATATTTCCTACATAATGGTATTTTATTCATAATATTTAGACATTAAATAATATAATTTATTGACAACACAATGATGATGCAGTAATTACCTTATTAGTGAAATATTTAAATAATTGATATTATAAATAAACAAATAAATATAATTTGAGACTTTTAATGAATTCCAAGAATTTTATAGGTTAATATGAAATGGTAGGGTTGATTAAATGAATTAGTTTCGAATTAATAATGCTGTTATAAATTTTGCAAAAACAAAATACCAAATACTATCAAAATTGACATAAAGGAGTTTTTAAAACAAATATTATATTATTAATTGATATTAAATTCCTAAAAATATATAGTTTGGAAAAAAGAGACATATATAATTATAGGTGTATCATTAATAGACCACTTGGGGGTATCTTGGAAGTATATACTATGTTTATTAACTATATAATATGAAAATAAAAAGAGATGTGGAAAATGTCAAACTATTTAACTAAGAGTTAAATATAAATGATAAGGTTGATATAGTGAACCAAAACTGTATATAATTTCTATTGGTTGAGTGGATTTAAATCCATACCCACCTTATACTCTAAATAATTCACTTTGGATTCATTATAAATAGAATATAAATTTATTATAAAATAATATTTCTAGCTTTTCTTAAGGTACCCCTCACCCCTCTTATAAAATGTCACTCTCAATTATCTCTAATTCACACCTTCAAAGCCATTTGGATCGGAAACACTCTACCCAAATACCCTCTCAACTTCCATAACTTCATCCTAGAGGCATTACTTTAGTCAAAAAGCCAAATTATGTAGCCCATTTGATCAAATCAAAAGGAAGAACCCGAATAAGAGGTAATAATTTCACCACCCTCTTTCAAGTTCCTTTCTTCTTCCACATATTCTTTATTTGATGTTTCCATTATAAAATAATAAATCTAGTATATTATATATTCTGTGAAATTATTATATATATGGTACAACTATATTCAGTATTATATTCATCCTTTTAATGACATGTCATCATAGGTGCGTACGTACGACTTACGGTCTTCACATCGTGGTGTAATTGTTATTCAAAACATTATTATTTGGATGGGCATGATAATGATGTGTAATTGATGTAAATAATAAATATAACATGATAATTATTCTTTATATATGATATACCATCCTATTATATATTATTTTAATATCAAAATAATCACATTGTCGCTCGTGTGTACGTACAGATTACCGTCTCCACGAACGCGATGAAATTCAATCCCCATTGTATCTTTTCAAGAATAATTTTGATTAGATGATTAAAAATATTGTTTAAAGACATGCTATAATTCTAGATATTAATAAAATACATCCCTTCCATAACAAATATGTCGCACATAATAAATAATATAAAGGAAAATGAATCTATTAACACCAGAAACAACGATAATACTAAGATATTATAAAAAACAATGTTAAAAGATCATATATGATATCATATTAATGTATATGATTCTTGTATAATTTAATAAAAAAAATTTCACCATTATATAGGAGGTTAACATATCTTCAACAAAGGAAAATTTCAAGGTAAGGGTTTATTTTACAATCTCTTCATTGTCCGAGATTATTTATACATAATTATCTACTGGGACCTCTTTATCCATGTTTCTAAAAAATTTATTTGAAAAAATTCTTATTATTTTATAGACTATAGGATAAAGTAATTTATACGATTTTTTGAATTTGAAATATTTTTATAAAGAAATATTTCTATCGTTTCCCGAACAAGGTCCTTTTTAACCTTTTCAACAAAATTAATGTATGAATGTCTTTTTTTATCTTATACGACAGGTGCGGCCATTTTCCGCCGTTATAAAATCGCCAGAGAATCCCTTAAAATATTATTAGAATATTTTCAATGTAAATGTTTTATTTTATAATTATTTAACTTTTAAATGATTTTAAAAAAGAGATATTTCTCTCAAATAGTTTTGATTTCATCTATGTCAACATCTTTTGATGGATTTTAAGCTTCTTTGAAGTTGATTTATTATGACACAAAACTTTCATATTGTATTGAAGGTTTTGTGATATGTTTTACTATGGATATGCTATTTTTATACCATTCATGGTTTATGGAGAAAGTATTGATATTTTTTATGCTAGTTTTAATACGGATGTTTATGTTATGATTAAAAATGTTCATATGAGGAATGCATTGGATGTAGTAATTGATGGGTGGAGCCTGCTATAGCTCTTGAATGCATTGGTAGGTCTCATTAGACAAACTAGGGTCTTGTCACAAGGCCTTGACAAAATCTTATTTGTAGTCTTGGCACAAGGCCTTGACATGTGGTTTTGATAGTTTGGCATTATGCATTCCATTATTATGAAAGTATTTATTGATATTGCATGTGAATATTCGACTAGTAGAATATACATGTGAATAAGTAAATGGAATTATTTTATTTTATCTTTTCCATATTATGCTGAATTTCATGTTTAAATTCTTTTGTTTTAGTTATATATTGCCTTAAATGTTTAATTTTTATTTATGAAAGTTTCTACTATATTGTTATCCTTACTGAGCATCTGAGCTCACCCCTTTCAATGTATTATTTTTCCCAGGATGGGAAGAAGTATTTTATGAATGGCCTGTAGGGATAGTATGAGGGGATATGAAGACAAGAGGTTGTGGTAGTTTTTTTTACTTTATGATGTAATGTAAGACTTATGAATATATATAGTGTTTCCAAGGCTACTAAACTAATCGTTCTTTCGAGACTTGATTATTTGTGATTATGATAATGTTATGTAATAATGAACCAAATATGGGTAACTAGGGTCGTGGTGTTACAGTTGGTATCAGAGAAAGTTTAGTACAAACCTTGGAAGCTAGATTTAGAGAAACCCTGATTAGAGCACATAGACTTAAGATGGACTTTGTGGATTTGTATAGAATAAATTCCTAGAATTTTGGTATTGTAGAGATTTTGTGAGTTTTTCGAGAAATAAATCCCTGTCTAAATATGAGCAGGTAGAGGCGGCTCTAGCACAGATGTACCTAGGGGTAAAACCTGAAAACACCGCTTTCAGCAAGACCCGAATGGGAACTGGTGCACGACAATAAGCCTTGATGCACTCTTGGTTACGACACTCACGAGGGAAATGCATAGGATAATTCTCATTTTCTTTACAAACCATTATCAAGGGTTTATGAGTATATACTTACTCAAAGGATTTTTTTATAATTATGGATTATATCGATAAAATATTCAATTTATGTTAAGTGTTTTACAAGTTTGGATTTATGTATTGTGATTCATAAACTAATCTAGTGTATGCCATTGTTTAGAAATGGCTCTTAGTGGAAGGAATGGAAACCGCATCAATGAATGCACTCCATATTGGGATTTCCCTCCTTCTCAAGATAGTTATAGTGGAGCTGGTGATGCAACTAGTGTTGATTAGCTAATCACCATACTGGGACAACTGAAATAGGTTATGAATAATAACCTTACCCATATGGAGCACCCGGATCCGCATCCTGGAGGATCAATGTTAAATTGCTCCATGAGGCAACAACCACCAACATTCAATGGGAGTAAAAATCCTTTGGTAGCTAAGGAATGGATAAGTTCTTTAGAGAAAATATTCAACTCCTTGGGGAGTAGCTAAATGGGAAAAGTTATCATGGAAATTTACCGCCTCACTGGAGATACTAATCAATGGTGGTCATTGATTCAAAACACAAAGGAAGATGATAAAGAATAAAAAATAGAATGGAGGGAGTTTAAAGAGATTTTTTTTAGAAAAATAATTTCTTCATGACCATCAAGAAGATATGGAAATACAATTTCTGAGTCTAAGGCAAAAGGAGGATGAGAATGTTGCAAAGTATGAGGCTAACATTACAAGGTTAGCAAGGCATGCTGCAGATTTCAGATGTAACCCAAGGAGTATGATTGATCATTTCTTTGATGGGTTAAAACCATTTCTCCATCGAGCATTAGTATCACAGTCCTTCTTATCATACGAAGATATTGTCTCATGTGCTATCAAGATAGAAAAAGAATTCTCCAAGTATTATGACTTTAAAGCAAAGAAAGAGAAGAATAGATCTTTTGATCACTCTGGGAATGGAAATAAGGGGAATAAGTAAAAAGTTGAATATCCATCTTGTAGTAAATATGGTAAGAAACACCTTGGTACCTTCTTGAAGGGAATGTGTGTCTGTTACAATTGTGGTGAAAAAGGCCACCAAGGTCGTGATTGCAAGGGGAAGAAAGAAGGTTCCAATGTTCAATGCTACAATTCCAGGTAGATGGGACATTATGAAAATGAATGTCTTAAGAGTCCGGGGAACGTACCTTAGAAAAGTCAAAGGGATCAAGGACAATAATATTCGATCACTACTGCTAAGGTAGAAGCTTATAGAGACGTGGTGGTAGGTAATTTAATGGTTTCCTCAAGTTTAGAAAATGATTTATCTGATTTTAGATCATCACATTGTTTCATATCATCCTAGTTTTCTAAGAAAATTAGATATTTTCAATTTTATTTAACAAGGGAGTTTTCAGTTAAAAATCCTAAGTAAAGTATCATTGCAATAATGTTTTGTGAATCAGTACCCATTAGAGCATATAAGGGTTATTTATCTGCTGATCTCATCATCATATCGATGATTGACGTTGATATAATCTTCAGTATGGATTGGATTTAGGACCATTATGCAACGATTTATTGTAATAAGAATGAGATTATGATTTTTGATGAAGATGATAAGGAACATCTTACCCTTAGAGCAGAATCATCACCACCCAATTCTTATCTAGATCCACCCCCAATAGCTCAACTAAATTCAATTATCGGGGAGGAAGAGAGTGAAGTGACTGTGGGTGAGGAAAGGAATGTTCAAATAGAGGATGTACCTATTGTGAAAGAATATGTAGATGCGTTTCCAGAATATTTACCTGGACATCCTCCAGAATGAGAAATTTAGTTTTCCATTGATTTAATTCATGGTTCAAGGCCCATATCGATGACCCCTTATAGAATGGCCATTGTAGAACTAGTGTAAATAAAGAAACAACTAGAGGGATTTAGTAATAAGGGATATATTCGACCTAGTGTTTCTCCATGGGGAGACCCTATTCATTTTGTTAAGAAGAAAGATGGATCTATGAAGTTATGTATCAACTACAGGGAAATCAATGTTATAACAACAACGAAAAAGTATCCCCTACCTCACATTGATGATTTATTTGAGAAACTACATGGAGATCAATATTTTTCTAAGATTTAACTTTGATCTGGATACCGTCAATTGTGTGTGAAGAAGGAAGACATTCTGAAGACATCATTTCGAACCAGGTACGGGCATTACAAATTTACAGTAATGCATTTTGGGATGACTAATGCACCCTCTATTTTCATGGATCTAATGAACAAAGTTTTCAGCGAATATATCGATGATTTTGTAGTGGTATTTATTGATGATATCTTGGTATACTCCAAAAGCTACGAATATCATGAAAATCACATGTGCATTATCCTGAAGATTCTGAGAAGACATGAATTATATGGGAAGTTTAGCATGTGTGAATTCTGGCTTCAAGAGATTTCTTTTCATGGCCATATTTTCTATAAGGATAGAATCTCTGTTGATCCTTCTAAGACAAGAGAAATCCAATAATTACCAGCACCAATGAGTATAAGTGAGGTACACAATTTTATTGGTTTAGAATGTTATTATCGATGTTTCATCCAGAATTTTTCCTGTTTGGATAACCCATTAACAAAGGTTATATTTAAGGGGGTTATGTTTGTTTGGAAAAAAGAGTGTGTAGAATGTTTTGAAGAACTAAAGAAAATATTAGTCAATGATCCTATATTGACTATACCATCGTGGAATGATGGGTTTGTTATTAATAGCAATGCATCAAAGAAAGGCCATGGTTGCGTCCTTATGCAGAATGTAGGGTTATTGCCAATGCATCATGATAGGTGAAAATTGATGAGAAAAACTATCCTACTCATGATCTTGATTTAGCTGCTAAAATATTTTCTTTGAAGATACGGAGACATTATCTCTATGGTGAAAAATGTGAGATATATACCAATCACAAGAATTTGAAGTATATTTTCTCACATAAAGAACTCAACATGAGGCAAAGGCCATGGATTGAACTACTCAAGGATTATGATTGTATGATACACTACGACCCTAGGAAAGAAAATAATGTGGCAGATGCTTTGAGTAGAAATGATCATGGAGTTTAGAACAAGATGAGAGTAGAAAGGGATACTATTTTCATAGATCTAGTGAAGATGGATATGGAAATTTCCATGGAACGTGAACCATCAATAATTTTTCAAATAGTTTCCAAACCATCTTTACTAGAAAAGATAAAGAGTTCTCAGACCGATGATGAAGAATTTCAAAAGATGATTAAAGCTGTGAATGATGGGAGATTGAGTGACATTACGTATGAATATTGAATTTTGAAATTTGGTAAGAGACTTTCTGTTCCCGATATACCTGATCAAAAAGGGAATTGTTGGACGATGCTTATAGATCAAATTTCTCTATACAACCTCGGAGCACCAAAATGTATAGAGATTTGAAAAAAAAATTTGGTGGGACAACATGAAGAGAGAGATTTCTAATTTTGTGTCATGATGTATGGTTTGTAAATAAGTGAAAGCTGGAAGGAAATAGCCTGGTGGAGTCATGAAACCACTTCTCATGCCTGAGTGGAAATGGGATAATATTACGATGGAATTTTTCATGGGACTACCAAAGAAGCCTAGAAAGAAAGATGAAATTTGGTTCATTGTTGATCATCTTACCAAATCAGCACATTTTCCTACTATAAAAGATGATCTAGCACTTGAAAATCTAGCAAGAATATATATTAATGGAGTTGTATGACTTCATGGAGTACCACTATCGATTGTTTCTGATCGTGATCCCCGTTATACATCAAGATTCTGGAAAAGTCTTCAGAAAGACCTGAGTACTGAACTTCGTTTGAGCACGACCTACCACCCTCAAACAGTTGGACAATCAGAACCAACTACTCAAACCTTAAAAGACAGGTTGAGATCCGGATCACTTGACTTTCAGGGTATGTGGGATCATTATTTACCTTTTGTAGAATTTTCCTATAATAATATCTTTCATTCAAGTATTCAGATGGCACCATATGATGCTTTATACAGAAAGAGATGTCGCACACCAACCTGTTGGGAAGATGTTGGTGAAAGAAAACTCATAGGCCCAAAACTGGTGGAGGAAATGATGGAAAAGGTGAAGGTAATCTAAATCCACATCAAAGCATCTCATAGTAGGTAGAAGAGATATGCTGATAACCGAAGAAAGGATTTCGAATTTCAGGTAGGATATCATGTTTTCTAGAAGTTATCTCCATGGAAGGGTGTTATATGTTTCAGTAAGAAAGGTAAATTGAGTCCCAGGTACATCGGACCTTTCAAAATTCTAGAACGAATTGGGGTTGTAGCTTACCGTTTGGCAATGCCACCAAGTCTATACAAATTTCACGATGTGTTCTATGTATAACGGTTGAGAAAATACATGCTTGACTCAACGCATGTACTCACCTATGAGGAAGTAAAACTAGAACCTGATCTATCTTATTGCGAAGAGCCCGTCATGATTCTTGATACCAGAGAACAAGTGTTGAGAAACCAGACGACTTGTCTGGTAAAAGTTTTATGGAGAAACCTAAGATGGAAGAGGCAACGTGGGAACCTGAGGAACTTATGACGAAGAACCACCTGAGTCTTTTTATGTAGTAATATTCTAGAAATTTCGAGGACGAAATTATTTGGATGGGAGAATGTAACACCCCAAGCTTGCACGGTACGCTTCTCTTTGAATAATACAGTAGCGTGTGTTGTATGCAACTTCGAGTTCTAACACACAAAACAACCAATCAAACTAACCGTTATGAATAGTAATACACAACTTTTGAAATTTTATAAATTTTATCATTCAAAATGGACTTCTTTTTTAGATTCAGAATATTGAAATTAGTTTAGGGTGACTTTTTTGGTATTTTTAGGAAAACTTTCAATTTATGATGAATAGTAAAAAAGCACTGAGTTATAGTTTAAAACCAAATTTTTTATTTAAATAATTATTTATTTTAACTAAATTTATTTTAAGTCAAAATAGATACATAATACCTACATAACCTCAATGTAATTAATTGGAGTCAGTTTATTATAATTTTAGATATATATAAAAAATTTATTGAACTTTTCACCATCTTTTACCCATCTACTAGGAGAATTTTCAAATTCACATACAAATTAATTTTATTGCTTCTTTGAGTGTAATTTCATAAACCAAAGAGACACGTTTAATATAAAGGAGTAAAATGTGGTTCAATAAAATAAATATAATTTTTGGTTAATAGTAAATTTTTACTTTTATTTACCACGGTTAAAAGTAAATAGGGTAATTAAGGGTAAAAATGATATTATTATTACCCTAACAGATGTTATAATTATATTGGATAAGTATAATTCAACCAAAAACAAATTTAGAAATAAAATATGAACCACTTTGATCCACTTGGATTAGATTAGGATATTTATTATTATTTAATTCAAAGAAGATTTAAAAGAGTTAAAATCAATGTTTAATAACCAAAACATTTTTAATATTGGATTACACATAAGATAAGTTCTATTAAAAATATTCATTAGAAATATAAAACGATTTACTACATAATTTTATTTTTGTTATAAATTTTGGACATTAAAAAATATAATTTATTTATGACACAATGATGTTGTAGTAATTTCCTTATTAGTGAAATATTAAAATAATTGATATTATATATACCAAAATAAATATAATTTGAGACATTTAATAAATTCAAAGAATATAATAGGTGAATATGAAATGTTAGGGTTTATTAAATGAATTATTTTAGAAGTAATAATGCTGTTATAAATTTAGATAAAACAAAATACCCAATACTGTCAAAATTGACAAAAAAGAGTTTTTAAATAAAATATTATTTTATTAATTGATATTCAATTCCTAAAAATCTAAGATTCATCCAAGAGACTTATACAATGATATTTGTATCATTAATGGACCTCTTCTGGGTCTCTTTAATGTATATAGTATGTTTATTAACTATATAATATAAAAATACATAGAGACATGGTAAATGTCAAACTATTTAACTAAGAGTTAAATATAAATGATAAGTTTAATATAGTGACCCTAACCTGTTTAAAATATATTGGTTGAGTGTTTTTTAACCAATACCCAACATAGACTCGAAATAAATCTCTTTGGAGCCATTATAAACTGAATATAAATTTATTATAAAATAATATTTCTTGCATTTCGTAAGGTGTCCCTCACCCCTCTTATAAAAAGGGACTCCCCCATTCTCTCAAATTCACACCTTAAAAGCCATTTAGCTCGGCCAACCTCTTCCCAAATACCCTCAAACTTCCCTCAATTCATCATATAGGCCTTCCTTTAGTCATAAATCCAACTTAAGGAGCCCTTTTTATCAAATCAAAAGGAAGAACCCGATGAATAGATAATAATTTCACCACCATCTTTCAAGTTATTTTCTTCTTCCACTTCTTATTTTTTGATATTTCCATTAAAAAATTATAACTACAGTATCTTATATATAATTTGATATTATTATAAATATGGTACAACCATATTCAGTATTCTATTCATCTTTTTAATGACATGTCACCATACATGCGTACGTACGAATTACCGACTCCACGTCGTTGTGTCATTGTTATTCCAAACATTATTATTTGGATGGATATGATAATGAAGTGTAATTAATTTAAATAATAAATTTATTTATGATAATTATTCTTTATATATTATATACCATCCAATTATATATTATTTTAATATCAAAAGAATGATATTGTCACTCGTGTGTACGTACGGATTACCGTCTCCACGAACGCGATGAGATTCCTTCCCCATCGTATCCATTCATGGATAATTTTCATTAGATGATTAAAAATAATGTTTAAATAATAGATATCATTCTAGATATGAATAAGATACCTCCCATCCATAATAAATATGACTCACATAAAAAATAATATAGTGGAAAACGAATCCGTTAACACCCGAAATGAAAATAATATTAAGATATTATCAACAAAACGATGTTAAAAGATCATATATGATATAATATTAATGTATAAAATCCTTTTATAATTTAATAACAATTATTTCACCATTATACAGGAGGTTAACCTACCCTCAACCAATTAAAAGTTCAAGGTAAGGGTTTATTTCACAATCCTTTCATTATCCGAGATTTTTTATACGTAATTATCTACAAGGACCTCTTTATCCATGTTTCTTAAAAATGTATTTCAAAGCAATCTTACTATTTTATAGACTATGGGTTAAATTCATTTATACCCTTATTTGACTTTTATAAGATGATTATAATGGAATATTTCTGTCATTTTCAAAACAAGGTCATTTTTATCCTTTTCGACAAAATTAAGGTATGAATGCCTTTTTTTAACTTATACGACGGGTGAAACTATTTTCCTTCATTCTAAAATAGTATAAGTTTACCTTACAATATTATTAGAATATTTTCAAAGTAAATTTTTTATTTTGAAATTATGTAACTTTTAAATTATTTCAAAAAAAGAGATATTTCCCTCAAATTGTTTTGATTTCATTTATGTCAACATCTTTTGATGGATTTTAAGCTTATTTGAAGATGATTTATTATGATAAAAAAGTTATATATTGTATTTAAGGTTTTTTTATATGTTTGACTTTGGATGTGTTATTTTAATACCTTCCATGGTTTATGGAGAAAGTATTGACATTTTGTATGAAAGTTTTAATACGAATGTTTATGTTATGTTTAAACCTGTTCATATGAGGAATGCATTGGATGTAGTAAGTGATGGGTGAAGCCATATATAGCTCCTCGATGCATCGGTAGGTCTCATGAGGTAAACTAGTGTCTTGGAACAAGGCCTTGACAAAATCTTATTTGTAGTCTTGGCACAAGGCCTTGACTATGTGGTAATGATAGTCTGGTATTATGCGTTCCATTATTGTGAAACTGTTTGTTGATAATGCATGTAATTATTCGACTAGTATAATATCCATGTGAATAAGTAAAAGGAATTAATTCATTTTATCTTTTCCATATTATGCTGAAGTTCATGTTTAAAATGCTTTTGTTTTAGTTATTCATTTCCTTAAATGTTTATGTTTATTGATGAAATTTTCTGCTATATTGTTATCCTTACTGAGCATCTGAGGTCACCCCTTTCAATGTTTTATATTTTCCAGGATGTGAATATGTATTTTATGAATGTCCTGTAGGGATATTATGAGGGGATATGAAGACAATATGTTGTTGTAGTTTTTTTTCACTTTATGATGTAATGTAATACTTATGAATATATCTAGTGTTTCCAAGGCTACTAAACTAATCTGTCTTTTGAGACTTGATCTTTAGTGATCATGGCAATGTTATTAAATAATGCACAAACTCTGGGTAACTGGGGTCGGGGTGCTACAATTGGTATCAGAGGAAGTTTAGTACAAACATTGGAAGATAGATTTTGATAAACTCTGATTTGAGCACATAGACCTATGTTGGACTTTGAGGATTAGTATAGAATAACTTCCTAAAATTTTGGTATTGTAGTGATTTTGTGTGTTTTTAGATCAATACATCTCATTCAGGATACGAGAAGGTAGAGGCGGATCTTGCACTGATGTACCTAGGGGTAAAACCTGAACACATCTCTTTGAGCTAGACTCGAATGGGAATTGGTGTACGACAACAGGCCTTGCTGCACTATTGGTTAAGACACTCCCAAGGGATATTCTTAGGATAATTCTTATTTACTTTACAAACCATTATGAAGGGTTTATGATTATATTATTCTTCAAGGAAAACATTTTTATGATTATGGACTATATCCATAATCTATTCAATTTATGTTATGTGTATTACAAGTTTTTATTTATGTATTGCGATTCATAAACTAATCTAGTGTATTACATTGTTTAGAAATGGCGCTTAGTGGAAGGAATGGAAACCGTATTAATGCACACACTCCATGTAGGGATTTCCCTCATTCTCAAGATAATTATAGTGGAGATGGTGATGCCACTGGTGTGGATCAGCTAATCACTATAATGGGACAACTCACTCAGGTTATGAATAATAACCTTACCCGTATGGAGCACCGTAATCCATAGCGTGGAGGATTAGTATTAGATCACTTCATGAGGAAACATCCACCAACATTCAATGGGAGTACAAATCCATTGGTAGCTGAGAAATGGATAAGTTCATTAGAAAAAATATTCCACGCCTTGGGGAGTAGCGAAAGGGAAAAGGTTGTCATGGAAATTTACCGCCTCAATCGAGATGCTGATCAATGGTGGTCATTGATTCAAAACACAAATGAAGATGATGAAGTATCAAATATGGAATGGAGGGAGTTTAATAACATTTTCATAGAAAAATACTTTCCTCGTGATCATCGAGAAGATATTGAAATGAAATTTCTGAGTCTAAGGAAAAAGTAGGATGAGAATGTCACAAAGTATGAGGCTAAAAATACAAGGTTAGGAAAGAATGTTTTAGAATATATATGTAACCAAAGAAGTATGATTGATCATTTCTTTGATGGGTTAAAACCATTTCTCAGTCGAGCATTAGTCTCGCAATCCTTCTCGCCATACAACGATATGGTCTAATGTGCTATCAAGATAGAAAAAGAATTCTCTATGTCTTATGACTTTAAAGAAAAGTATGAGATGAAAAGATCTACTGATCACTCTGGGAATGGAAATAAGGGGAAGAAGGGAAAAGTTGAATATCCATCTTGCAGTAAATATTGTATTAAACACCCGGGTACTTGATTGAAGGGAATGAGAGTCTGTTATTAGTGTGGTGAAGAAGGCCACTAAGCTCGTGATTGAAAGGGGACGAAATAAGCTATCGATGTTCAATGCTACATTTGCTGGGATATGGGACCTTATGAAAATGAATGTCCTAAGAGTCAGGGGAACATACCTCAGAAAATGCCAAGGGATCAAGGCCAAGATTATGTTATCACTACTACTGAGGTAGATGCTTCGAAAGACGTGGTGGCAGGTAATTTAATGGTTTCCTCAAGTTTAGAAAATTCTTTATCTGATTCTATATCATCACATTGTTTCATATCTTCCCAGTTTACTAAGAAAATTATATTTTTCAAATTTCATTTTACAAGGGAGTTTTCAGTTAAAACTCCTAAGGGAAGTATCATTGCAACAATGTTTTGTGAATCAGTCCCAATTCGAGCATATAAATGATTATTATCTATTGATTTCATCGTCAAAACTATGATTGAGGTTCATATAATCCTCGTTATGGATTGGATTTCGGACCATGTTGCAATGATTTATTGTAAGAAGATGGAGGTTACGATTTTGGAAGATGATAATAATGAACACCTTATCTTTTGAGAAAAATCGTCACCACTTGATTCTTATCTAGATCCACCCTCAATAGCTCAACTAAATTCAATTATCAGGGAGGAAGAGAATGAAATAATTGTTGGTGAGGAAAGGAAAGTTCAAATAGAGGATGTAACTATTGGGAAATAATATGTAGATGTGTTTCTGGAAGATTTACCTGGACATCCTCCAGAATGAGAAATTGATTTTGCCATTGATTTAATTCCTGGTTCATGGCCCATATCGAAGACCCGTTATAGAATGGCCACTATGGAATTAGTGGAACTAAAGAAACAACTATAGTAATTGAGTAATAAGGGATTTATTCGCCCTAGTGTTTCTCCATTGGGAGCCCTTGTTCTTATTTTTAAGAACAAAGATGGATCTATGAGGTTATGTATCGACTACAGGGAAAGCAATGCTATAACAATAAAGAACAAGTATCCCCTACGTCACATTGATGATTTATTTGACTAAATGGAAGGATCTCAAACCTTTTCAAAGATTGAACTTCGATCTGGATACCATCAATTGTGTGTGATGAAGGAAGACATTCCGAAGACAGCATTTCGAACTAGGTACAGGCATTACGAGTTTACAGTAATGCATTTTGGGCTGACTAATGCACCCTCTGTTTTCATGGATCTAATGAACATAGTTTTCAAATAATATTTTGATGATTTTATAGTGGTATTTATTGATGATATCTTGGTATTCTCCAAAAGATACGAAGATCATAAAAATCAATTTCCCATTATCCTGAAGACTCTAATAAGACATGAATTATATTGGATGTTTAACAAGTGTGAATTCTGGCTTCAAGAGATTTATTTTCTTGGACTTATTGTCTCTAAGGATAGAATCTATGTTGATCCTTATAAGACAAGATCAATCTAAGAATGGCTAGAACCAAAGAGTATAACTGAGGTATGCAATTTTATTGGTTTAGAAGGTTATTATCGACCTTTCGCCCAAAATTTTTCCCGGTTGGCTGACCCATTAACTAAGCTCACACATAATGTGATTAAATTTATTTGGACAAAAGAGTGTGAATAATGTTTTGAATAATTGAATAAAATATTATTCAATGCTTCTATATTGAATCTACCATCGGGGAATGATGGGTTTGTTATTTATAGTGATTCATAGAACAAAGGACTTGGTTGTGTCCTTATGCAGAATGATAGGGTTATTGCCTATGAATCACGACAGCTGAAAATTCATGATCAAAACTATCCTACTCATGATCTTTATTTAGCTACTGTAATCCTCTCTTTGAATATATGGAGACATTATCTCTATGGTGAAAAATGTGAGATATATACCGATCACAAGAGTTTGAAGTATATTTTCTCACATAAAGAACTCAACATTCGGTAAAGGAGATGGCTTGAACTACTCAAGGACTATGATTGAATGATACACTACCACTTAGGGAAACAAAATAAGGTGGTAGATGCTTTGAGCAGAAAAGATCATGCAGTTTTGAACAAGATGAGAGTTTAAAGGGATCATATTTTCATGGATCTAGTGAAGATGGATACGGGAATTACCATGGAAGCTCAAACATCAATACTTTTTCAAATGGTTGCAAAAAAATATTCACTATAAAGGATAAAGAGTTCTCAGACCGGTGATGAATAATTTCAAAAGAAGAATAAAGTTGTGAATGATGGGAGACTGAGTGACTTTTCATATGAAGATGGAATTTTGATATTTGTGAAGAGACTATGTGTTCCTGATATAACTGATCTAAAAAGGGAATTGTTGGACCGTGCTCATAGATCCAATTTCTCTATACACCCTGGGAGCACAAAAATGTATAGATATTTGAAAGAACATATTTGGTGGGACAACATGAAGAGAGAGATTTATGATTTTGTGTCAAGATGTATTGTTTGTCAATAAGTGAAAGCTGGAAGGCAACAGCCTAGGGGAGTCAGGATACTTCTTCCCATACCTGAGTGGAAATAGGATAATATTATGATGGACTTTGTCATGGGACTACCAAAGACTCCTAGATGGAAAGATGCAATATGGATCATTGTTGATCATCATACCAAGTCATAAAATTTTCTTTCTACAAGAGAAGATCTACCAGTTGAACATCTAGCAAGACTATATATTAATGAAGTTTAAAACATCATGGAGTACCACTATCGATTTTTTCTGATTGTGATCCCCGTTTTTCATTAAAATTCTGGAATAGTCTTTAGAAAGACCTAGATACTGAACTGCATTTGAGCACTGCCTACCACCCTCAAACAGATGGACAATCAGAATGAACTATTGAAACCTTATAAGAAATGTTGATATCTTGCTCACTTTACTTTCAGGGTCTGTGGGATCAATATTTACCTTTGGGATAATTTTCCTATAACAATAGCTTTCATTCATGTATTTATATGGCACCATATGAAGCATTATACGTTAAGAGATTTAGCAAACCAACCTGTTGGGATGATTTTGGTGAAAGAAAACTCGTAGGCCCAGAACTGGTGGAGGAAACGATGGAAAATATTAAGGTAATCCAAAGCCACCTCAAAGCATCTCAAAGTAGGAAGAGGAGCTATGATGACAACCGTATGAAGGATTTGGAATTTCCGGTAGGAGATCATGTTTTCTTGAAGGTATCTCCATGGAAGGGTGTTATACATTTCAATAGGAAAGGTAAATTGTGTCCTAGGTACAACGGATCTTTCGAAATTCTAGAACGAATTGGGGTTGTAGCTTACCGTTTGTCAATTCCACCAAGTCTCTCCAAAGTTCACGATGTGTTCCACGTATAACGATTAGAAAATACATGCCTGATCCAATGCATGTACTCACCTATGAGAAAGTTGAACTGGAACCCGATCTATCATATTGCGAAGATCCCATCAGGATTCTTGATACCAGAGAACAAATGTTGAGAAACCAGATGACTCATCTGGTAAATGTTTTATGGAGAAACTATAAGATAGAAGAGGCAAAATGGGAACCCGAGGAAATTATGATGAAGAACCACCCAAGTCTTTTTATGTAGAAATATTCTAGAAATTTCTAGGACTATATTATTTGAAGGAGGGGAGAATTTAACACCCCAAGCTTCCACGGTACGCTTCTCTTTGAATAATACAATAGCGTGTGTTGTACGCAACTTCAAGTTCTAACACACACCACAACCAATCAAACTAGCCATTATGAATAGTAATACCCACTTTTTGAAATTTTATAAATTTTATCTTTCAAAATGGACTTCATTTTTTTGATTTGGAATATTGAAATTAGCTTAGGTTGAATTTTTGGTATTTTTATGAAAACTTTCAATTTTTGATGAATAGTGAAAAACACTGAGTTATAGTTTAAAGCGAATTTTTTATTTAATAATTTTTTATTTTATTTAAATTTATTTTAGGTAAAAATAGATACATAATACCTATATATGTTCAATGTAATTCGTTGGAGTCGGTTTATAATAATTTTAAATATATATCCAAATTTTATTGAACTTTTCACCGTCTTTTACCCATCTCTTAGGAGAATTTGAAAATTCCCATAAAACATAATTTTACTACTTCATTGAGTGGAATTTAGAAAATCTGAGAGACACAGTTAATTTAAAGGAATAAATTATGGTTCAATAAGATAATGATAATTTTTGGTGAATATTAACATTTTACTTTTATTTACCACAGTTAAAAGTAAATAGGGTAATTAAGGGTAAAAATGCTATTATTATTACAATAACACATGTTCTAATTCTATTGAATAAGTATAATTCGACCAAAAACAACCTTAGGAATAAAATTTGAACCTATTTGGTCCACTTTAATTTGATTAGGACAATTATTATTATTTAATTCAATGAAGAGTTAAAATAGTTAAAATCAAAGTATAATAACTAAAACATTTTTAATATAGGGTTATAAATAAGATAAATTAGATTATAAATATTAATTAAAAAGATAAAAATATTTCTTACATAATTGTATTTTATTTATAATTTTCATAAATTATATAATATAATTTAAATATGACATAACGATGATGCAGTAATTACCTTATTAGTGAATTATTAAAATAATTGATATTATAAATACCCAAATAAATATAATTTCAGACTTTTAATGAATTACACGAATTTTATAGGTTAATATGAAATATTATGGTTGATTAAATTAATTATGTTATAAGTAATAATACAGTTATAAATTTATCAGAAACAAAATACCAAATAGTGTCAAAATTGACATAAAATTGTTTTTAAAACACATAATATAGTATTAATAGAAAATAAATTCCTAAAAATATAAGGTTCGGCCAAGAGGCTTATAAAAAGATAGGTTTATCATTAATGGACCACTTGGGTATCTCTTGGAAGTATATAGTATGTTTATTGACTATATAATATTAAAATACAAAGAGACATGGTAAATGTAAAACTATTTAACTAAGAGTTAAATATAAATGATAAGGTTAATACATTGACCCAAACCTATATAAATATATTGGTTGAGTGGATTTAGACCAATAACCACCTTATCCTTGAAATAAGTAACTTTTGAGCCATTAGAAACCAAATATAAAATTATTATAAAAAAAATTTCTAGCTTTTCTTAAGGTGCCCCTCACCCCTCTTATAAAAGGGAACCCCCCCCCCCCCCCCTTCTCTCTAATTAACACCTTCTAAGCCATTTGGATCGGCTAAACTCTACCCAAAGACCCTATAAACGTCACTCAATTCATCCTAGAGGCCTTTATTTAGTCAGAAAGCAAACTTAAGGATCCATATTGATCAAATCAAAAGGAAGAACCTGAAGAAGAGGTAATACTTTCAACACCCTCTTTCAAGTTTTTTTCTTCTTCCACTTCTTCATTCTTTTATATTTCCATTTTAAAATAATAACTCCAGTATCCTCTATATAATGAGATGTTATTATAAATATGGTATGACCATATTCAGTATTCTATTCATCCGTTGAATGACATGTCACCATACGTGCGTACGTACGGTTTACCGTCTCCACGTCGTGTTGTAATTGTTATTCAAAACATTGTTATTTGGATGGGTATGATAATGATGTGTAATTGATGTAAATAATAAATATAACATTATAATAATTCTGTATATATGATATACAATCCAATTATATATTATTTTAATATCAAAAGAATGATATTGTTGCTCGTGTGTACGTACGGATTACCGTCTCCACGAACGCGATTAGATTCATTCCCCAACGTATCCATTCAAGACTAATTTTCATTAGATGATTAAAAATAATGTTTAAGGACTTGATATGATTCTTGATATGAATAAGGTACTTCCCATCCCTAAAATTTATGACTCACATAAAAAATAATATAAAGGAAAATGAATCTGTTAACACCCGAAATGACGATAATACTAAGATAATATCAACAAAACAATGTTAAAAGATCATATATGATATCATTTTAATGTATATGATTCTTGTATAATTTAATAACAATTATTTCACCATTATACATGAGGGGAACCTACCCTCAACTAGGGAAAATTTCAATTTAAGGGTTTATTTTACAATCTCTTCTTTATCCAAGATTGTTTATACGTAATTATCTACTGGGACCTCTTTATCCATGTTTCATAAAAATGTATTTCCAAACATTCTTACTAATTTATAGAATATGGGTAAAATTATTTTATACCCTATTTTGACTTTTATAATTTTTTATCAAGGAATCTTTCTGTAATTTTCCAAACAAGGTCCTTTTGAACCTTTTCGACAAAATTAAGGTAAGAATGTCTTTTTTTAACTTTTACGATGGGTGCAGCTATTTTTTGCCGTTATAAATTATTCAAAGCATACCTTAAAATCTTATTAGAAAATTTTAAATTTAAATGTTTTATTTTATAATTATGTTACTTTTAAATGATTTAAAAAAATATATTTCTCTCAAATAGTTTTGATTTCATCCATGTCAACATCCTTTGATGGATTTTAAGCTTATTTGATGTTGATTTATTATGGTAAAAAACTTATATATTGTATTGAAGGTTTTGTGATATGTTTAACTGTTGATGTCTTGTTTTTATATCATTCATGTTTTATGGAGAAACTATTGACATTTCGTATTCTAGTTTTAATACAAATGTTTATGTTATGTTTAAACCTGTTCATATGAGGAATGCATTGGACTTAGTAAGTGACTGGTGGAGCCCACTATAGCTCCTCGATGCATGGGTATGTCTCATGAGACAAACTAGAGTCTTGGAACATGGCCTTGAAAAAATATTATTTGTAGTCTTGGCACAATTCCATGACTATGTGGTTTTGATAGTCTGTCATCATGCATTCCGTTATTTTGAAAGTGGTTATTGATTTTGCATGTGATTATTCAACTTGTATAATATCTATGTGAATAAGTAAATGGTATTATTTCATATTATATTTTCCATATTATTCTGAATTTCAATTTTCAAAGGATTTTGTTTTAGTTATACATTTACTTAAATGTTTATGTTTTTAATGAATGTTTTCGCTATATTGTTATCTTTGCAGAGCATCTGAGCTCACCACTTTCAATGTTTTATTTTTCCCAGTATGTGAAGAAGTATTTAATGAATGACCTGTAGGGATTGTATGAGGGGATATGAAGACAAGATTATGTTGTTGTTTTTTTTACTTTATGATGTAGTGTAAGACTTGTGAATATATCTAGTGATTCCAAGGCTACAAAACTAATCGGTCTTTCAAGACATCATCTTTTGTGATCATGCCAATGTTATGTAATAATGTACTGACTCCGGGTAACTGGGGTCGGGGTGTTACATAATATGTAAATAATAATAATGATAATAGGAATTTTCAAAATTGTATTTCAACATGAACAATTGAAAATCAAGAGTCGTAGTACAAATAAGTGCTTCAATAATGTTGAGTAGGAGAAGATCCCTTACCTTGAGAAGGTGCCTTTAAAATCCTGGGAGGAGATTCATAAGAGCATAGGAACACCTTTTTAGGGATATTTATAGGAAATAATAGATTAGCTTAATTCTAAAATGGTTTTTAGTTAAGGGTAATGAGAGTTTGGGTGGATTTTTATAGTAAAATAGAATATAATTATTTATTAGTTTCTAAACATAGGTATTTGAATCTATAAAATAAAATTATAAAAACCAAAAATATTCAATTTATTTGTACCAAGTTTTCCTACAAATTAGAGAAGTTTTAAATATTTTATAATGATAAAAATGAAAACATTAAAATAGAACCTTGGTGATGTGGAAGTGAGTCATTTTTATAAAGAATTGATTTTAAAACCATTGAATAAAATATAAGTCTGGGATGATTTATCAAGGGTTTATAAAATTAATAAAATAACATAAAGACGATATTTTAGATGATAAAAATATTCTTGGTCGTTTATTACCCTTATTCTACTTATTACATCACATTTTGTGCTATTATAATGTCATAATACATAAAATATATTTAAACTGTAATTTATTTTTACCTAAAAATCCAACTGTCTCAGAAAAGTTAGAAACATTCACCATTGAAAAATTTCTATATGATGATTTCAAAAAAAAATATATTTAATAAAAACTATTCTATAAATATGAGAATTTAAACTTTTAAATAAAAATTCTTATTTATTTAAAAATATTAGTTTTTACATCAATAATTGTTTTGACCCTTATGAAGATTATATTGAACATCACTAAATAATATTATATATTGAATAAAAATATTATTTAATAATAATATTACATGAAAAATAATTTATTTTAAAAATTCTTGGATATATCCAAAATAGTTTCTTAATTAAAATTTTATATTATCCAAAGATACACTTTTTGTTTTGACGTATTAAAATCTTATTTTCATTAAAAAGTGTAAAATTATAATAATAAAAGGGGATAAATATAATTATTATTTTATTAACAAGACAAATAAAAAAATTCATAAAACTATGGTCCAGATACATAACCCCCTATAACTCCAACATACACTCTAAGAGAAAGGTGTACGATGATGGGGATTTCATTTGGGGGGGGGTCGGTGGTCATGGTTTGTAAAATGATCTTAATAAGATTAAAAATATCGTATAAATTGTTTTATTAATGATTCAGTTGTTTAATCTGTCATTGGTCTTGGTCAATAGAAAATACTAGTGATTCCATCTCCATCAGAAGCTTCAACAAATAGGCATTATAGGGTATGATCCCACTAGATATGTCCATCAATTTGATCTTTTTTCTATGAAAATTAGATTTTATAATAACCCTTAATATATAATAATAGAAACATTCCTCATAAAAATACTATATTATCAATGGTTATGATGATTAATTATCATTTAAATTTGATGGAAATTATTTCATAATGGTAAAAAATTACCAAAGTAGTGAATGTGTTTTATATAACATCATTACCTAATAAAAAATTTATTTATTCAAAAATTGAATTTCATTTATAAATTACTAGTTGATTATATTATTCACCATTTAAAATTATGACCCTTGAAATATCATTCATACACTAAAATATATGATAATACTTTTGTTTTATCACCCATTCTGGTTCCCATGTTTCATCCTCAAACTTGTGATTCTGCAACAACACATCGACCTGGTAGGTTGTCCTATTTAGATGGACATTATATCTATGATCTAATATCTTCACTGAATGCTCCTCATATTAAACCTCATTATACAAGTGTACCACTGATAGATTAAGTGTATGTGAGGGGTTGGTATGTACTTCCTCAAGAAGGATACATGGAATACATCATGTACTTGTGATGGGCTAGATGGGTGTGGAAGTTGATAGGCCACTGCTCCAATGTGATTATGAATCTAAAATGGGATGATGTATCTTTGAATAAGCTTCTCCTTTTTCCCAAACTATAAGAATCTTTTCCAAACTGATATAGGAAAGAACACTTTATCATCGTTCTCAAACTCTAGGTCTCATTGGTGATTGTCTGCATATATTTTCTATAAATTTTTTATATATTTCATAATATATTGAATGGTTTTAAATATATCTATAATATCATGAATAATATTTGGACCCAGTCACTTATTCTCTCCAATATCATCTTGACATGTCAATGTATGACACCTTGTACCATAAAGGGCCTCATAAGGTTCCATCTTAATGATAAATTAGAAAATGTGGTTATATCATAACTTGACTATGTGAATGTGATGATCCAAAACCCTTGGAAATACATTTGAAAATATCTCAATATATCCTATAGGGGTTTAATGGTTTTTTTAGTCTGAACATTCAACTGAGTGTGATAAATATTATTGAAATTAATCTATATATCAAATACATGATGAAGTATTCTATATAACACATAGGCAAGCCTGCGATCATGATCATATACAATGGAGAGTTTCACTACATGAAGCCTTACCTCTTCTCTTATGTAAATAATTGAATTTTGTTCAAGAGATAAATATTCCTTGATAGAAATGAAATTCACTAACTTTGTAAGGTGATCAACTACAACCCAAATGGTGTTATTGACATTATATGTATTGAGGAGTACCCTGATGAAATACATGGTAATTTTTCCCATTTCCCTAATGGTATGGTAAATGGTTTCTTAATACATTTAGACTTCTGTAATTTATTTTTTAATTATTGATATACCAAGAATTTAGATACGAAATATGGAATGTCCATATTCATGTTATCCCATAAGAAGTTTTCCTTTAGTCCTCTATACATATTAGTGTACCTTGTATGAATAGAGAATGATGACATGTACACATCATCCAGAAGTTCCATGTTCTACTCTAGTTTTGATGAGACACATATATGTGTTCCTAACCTTATAGCTATATATTTAGGAAAGTTGAAATCTATAATATTATCTAAATTTTTCCATGGAACTTCATCATCTATTTATGCCCCCTTGATCATCAAAAAATGTATGTTTAATTAGTTATTTTAGAAATTTAGGATGATTATCCTTTTATTATTCCTATATCAATCCTCTGCATATCCATAAACATTGGATCCCTTTAAATAATCATCCTAGATAGTGTTATAGAATCTTTTTTACTCGGAGCATTAACCACTTTTCTCACCTTCCTAGGATGGAAATGTATTGATAAATCACAATACTTTATCATATCAAACCATATTTTTCTGTTTATATTATGATCTATTTGTGTTATATATACTTGAAGAATTTATTATTCATATATATGTCACACTTTTACCCATATAGATAATGCCTCCAAATATTCAACGTGAAGATTAATATAGCCAATTATAGATCAAGAATTTGGTAGTTCTTATCATATATATTTAATTGGAATGATGTATATGATTTCAAATTTTCATATTTTATGAGTACGCAACCCTATCCATTTTTTGATGCACAACTATAGATCACAAATCCTTCCACAATGGTTGGTAATGTGAGAAATAGAATAATGATTAGCCTTTTATTTAACTCTTTAAAAAATTCCTCACATTCATTATTCATAAAAAACATAACCCCTTAAAATTTATCTTGGTTAAATGGATTGAAAATAACAACAATTTTCTAACAAATCAATGATAGTACCCAACCAATACAACAAAACTAAAAATCTATGTCATAAATATAGGACTGGTTTATACTTTAATTAACTTTGTTTTTAAAATATTCACATATATCCCTTTATTGGTGATAAATTCCCCATGATTGTTACATACTCCATACAAAATCACCTTTACTATACATTTCATATAACTTTTTCCTTTAAAATTTCCTTAGTATTACATTAAAATTCTCCTCATGCCCCATCTGGATTTTATAATAGATAAGAATATAGTCTATAATGACTACCAATTTTTTTGAGGTAATCCCTAAATAATCTATTAATTAAATCCATAAATAATACTATAGAATTAGTGAGTCCAAATAGAATCACAATGAAATATTAGTTCCCATAAATTGTATGAAAAATATTCTTGGGGATATCAACTGTTATAACATTTAATTGAAAATATCCTGACTAAAGAATCACTATAGAGAAGTATTTTTTTATATCTACATGATTAAACAAGTAATCAATCCATGAAAGAAGATAAATTTTATATATTATGATCATGTTAATCTTGAGATAATTAATACCGAGGTGCATTGACCCATCCTTATTTTTGATGAAGATGACTAGAGCACCCTATATTGAATCACATGGGCTTATAAACCCTTCATCCCAATTTTCTTATTTTTTTTATTCATAAATTCAATTTCAGAAACAGAAATTCTATATATAGAGTAAAATATATTTTAAAAGATATCTGTTTAATATTGATTAAACTCATGTATTAGAGGAATTATAGATAATTCTTTGGGAAACATATCTGCATGTTCCCTTATAATAGGAATATCATCAAGGATGGTGTTTTACTTAATATTAATCATTTGAGATAGATACAATTTCTTATAAGTAAATAATATTAACTCTTAAGATTATGATACCAAACTAGATTCATCCTCCTCTTTTTAGTTGTATATAATTGGAGGGAGATTATCCATATAGAGGTATATTTCCATCTCTCAGCAATTTATGTTACCTCTATATAAGTAAATACAATCCATACAAAGAATATTATCTAATTAAACATAAGAGAGTATCATAAAGTTCACTGGGAAATTTATCCCATATATATGGATAGGGGAGATGTTATATAATTAGGATGTGATAATTACCACATTTTCAATTTTTATAGATAGATTTACTTCCATGCTCTAAGGTGATATTTGAATAGTTTGACTAAACCTTCCTGATATGAAAGAATGTGTACCACCATAATCAAATAATAAATTCTCTATCCTTGAGTAAATGGATAAAGTACCTACCACCACAAAATTTTCATGATCCACCTATGCAGTTGTGATTACATATGATCTCCCATTATCTCTTGAAATTGGAGGTTGTTGGAATCAATTATGACCAATAAACCTTGGAATAGTGCATTAATTTTTAGAGTTTCCTTATTCCTTGTAGTTGAAACTTGAAACAATAGGCTAAGGGTTGACTAGATAATTCTTTTTTCAATCACATTAGTGGGTTCATCCCATTGGAATTCATTATCTTGATGCCCTTCATTCCAAAAAATAAAATTTTTTCTTTCCCCCATTCAATAAATATGTAGGACTCTTCTTCCCACACATGAGAAATGGGATTATGAACTTTCTTACCCCCATTATATTTCTCTATTTATCTCTTGGAATTAAACTCTATTATCTACTCACTATCAACAGACCTTTGGGAACCTTTAAATTATGTGATCTACATCTTTAATTTTAGTTAACATCAGATAATTTTTCATACCTTTAATAGTCTAAAATTACCAAATAATTTATTAAACATGGATTGGACCCACCAAAGAAGTAGTTAACATTTCTTTTGAGGTAAATGAAAAAGACTATTGTGTATCATGGAATTATTTTGATGTTAATATCATATAACCTAATGGATTCTCCAACCCTTTACCTGAGCCTAGGAAAATACATCACCACTATATGCAAGAGAGTGTGGGGAAAATATTTATCAAAATACAATTTCTAAAATCCCTTCCACTCCATCTCTTCAATCTCTTCCTCAATCGTCATATATTTTTTATCAATGTACACCATTAGTCAAATTATCCTTCCATATAATAAATAGCCATCACAAACTTCTCTTTATCATATAATTTAATAATATATAAGATCTTTTCAATTAAGTTGATCCATTCTTTAATTATCAAGGGTTCATATGATCCAATAAAAGTGGGAGGAATTTTTCACGTAAAGGTTTCAAATAAAACTTTCTCTTTTATAAGGGGAGGTGGGTTTTCCCCCTAATACATTTATTTGTTCAGTACAAATGTTAATAGAGAATGTGTTATCATCAAGTCATAGACTCTGGGTCACATAGGGTTGGGAATATCATTTGAGAAATCCTATCATTTCCCATCAAATTGGTTATTGACTCTATTCCTCATATTTCCATACATTGACTAAAATAAAGGTAAAATTAGGGATGGTAATTTTCAAAATACTAACTACATAAAATGGAAACCATAAAAATTATAGAGATAAATCATAAATGAAATATATTTTATAACCTATGAATTTATTTGCTTCAATTTAATTTATCCATTTATATTTATTAAAACAAAATATCATGGTGACTTTATCAATTATAATGGTTCATAAGAATCTTATTAATATACCACATCATATCATATATGAGTATCAAATATGGTGTGTGTATAGAGTCTATTTTTTGTGCACTAGATGACCAACAAGTCAAATCCCTATCCACCATTTTTAGAGTTATTATCCCCTGTTATAACTATGCTAAACCCATATCCACATGTTGTATATATAGAGAGATTGTATTTATTGGAAACCACTTAATATATAATTTACAATAATTTAGGAATTTTTTACAATTTTCATCCTTCCATTTAAATATTGTCTAAGGTTTTATAATCCTAATCCTCAAAAATAAATTGACATTCCTCTGACTCCAACTATGAAGAAAGATATATATAATACACATAAATTCATGATTTATTACCTAAGGATAGAATTAATACACTCCCAAAAGATTGAGATTACTAGTATATTTATAAATTAGACACATAACCTAATTACATGAAATTGGTATATAATAATATTACTTTAGAACTCCACAATAGGACCTCAAAATCCATTAACCTTCTAATACTACATAGGATAACCTAGGGACATTCATAATATAGGGGTGATCTATAAAGCCCAATAAGGTAATAATAAAAAATAGAAAAAGGTAAAGTAGTACATGTGAGTAAATAGGAATAATATTATGACATTGAAAGGTGATACTCATAATCACAAACCTCAAATCATGGTATAATAAGATAACATAAATGCAATGTAAGAATGTGGAAACAATATAAGACATGAAATTGTATACATCAGTCAAGGATAACCTCAATGAAATTATAGCATAGTGTTATTTGGATAACCTACCATGGAACATACATGGTATCTCATGTGATAAAAACATTTATCAATGCATTATAGGGATATATTTTTCCGAGCTGTCCAGTCACAGTCCTATCATGTACATTCATTTTTGTGTCATGTAGATCATACAACATAAGAAAACATTTCATAAATCATACCCCAAAATTAATAAGTGTGGATTTCATAAATAGAATTCCACAGTAGATGAAGTATAGTTATATGTAGGTTAATTCAATTGAGTGGAAATGGGGATGAATATTTACTACCCAAATGTTTCGAATGAAAAATTGTTAGATTATTTCAACAACATAATTGGTGTACATATTGATTAGTGGAAGGGTTTAATGAGATTTATAGGGGTTATATAATCAAATTAAAATCATAAATACAATATGAAGTATGTTTAAAATTTTATTATTACATGAAAATTTGGAAATAAAAAGGAATAGTACAAAGGAAATGCTTGAATAAAGTGGAGGATGAGATCCCTTACATTGATAAAGTGCTTATAAAAGCTCAGGAAGATCTTATTTAGAGCTTTATAACACAGTAGGAGGGATATATAGAGTTAAATACAAATTAAAATGTTGATAAAATGGTTTTCAATGATGCTTAATGGGATTTTTGACTAGTTTTATAGAAAAATAGAGGGGAATTCATTATTAATTTCTTAACATGGGGTTTGAATTCTATATAAATGAATAATAAATCAAAAAACCATTTCCATGTTTTTCCTATGTTTTCTACCAAAGAGATTTGGTTTTAAATATTTATAAATGTAAGAACATAACTCCATAAAATAATACCCTTGGTGATGTGAAAGTGGGTCATGTTTGTATGGAATTGATTTTAAACCATTGAAATATAATATTGGTTTTGTAGGATTAATTAAGATTTTATAAAATTAATCTACATAAAAAACAAATTATTTTAATGGAGAAACATATTTTTGGTTAGGTATTCCCTTTATACTATTTGTTATATCAGTTTGGACTATTATAATAGAATAACATATATTGTATATTTATTCTGTATTTAAATTTTTACCCAAAAATCTCGCTGTTTCAAAAAATTATAAAAAATTTACCTTTGGATAATTTATATATGTTTATTTCAAAAATATTATTTATTTTATAATTATAATTATATAAATATGAAAATTTACACATTAAAATCAAAATTAGTATCTATCAACAAATATTGTCTTTTGTAACAAAAACTGCTTTGATGATATTTATAACAATTTCATTAGACTTCACTAAGTTATCTTATCATTTTTATATAAATATAAATTAATAAAAAATAATATATGACAAAAATTATTTTAAAATTATGGAATTTATCAAAAAGTGTTTTTTATTTAAAATAATATATTTTAAAAAGATACTATTTTATTTTCTTTATATCAAAAATCTAATTCTCCTCAAATAATATAAAATTTAAATAATGAAAATATATAAATATAATTACTATTTTATTAATAAAGAAAATATAAAAATTCATACTATAAGGATCGAGAATCATAACTACTTATTACAATAGCATATTCCCTAGCGGTAAGGTGTGTAGTGGTAGGGATTTCTTGGGTTCGTCCGGTGAACAAGTGTAGGGATGTGATCTCAATAAGCTTGAACATATCTTGCAAACAATATTTTTCATGATTTATTTGTTGATTATTGGATTAGACTTATTCAAAGTAAAATATCTGTGATGCCATGTCCCTTTAATGAAAAGATAAATTGGCTTCATAGGGTACGATCCTACTTTTTGAGGCCATAACTTCTTTCATCTATATTGATGGTTATGGTGATAAATAATATGTTAAATTTGATTTGATATATTTCTTAACATTATAAAATTACGAAGTTATTGCGAAAATTTTATATAATTACTTTACTTAATAGGGCATTTCATTTTTCAAAAATACACTTTTATTTATAAAAGTTTTCTTCATTACAACTGGGCCATTATGGTCCACTGTATATGGGTAGGACCATCTACTTTAGATGTTGTGATATGTTTCCTAATAAACTATCTACCATTTTATAGAATTTTTTAAGGAGAATGTATTTGAATATGATACCTACTTTTGAGTTTCATCTATAGTGGATTAATGACGAATGTAATAAATCCATTCATGGTTATTGAGCGAATTTTGACCAACCAAGGTGAATGATGATTATATTTTAAATATAGTTAGATAAGATATTTTTTTAAAATAGTTTTTTCATAATTTTTTCATGTGAGAATGATGTGTATATAAAGAATATTTTTTCATATTTAGTGGATGTTAAATAGTGTTTGTGTGGTCATCAAGTTCGGTAAGTGGATGAAAATGGGAATCTGGATTGAAATTATATTCAAAAAAATAATGAGGTTATTATATGTAATTTATCAATGACCCATGATATGAATTAATTTTAGGTTGATTTTCTAAATAACCTGAGTGATAATCCATACTATATAATCTTTTACATGGAGTAAAGCATCAATGATGAAAATGTTGAAGTGATTGTCTATGGTTATTTTATCAATTATCTCCATCTATAATGAAACGATTCTATAAATTTGGTTTTTATTCAATACTGGTGGAATGATTTTCATTTACTAGTCATCCTATTTAGATTTGATCTTTAGTAATCTTTGAAAGGTATAAAATATTATTTTTTTCTATAAAGTAACATTATTTGAAGTGATGATTTTTAAAATGATGAGACATTTATGTGATGATTTAAAGGTTAAATGATTTAGCATTGAACTATTATTGAGATCTTTTAAATTTTCAATATGTTTTTAGACAACTAAATTAAAAGAAGAATTATATTACTAAAATTTTGGTATTTCATGGAATGATTTGGGTGATTTGAGATAGTGTGGCCATGTCAAGTCTAGATCATCGATTTTTGTCTGTTACTATGTTTTATTATGGGGTTTGGGAAATATTTTACTAGTAGATTCGTCAATACCAGTTATATCATGGTATAAAAATTATGGATCCAATTTAGATGTTGTTAATATGATCCCCTTTTCCATAGATGAATGATGTTCAATGAGAAGATATTATAGAATGTGTTTAAAAACTCTCACACTTTTGGATATTTATTTTTTGGATATAGTGAATACTGATGTCTAGATTTTTTATGATTAAATAGTTATGAAAGTGTGTTTTATATTATTCTTTTCTATGAGAGTACAGAAAAAATATGTATTGATATGGATTTTTGTTCTATTTATTTTCATATGATTGGATGTTTCTTTTTTTTTGAAATTGAATTTTTTAAGGAATGGATGCGTTGATTGGAATGTATAAAAATTTTTCATTTTCGAAGATATAATTTTTAATGGTGGGGAGAATGAAAAAATATAGGTTTTCATCAGAGAATGAATTTTTCTTTAATTTTATTTCAATTTAAGTTTCATTAAATTTATTTTAATTAATTTTAATTAAATTAGATGATATATTGGAATAGTCGAGCACTGTGAGAAGTTTTTAAAATTAAAACATAGTATTTTTGTTAAAAATGATAAAATATTAATTTCCATTTCAATAAATGATTAGAATTTATAATTATCTTCTTCATTGAGTGTAGAATGATATATTTACATTGATATATTATTTTGTGAAATTTTATCAATGACTAAAATTTATGTTATAGGTAGTGAGAGTCTAAAAAAATATTATTTGTTAAATACAATATTTTTAATCAATAAATCCTATAAAGACATATATTTTATAAGGGTTGATATGGATGAAAGGTTTTTGGAGATACTATTGACATGGTGGCCTCTATTAGAGAGAGTTTCATATCTAGAGAATTAAGAATCAATGATATTAATACTTCCTTATGATAATTATTATGTCCTCAAATATATATTATAAATATTATTGTTAAAAAAAATTTGGGACATAAAATTACTTTATCCTGTTAAACAATTCATAATTAAGATAATGTAATTGGATTGCTTAAAATCTGATGAATAAATTTTGGAAAAAACTATACAGAGATATAGCATAAAAAATATCTTTATATTTTGATGGATTATTATAAAAAATAAAAAGGTGTAAATTATATATATGAATCCTTGTTTCATTATATTTACACACATAGAATTCAATAAGAAATTTTACTTTAAATAAATACTATATTGAATAGCATGTTTCACATGAAACACTGAACTAAATAAAACAGTGATACTTTTAATTAGAATAACATTATAATTAATAAGTGAGAAACTTATAATATAGCCATTGAATTTATGGGTAAAAATATAATTAATCACATTTTCATGTCTATATAGAAAAAATAATGAAAGGATATATATATCTGTGTGTATCAGTGTTAATAAAAGAATCATTTTATGCATAAAAATAATTTTTCTATTATACGATATTATATTAAAATCAGTTTCAATGAGTTTTAAAATTTTAATTTGATAAAATTAAATTAATTTATGGATTTAACATATCAAAATTATCTTAGGGTGAATTTTTGTTATCTTTATGAAATTGAATATTTTTAAGTAAATAATTGAACAATTTTTACCAATATTGTACCATATATGACATTAATAAAAACTATGTATGACTATAAAACCTATAAGACATTTTTCATGACCAAATATTAATTTAAGGATTTAAATACCTAATTTAAAAAAACTTTTTTGGATTTAGGTCTGAATGGAGATGATCCATGCCCAGACCAGTATTTCTGGTTCAGAATGACCCAGATTCCCCCATCTGTGGTTTTACCTTGGCATGATGCTAGGCTATCATGTCATAGGTGATTATGGATTGAATTCATATCCCTTGGAATGCCTTCCAATCCTCTGTTATGGTGCTGTATGGTGTCGCGTGGAGTGTGGAGTTTGGATGGTTTTGAGCTGGATAGTCATTGATGGGGGTGCCATGGTCTCATGATTTCTTCATGGTGGGGAACACATAAAGTCTACAAGGAGTTACTTCAGATGAAGATAGATCTAGTCTCCATCACCGTGCATGGCTTTTCGGATTTGTATGTTTGAGAGGGTATAAAATTTCCATCGGTACAGGGCATGTGCATTTTTGCATGGGACAACTAGCTGAGCAGCCATGCTATGGTGGAGGTGTTCCTTATTGAAATTGATGTCGTGAAGGGGTTATTTTAGGTAGAATTGTCCTGGGTTGAAACCCTCTTGATTTTAGGATTTTGGTAATGTCTATATGTCCCTGAAATATTAGTTTTTACACCTTTACCCTAAAAAAGGGGATTATCCAAAATAAAAATATCGGCATTTGGGCTATTCAATAAGACTAATTTGGATTTGAAAACTGATGTTTACCATTTTGAACATTAAACAACATTATTCTAATAAAAACTATTTTTATGATATTAACTTTAATTAATATTTCACTAGAAAGAAATTGGTATTAGATTTATTTTAAAGTCACATAACACCACTTTGGTTAATAATAAATGAATTAATTTTAAAATCATCAATATCTATAAATATTTTAGAAAAAATACATTCTTGATTAAAAATAAATGATTTCTAAAAATGTGTTTTTATAGGATACATGTGATAATGTTAAAATTAATTTTTTCACAGAAATGAATTTTATTTGATAAATTGAGATTCATATTTGGAATTAGTAGGTCAAAATTATTTAATAATTCTTATTTAATTTGTATGCATTAAAATTAAATTACATTGGTAAAAAATAATTACCATGGTAAAAAAAGGAAATGAATAAAATATAAGAGTAAAAGTCTTAAAAACATATTTAAAAATATATGTATGTGTTTTGATCGACCTTACACATACCCCTACACTATTATTTTTAATTATTGGATCCATTTGACCACTTAATAGAGAATTGTTTTTAATTGGTAGTGGGGAAGACCCCCTTTTTTTAAAATCAATAAAAGACCTCTTTTTTCCCTGATATAGAGGACCCATAACATTTCCATGAAGTCTCTAACGCATATAATCCCAAATACATCTGGCCCATAGGCCCTGACCCACAGGTCCACCAATAGTTCCTTGCTACCATCGTACCATGAAATCATCACAATAAGAGGATGTAGATTTTTATGCCCCATCAATTCTTGTAGATGCATTAATCCAACACACTAATGAAAACCACGCTCGGCCTTTCCACCCTATCTAGCTTGATTTGTGCTTCACTTCAATCACTGTATACAGGTACGCCTGATGGATCATCAAAATTTATGATACCGATCACTCTATACATGTAGAAATATCTAGAGAATAGAGACTAATGCGAATAAAAAAAATTCTAGAAAGATGAATAATTATGGGTAGTTACTTCTTAACAAAAACCCCAACTACAAAAGGGTATCAGGTATTGAGTTTTTATTGGGAACCACACCACACCTGTCTTGGGCCCAAAATAACAGTAGCACACCATCCTTCCCTAGATAAATTAGAGTGTGGTAGGATGAAAACCTGATCTAATTTCATTTTTGGGGAGTTTCCACCTTACATGGTACATCTTGACTGACCCCTTAGTTAACACATTTAATAGAGATTTCTCCATTTATATTATCACAAAAATGTCTCTCCCCCACTTATAAAAGAAGCATTTTCCACCACACTTATCCTGACAACCAAATCCACATAATATTCCAAAAATATACCCAAACCGTCCCTAATATTCCTAGATACATTATAGTGGTTCTATTCTTCTACAAATACCACCCTTCGATGGATTATTCATTTTTGTAAAGGATATTTCCAAGGAGTAAGCTAAATATTCTTATTTACTCATTTTCTTTTTAAATTATATTCTTTATTATTCAACCATGTTAAGATATATTTTTTAAATTATATTATAATGAAAATATTATTTTTAAAATACAAAAATTTTATTATTATGATGTAATAATCCTTAACTACACTTTCCATTTTACTTAAAAAAACAAATATGTCCTCATGCAGACTTATAAATTACCACATCCATGAACAATGTTTGATTTTTCCTCAATTCCGTGATTTAATAGTTTATAAGGGGTATTTAATTGATTAATATGGTATTTAATCGATTATTAATATTTTTTAAATTATAAACCATTCCATATCATCCTACTGTTCTGTTGAAAACAAACACAACGCCTGTACCACCATGCAAACTATAACCTCCACATTCATTTTTATCCTAATATTTTATTATTTATTAAGATATATTCAAATATGATTAAACAAATTAGAAAATACATCTAATATAATTATAATTTTTTATAATAATGATATCAATCCAAAATAATAAATTTATTATCCTTACTCACCAATAGATTATAGTGTGTTCTTGTTTGGGACAATTTAACCACCTGTATGAAAAAATCTATAAATTTATACCATGGAAGACTGTAGAAACATAAAATCTAGTGTTATTATACATTAATTAAAAAATAATTTTGTTTTATGGTTTTGAAAATTTTATATTAACATTTTACATATTATTAATGTACAACCCTTTTGTTCATTAAAAATTAACGAGACAAGATCATCACCGCCTTCATCATCATGAATCATAAAAAAATAATTATGTTATGAAATTAGAAAATTATAAGCCATTATTATAACCATATTCTAGTACCTATAATTATCTCATAATGATGAAATTTTAATCCATAAATAATGATCTACATTACCATTATGAAACTAGTACTAAACAAACAATAAAAAATAATAATATCCGATGATTATAATATGATATAAATAACTAATATATTTGTAATAAAAGATCCAAAATAATGTTTATAAAATTTTATATGTATGAATAATTTTCTAAAATATGTAATTAATATAATTATTTTTTTATAAATGAGTTTAGAGCATTTTCGACTAATCATGATTAAGGGTAAGGGATCTAGTCTCAATTTCCACTCATTAAGAAATGGTTTTTAATATCACCTATTTTCCTTTACATGTTGTCTATAATGACTATTTGATATATTATATCATTATTATATTTATATTCATTGTATTTTATATCCTATCTAAATATATCTATTTCAAGATCATTTAGTTTAATGAGACACCAAATTCATAAGGGTTTTTCATAACTCAATTTATTTTCTTCAAGTTATAATAATTATTCTAAAAAAACCTATTCTAATGAGTTGATTAATTTTATCCCATGATTGTACAAAGTTTTAATTGCACTTTACTTTATATGGATTTATAATCCTTTTGCATGCAACCCATTATAAATAATTATTATTTTATTGATTATTATATTTGTAAGAAATTTTGTTAACAAAAATATTGTTTCGGTTGGGGACAAAATATTGGATGAAAATAACGAAGAAAAGAAGGCCCCACGGCCTGCCCTGCAAAGCCCCAACGTAGAGCCCCCCAAAGCAATGTGGCCACCACGAAGCAACAGTGGTGGGAAGCCCCGTGAAGACCCCCGACGTTCGTGAACCCACCGCGAAGCAACACTGGCGGGAAGCCTCACAAACGCCCCTGAGGGTCGCAAACCCTCCACAAAGAAACAGAGGAAGGAAGCCCCGTGAATGCCAATGACGTTTGTGAACCCGCCGCGAAGCAATAGAGGTGGTATCTCTCTGGGAAATTGGTTGATGTTCGTGACACACCGCGAAGCAACCGAATCCCCCTTCGCGCCGCGTGAGATCTACCTTATGACGCCACTTCACTATAAATACCAAGCTCCCCCTGATCCCCTGAGGAGGAAAATCCAACCTTTCGGCTTCTCAGCTCCCGAATCGTGAAGCACCCTTTTCTCTCTGAACCATGAGCTACGTGAGGTATTTTTTCTTCGTGAGGAGCCTCTGTATTGTCTCGTTTTGATCCCCTCTTCTGAGAGGGATTCCTTTCGCGAAGCCTAAGGTCTTTCGCAAAGGAAGGGGGTCTTCAAGGGGACCTGGGCAGTCGTGGAGCGTTTATGCTTCGCGAAACACCCCTCTTGTACACGTGATTTACATGCCAAGGCAGGGTCACTGTACTTCGTGAAGGACACTGCTTCGCGACACTTTTCATTGTGAGGCACCTATGCTCCATGAGGCAGTCCTTTGAGAACACCCTTCCACTCCACAAAGCACCTCCCACTTGCACCTCTGGCCCATGCAAAGGCTAAGGCACCCCACTTCGTAAATCACACCACATCACAAGTTCCCTTCACCACACAGAGCCAGGCCTCTGCCTATGGACCCCTCTCCTTGGAAATTCCATTGCCTGTACGACCCTCCAGGTTTGCATGATGTGACTTTAATTTCCCCTCAACAACACCGCCCATGGAGTTGCTTCGCCTAATTCTTCTTCGCATAGTCACACTAATATCTATTGCTTATTCGCATAGCCACGCTAACGTGGTCCCCTCGATGGTTCACTCTATGACCCCCCTTCACCACGGCATTGTCGGTACCTTCCCTCCCACAAGGAGAAGAGGGTACTAGTTATGTATGTCCTAGGGGTATGGAGTAAACCCACCTCGTCCGAGCTGTAGGACGTTAAACTGCAAAGCACCTCGTCCTGAACACATGACATTAAATTGTGATCCGGCCCCGTACCTCAGACGCAAGGTCCCCCAGGCTCGATCATTCTTTACGACGTTCGTCTCAAGGAGAGTGGAATCTTCTTCAAATGAAATGAGATCCTCTTGACTGAGGTAGTTCCTGTCTGCGGGAAAGGGCAACCATCTTCGTGTAAGCCCCCTAGCTCTTCGTGAAGAAGTTATCACCCATGCACCTCCGCACTTCCCCACTGCCAGGGCCAGCGGAGGGCGTGATAGGGAATGATGCACCTCCTTTCTTCAGTCCCAAATCACTCTCCCTCTGCGCTTTTTCGCCCTCGGGCCACCATCTTGGAGTATGTCCCAGCACCATGGGTTGCCTAACGCGTAAGCCCCTCTTCGCCTTCCACAAATGCACCCTTCGAGACGTGATCGTCAGGTCCCTGCAACCTTTTGTTTCTCACACTAATCATGACTCCCGTGGGCTTAGAGTGAGCACCGACCATGACATACCCTGGGCCACCTCAGAGAGTAAGTCCCAAAAACCTCATCCTGCATTAAATTAAATTGCACACTCCCGATCTATGAGGACTTTGATCCATGCCAAGGCATGGTACCAAGGAAGCCCCCATAAGGTTCAATCCCACCACAAGTGGACCCCCCGGGTTCACCTTCACATCAGTTCGCTGATAAACCCCTGCCTGAACTACGAGGACTTTTATCCATGTCATGGCATGGTACATAGGAAGCATTCATGAAGTTCAAGCCCATCGCCCAACAATTTATTCATGTCAGGTCCTACCCTGGTCCCGCATGGAGTTAAACTCAAACTATGGGGACGTTGATCCATGTCAAGGCATGGTACATTGGAAGCCTCTAAGAGGTTCAATCCCAACAACCACTGGCCCCGACCATCTCCGTGTCAGTGTTCCAATCCCCCAACATCACCCTTTTTAACTATGAGGACTTTGATCAATGTCAAGTCATGGTACGTAGGAAGCCCCCATGAGGTTCAAGACCACCACCAGATGGACCAAGGTCCTCCATCACGTTGGTTCTCTGACATTCCCTCATCCTGTAGGATGTTAAACTATATCCCAATCAAGCAGTAAGCCATTTTGATCCCACCACCCAGTTGTTCCGACATCCCTTCATGTCAGTTCAACAACCCCTTTTCAATCCGAACTATAAGGACATTGATCCATGTAAAGGCATGGTACGTAGGAAGCCTTCGTGAGGCCCAATCCCATTACCCACTGGACCAAGTTCCTTCTTCACATCGGTTCACTAGAGTCCCTTATGAACTACGTGGTCTTTGGTCCATGTCATGGCATGGTACGTAAGAAGCCTCTCTGAGGTTCAAGCCAACAACCCATTGGTCACTCTGTCCCCCCTTCATGTCGGTTCTCACCAACCGAACTACGAGAACATTGATTCTCCGCTAAAAGTATACGTAGGAGGTCTCTTCAAGGCTCAAGCCCATCTCTAACATCATCCCCATGATGATCCCATCTCATTCCTCCTCCTCTCCATTCAATTTTCCATCACCCATCCTGATTCTTACCCGGGCCGCCATATCTTGGTGAGATCATGCCAGCTCATTTTCCCTCCTACAATATTCGGGAAGCCTCCCACATGCTGACCCCAATATCAGTGATCCCTCAAGGGGGTTCCTCAATCTGATCCACTCTAGAAAGAGTTCTGATCAGTCTGATCCATCTCTGTGGGACATTAAACTTGCAGAATACCCTGTGTTAAACACAGGAAGCTGGGGAAAACCTCAGAAACATGCCAATGGAATATTATTTACCGCACTCAATGTGTGATTTCTCAAGCTTCTTCTCCCTAGAGAAGTCCTACAATAAGAGACAACAGATAGGCACACCAATTCCCAGCATCCAGACATGCTAGTGATGTCTCAACATGACTACTCCCCCAACTGAAAGTTGTTTCCCTGACCGGACCATTTGGAATGTCCTGACTGAAGTAGTGTAATTAACTGACGTCCATGGAAACATGGTACTGGGAAGATTTTCACGAACAACGTATTAAATCTATGAGGAAAACCTGGACAAGGTAACAAGTTTCGAGGAGGAATCCACGAAGGGAAGAACCGACATCCCATCATCGCAGTTTCGATCAACAAGAAAACATCCCTTAAAAAGGAGAGAATGTCACCTGCCTTTGGAAAGATGGAATGTGGGGCAACAAAATTCCACACCTGTTGTGCCCAGGCAGATGGACGCGTACGCCCCAGAGAAAGCGTCGAAAATAGAAATGGGTAACCTGACGTGAAATTATTCTCCTCAATATGGAGATAAGTAGTGCTTGAGACATCAGTAGATTGACTTGTCGTTAGATCTAGCTATCCGGAGCCGGGTCCCTCCATGAAAATAGCAGGACTGGCATGAAACTCACCAGATTTTGTGGTAGTAGAACATTGGGCATTCCATTATGCAACGTTGTCGGCGTGGATCCCTCTTTACGGTCACGGAATACGTGATGGTGCTGGGGAACTGGTTGTCGATTTCTATTCCTCACAGTGTTGATGAGTTAATCTCCCTGCTTCCTAAGAATCAGGTTGCTACTGTAGGGACACGATCACTGCCCACCCACCTACGCAAAGGCAGGGGAAACACTAGCACAACCACTTCGCATGGCTCCCCTACTGCCACAACGGTGTCCCCATCCACGAACGTGGGGCGCCCATGCCCCCTCTCCCCATCAGAAGTCATCCAACGAAGGGTGATTAATGACCTCGTGAGTCGTTACAAGGAGGAGGGAATATTCCCAACCCAGGATATGGCCCGCCTGGACATAGAGGAATCCAAGCCTCACCATCAACGCCGCCCACGAGGGCCGCGCAGGGAGCCCCTGCTCCCCACCCCAACATTCAATCATTTTGGGAGCCTATCCTTGGAATTCCTTTAAGACTCCCTGCCTTATGATAATGAGGTGGGTGATGTCCGGCTCAGCCCGGTCAGAGTCCCGATTCATGGGATTCAAGCAAGGGCCCCCACCCGGCCGTGTCAGCACCGCCACCCGACCTTTCCAGAAGAGTAGGTAGGCTATGCACTATCACCACCCGCACCGGCTTGCCTGACTCGATGCCAGCGTTGGGCCCAAGCTGAGGATGCCAGCCAAGGGGCGTTAACGTCGATGACTACTGTGGCCCGAGCCACCACCGAAGCATATCATAAATTCCCTTCCCACATTGAGCAGGGGCGCTCCTATGCCTAATCGGGATCGAGGCCCCAACTGCCCCACGAGCATGCTAGGTTGACTCCCCGGGTCGCAGGTATGAGTAGTGATCGTCGCGAACCAACCCGCGGTGATGTCACCCCATACAGAGGTCCTCCCTATACCACTATTCCTCAAATCATTGTCAATGCCTGCTCTGAATCTCATCATGGAGGTATGCACAATGCTACCCCCAACCTGAATGATGGCATACCCCATGGTAGTGACACTCGGCACAGAAGCCTCTCTTGTGCCCACCACACCGGGTATGGAATTACGCCTCCTGCCCTTGACTGTCGATGTGAAGGCATTTCCCATCCGGTCCCTCTCCAACATGGGGATCCTCCCTACATTCTCTCAGTGGCTGGTGAAGGTCCATCTCGCCCAGGCAACCAATGGGTTGATGGTCAGCCTCGCTCCACCAGCACCAAGCATGGAGGTCCTCCCCATTCTCCCACTGGTTCCGACGGAGGTTTTGACCACTCAAGAGATGTTCATGGAGGTAATCTCCATTTCCCCTTCGACATTTGTCCCGCAGATCCTCACACCTCAGCTATCTCAAGTGGAAGTCATCTCCGCCCTAACACCAGCGTGGCCCCAAGACTACATATCGGGAATCAACCTTGTCCCTAGGAGCTTCCTAGGGGAAGGAAGGCGGGTCTTCACTGCCACAAGAAGAATCCTTGGAAGGCTCGGACAGAAATCAAACCTGCCGGCTTCTCAGATTATGATGCAGAATATGACTCGATAGTGGAACCCTCCCCTCGGTCCTCCATGTCAAAGACTGGGGTAGGAACAAGGCATGTTAGCCTCATCCTTCTAGAATGTGAAGTCCATCTGATTCCCACCTCTCTTTGTAGGTACATCCAGGAAGTGGAAATTTTTGGAGTCCCATAGGTTCCGACCATGAAGTCACCACCATTGTCACCAGAAGCTCCCTCGACCTCGACCAGAGATCACAGAGAGCTATTTTGGGGATCGATGGCAATTGAGAATTAGTGTGACCCATTGTCGGAAACCGTGATCTCTGCACCATAAGATGCGGCTATCAGCCCTTTGTATCATGACGTTGTGTCCAGGTCACCACACTCTTCGGAGGATGGCCTAGAACTCGGCGGCCAGTCGGCTCCTTCGCCGTATTCTCCGCTACCCATTTTATTATCCCAGCGGTCCGCCTCAGTACCGCTTCAAGTTCCTTAGCCACCTCCGGTTGACGAGTGGGGAAATACAAGGCCAGACCCTGAATCTGATCCCAGGAGCTTCTGGATCATTCTCGCAACTGATCATTTCCTGGAGATGTTCTGGAAAGCGGAAGCATATAACTTTCGTGTCCCGGAATCCCTCACCCTAGAGGAAGTCGAGTGCTTCCGTCAAACCCTATGGGAAACACACTTCCGCCTTCATTATTATTTGGTGGTGTACCCCAGGAGCCAAGTGACCTTCGAGGAAATCGGTGAGCAATTCCGTCTGGTCGATTTGGCCGCACTCCTCGTGGCCCAGCGCCCAGATTCACTAGGTCGTCAGACTACCCTCCAACAAAAATGCGTTCATGAGTTTCAAGGTACTCTACAAAATAATCAGGGAGGCTACCCCCCACATGCAAGTCCGTGGTAGGGGGAAGTACACTGCCCTCCTCTTCAGCCCTATTCGATGGTAGCCCAAATCACTATGCGATATCGAGGACATTCCCCCTGGAAGGGTCACAGTCTACATGGATAACATAGTGGACAAAGAGGAAGAACTGAAATTTCATGATGGAGACTTACCCCCTGAGGATGTGCCACCATTTTTTGGACCCATCAGGGAGGATTACCCATCAACAGAGGAACCTTCCAGGTCTCCCTGCACCCACCGAGTCATTGGTACTCATCCGGAATGTCAGCAAGGGTAATGATCATGTCGGATTTGTCAAGCACTCCGACCCGTCCCCCTCTGTGCAGAAGACGGAGGTAGATCTCTAGAAGATCGTGATGTGCCAGCAACTTCCTGATCTGAAGAGGCTGGTCAATGAACTCCTAGCCGAGCACGCTATAGAGTGGCATCCCAACTATGGTGATCTTGGGCCGGGGAAGCAAGGGTAGGAACAACTCCCCCTGGAAAGATGCCTCTGGGCAACCCCGATCATACCGCTCCCATCAGTAGGGCTGAAGCCAGAATGCATGTCAAGAGGGCACGATATGTCTCACCAATCCCTCCCGAACGATGCGGTAATCTGAGGAATCTGGCTCGGGTTCCATGAGCCTCCCCGTAGGCCACTCCACCAGTTTCTCCATGAGCCGTTGAAACCATCTACTATGTTGAAGATCTCGGCAACACACTCGTGGTTAGGGATCCAAGACAAGACATGGAACCCCACCCGGATGATCCTATAGTGGCACTCATTGCCCACCTCGAGGCATTGGAAATGCGGCAGGTGGCAGTCCCACTAGATGACATGCTATATCCCACGTGGGTGGATGATATGCCTGCACCTCCAGTTTTTGGAAATCCCACTTTCTCGCCCTTTAACGGGATAGGGGACCCACCACAGCACATGGCCCATTTTTCCCGCAGGTGTGGCCCCACGTTGGGGACCCCAGTACAACAGGAATCCACCAAACTCTGATATTTTGTGCAGACATAAGAGGGCCTTGTGTTCATCTGGTACAGCCAGCTCCCTATTGGGTTGGTGACCAGCTAGGAGGATCTTCGCCAGAAATTCCTATACCAGTTCAACTCCACCACGTGAATGACCAGTATCTCAGACCTATTCAAGTGAAAACAAAGGCCTGATGAGAGAGTCGCAGACTTCATCGCCCGGTGGAAGGGGCTCACATACTCCCTTGATATGCCACTGACTTAAGAGAAAATATTGACGATATGCTTAGGGAATGTCAATACAGAACTGGTTCCTTCCCTGATCACTCAGAACTACCCTGGAGGGTTCCAAGATTTCTCAAGTAAGGCTTAGCTCCATGAGGAAGTTCTGCAACAGGCCAGTCAGGCACGTCCGCTGCCCCTTGTGGTCCCCGCAAGGAGGGCTGCCAGAGCTGATCCCACTGCGGTGGCCCAAATAGAAGCCCCCAGGATTCTAGAGTTGCTACTAGTGGCACCGGCTTCATTACCTCGCAGAGGCCCGCCAACTTAGGCAAAACCTCCTTCCCAATAGCGACCACCTCCGAATCGGCAGGTTCCCCTGCGCAATGCACCACCATCGCCTATGCGGGACAATTAGGCTCCGCCTCCTCGGCAGGCCCCTCCGTCCCCTCATCAAGGACAGGCGCCCAGAGCCCACTATCCGAAAAGAAGGAACTAGACTTACTCGTTCAACGAGAGCCATGTCCCCAGGTACTTATGTAGTGCCCTAGAGCAGAGGATTGTGTACTTACCCGAGTGCAGAAGGCCAGCAGAGGCGAATCTCACCGATCTCCCCAACTACTACCCCTATCATCAGATCTTGGGGAACAACCTCATGCAGTGTTATGTGTTTAATGACTGGCTCCAAGACCAGGTCGATAATAATATAGTCAGATTGGGCCCATCCCCAACACATGTGGCAGGTGTGTTTGGAAAGTCAGAAAGTGGTAGCGACGACGAAGGCCAATGGCAGTAGGTTCCCAGCAACGGATCCCAGAAGTATGACAACTGGATGGCTCGTAAAATAGTATCCCATGCCCATGGTATTATTTAGGCACACCTGAATCAGCCGGAGCCTTTAGAAGCCGCGACAAGTGCCTCTGCGTCATAATCTCAGGTGACCTCTTCATATAAGATCAAGCAGTGGCGTCACAACAAGTAGCAACGCGCTCCACCACTACTGTCGTCATCCCATAATCTAGTTGAATTCATGCCCCCAAAAATGGGTATCCCTCCTGGAATCCACCCAGTGGTTGATGATTCATCAAGAGCCAGTTACGGGTACACTTCGGTTAATACCGTGGAGTTGATAAATCCCTATATGACTCCAGATAAGGGGGAACTCTAGGAGAAACTCCCCAATGTCCCAAGTCGACGTCCACGTTGGCAGAGCCACGAATATATGGGTCATCAAGTCATGTCAGCAGGCACCTTCAGCTAGGCCGTTCACACTACTGAAACTAGACTACAAGACCAGCGTAGATCTCACCACGCACAACCTCCTCATATGGTGCCCCCAAATCTACCTCCACCACCGTTTGTGCTACGAGATCAGGCAGAGCCAATTCATCCATACTGCGACAAGTGTCTCCCTACCAAAGGCCAATCTCAGTTGTCCAATCCTCATCCGGCATCTACTCTTCAGGCCTCGAATAGTGAGGAACGAAATGTACCTAACACTAGCCAGTCGCCGTTCTAGCCGACAGGGCCCGCCGTGCCTCTAATTGTAGAACAGACTCCTGTAAGCAGAGGCTCACGTTTGGCCTAGAAGTATGATGTTCTGAGGCACCTTGCCGGAATTCCAGCGAGGATTTCTATCCATTAGGCTCTTCACCTATCATCTTAAATGCGTGAGGCGCTTACTGAGGCCCTAAGGATCCCCCACCAGTTTGAGACGGAGGTAGCAGCTGCAGAAGCTTTCCACACTAAGGAAATTGGGAATTCCAAATGCCAAGAAGTTATCTCGTTCTTTTGTAAAGATGAAGACCCTCTTATATAGGGGAACATTCTTCCAATGTACATCACTAGCTAGTTCAATGGTGTGGAAGTCCTCCACTGTCTTGTTGAAACGGGTTCTGGGATCAACCTAATCTCAACCTGGACATTACAGAATATGGGGTTGTCTGAGGATGTTCTAACTCCCTCCAACCTCAGAATCCAGGGATATTATAGGACCGACCAGACCCCGGTCGATAATATCCACCTGAATATCCAGTTCGGTGGCATAATTTACAGTACATAATTCATGGTTGTCACCCCGGACACCCCGTACCCCGCATGGATGGGTAGTTCATGGCTCCACCTGCATGCAGTGGTCCCTTTGTCATATCAGTAATGCCTTAAATACTTCCTCAATGGTCAAGTAGGCGTTCTCCAAGGAGATGAATCTCCTTTTGCCTCTTGTGAAGCCTGTTATCTAGACGGTGACTATTACAATATCAAGGATAAGAAAATTCTAGCAAGTGAGCTTGAACCCGCCCTGGTCACAAGTAATCCCTTGGTAGGTATGGATGACGCCTAAGTCTTCCCAATCCATCGACTGGAGGCCATGACCCCCAAAATGGTGAAATTCTTTGTCATTTTAGGTACAAGAGGAAGGCATATTCTCAGGTCCAAGCGACGGTGGGAAATCACCTCATAATCCTACACCAACTAGGCTTAGGTGATCCCGGAACCTCCTACACCTATACGGTATCGGGATGTCAGGCTCATGGAATCGACGGTACGTCATACGTGTCTGTTTTTCCGGGCTAGAATTAACAGGCTCAAGCCGACGTGCCACTACTGCTTTGATGTTATCCAGCGTGGCCCCATGGGTAGAAGACCGGATGGGATTGGATCGACTACCTTCATCGCTATGGTCTCAGTGGCACATGAATCTCCGGACATGATGACCACTACCACTCAAGCTGGCACCAACCTCCCATCAAAGTCTAATTGCTCGGATATGACTACCCCCGCGGAAGATCCCTCCATAAGTGGAGAAAAGGACCAAGAGGATGCTCCCCCCACCATTAAATAAGGCATGTCTACCATGGTCGATGAACTGGTATAGGTGAACCTTGGTAGCGAGGCAGATCCAAGACCCACATTGATCAGTGACTCCATATCCCTTGAAGAGTAGCAGCAGTACGTTAAATTCCTCATACAGCACTATGACGTGTTTTCCAGGAGTTACAGCGAGATGCTGGGACTAGATCCCCAGGTAGCCGTACACCGCATTGGCCACCCAACAAACCATCGCGGGTTCAAGCAGCCTCCCAGAAAAATGCACCCTTCCCACGGTGCCCTGGTTGAGGCTGAAGTTGACAAGCTTATCAAAGCCAACATCATCAAGGAAGTCCAATACCCCAAGTGGCTAGCCAACATTGTGACAGTCAGGAAGATGAATGGGAAGATCATGGTCTATATCGACATCTGTGATCTCAACCGCCACTGTCCGAAGGATGATTTTCCCCTCCAAATGACAGAGTTGTTGGTTGCTACCACGGCCGGGTTCCAAGCCCTCTCCTTCATGGATGGGTATTACGAGTACAACCAGATCCAGATGGCCCCCGAAGATGAGGATTCAACTGCTTTTGGGGCCCCCCAAGGTACTTTCTATTACCAGCTTATGACCTTCGGCCTGAAAAATGCAGGTTCCACCCATCAGCGGGCCATGCATCGCATATTCAAGCCAATTCTGGAAACATTGGTGGAATGCTAGGTGGACGATCTGGTGGTCAAATCCCACCAGTTCCAGGACCATTTCAAGGACCTTGAGAAAGATTTCAGCTTCCTCCGTGCCCACCACATGAAGATGAACCCATTAAAGTGTGCCTTTGGGGTCACCTTCGGTATGTTTCTTGGATTTGTTGTCAGATACCGAGGCATCAAGATCGACATAGAGAAGCTCAACGCCATTACCCAGAAGCCTCCCCTGAGTAATATTATGGATCTTCATGTTTTTCAATGACACGTTGCCTACATACACTAATTCATTGTGAATCTGGATGGAAAGTGTAAGCCCTTTTCCCAGCTCATGAATAAAGGCTCAGCCTATGAATGAGATGAAGAGTGTCGGGCCGCCTTCAAGGAAATTAAGTAGTATCTACTCTAGCCTCCGGTCCTGATGCCACCCATCACCGGAAATCCACTGTTCCTCTATGTGACCGCTCTGGAACGGTCTCTCGGCACCCTTCTCGCCCATAAAAACAATGAGGGGATGGAGAACAGCCTCTATTACCTCAGCCGCTTGCTAATCGATACGGAGACCAGATACTCCTCTATCGAAAAGATTTTTCTTGCGCTCCTGTTTTCCGTACAAAAAATACAACACTACCTACAATACCATGAGGTACAATTGATATCTTGGGTGGACCCACTAAAGAACATTCTGAACCGCCCCATGTTTACTGGCCAACTAGCACGTTGGGCGGTAATTTTACAGAAGTTCGACATCAGGTTCGTGCCTCGGAAGGCTATCAAGGGGCAGGCATTGGATGACTTCCAAGCTGCCCATCCAACCATCACAGATCAATCTCTGGACCTGGATTTTCCTAATGACGCAATCCTCTTAGTCGATCATTCTGTCTCATGTTGGAAAATGCACTTAGACGGTGCCTCCTGGAACCCCACTGGTAGAAGGGTCAATGATCCTATGTTCAACAGGGTGGGTCTAGGTGTCGTCTTCATCACTCCGGTGAAAGCTGTTCTGCCATACTTATTCCTATTGTTAGAAGGCTGCACCAACAACGAGGCAGAGTATCAGGCTCTCATCGTTGGCCTCGAGCTGGCCCTTGAGATCAATGTCCCCTATTACCATGTGAAAGGTAATTCAGAACTAGTCATCAAGTAGGTCAATGAAGACTATGTCGTCAGGAAGCCAGAGCTCGTTCCATTGTTGGAGTGCACCCTCCGTCTAATGGCCCTGTTCCCTTCTCGACCAAAGGTTATTCATGTCCCTCGGTCACAAAATGGCCGAGCAGATGCTTTGGCTGGACTAGCTACATCACTTACAGAACCCGAGCAAGATTATCTTATTATCCTTGTGGTACACCGGAGAGTCATTGCCCCCGTCACCCCAAAGGATGACGACCGCCCATGGGTAAGCCATCTTACTTCCAGATCATCCACGCCAAGAGCCCCAGGTTCTTCAGATTCAGTAGTTGAGGCCACTTATGACTGGAGGGAACCTTTTGTCGAGTATCTCTAAAATGGTTGCCTCCCATATTATCGGGGCGAGCGCGAGTGAATCCAACGCCGCACACTGTAGTTTACCCTCAAAAGTGGTCCCAGTATTGAGTGGATCTTCTATAAGCTAGGTTTCGATGGTGTTCTCCTCCATCACATTCAAGGAGTTGAGATTTTTCAGGTAATATAAGAGGTTCATGCTGGCTCTTGCAGTGCCCACTAGGCTGGGAAAAAGCTGTCCCATCAGATTCAGAGACTGGGGTACTTCTGGCCCTCTAGGATCCACGATTCTATTAAGTTTGGCAAGATATTCCATGCATGCCAAGTTCATGTTAACTTCCTACATCGGCCGCCAGAGCCTCTCCACTCCACCAAGTACTCCTGGCCATTTGTTGTGTGGGGACTCGATGTCATGGTACCATATCCACCGGCGACATCTCACCAGTGTAGTTTCATCCTGACCACTACAGATTTCTTATCCAAGTGGGAAGAAGAAATTCCACTCAAAGAAGTCCAGGCCCGTTCCATCGTTGACTTCATGAGCTCCAATATCATCCACCGGTTTGGAGTCCCTCACGCTGTTATCACCAATAACGGCACCAACATCAGAGCAGCCGAGCTGATAAAATTGTATGCCATGTACAGTATCTATTCGATTCATACCCCTCGCTATCATTCGTAGGAAAATGGACAGATCATGGCATTTAAAAAAAACCATTTCTATCATTATGTGGAAAATAGTTGGTCATAACAAGAAATGTTGACCGGACAAGCTCCCCAACGCCCTCTAGGAATATCAGACGATGACTCACTACTCCACCCAGGTGACTCCATATTCTCTGGTGTATGGGGCTGAGGCCATCTTGCCCATCGAGATCCAGCTTCCATCATTACGCACTACATTATATGACCAGCAGGCACCAGATAAGGTGGCCAAAATCTATCTAGATGAATTGGAAGCATGGTACGAGAAAAGGCCTTGTTCCTGGCACAATCTGGAATGGCATCATAAAAATATAGCCAGAGCATTCAATAAGAAGGTTCGCCTTCGCTCTCTTCTACAGTGAAACCTGGTATTGGCCCTCCGAGCACCAATGATCCCTGGTAGGAAACCACCCAAGATGGAGCCCAAATGGGAAGGACCATACATCATTCTTAAGGTCTAACCCAATGGAGAATACTCTTTGGTAACCATGGATGGTGAGAGAATAACTCCTACCACCAACGCCAAGTTCCTCATGCAATACTTTTCCGGAGCCTCCGGTTCCTGCATGACCCTAAACTGCTCCCTGGTCCAACACGACCTTAAACTGTATGGTCCCACATGACCCTAAACTACATGATGGTCCTACATGACCTTAAACTGTCCAGTCCTGCATGACATTAAACTGCAACATCGTCCTGCATGATGCTAAACTACATCATCTTCATTTATGATGTTAAACTATTCATTTTCATCCACCACGATGTTAAACTATTCATCTTCATCCGTCATGACGTTAAACAGCTCATTATCGTCCCGCATGACAATAAACTACAAAATGATCCAATCTCTATGACCCTAAACTAAGATCTTTCTCATCCTCACTACTAGATGATTAATTGCAAGCTGGTCAGCCTTCCTGACCGAGGCCCACCCACAGGCCCCCTGACGTTCCCCAATCCAGGATCTCTTGTGGGATTTTATGGTGTGGTATGGGATTATGTCCTCATTCACGTTAGGTTACTCATCATACCATACACATCCCTAGATGAGATGTGTTTTATCGTCCTACATGACGTTAAATTGTGCTCCTAGAACTACGTATGGCTTGATTCCCATCCTCATGGTATACATAAGAACGCTCAGACCCTTCATTTCGAGCCCAACCCCAAACTCTTGCCTTTGACTACCCCCTTGGGTATAGCTTCCTCATAGGGTCCTCTCATGATGTTGAGTAGTATTTCTTAGCCCCACTCAAACGAGGATTATAATGGTCGCACCATGTGCCCACTCCCATTCTTCTATCCTACCCCATCTTCCCCGCATGATGTTAAACTGCTTGGCCTTCATGAACTATGTATGGATGGATTCTCATCCTCATGAGATATGTTGGAACTCCCGAACATTTTGTCTATTGCCCAACCCAAAATCCAGAATCATCCCCTCGGGTCAAGTCCTATGGCAGGGTGCATACTTATTCCCCAATGCACATTGATCTAGCCTCAATCCGGCTATACATCCCCTTCCCTAAAGAGTTTCTCCTATTTTGTAGATAGGTACAACAATGATTCACCCACTCCTTGACTGGGATTCAATCACATTCCCCGTTTGGAAGGGCCCCTGAATGGTATGGATGCTAGGCCTAAGGGCTCTCTTACAACTTGAGGCCAACGCCCTCGAAAAGTTTTAGTAACAAGCCGATACAAGTCCCACGTTTCGAATGTGGTCAGTGGTCAATGATCATTTGTTGCTCCCATATTAGGTCACCATAGGGACGCTGTGTTTCAAACATGGTCAACATCTGCCCTAGATCTCCGGGTCCACCCCAAGATGTCCCAAACACCGAGTGTAGTGATTCACTCTGCCCCGTCCCAAATCAATGAGCCCTTTCCAGGCAGGGCCAACTATCGGGCCCCTACCCCAGGTCCTCCATGATGGGATTTTGCGGTGTGGTGTTGGATTACATCGGAATTATCATCGGGTTACTCACCATAACGAACACATCCCTAGGAGAGACACCTTCTCCGGCCCTCTTCCTCCCTACATGACGATAAACTGCAAGGTGTTCAGGCCTTCCTGACTGAGGACCATGGCCTTCTCAGGCCCCATGGCCTTTCCAGGCCCCCCGCCCTTGTCCTCACTACATGACGATAACCGAAAAGCTGGTCAAGCCTTCATTGATGAGGCCCTTGGCCTTCTCAGTCCCCATGGCCTTTTCAGGCCACCAGCCCCCATCCTCACTGCATGACAATAAACTGAAAGCTGGTCTGACCTTCCTGACCGAGGCCTAGCCTCAGGCCCCTTGGCCTTCTCGGGCCCCTTAGCCCATGTTCATACCCGGAGTGTATGGTGTGGTGTGGGATTACGTCCTCATTCATGTCGGGTTACTCGCCATGCCGTACACCTCCCCTATTTAGGGAATCCTATTCCCCAACCCTCATCATCACTTCAAGAGGTTAAACTATGAGTATGTCAGTCCTTCCTAACCAAAGCTTAACTATCAGGCCCCATGGCCTTTTCGGGCCCCCATCCTAGGTCCTCTGTTATAGGAGTGTATGGTGTGTTGTGGGATTATATCCTCATTCATGTCGATTTATTAGTCGTACCATACACCTCCTTTGTGTGGAGGTATCCTACTCCCCTCTTTGTCCTGCATAACGCTAAACTGCATCCTGAGAACTACGTGTGACCTGATTCACATCCTTATGGTATACATAGGACTACTCGAATTTCTAGGCTTCTGGTCCAGCACCATCTCCAGGAAATCTCTTTTTCACCTTGGCCCCTTGGCCTACCCTTCCATTGGGAGGGGAATATATGGCATGATATGGGACTATGTCCTCACTCGCGTAGAGCTTGTAATTATCACACCATGTAACTCTCCCTCCAGAGCCACTTCATTGACCCATTTCGGCAGTACACAAATGTGCCTGAGGGTACTCTGGTTTATTACCTGGAATGTCGGACTTTGCTCGGACATGTTCTCGCCCACATTTCAGGCACTGTGTTCCCCTTAATCAGGGATTTCATCACCTTTTACACCTAGAGGGACCCCCAAGAACGTCCTGGATACTATGCCTAAGGTCTCTCCTACCATTACGGGCCAACGCCCTGAGGGTTTCAGACAAAATATTGATACAAATCCCATGTTGCGAATATGGTTAGCGGTCGATGCACATTTTTCATTCCCACTTCAGGCTAACGTGATATGGATACTTCATTTCTGCCATGGTTAATAGTTATCCTCCATCACCATGCCAACCCCATTAAGCCCAAAATGTTGGTTACATGATTCAGATCCTTCTCCACCTCATCATTTCTAAGTAAAACTTCGAAACTCTTGGTACTATTCCTCAGTGTGCATCCACGAGTTAGGGGAACAAATCTGCTATAGGGGCATCATTTGGGGCTTCGCATCGATTTCCCCTTTGGCGTGCATTCCAGGTATTTCAATAAGGATCTTTCTCCCTTTCTTCCCACACCGAGTGTGACTCACGTGGGCTTAGGGATCAGGTCGAGGTCTGCGCTTACTTTGAAAGCTGCCATCCACCCATGGTCCTAGCTCTAAGACCATAAACTAAGATCTACTCAGAACTACATCCAACTTGATTCTCATACTGTGGGGATATGTAGGAACGCCCAGAACCCTCATCTCTAGGTCCATCTTGAGTTCTGATAATTTTTCTTCTCTTTCCCGCATTCGGGACTTTGATTATGGGACCACATGGTATGGTATGGGATATGTCCCCGTTCGAATTGGGTTTGCGATAGCCGCACCATGTGCACCCCTTTTTAAAAATTTTCCATCATATTTCTTGTCCCGCACAACATTAAAAGGCACCCCCTAGAACTACATTTGTCTTGATTACCACCCTTATGGGATACATAGGACCACCCGAATGTCTAGAATTCGGGTCCATCCCCACCACTTAGAGATCTCCCGATCTCCTGGTCACCTAGGCCCCCTTGGTCTGTCCTTCTCCACGAGGGGTATATATAGGTGTGGTACATGGTTTTTTTCACCACACCCCCCTCCTCTTGGGAATCCGCCATTTCTTGGATACCTTCAAGTTGAGTCCCTCGACCCCTTGCAATGGTTCAACCATGAGTTATGAGTACTCTGCTCTAGGTCCAAGACTGTCAGATTCAACTTAGGAAAGTTCCTTATACTTTTCAAGCTTCGTGTTCCCCTTCATTAGGGCTTCCATCATCATTCACACCCAAAGGGACCCCCAATAATGGCCTAGATACCATGCCTAATGGCTCTCCTACCATTATGGGCCAACACCCATGAGGGTTTTTGATAACAAATTGATACAAATCCCACGCCGTGAACATGGTCAGCAGCTGATGCTCATTTGTTTGTCTTAATTTCAGGCTAATATTACCGGATGATGTGTTGCGAACATGGTCAGTAGTAATACTTCGTCATCACGCCAACCCCTTATAGTCTTGAATGTTGGTTGCATGATTCACATTATGTTCCACCCCATCATATCAATGTGGAATCTTGACACTCTTGGCGCTATCCCTCAGTGCACCTATTCACGTCACGGGGACAGAGCTGCAATACAGTGTCCTTCAGGGATCCCACGATCCGATCTCTATGAACATAAACTAAGATCTTCATTAAAGGCTATGTTCGGCTCGATTTTCACCCCCATGGGATGCGATGGGTCACCCGGAAGTCTTGTTTCTGTATCCATATTAGCTGTGAGCTAGTCTCTCCCCCTTTATCTCTTACCTTTATGTAGGCCCCTTGGCCTGAGGTTCCTCTCTCGGAATTGCGTATGGTGTGATATGGGATTATGTCCTCATTCATGTCGGTTTTGTTTCATGTCACCCTACAAATTTGCCGCCTAGAATCGTCTCTGATACCTCTGTGCTTCATGACGTTAAAATACATGCTTGGTCCTATCACATGACCTTAAACTGTGACATTATCGTCCTGGGTGCATGACGAAAAACGACACTGCATTGTGATGACCTTTTCATAGAGGAAGTCACGTTGGGTATTTGTCACATGCTATACCATTTTTCAACGCCTAATACGACTTGATTCATGTGGTGACACCAGGGCTCGCTACCCTCGGCCTGTTGCTTCACAAAAAAACACTCACCTTAATGGACAAACAAGATTTATCAAATACAACTTCTCTTGGGACGAGGGCCATGCTCGCATGCCCTTTAATACTTTTCAATGGTACCTAACCATGTCTTGACGCCCTCTAGAAATATTTATGGCTTGATTGCCATCCCCATAGGGTATGTAGGAATGCTTGTGCACATTGCTTCAGGCCCATATCAACTCTCATTTTCGGTCCCTCGACCTTAAACATTCCGAGAAGCATGTGGTGGTCGGAACCCCCGGTTCCCATTCACGTCGGGTATTTGTGTTACCCCACCACAGGCCTCTTGTGTTTCCTCCAATTCATTTTCCAAACTCTACGACCCTAAAATATGATCTTTCCATGGGAAGGGACTCAACTCCCTCTATCTAATACGTCTCGTTCTCATATTTAGATGCATTTTGACAAAGATCCCTAAGTGTGGAATCTTCATAGAGGCATTCTTATCATTCCATGTATAGGATTTTTGAGCTCGATATTTGGATCCTCATCCTATTCCACATCCAAAAGGACCCTCACATGACATGGATGATAGGCTTAAGGGCTCTCCATGGATTCTGGGCCTAAGGGCTCTCCAATCGTTTCGGGCCAACGTCCCTACAAATATCTGACAACATTTGCGACATGGTCCCATGTTTCGAACATGGTCAATGGTCAACCCTCATTTGTCTGTCCCCATTATAGGATAATGCGATATGGATGCTACGTTTCCGCCACGGTCAACAGTTATCCTCCATCGTCATTCCATCATCATTGTGCTCCAGATTTCGAGCTTCATGATTCAAAAATATCCACTTCCTCATGTTCAAGTAGAATTCTGACATACTTGGCTCTATCTCTTCGCATGTCTAGGTGCGATTCATGGATGGGTTAGCATCATTGGGCTGGTATTCACCAAGGATCCCTCCATCCTAGAATGACCCTTCATGTGTCAGGAAAGTCTCACCATTAATTCTTGTTTCCCACACCGAACATGACTCACGTGGGATTAGTGGTTTTGGTAGGATTTGTACCAACACGGACAAGCTTCTTATTTTCCCTCATGACATTAAACTGCGCTTTTAGAACTACGTATGGCTTGATTACCATCCTCATGTGGTACGTAGGAATTCTTGACCACTCTGCTTCTGGCCCAACCTAATTCTCACTCTTGGCCCCTCAACCTGAAGAGTTTCCACTGGGGGTACGTGGTGTGATTTGGGCTCCAAGTCCTCATTCATGTCGGTTTCATAGAAACCGCACCGCATGCTCTCTGGGACCTCCCCTTTCATTCCACATCCTATCATATGACGTTAAACTACAGGAGTCTATATTTCCTCAACGCATGACACTAAACAGTGGTTCTCCCCTGAACAAGTTCGGGATGCCCCATGTTAGTCATGGGATGCACCGAATCCTCTGCCAGAGTGATTTTGACATGTTAGTATTGGTCTATGATCTCACTAAACTCCAGAACTATGTATGTCTTGATTCATATCCTCATGGGATACGTAGAGACACCCCGGTATTTTGCCCAGGGTCCAGCCTCAGGTTTTGTAAGATCCTGTTAGTCTACATTTCTAGCCCAAGGCCAGACCCCTCGGGGGGGGGGACTATGTAACTGTAAATCTTCCCTGAACAAGTTCAGGATGCCCACCAATGAAATTGGGAAGTGACAGACCCCCTAGCCAGAGAGGCCCTGTCTAAAAGAAGGAATGACCCACGATCAAAATGATGTGTCCATCTAGTGTGTTTCCACCATGATGGCATAACCTCAAGAGTGTTAGATTATATTTGAACAAACCGTCTCTCCACATTCTAAGATTTGCATGCTTCCTTATTCTGACCCTCATTCCCTTTTCTGTCTGGAGGAACCCCTAATAGTATGGATGCTTGACCTCTGGTCTGCATGCTGTCCTGGTCTAACGTTCTAGAAGACTGGTCATGTTTGGAAGGACCCCCTAACAATATGGATGTTTCAACTATGGTCTGCCTTCTGTCTTGGGAAAACTTCTTGAAAAGACTGATCGACGATATTTGATTTAGGCCCCATGTTGCGAACATGGTCAGTGGTCAACCCTCATTTGTTATCCCCATTTCAGGCTAATGCAATTTGGACTCTGCGTTTCTGCCATGGTCAACAACTATCCCCCATTATCACGCCACCATGTATTGTTCCAAATCTTTTGTATCGTAATTCTCAATTCCCATTCCCATCCGTTCAGACCGATTTCAGGTCTCTCCTATTTTTCGGAAATCTTGACCGATTATCCAAACCCTGGATGCCCAAAGCTTGGTTTGCACTCCTATGTTTGGATGGGCCGATGGGGTGACTATCCCTTGTTTCTCAAATCGGGACTGACCCACGTGATCTTAGAGAATTATTGTTGGGCGTTCTGCAAACATCGTAAGGATGCAATGAACCAATGCAAAAAACAGAACTCGAGCATGCTACGACATTAAAAAATCAAAGAACGAATGTACGTTTAAGGGTTTGTAATCATTAATGTACCTGAGGGTCAACTCCCCCCATGGAAGGATTGACCCCGTCAATAGAGTGTTGCAGCTCAACAACCCTTCCACTTGTGGCATCTAGGAATCGCTGTCGCCGACTCAGCTCCCGCTCCTCCTCAGCAGCGATGGGGCAAAATTCATCAGCCTCAGATCGGGCATGTCCTACGTCAGCTGGAATGATGACTTTCTCTTCGGAAGCATACCTGATACACTCTTCTGCCTATGTCAGTTGGGCCTTCAATCGCATGATCATCTTAGATTGTGCATTGAGAGAAGCTGAGTGCTCATCCGCCCAGATCTGTAGGTGTTGGACTTCGTTTTCAGCCTTCTGGAAATTCTTGATGTTCATCCCCTTCATCTGCTGTCATCCCACGTTGTGCCTGTGATCATACTCCCAGATCTTCTCTGACATAATATCCCGGATGAGCATATGAGGGAGGTGGGAATTCACTCCCCCATCACACAGTTCACACAACAGCGAGCAACGTCTGTCCATTTTGTCCATCCATAGAGCTTGGGGGTTGTCATTGATGAAGCACGTGATCAAAATCCATGATTGGTGGCAGACTATTTGTTTTCCTCTTCATTGAATGTCATCTCATCCTAGTCCGCGTGATTAGCAGGCTCGTACGCAGGGTACGCCCGCAAGAAGCCTTCAGCGGGATCTATATCTGGCGTGGTATCAGGCACGGAATCCGGTGTTGGATCAGAAGTGGTGGGATTTTGGTTGACCGACAGATCCTCATCATCAGACCCCACCTCGATGACCTCAGGCACGACCCCGCTGGTGGTCCCACCAATGATAGGGGACATTGCAGATCGTGTGGGCATGGTAACAATCTCCACAATCACCAGCATGCCCCTAGGAGGGATTCCGTTGGAAAGCTCGACCAGCCTCACCACAGTAGCCCATGCCAATCAAAGAAATGTACGTAATAGAAAAGGGTATGGACGTCAGTTGGAACAATCATCATGTGACAGTAATGAATTAAGTGGAGAGGACTTACAGAGATTGAACTCCTTGTACTGCTCCTGAGTTGATGCTGACATGACCCCGAGGCATGGCCCTTCGTGTATTGTATGAAGGTCTAGAGATTCTGGAGTAGCCACCTCAGGTTCCCTAGCCCCACTACACACCAAACTGGACGCGGCCACATGCGCGGGTTTCGAAGGTCCCGCATCATCAACCAACAAGGGGCGAGAGCTAGGATTGTGTACCAGGTCCTTCTGCATGGTTCAGATGTTGGTATGAGGCCCATAATGACTTGAGAACAGACCCCGTGGGAAGAAACTTGGAATGTTACCTCAAGAGCCTCTGAGAAATCATCGAGATCCGAGTCTTGAATGCCGACTTCACCTTCCTCCAACGGGCTCTCTCCACCAGCCTCGTCACCCCATGAGGATTCGTCTGAATCTTCCGAAAGGGGGAAGCGCTCCCCCAGCTCGGCGGCCGACAGTTATGGGGGAACCGTCTGATCCAGCAGTACCCTCACCCAGTCTATCATTGGACATGGGGCACCGCTGGAAATTACAAAGTCCTCCAGCTCACCCAGGTACTACTCCACATCCGCTGGAGACACCGCGAAACCGGCCTGGACAGGGCCTATACCCGGAAAATACATCCTGATGTGGTTCAGGTGTTCCCACATCTCGGGCAGACTGAGGTGTTATCGATTGACATCCCAAATATCCCAGGCCACCAGGAAAACAACATTCTCTAGCATGTTGATATGACGTAGCCGATTCCCAGGAGCCTGAGTGGATATCCTGTAGAATCCCCTCGGTGGCCGCCCCTCCAGATGGACCTGCTCTCCTGGGTCCATCAGATTCGACACTGCTATTGGATCTACCACTGCTGCCTCACCCTTAGCTGGTGTAGGTCTCTCGGCCATGGAAGCTCTACCACCGCGAGAGGCCATTGGCACCCTCTGACCCCAACCTCGTGATAGGGGAGGCCCTCCGTCACCAACTCAAAATGTTGTTTGCTTCAGTATTTCTCTCGGGTAACCTGCCTCCCAGCTGATGGCATACTCCTTCACCAGTCCAAAGGCATCAGTGGGTGAAGGCAATGCATTTCACATTTTTTCATCTTCCCGTGTGAACATGAGCCACAATTTCCTCATCACACACGGGTTCTCCTCGTGGTGCACCTCCCAGAAGACCTGTGTGGTCAGCCGCTGGAGGCACCGAAACTACCTCGCAAACCGGTGCTGGGTGTACGGCTCGTAGAGTGGCTCGTGGTCCACCATTTCCACCAAGACTCCACCTCAGAAGGCCAGGATATAGGCCCGGTTCTCTTTTGTTCCTTGACCGTCATCGGTGAGTACCCCCGTTGGCATTGGAAATTGGTGGAAGTTAAACTCTTCTTTCTTCCACACCCAGTTAAGCACCATCGGTATAGTTAGTTTGACAGGAAAGCTCCCAACAACATTCAGAAAATATGGGCGGAAGTTTGACCCTAGTGTAGAGATGGGGTTTTGATATTCGTAAACCCCCCTAACGTGTGCCGCGATCCTCCCATACATAAGGTGGAAGGGCCCACATATCCTCGGCGGCTTCTTGCCCTCGCTAACGTGCCGCAACATCTTGTACAATCTAGAGAGCATCGAAATCCCCAGATTGACCTGCCTTCCCTTTCCCACCATGAATTCCAGGATGAATGATCTAGGGCGCACAACCCATGTTGGTATCCCTCACTGGTAGGATTCAACCGTAGATAAGGGCCATGATAAATGCCGCCAACCTGACTATCGACTGCTGTTCAGTGCTGACACCGAAACCCCATGTCGTCCATTGGCTGTCCTCCAAGAGCCGCCAATACAAGTGATCCTTGCCCCATTGAACCCCCTTCAGGGATGTTCGAGGCCTCGGGGGAAACTCTCAGTCCACCGTGAAGTTCAGGAACTACTTGAACCACTTCTTAAAGTCGACATCTCTCACCGCTTCTTTGTCCTCTCCGGGGACCAGTCCCATTAGTGCTAGTGCTGGCCACATCATCTGCTCCGAATCCACCCACACACTCATGACGGGGAGGAACTCATCATACATATCCCCCATGATCAGTACCCCCTAAATCTGATGGACATCCCACATACTAATTCCAACCTGCCCATGGTGCAAGTGAAAAGTGTTGGTCGTAGGTGACCATATGCTCAGCATCTCCGACATCAGCTGTTTCAGTTGATAAATGTGGAATTGGGAGGCCCATGATTCCTAATTCAATCCCACTCTACTTAGATCGACCCCAAACTCCTTACATGAGGCACCTACTCAGTAGGCCCATGCCCAATCATTGGTTAAGATGCCGCCCTAGTGTAGGTACCACTCATCAGAGCACCCCTTCTTTGAATCCCTCAAAGTTGCTTTCAGCGTGGTGTGGTACATGGGAGGGGACATCTTTAGTTGCAATGGATTCCCATCATTGTTTTTTAGATGGTTGTACAGACAGTTGGCGGTGACAGGTGTGAAGTCCTCCTACCCAAGACCATCGGCCGCCCCGAACCATTGGTACTGGCACGATGTGCTTCTGAACCAGCATGCTGGTTCGTCCCTACTCGCCTCAGGAATGAAGACACCATCCCCCACCCCGAAGCCATACAAGGGTAGCCTCTTTTACAGAAGATAGTTATTTTGGCTCTCTAATAGAAGTTCCATCAAATAATTATTGTTTGAGTGGATTCAAAGCAGCTCCCCCAGGCCCCGATAGTTGTCCATATCATCCCTTCGGGCGACGTCTGCATGCACCCCCAGCGCAACTTCCTGATGGGCCATTGGGTTTCAGAACTCGAGCAAATTTCAAGTCGGTTCGCAGGGATCATCCGCAGAGCTCATTCGTAGAGCTCGATCTCAAAGCCAAGACGCGGAGCCTGGCCTTGGCCTGTGAGAACAGGTTCACTTGGCGTAGTCACGGAGTCAAAGTCTCACGGTTCTATATGAAGATCGATTCACGGTGAGCAGTCACAGATTACGTGGAGCTTCACGAATCGAGAGCGCAAAATGAAAAAGTTGCGGAGAAGGAAAGGAAAAAAGAGAGGTCAGCCCCCCTATTTATAGGCAGCGGCCCTTGGAGCATCACGACTCATTTAACCCACAAGGTACTTCATGGCACATCCAGAACGCGTGGCCCCTGTCCGCCTCGCGCGCCCGCTTCACGATTCAACACTGCAAACTACCGATAATTTTGGCTATTTCCCTCAGAATTCGACCCTTCATCCCTCAGTTTCTCCAAGTCTGATGGGGGAATTTGTTGGTTCCAAAATATAGGATGAAAAGAAATAAGAAAGAAAGGCACCACAACCTACCCCAGAAAGCCCTGATGTGCAGCCCCCCAAAGCAACACGGCTGCCGCGAAGCAAAAGAGGCGGGAATCCCCGCAAACACCCCTGACGTTCATGAACCTGCCGTGAAGCAACAGAGGTGGGAAGCCTGGCTAATGCCCATGACGTTCATGAACCCTCCGCGAAGTAACAGAGGACGGAATCCCCGCGAACGCCCCTGACATTCACGAACCTGTCACGAAGCGACAGAGGATGGAAGCCCCGCGAACGCCCTTGACGTTTGTGAACCTTCCACGAAGCAAAGGAGGCAGTATGTCTCTGTGAAACCTGTTGATGTTCACAACATGTTGGAAAGAAAACAAAGACCCCATTGCGCAGCATGAGGTCTGCTTCACGGTGCCTCTTGCCTATAAATACCAAGTTCCCCCTGAGCCCCCGAGGAGGAAAATATGACCTTTCGGCTTCTCAGCTCCCGAATCGCGAAACACCCTTTTCTCTTCGAACCATGAGCTACGTGAGTTATTTTTTCTTCCCGAGGAGCATCCGCATTGTCTCGTATTGATCCCATCATTCCATAGGGATGCCTTTCATGAAGCCTAAGGGATTTCTTGAAGGAAGGGGATCCCAAAGGCGACCCGGGTAGTCGTAGAGTTTTTATGCTTCACAAAACACCCCTTCTATACACATGATCCACATTCCAAGTTAGGGTAACTGTTCTTCAAAAAGCACACTGCTTCGTGGAACTTTACATCACGAGTCACCTATGCTCCACGAGGCAGTGCTTCACGAACACCCTTCCACTTTGCGAAGAACCTCCCACTTGCACCTTCGCCTCATGCTAAGGCTAAGGCACCCCACTTCAGAAATCACACCCCTTCGAAGTGGCCTTCACCATGAAGTTCCACTGAGCTCCACAAGGCCTCTGCCTATGGACCCCTCTTCTTGGAAATTCCTTTCCCCATGCGACCCTATAGGTTTTCTTGATGTGACTTCAAAGTCCCCTCAATGACACCGCCCATGGAGTTGCTTAGCCTAATGCTTCTTTGCATAGGCACGCTAACAGCTATTGCTTCTTTGCATAACCATGCTAACATGGACCCCTCGATGGTTTGCTCTATGACCCCCCCATCACCATGGCATTTCCAGTACCTTCCCTCTCACAAGGAGCAGAGGGTACCGGTCATGTAAGTCCTAGGGGTGATGAGTAAACCCATCTCATACGAGCTGCAAGACGTTAAACTTTCAAGCACCTCATCCTCAACACATGATGTTAAATTGTGATCTGGCCCTGTGCCTCGCACGCAGGGTCCCCTAGCTCGAACATTCATTAAGCCACTCATATCAACAAGTGTGGAATCTTCCTCACATGGAATGCGATCCTCTTGGCTGAGGCGGAGCCTGTCCACAGGGAAGGGCAGTGATCTTGGTGTAATCCCCCTAGCTCTTCTTGAGAAAGGTAGCACCCATAAACCTCCGTACATCCCCACCACCAAGGCCAGTAGAGGGCATGATAGGGAAAGAGGAACCTCCTTTCTTCGGTCCCAAATACCTCTCCCTCTGCGCTTTTTCACCCTCGGGCCTCCATCCTGGGGTATGTCCCAGCATCAGGGGCCGCCTAACGCATAATCCCCTATTCCCTTCCCATGGACACACCCTTCTCGATGAGATCGCCAGGTCCCTGCAACCTCTTCTTTCTCACACCGAGCATGACTCTCGTGGGCTTAGAGTGAGCACCGACCATGACATACCCTGGGCCAGCTCAGAGTGTATGCTTCGAAACCCTCGTCCCTCATGACATTAAACTGCACACTCCTGAACTATGAGGACTTTGATCCATCCCAATGCATGGTACATATGAAGCCTCCACGAGGTTCAAGCCCACCACCAGTGGACCCCCAGGTTCACCTTCACGTCAGTTTGCTGAAAAAATATCCCTTCCTGAACTATGAGGACTTTGATCCATGTCAAGGCATGGTACGTAGGATGCCTCCATAAGGTTCAAGCCCACTGCCCGGCTATTTATTCACATCAGGTTCTACCCTCATCCCGCATGACGTTAAACTACACACCTGAACTATGGGGACTTTGATCTATGTCAAGGAATGGTACGTAGGAATCCTTCACAAGGTTCAAGCCCAACAACCACTGGCCCCGACCATCTCCGGGTCGGTGCGCCGAGCCCCCACCATCACCCTTTTTAACTACGAGGACTTTGATCCATGTCAAGGCAAGGTACATAGGAAGCCTCCATGAGGTTCAAGCCCACCACCGAATGGACCAAGGTCCTCCTTCACATCGGTTCTCCGACACACCCTCGTCCTGCCTGACGTTAAACTATATCCCAATCCAACGGTAAGCCATTGTGATCCCGCCACGCAGTTGTTCTGACATCCCTTCATGTCAGCTCAACAACCCCTTTTCAATCCGAAATACGAGGAATTTTATCCTTGTCAAGGCATGGTACATAGGAAGCCTCCCTGAGGCCCAAGACCATTACCCACTGGACCAAGGTCCATCTTCGCGTCGATTCACCAGCATCCCTTATGAACTACGGGGTCTTTGATCCATGTCAAGGCATGGTACATAGGAAGCCTCCCTGAGGTTCAAGCCCACCACCCATTGGTCGCTCTGACCCCCCTTCACTTTGGTTCTCACCAACTGAACTACGCAGACTTTGATTCCCTACCACGGGGATTCGTAGGAGGTCTCTTAGAGGCTCAAGACCATCTCTACCATCATCCCCATGATGGTCCCATCTCATTACTCTTGCACTCCATTCAATTTTCCATCACCTATCCTGATTCTTACCCAGGCGCCAAATCCTGGTGAGATCATGCCACCTCATTTCCACTCCCACAATATTCGGGAATCCGCCCAGGTGCTGACCCCAATATCAGGGATCCCTCAAGGGGTTCTTCAATCTAATCCAATCCAGCTAGTGTTCTGATCAGTACGATCCATCTCCGTTTGATGTTAAACTTGTGACATACCCTCTGTTAAAAATAGGAAGCTGAGGAAAACCTCATATACATGACAATTGGATATGATTCCCCATGCTCGATGTGGGATTCCTTGGGCTTCCGCCACCTTGAGAATCCCTATAATAAGGGGAAAAACATACATGCCAATTCCCCAGCATCCAGACATGCCGGTGATGTCTCAACGTGACTACTCCCCCCAACTGAAGGTTGATGCCCTGATCGGACCCTTTGGAATGTCCTGACAGAAGCAGTGTAATTAACTAGCATCCATGGAATCATGGCACTGGGAAGAGTTTCACGAACAACGTATTAAATCTATAATGGAGACCCAGACTAGGTAAAAAGTTTCAATGAGGAATCCACGGAAGGAATAACCGACATCCCATCATCTCATTTTTGATCAAGGAGCAGACGTCATTGAAAAAGGATCGAATTCTGCTTGCCTTAGGAAAGCAGGAATGTTGGGAAACAAAAAGCCGCACCTATCACGCCCAGGTAGACGGATGCGTGCACCCCAACAAAAGCATCAGAAAAAGATTCATTAGGTTATAATATATCTTATTTCATTTAATCCACCTAAATTATTCTATTTCATATTGTTTATTATTTTTCCTTGTCCCTGTATATGGAAATTTATATTTTTAATTCAAATCCCCTTTTATTTGTAAATTTTTTCTCATAAAACAATAAAATTAGTAAGAATATATCCCATTATTTATAAATATTTTTTTCTTTAAGGTCCATATTATATCATACCTACAATGTTCTATTTTATATTTTAAAAACTAATAATATGTTATCTAATGTGATCTTCATATTTACATTTTTCACTTTTTAGAATGATGTTTTATTATCCCTTTTTATGATGTGGGTTTTTAATAAAGTTATTTTAAAATAATTAAAAGTTTTTTATTTCATGATCGTAGTTTTATCATCCTCTACACATTTCCTCAATATATACTTTTTATCCATCACAAAGATCCATTATTACAGTTTATTTTTCAAATTAAAAGTTTTTATAATTCTTTTAAATCACATTTTGGAAACATTATGTCTTTTCAAGGATCTTGTATTGGGATTTATTTTATAGTTGTATTAAAAAAAGTGTTTTCATACCACATTCTAGAAAATTATTTTTGAAAGAGACTCATAATATTATATTTTTTATATAATGTTATATTTTTTATAAAATCAATTTTTATGATTCGGATTCAATTTTATATTTATATCTGAAATATTTATGTACTTTGGAGTACTATTTTATGAATCTCCCACTAATTACCATGAAATACATTACTTTATGGTTATTGGTTTTTGGGTATCAACCAATATTATGCTCTTCTTTCCTTATTTGATAGCATTTAATGTTTTCATATTTGAATATTTATTTTTCATCTATGTCAATATCAGTAAAAGAAATTATGTTTCAATTATGATATGAAATAAGGATACAATCCGCCTTATTCATGTGGATTTCTTATGATAATGTTATTTCATTTATTTAGAGGATAATGTATTTAAAATTCATATACTTGTATTTTCAATATTGATATTTTTTGATTACTTAGTAATGATGATTACTTATTGTTTAAACATACAAATTCATTTCTTATGATCATGTTATCCTGTTTTTTGATCGTGGAAAGAATTGAAATCCTATATTATTATTTTTTAATATAATTTATTATTTATTACAATGTAATGTTGACTAAATAACATTTAACCATACACCTTCTTTATCTAGATGTCTTATGATCGCGTTATCACATTTATCGACTAGGAAAAGTACATATTATTGTTTTTCAATGTGTATGTTTATTGATTACCATTTAATGTTGATAATTAATTTTTTTCTATTCAATCATTTAATATGATTAATGAATTAAACTTAATCAGTTAATTGTGGGAACTGGTATTATACAGCCTCTTGATGTATCAATATGTCTCAGGAGGAAAAATATTATAGTTATTTGGTGTATTCATTACCCGTTTATTAGTTATGTATTGATACACGACCTTAACTGTAAAATTATGATATCCAACATTATGTATTATATAATCATAATACTAATTATTTATATCTATGTGATTTATTATATTGTTATTTCATCCAAGTATTTATTTCAACCTTATGTGATCAATTATATGGAATTATTTTATTATCATTTATTTACATCTATATTACTAATAACATGTTTATTCTATGATAGATTTTGTTATATGGTTTCCATTATTGATTGTTTGATCTCAACCTTCTTATATTCTCATTCCCTCAGGTTTTAGGAAAAATTATAACACATGATATGCCTACAATGACAACATGTGTAGTGAATTTATAGGAGATATCAAAGATTTATTATGTATTAAATAGTTCCTAATATAGTGTAAAAAATATCTATTTTATGACAAATACATGAGATAAATTATTTAATGATGTGTTCTAAATTTATAAAAATCTAAATACAAAAGGTTATTGAAATTTATGCAATGTAATATTTTGTATAAATCCTGTAATTATGGGGCTGTTTTTTCTAGACTGTTATAGTTAGTATCAGAGTCGAGTTTAGATAACTTAGTGATTAGGATATTATTGGTTGAGACACTACTATAAAAAAATTGATATTGGTTTGTTTAATCATTAAAGTCATTTTTTAATTAATGTTAATATAGGAAAAATAAGAAATAATAGTTTTGACATCAGTTTTTTGAAAACTTATGCCAAAAATTCTAAAAAATGTGAATTTATTTGGCCTTTCCAAAATGATATTTTTAGAAAAATTTTGTGGTAAATAGGATTTTGAAGTTGTTTTTAGATAAAAAATGATGTAAAAAGATCTTAAAAAATTAAATTTATTTATCTTTCCACGTAGTTTTTTTGGAATACCTGACCTAGAAAGGTGTTTTTTATATCGATTTTATGACAAAACTGGTGTCGATATATGTCAAAAAGGAGTTTATTAAGTTCCCATATCATTTTTATAAAAAATATAAATGTAAAGGCATATTTGACATTTATTTTGGGTAACAATAGATATTAAAATATTTTAAAAACAATTATAATTCCTTTCACAATTTTTTTGGAAAAAATGATATGTGATGTGATTTGACTTTTTCCCTTAAAACCTACATTAAAAATGAAAATTGTTCACGTTGGATGTCTCATTTGTAAAAAAACAATGCAAAAAATTATGATTTTTCTAAATAAAGATAAACATATTCATCAATAACTAATCAAAATATTTCATGTACAAAAAATAATCAAAAAAATAATAGACCATCCATCAAATTTTTAAATACTCATTGTTTAAAACTATAACAATAGAAAATGACATACATGCCACTAAATATACAAATATAGAATACATAAATTATATTTTTCAAAAAAAAATTACAATATGGGTAAGGTGTTTTTCTATATATGATGCATCATCATTGAAAACCTACACAAAAATTAATTTTTATAATATCACAAAAAATATTTTGATATAAAACAAAAAAAAGTAATAATAGAACTAACCATATTAAATAAGTTGTCATCTTGATTATGATGATCTGAAACCTAAATCTTAAACCATAATAACGACATTTCACAATAAATTTTTGTTGATTACACTATAGTTATGAAACATTACGATGAAAATAGGAACCTATATATATAGAAGACAAAAAAAATATTATCAAATGTAAAAGTTATTTACCTCAAATTTCCTATATTTAATTTTATTTGTATTCTTTTTTGACAAGTGTATATAATTAAAATTTTCCCATGACTTATATTTTTATATATTGAATAAAAACATATATAAAAATAATATTTATGTTTAAATTACATAAAAAAGGATAAAAATAACCTTTTTAATAATTTACCAAATGATTTATGAACTCCACCGAATAAATATAAAAACTTATATATACGTTATTCATGTCTGAAGAATACACCTAACACCCAATTAACACTATAATATAAAATGTAAAAAATTATTGACATTATAATTATTATTAGTTCATAATTATATTATTCTTCTTACCTATCAAATAATGGACAAAACCAACCCCCAATATCTATATTTTCCAATCATTCCCATGTATATGTAACTCTAGCATCATCATTTTGATATATTAAAACCATTGAAATGTATTCTAGATCCTTAAAACTATAAAATATAGTGATCTCATATTGAATGGTAAGCATGGTGAGATGCCTAATAGGTAGGTTTTTAATTAAATCACTAAAAGTTCTATTTATTTAACTAAATATTAACTGAAATTAAAATTTACTTACATATAAAAAAATTACAACACATTTAAAGTGAGTCAATACAAAATAATAATATACAAGATATATAATTTTAATATTCTTAATGTCTAGTCGCTTCCAAATATATATCAACCGTCATTTAAAACTCAAAAAAGGCTCCAATTAATTAGAAACCTAAGATAATATTTTTAGACCATCAAAAGTGTCACATGTATTCAAAGATGTTAGTTCAAAACAATTTTTTTACATTTACACTAATTATTTTTATTTTAGATACTTATATATAAATTAAATATTAGAAAACATTATAATTAATTTTTTTTCAAAATAATATTAAATTTGAAAAAAAACACATACTTTGTATGGCTGGTGATGAAGAAGGATAATTGGATAGAGTAAAAAGTGACTCACATAATATCCAAATTTGGTGACCTCCTCTATTGGTAATGACACTATAACATTTTGATCAATAATATCATGTAACATTACTCTTACCTGGCATAAATGCCTATATTGGTGATGTACATAATCCCACAACATATATATTACTTTGTCTGCTATTGAGGGACTTGAGAATATCATACACTGATATTATATAATTTATACTGAATATTCAGTGCATATAATAACAATTCACACCCTATAATCATAAAGGATTAGTGTATTTGTAGAATAGATACATAAAAAACATATTTCATTAAATATACTCAACATATTCCATATATTTCTTCTCACATATTACCCTTATTAGAGAAAATCTATTAAAAACATCTTTTATAATCGAGGGAAAGAAAACATAATAAATGGTGAGCTCAAATTCTTAGTAAGGGTAAAAATAAGATATATTAATCAATGATAATATGTTAATATAATATAATAATAGGGTATTAGAACATGGTCATATATTAAAATAATAATACCCAATCATTCATAGATCATTAATTATAATTCATAGTATAAATCATTTTCATAAAAAAGTCTTAATGAATAAGTGTATAGAATCATCAATAATCAACCAAGAGACATGAGAACATATCATACATAGAAGACATAAGTTTGTGGATTACACATAAGCATACAAAATAATTCCTTTAGAAAATTTTCACTTCCAACACTGCCATAGTGTATTGGGTTCACTTCCCATTCCATCATTTCCTTAGAAAAGGTTCACTCCCAAGACAATCTTTTTGGATAGATTACCTTACTGAATTAGGTTCATTCCCTATTCTCATCTTTATTATCTCAATAGAAATACATATTAATCCAATTCATAGAAGTGATATATAATTCTTGGAACACACATTACATAATCATAATCTATTAATATGTGTTCCATAAGATCATAAAACATTCATCAAATCATCATATCATAAACCATGGAAAGAAAATAGACTTTATATAAATTTCATGATTTTTTTATAACATGACTCATTGAAAATAAATGTATTATTTAAACATATAATAATAATAATAATACCTACATAGAAATAATTATGATGGGATAATTAGAGCTTATCTATAGTAAATCATAAGTAACATCAAATGTTGTTATCATAGATGAAAAACACCTTCAAAATATCACTTAAATATATTTTGAAGAAAATCACCTATTTTATTTTGAATTTTCTTATTTAAAATATAAAAAATTACCAAATCTTGGGGAATAAATATTTAAAAAATAACAAAGAAAATTTTTGGAGGAATATTCAAAAGAAATAACTATCATGAAAGAATAAAAATACATTCATCTATATAAGTTAAATGAAAACATTCCTATCATATCTTTGTAAAAATTAAAAATGGCCTTTTCAGGAAAAAAAATTATTTAAAAATAATTCATTATAAACCTTTGAAATTAAATAAAATTGTAGTTAAATTTACCTATTTTAAGTCATTTAATGTGTAGTCAATAACTTCCATAAAGAAATTTGTTGGAGTAGGGAAATGGAATAAAAATTTTATCTACCAAAGATGAAATAAGGTTCATTTTTATCTATAATTATTTTGTGAATAATTTTAAGCACCAAAAAGAGGAAATAAGTACTGATACATTGAAACTACATTAATAATGATATTGTAATTAAATATATGTGTTTTAAAATATAATATCCAAGAAATTTCCAACAATGTAAATTTAGCATAGATAATCCCTAAAAGAAATAATATTGTATCATAATCCTTATCACAAGTCCCGTATTTATTGTTATAAAATCAAATCACAAGTTTAATATTTAAATATTTATTATAAATATATTTCATAAATATATTAATAAATAACTTATTATTTACTATTAATTTATAATTTCATTTTATCCTTTTATTAACACTTTCTTCACTAAAATAACCTTTGGATGAAAACTAGTCTGTTTTCCATGCTTGTTTCAGTTTGATTGTTCTAGTATTTGAACCTTAGTAATGGTTTATCCTCAATAAAAAATTAATCATGACATAATTATCATATTAATTCATTATATAAAATTTTATAGTTAATCATATAATTTAGGGATGAAAAATGAATCATGTCAGTATGAGGAGGTGGTATTCCACACATACACATGAGCGACGTTATCGTTTTCCAATGAATGAAATGTTAGAAGGTATATAATATATTATAACTATAGAAGATTAATTGTGTCATAAATTTTATATATAAATATTAAATTCATAATAATAAAATGTCATGTGTGGTGGTAATGGAAAATGAATCATATTGAAACATGGAGGCATAGTCCACACATACGCACAGGTGATACATTCATTTTCATTTAATGGAAAGAATCTGGAAAATGGTTGATCCATCAAAGTAATAATAATTAAGTATATTTTTCAAATTTTTTATAATTATTTTATAATGTATACCTTATATTTATAGGATTTATTATAATAAATAAAATTGAAACAACTCAGATAAGAGTAAAACTTATATGTTGAGAACACTCCTTTAACATACACGTTAATCCGTGAAAGGATAGTATTTTTAAAATACTATAATATATAGGATATGGTGATGGATTTTAATAAGTTATTATGTCATTTATTGTCTTATATAGAAGGATAATGATGCGTTATGAAGGGAGGAGATTTGTTTTCTTTATATAAGGGAGGGAGAGAGCACAATTATAATTTTTCAAAACAAGAAAATAAAATAATTAATTAATCAAGTAAAGTGGATAAAAAATGAAAAATATTAAAATATAGGAATGATAATGTCAAAATAAAAACAAAAAATAAAAACAGAGCATGTTATTTTTTGATATTTTAAAATTTATCTCATAGGTTAACCCCCTCGGTAAGCCCATTTTAACCTTAATTTTGATAACAAATTTTAACTGTTTTTAATTCTCATCAGGTACAAAAATTAATTTGGACATAATAAATTATATTAATTATAAAAATTAAAAATATTTAATCAATTTATAAGATTAAATTTCCATAATTTTTGGAAATGCATTTTAAAATAACTACAGATAATGAAATAATACATCTTTTTAGAAAATTCATTTTTAATAAAAAACTGAATTTGCCTTCATTCCTTTCATAAAAAACTTTTAATTGAATATGAATTTTTAAATTGAATATATTATCTAAAAATTTCAGTAAAATAATTCATCTATATAGATTCATTTAATTTAATAATATAAAAACTCATTGTGCACATACTTGTTTTTTGATACAAATATTTATTTTTACTATAAAATATATTATTTTAATTTCTAATTAATTTAAAAAATAATGAATTCATTTTATAAATATATAGAAAATAATTTCTAATAATTTATTTATAATTACCAAAACCCACCAATCTAATAGCCTGGTGATAACTACCATATTAAAAAATAATATTTATATCACAGTTTACATAAACTCAAATTTGTATGCAAAGCAATATATTGATGGGATTTAATTTATTTAAAAAGACATATATCATAAAATATATAGGGTTTACATTATAACACACTTAATAGAATTTATCCTTCAATATATCATCACTCATATACATAAATTAGAGATACATCTGACACATCAAATCATCGAGTTTCCACATTTCTTCGTCAAATTTATTGTTACAATACAAAACATTGACTAGGAGAGTGGTCTAGTTTCACAAAAATGTTCTCCCTTTGATCTATAATATCTAATAGTTATTCCTCATAAATAAAATATTTTCCATTTTTATGAAATCTGAGTTCAATACATGTGATGGATCATATATGCACTTTCTCATGTGAGATACATGAAACACATTGTGAACATGAGAGATATTCGATGGATGATTCACATGATAAGATACCATACAAATAAGATTGTGAATTCTGATGGAAAAAATATATATATGGAAAATATTTCGATTCTTTTGAAATCTCATAACATTATTCCATGGATAATTTCATAGGAATACCTTCTCACTCACATTGACTTTTAGATCTCACCGATGATTGTTAGTATAAATATTTTGTCAATGTTGAGCTACCATGACGTGATAATGAATATATATAAAATTATATTCTATTTACATAGTTAACTTAATTCCCAATTGATTTCTTTCTACATTTTATTCCAAAAATATTAGAGTTTAATACCTTTTTCCATAGAGGTCTCCATAAAGAGACATCTAAATGATTGATTGAAAACTATTATTGTAAGAAATTACACTAAAGGAAGGTGTTGGTCTTGAACAAATTTGAAATCCATCGAATAATCTATCAAAATGTATTCTAGTGTTTTAATGGCCCTCTCAGACTAACCTCCCATTTTAGGATGGTATAATTTTCCAAAGTTCAAATCTATATTCAATTATAATTGAATACTTCTCCAGAATATTGATGTAAAACTCAAACCCTGATAATATATGATAAATTGTGGTAATCCAGGAAACATTTCAACGTAATTAATCCATATCAAGGAAAAATTATCAGGATATAAATATTTTTTTATGGAAATAAAATATTATAATTTCATAACGTGATCGACTAAAACACAAATATAATTGCTCCCTTAAATTTTTTGGGGAGTCTGATGATGAAATACATGGTAACTCTTTACCATTTATATATTGGTATGGGTAATGGTTGTAGATTTCCCTCATAATTATATCTCTCAAACTAAACTTTATCAAATACCAAAAACCAAGATACATAATCTGTAATATACCATTTCATGTTATCCCACCAGAAATACTCTCTTAGATATCTGTACACATTTTTAGTTTAGGATAAATAGATTATAATGAATTATGTGCTTTATATAGTAACTTCTTATTAAATTCTAGTATTAATGGAAATAATACTATATTATAAAACCATATCATTCCATAAAAACAAATGTTGAAATCATGAATACTTCTCACATTCTTTTATAATTCTACATCATCCCTATGCGCCTCTTTAATCTTCACATGGATGAATGGTTAAACATTCATATGAGAAAGATATGATTTGTCACATTTAATCATGATTTACTGATCTATATTATGAAAATTCATTAATATTGTATCTCTTTCAATTCTCATCAAAGAAAATCTAGTATGATCTTTCTAACATAGATCATTATCCACCTTGTTCTCTTTCCCTGGGTGGTAGTGTATTGATCAGTCATACTCGTTAATCAATTATAGGTAGATAATATGAAACATATTTAACAATTTTTTTCATGAATATATAATTCAATATTTTATGATTATTATATAAATTTCACTGTTCACCATAAAAATAATTCCTCAATTTTTTTAGTTCAAGAAATACTGCTGCCAACTCCAACTAACGACTCGAGTAATTTCAATATTAAATTTGCAATTTTCTTAAAAAATAATCTATCACCATCTCATTCTTTATTAGGAAGAATTCAAATACATTATTTTATGTATCACAAAATATCACAAACCCTTCTTTGCTATTGGGTAATGTAATAATATGTGCGATGATTGACTTTATTTTCTACTCCTGGAAATATTCTTCACTTTCTTCAATCTGAAGTATTGGCTCCCTTATATGTAAAATTAGTTAATGGATTAGATAGTTATAATAAATTATTCATAAATAGTTTAAAATATCTATCCAACATAATAAAATGACCGATCTAAAATGTAGTGGTTTGTATGTTACATTGGCTAATAACATCCTTATTTGATGTATATATTGATATTCCTTAATTTGAGATTATATGACCCAAGAATGAAACTTTCGGAATATAAAAATCAAACATAGTAAATTTATCATAAAAATTCTCCTTCCTCAGGGTTTTAAAAAAAATCTCAAATGTTCATCATGATGTTTCATTCTCTTTGAATATATAAGAATATCAGCTATAAGGACTACCAAAAACTGATCGAGGTTATCTATAAATACACTAATCCTTAAATTAATGAAGATATCAACAGAATTTTTAAGGCTAAATGGAATCATTATAAATTCATAATCACTATACCACATAATGAATGATGACTTAGGTATATCCTCTATTTTGACACTCAATTGATAATATCCAGAATGAACGTTAATCATGGAAAAATATTGAGCCTCACATAGTTGATCAAAAAATTCATTAATATATTGAATATGATAATTTTTATTGATAGTGATATTTTAAATTTATTTATAATAAATATAAGGTTGTATTGACTGATATTTCTTCTTAAGAAAAGGAACTAGTAAATCCCATGGTGACACACTAGGGAATAAGAATCCAATATCAACATTCTTCTGTAGCCTCTTCATCAATTCCGACAACTCAATTAGGAAAATTTTATATGGAGTCTTTGAAATAGGTGTATCATGATGTATGAGATATATTGAAATATCTGCATAATTATTTGGGGTAATAATGGACACATATCCAAGAAATAGAGTAGTATAATTAAGAATAACATGCATATATTAAATGTTGAATTTCACCCCAACCATTTTAGTAAAATATCCCCATGAATAGGTAACAAGACCATATAATGGATTTAAATTTCATTAGAAGTTTATATTCATTCTTACACTGATTTAATATAATTATTTGATTCATAATATCAAATGTGACTTCACTTACATGGAAATAGGTATGAGATCTATATAAAGATATCCAATCCCTTCCCAAAATGAGATAAAAATTCAACTTGAGGGAGAATCAAAAAATTTATAGAATCTCATTCACACACACTTATATTAGAGAGAATTTGTAGACTTATGATGCTATCATTATTCCATTATAATTTTTTTATGTTAAATCAATATCTAATAATTGGGGTGGTGAGGTGATTCCTTAAAAAATTTACTTAGATATAAATGAGGTGGTAGATCCAAAATAAATAAAAAATATTTAGATATTTATTGCATGATAAGTTTACATTTCAGCACTTCATTATCAAGACCCACTTTAGCGGTTGTGATCACATTATATTTCCACTTTTTATGGAATTAATTAGTTTTTAGAATATATTATCATCATTAACCTTTGAATTTATGATCTAATTGGTGTAATTTCTATATTCCTTAAAGTTATAGAATTATAGTGTTGGTGGCACAGTCAGTTTATATTTTTTATTGTTTATTCCATTAACTGGCCTATTCACATCACTTCAGTAATATTTTTGTTGATGAAATTATTGTCCACATCCAAAAAATTTATTATACCTCATAATAAAATTACATTTATGTTTCCTTCCATATTTATAACATTAATGAAAATTATTTTTTTGTCCTCCATGTGTTTTATAATTTTTCTTATTTTCATCTCAAAACCTCAATAACATTTTGTCTTTCCAATTTGTAATTATAGATTGAGTAATCATCCAATAATTTCTTTATAATATTAAAAGTATCTTATATACAATGAATTTCATAGACTAGGTCTCAATCCAATAAAGAATTAGTCACGTTTTATTTCAGGGTTGATAATAAAACCAAAATAATACCTTGAAATTATATCTACATTGACATTATAAAAACTAATGAATTAGTCATCCTATTTATTTAGTTATAGAAATTTAATTGCCATTTTCATTTCAACAGTTCAAGGAAAAGTATATTGAAAAAATACCATCCTAAGCCCTTCACCTGTTATATAATCAATTTCCTCCTATGACCTTGTATTCTTGGTAAGATTCCACCATTGATCTGCTTCGCCTTTAAAACAATATATAGTTTGGAAAATATTTTCATGTTCTGAACACTAGAGAATAGAAAATATATTTTTAGTGCTACTGGTCCATTTTTAAATATTTTTTGTATTACTGAAACCACTAAATAAATATGGGAATTTCATCATAAAATATTCAATAATGGGTTGTTTTTTCAGTTAAATGTATGGAAGATCACTATGATTCATGTTAAAATTCATATCTTGAGATAGTTGTGTGAGAATAGACACAATATTTCATATCCCAAATCCCATTTATTTTGGTTTCTCATGAATATAACCATTTCACTACTAACAACGTTTAGTGTTGGCATTATTACTTTTAGGTCCAACAATTGATTGAGACTAAAAATTATAGTGTGGGAAAAAATAATCATAGAGAGTAATCATGTAATCATGAAAAATCATTCATATGATAACTAAATCATGAAGACATATTTTCAATTGATGGAGACATATGTTGAGCTTTGGTCATAAATAGTAATCATCTATTTAAATCCATTATAATGGTTCATAAACAAATGTTAATTAACCCATGCATGCACCCCATGTGTGTCTTACCATGTGTGTAGTCTTAGTCAAACTCATCAAGCGCTGGTTATGATTGGGTTAATACTTGGTATACCCCCATTAAAGTTTTTCAAAACGTGGTGAATCTATTCCATTAAATCACCTAATTTATATTATCAATATATGGATTTATTTTCTAGAAAAAACACACAATTTATACTTTACAGAAAAATTAGGATTTTATCCTATACTTAGAATTATTCACAAGGTTTTCACCAAATTTTTATAACCCTAATACCTAGATATTTTCTAAACTTTAGTCTAATATAAACTGAGGAAACCCACTCTTTTTATACTCTCATGAACTAACTGTGGATACCCTTACAAATTGGTATCCAACTCGATCCACCATATATATAAATGGTGTTCACAAACCCCACGGTCTGGAAACTAGCACCTAGTAATAAAATCTATAACTAAAGGGAATTATTTCACTCAACATGAACAAGATACATGGAATATATACATAGCATAAAAAACATAAGAAAAACTAAAAGGAAAATATGTTATAAATGAAAGAAGACATCCTAATTGATACAACTCAATGAAGTCAGAACAAACCAAATGTACAAGTCTAAAAAAAGGAAAAATTAAACAAATAAAACTATTATATATGATAATTTGGTAAACATCCCACCATATCACAAAAAAATACAATAATTATATGAAATAAATCCTCACATTTTAAAGACAACACCTTGACTTTTCTTGTATCAAAAGACATAACCATGTCTATACATCTCTAAATGAGTGTAAATGGTGTGCGGTAAATATAATTAGTATAATCCCACATAGGTATTCCTTATAATATCTCTATAAAATAATTCCAATATGATCATTTTAAAGAAAACACGGCATGATAATACAAAAATATGATTTATTTCAAATAATAATAAATACTTCTTTATCTTTTTCCACAGATCTAAAACAATCCAAGTAAAATAGTTGGAAAGAATATTTAAAATAAACAGTTAATCAATAAAAGAATTTATATTAATTTCAAAATAGTACAAGCCATAAAAAATTGAAAATAAGCCATGGATTATTTCAGATTATGCTAGAAAACTACTTAGACCATAATCAATTAATAAATAACACACAAGCCCCAAGAAAAACTGGACTAAAGAGTAAAGGAACATTCTATTAGTGTCTCGCATGATAGTATTGATCAGGTCCCTAGAAAAATGGGCCTAAGGAAAATAGGAACACACCATGGGTGGACCCCCTAAAAATAAAAATGGACGATGGCCCTATTGGTTTACTCCCACCTACATACCCAAGTCTTACCATGTGATACATTTATTAATTCAATTTGAAAATAGTTTCACATTTCAAAAAAAATTCACAAAACATTATTTCACCAAAAAATACTTTAAAGCACCATTTTGAAAACCATTTTAAATGCATTTAAAAACAAATCTTCCTTCACTAAAAATGAATGGAAAAAGAATCTTTTACCATAATTCCATTTACAAAAACCAATAAATCATGGTAATTAATTTATAAAAAAATTGTGAAGTCAAGATGAATACAATTCATCTAAAATAGGCAAGAGACAGAACCAACTTACTCAAAATTTGGTCACACAAGCCAACAACTAGATTTTCAAACACTATAAGGAGTTAAAAGATAAAAAAGAGGCCATATAGTCAATTCTTACATCTTAGAATCACCTTATACAAAAAAAGATGCTGGATAGGATAAATCACAATATACCTCAAATAATATAAACCCACCACATCAAAACCAAAAAGGATCAGCCCCCAGAAGATGATCACAAAAAAATATTAAGAGGATAAAAAAATTCACCACAAGGTAGATAGATCGATAAATGCAGTGTAAAACTACTATGGTGGTAATGTAAATGAAGAAGTAGAAATTCCAATTACCAAAGGGAAGGTTTGAAATTCATTTGGAGATCAAACACCGAACAAATCTATCTGTAAGATTAATAGACACCCCAACCCACCCTAGAACTACTTATGGATTGATACCTATAGATTCAAATTGATAGAGGATAATTTAAATGTGATTAGCCTATAGAACCTACTTGGTCAAAGGGTTTTCATCATAAAATAGGGATTTATGATGTAAAATACCCATAATCTGCATACGATATAAAATATATCTTGTTGGGTTAAAAAAATTGATTATTTTACAATGTAAAATATGTCATTAAAATGAAAAATGGTTTTATATCCTAAAGAGTTTTTTGGACTACCCTATGATATTTACACCATAATAAATTAATTACAATGTAAAAACATCCCATATGCCGCAACCAACCCAGGTTATGAGAAAATATAGCAAAAAAACACCCATTCACTCCAAACCAAAAATACGAACTCTTAAATAATAAAGAGCATACCTAAAAATTCTAGGATGTTATATATATATAGATTTTTTGTCATTTTAGATGAATACTCAATACATATCATAATAATACCTCTATATAACCATAAAGGATTGGTGTATTTATAGACTTGACACATAATTAACTTAATCCATGAAATGTATTCAACATCCCCAACACATTTATGCTCACATACTACCCTTGATTGACATAACCTACTAAAGATAATTAATCATAACCTAGGGAAAGGAAAAATATAAAAGGGTTAAATATTATTCTTTGAAAGGTTAAGCATTAAAAATAACAACCAATGATAAAAAACAAGAATACAGATATAAAAATATGATAATAGTATAAAATAATCATATAATTCAATCATATATTATTAATAATAAGTTATGTAATAAATATTTTTCATAAAAAAAGACAAATGTTATAAGTTTTTGAAATCATCAACAATCAACTATAAGTTATGTAAGCATTTCATAATCATATGAAATAAGTTTATGGTATATACAAAAGCATATAAAATCATTTCCTTTGCAAAGGATCATTGCTAAGAAAACTAGAGTTGATTGGGTTCACTAACCATTCCATCATTCCCTATGTAATAGTTCAGTTCCTAGACTATATATTTGGATAGTGTCCCTTACTAATCTGGGTTCACAACTTATTATAGTCTCTATCATCTCAGGATATATCCATATATACCAAATACATTTTAGGGATATATAATTTTATGAAAACCCATCACATAATAATAATTCAATCATATATATACCATAATATCATAGTAAATTCATCATATAATAATATAATAAGCATTCAAAGAAAACTGGTTTCATAAAAATTTCATCATTTCATAATAGCATAACTCATAGAAAATAAACGAGTTTAACAAACATATCATCATCATAATCATAAAACAAATTTAAAAAGATAAATAATGGTATAATTCGATCATATCTTTATTAAATCATAATTAATATCAAATTATTTTATCATAGAAGAAAAATTACTTTAAAAAATCAATAGAATATTTTATGATGAAAATTAAATTTAATTTTGAAATAATTTATTTAAAATATAAAAATATCTATAATCTTATGAAAAAAAATTTGTTGAAAAAAATATGGTAAAATTATAAAAAAAAAGTTTCAAAACAAATACTAGCCACGACAATAAGAAAATTACTTCTTACTGTATACAATAAATGAAAATATCCATTTCACACCTTTATAAAATGTTGAAAATGACTTTTTCATAAAAATATTTATTTAAAAATATTCATTTTTAAATGTTTATAAATAAATTAAAAGGTATTGAAAATGTAATTTTTTAAATAATATCATTTATAGGTAATTAAATTCATAGAACATTTTTCAAGAGTATGAATATGGAAGAAAAACTTCGTTAAATAAAGATGCAATAAGGTTATTTTTTATTTAAAAAAATTTTCTTGATCATTTTAAGTACCAAATAGTTTAAAATGGTCTGAATAAATATAATATATATAAATTACTATAAGATAATAATATATAAGGGATTTAAATGATAAGATCAATATTATTTCCCTCAATTGGATTTTTTATAGACTATCCTTAAAAGTAATGATATTGTAACGTAACTATTACCTCAAGTCTCATATTGAATCAAAAAAAATTAAATATACTATAAAATAAATATATATTTATTTAAAATATATTAAAAACCAATATTTATAGACAACATACTATTTTTTATTCCTTGATAACTTCATATTATCAAATTATTAACAAATTTTAATCAAAATAACATTACGGTGAAAGCTGGTTTGTTTTCCATTCATGTTTCAGTTTAATGATTCCAATACATTCACCCTGGTCATGGTTTCATCATATAATATAATTAATAATTAATGTATTATATTCATTCATAATATATAATTTTATAATTATACATATAAATTATTGATGAAAAATAGATCACATCAATGTGTGGCGGTGGTGGTCCACATGTACACACAAGCAACATTATCATTTTTAAATGAATGAAAATATTATATGATAAATGTGATAATATAGTTACTGAAGATTATTTTTTTAAATAACTTATATGATCTTTTAATCCATAATAAAAAATATTCGTGTGAGGTGGTGATGGAAAATGAAACATATTACTATGCGGAGGAGGTAGTCCAAACGTACGCATAAACAATACTTGAATTTACAATTTTATAGAGAGCGGGTGTAAAATGGTTGATCCAACATAATAATAGTTAATTATATTTATGATATGAATTTAATTATTTTATAATGTACAAAATTAATTTATAGGATGTAAAATTATAAATAAAATTAAAACTACTCGGTCAAGAGTTATAACTCTTTGTTAAAAACCCTCATTTATCATAAATCTTAATCCTTGAAAGGATGGTATTTTGATGAAAAAAATATAGGATGTGTTCCTTGATGGTATTAATGTAGAGACCCAAAGCCTGACGTACATGGACTTTATATTACTTTTGCGGAATACTTAGTACATAACAAAAACACACTCGCAAGGATCGTAATAGTTTAGTGTCTTTGGAAACTCGGAACGTAATCTTCTAATCCTGGTGAAAGATCTTCAAAATATCCCACAAAGATCTTCCTTTTTTTACCTAAAACCTTTCTTTATATCCTGGGGAAAAGAAAACATAAAAGGGTGAGCTCAAATGCTCAGTAAGGGTAAACAAAAGAAATATCAATCACATAATTTTCATAAGAACATAACATTTTTGGAAATCTTAACCTGCAAAAGAGAGCATAATTTCATAACATGGGATAAATCATAGTAGTGAAAATGAAACCCTTACTTAAAACATTACTCATTGTGGCATACACACATAATCATAGAGAATCATTTCTTGTTAGTCAAGACTCATTGCCAAGACTATCTTAGTGGACAAAGTCCCTTTCTGAATCGAGTAATCCTCGTTTCAGTCCTGTTTCACTGAACCGGTATAACCTACCATTCCAGACATGTCTATCTCATGAGATATGAAATCTTTACCCAATTCATTGGAGGGAGATATAGGTCCCACCCATCTCTTAATGAATCCTTTCTTATGTGTGCCACAAAATCATAAATCATACATCATTGCATAACCCATGTAATAAAAATGGGATTCTTAAACAACATGACATCATAAAATCATTCATATAAGATAAAGGAATTCATAAACATAATTCCATCACAACATAGTCAAATCAATGTAAAAATATGGATAGAAACAGAACCCTTTATTGTCTTATATGGAAAATAATTTTGATAAAACACTTGAATTGAATTCTTGAGGAAAATATCCTTTCTTCTTCAAAATCAATTTCTTTTCACAAAACATCATGAAATTTTAAAAGAAAGAGATTTTATTGAAAATAGTCATGAAATCTTTTAGAGGAAGCTTCATGAAAATAAGGCTTTATAAAAAAGTATAAATCCGTTCGTGTCGTATAAGTTAAAAAAAAACATTCTTCGTACTTTTGTCGGAAAAGTCAAAAAGTACCTCGTACGGAAAAACGACAAAAGATTCCTTTCATATTATTTACTAAAAACTCACCTAAGGGTAAAATTGGATTTAAACTATTGCAAGTGGATGGAAACAATATTACATATTGAGGTAACATGGATGTGGATGATAAAATACACCCCAGTAAATACTTACGAATAAACAATCTCGGATAAAAATGAGATTGTGATATTTCCCTTACCTTAGGTCCGATTTGCTTTGTTCGTGTCCGAAGCTCCTGTATAATGGTTTAAATAATGTTATTGACTTATTCCAGAATCATACATATTGATATGAGATCATATATGGTCATATTATTAGCTTCTTGTTAGTAATATTTCATTGTTACTTGTTACTCGGGTCTTTATAACTTTTTGTTCTTATGCGTGTTTTGTCGAATAAATTCTTATTATTATCTTTAGGTTATAGATAATTCATTTCCAGAATGGTATTAGTGTAGTATATACCATATTCATTCATTCAATTCATTTATATAATCATTATGAAATGAAGATCGTGTAGAACGAGTCGCATCACATCGTGGAGACGGTATTCCGTACGTACGCACGAGTGATGATATCGTTCCTATGATCGTGGAATTGTATTGGAGTATATATATATTATTTCAGTATCAATATTACTTCATAATAATCATATATAGTTACTCATTACACCATTATACCCATCCTTGCAAGGTGATGGTGGAAAATAGATTACACCACGGCGTGGAGACGGTATTCCGTACGTACGCACGCGCGGTGATTTCATTTTTCCGTAGGATGGATAGAAGGTGAATTAGGGTTGTTTCATATTTATAATAACATATCAGTATGTAACTAATACTGATGTTATTACTTTATCATGAAACAACTAAAGAAGAAGAAGTTGAAGAAGAAAGAAATTGAAAAGATCGGTAATGGATATTACCTCTTCTTTGGAACGCCTCTTTGAATCCTCCACTTAAGGAACTAAGATTGGTATTTGGAGAAGACCAGGACCTCTAGGATTATTCTAGGGAAGTGGAGAAGAGATTTTGGCAGGGGTTGGCCGAGCTTGAGTGCTCAATTTGGTGGGAGGAGGAGGGGGAGGAGGTGCCCTTTTATAAGGGAGGAGAGGGGCACCTTAGGAATATCTCAAAATATTATTTTATATTAAAGTCAAAATCGGTTTATAATGGTTCCAAAGGGTCTTATTTCGAAGCTAAAGTGGTGATGGGTCTAAATCCTATCAGCCAATAGGATTTAGACAAGTTTGGGGTATTATTTTAACCTTATCAATTAGATTTAACTCTAAGTTAATTAATTTAACTTTTACCGTGTCTTTTTGTTTTCTTTCACTATATGGTTAATACACTTACTATAACATGCCAAAAGAACCCCCAATTGTTTATTATTAATATATATATCCTTATCTAAGTCATTTGGCCGAACCTTAGATTTTTAGGAATAAAATAACAATTAATAATATAATATTTGATTTAAAAACTATTTTGTGTCAATTTTGACACTATTTGATATATGATTTTTGTGAAAGTCATATCAGAATTATATGTTCGAACCAAGTTGATTAACTCAACACTAATATATCATAGTAACCTACAAAATTAGTGGAATTCATAAAAAGTCTTAAATTACATTTATTTTGGTATTTATATTATCAATTATGTGAATATTTCATTAATAAGATAATTACTGCATCATCTTTGTGTCATAAATAAATTAAATTATATGATCTCTAAAAATTACAAATAAAATACCATCATGTAGGAAATCCTTTTAGCTTTCTAATGAATATTTACAATCGAATTTATCTTATGTATAACCCCATATTAAAAATGATTTACTTATTAAACTTTGATTTTAACTATTTTAACCCTTCTTTAAATAAATTAATAATAAATGTCCTAATCTAATCCAAGTGGGCCTAAATGGTCATATTTTATTCCTAAGTTTGTTTTTGGTCGAATTACACCTGTCCAATATAATTAGGACATGTGTTAGGGTAATATTAATATAATATTTACCCTTAGTTACCCTATTTACTATTAACCGTGGTAAAAAAAGTAAAAAGTTACTATTCACCAAAAAATTATTTTCATCTCATTGAACCACATTTTAGTCCTTGATATTAACCGTGTCTCTCGGATTTTCGAAATTCCATTCACAGAAGCGGTAAAATTAAGTTTTATGCAAAATTCAGTTTTTAACCTACCACTTAGTAGTTTCACTATTCATCAAAAATTGATGTTTTTCAGAACAATGCCAAAATTTCATCCCAAGCTATATTTCATATTCCGAATTCAAAAATGAAGTCTATTTTACCAAATTCATAACATAAAAGTTGCATTAATTAATTTTATAATTAAATCCCGCTGTTAAAACAAATAGCGTGTTTTTTAAGAAACAATATCTATCAAAAGATTGACACTTGTTAATGTCTAGTTTAAATGTGAAATTACATCCAATGACCAACATTGTATTAAATTGTAAAAATATATTCTAAATATACTTTAAAACCACTCAAATTAATGATTTATCACTATTAATTATTTCGACTAAAAAAGTTGTTTTTAATTATAATTTATTAATTTTCACTATTCATCCAAATATAAAAGTTATCCGAAAATCACCAAAATTTCAACCTAAGATAATTTCGATATTCCGAATCCAAAAATGAAGTTCATTTTGAAAAATAATATTTATAGAATTTTAAAAAGTGGTTATTACTATTCATAACGGCTAGTTTTAATAATATTTTAATAGCATATCGTTGTTTAATGAAACTCAGTATTGCGTATTACACACGCTATCGAGGAAGGTCGAGATTGCGTGTAATGCAAGGCAAGTCAAGGATGTGTGTTGTGCAAGCTCCTTTTGGTGTAGCGTACAACACAAGACATTAATAAAATTAAAAAGAATATTTTTTTTTAAAATCTTGGGCTGTTACATTCTACCCCCCTTAAAATGAATTTCGCCCTCGAAATTCGTCGGGGTTATAAATGGTTTACTATTCGAAAGTTTCTTTAATAGAAACCCACATCGTAAAAAAGGAATACCAAAACTTGGCATTAAAAACTAAAGTATGAAATGTAACGATTACCCAAATAAACTAATCACTGGGTTTCCACATAGGTGAAAATATGGATATGGAAGAGAAATCTAACCATCATGTTCTGATGGAGAGTGGTAGAGAACATGGCTATGGAAAATCCAGTAATCACAAATCCATAGATTTGTGATGATATGAGGTACCATCTGATTCATCAGGTATAAGATCACTAGGACAACATTTTTGGTTTTCAAGATCATTTCCCTAAAGTTGAAAATTTGCTTAAAATAAATACTTACTTTATTTTGGTACAATCTCACTTTTGTTCGTGCCTTGAACAATTTCTACTTCATCTCTTAAATAAATGAAGTTGAATTTGTTATTTGTGAAGTGTTAGCATATTATGTGATAGAATGACGGGTCATTCCATCTGTCTCAAACAAAAGGTTAGCAAAAATTATATACATAAGTCGATCTATAGTGAGATTAATCATATATGGTTCCTAAAATGGACTTATACTTCATATATCATACTGCTTAATATAATAAAACTAGTTTCTACTAAACAGGGACTTCCTGTAGGCCAGTGGTAGGCGATAAAGGCCAGTCGCACTTCGGTTGTGGGATCGACTCCTACAGCCTTGTCCGAAGCGATGGGTTGTCGCCCGTCCTGCAGGTTGTCCCTTTTTCTAAAACTACGCTACTATAACATCCCATAAATAATATCGAAAATCTTCTATCCTTAAACAATACTAACTTATGTCCAACATAATCCAGTCTAATCTTTAGGCTTATACATAATACTGCAGTCCACTCTCATAATATAGTGACATCGATTACCAGAGATTTAATACTGTCGTTGATCCCCACATATCATAAGATATGTCTTGTCGGTCACATTCCAAACATTCAAAGTCCTTAATCGTGTATTCTCTTGAATACCTTAGTGAAAACATGAGTGCAGTTAAAAGTTAACACTTTCCACATACCAAAATCCTCAAAATTCTATATACTCAAACCATGATATCACTTAGTTCTTATATCAATCATGAGCTCATGAATACTATCAAACATTTAATTTTCTCCTTATCCCTTCATTATGCGCATATCATCTACATTCCAAAAATATCTGAATAACCTTTCATGGATACTGGTAACATTAATCATACACTTTCAAAACACAAGGAATGACAACAGTGTAACAATCCATAGATGTCTCTTTATTCCAAAATTACACATGATAAACATGTAATCATTCCACTACATTCTCAAACCATTGACCGAGCTTCAAAAATTCTTTCATCTCACATATCATTTGTAGTCTCTTCATCATCATCCGCATAAATACTACCCATATGACCATACTGATTCTCTTCATGAGTCTTTCCCTTAGGGAATTTGTTTGCATAATGCCCATACATTCCACATTTAAAACACTTAACCATTTTTGATGTCGTAGCAATACCATTATCCTCATCCATGGTGTTAACCGACCCTTTTCCTTTGCACTTACTTGCTTTGTGTCCTTCTTTTCCACACCCAAAGCATCTTCCAGTTCCCTTGAAACATTCTCCTTGATGCCTCTTCCCACATGATTTACATAGGGGAAATTGAACTTTCTTTCCTCTATGATCATCATGGAACTCCATCTTTCTCTTATTAGTCGAGTCAGGAAAATTACCAAATTTTACTTTATTGATCATGTTGTGAGATTGATGATTCGGCATAATAATGATGTTTGGACATCCAAATCCCATTTCATTTGGTTGCTCATGAAGAATATCATTCCATTGTCCATCATATCCTCCATTATTGTGAATCATCTTGTTTCCAGCCATTTTCTAAAACCCAAACAGAATAGTGTTAGATGCAAAAATCGTAATAAAGGGGGAGTAACTTAAATATCTATCATCTTTGGTTTAATCTAATATCGTTACCATAGTTCTAGAACTATATCCTATACGTATACTTATCCTTAGGGGCATCCCTAGACATATCTTAGAAATATCTCTAGGGATCTCACTAACGTTTTCGCATCCTAGTTTCCAAAGGTTGACTAAACATTTCCTCTGATACCAACTGTAGAGACCCAAAGCCTGACGTACATGGACTTTATATTACTTTTTCGGAATACTTAGTACATAACAAAAACACACTCGCAAGGATCGTAATAGTTTAGTGTCTTTGGAAACTCGGAACGTAATCTTCTAATCCTGGTGAAAGATCTTCAAAATCTCCCACAAAGATCTTCCTTTTTTTTACCTAAAACCTTTCTTTATATCCTGGGGAAAAGAAAACATAAAAGGGTGAGCTCAAATGCTCAGTAAGGGTAAACAAAATAAATATCAATCACATAATTTTCATAAGAACATAACATTTTTGGAAATCTTAACCTGCAAAAGAGAGCATAATTTCATAACATGGGATAAATCATAGTAGTGAAAATGAAACCCTTACTTAAAACATTACTCATTGTGGCATACACACATAATCATAGAGAATCATTTCTTGTTAGTCAAGACTCATTGCCAAGACTATCTTAGTGGACAAAGTCCCTTTCTGAATCGAGTAATCCTCGTTTCAGTCCTGTTTCACTGAACCGGTATAACCTACCATTCCAGCCATGTCTATCTCATGAGATATGAAATCTTTACCCAATGCATTGGAGGGAGATATAGGTCCCACCCATCTCTTAATGAATCCTTTCTTATGTGTGCCACAAAATCATAAATCATACATCATTGCATAACCCATGTAATAAAAATGGGATTCTTAAACAACATGACATCATAAAACCATTCATATAAGATAAAGGAATTCATAAACATAATTCCATCACAACATAGACAAATCAATGTAAAAATATGGATAGAAACAGAACCCTTTATTGTCTTATATGGAAAATAATTTTGATAAAACACTTGAATTGAATTCTTGAGGAAAATATCCTTTCTTCTTCAAAATCAATTTCTTTTCACAAAACATCATGCAATTTTAAAAGAAAGAGAATTTATTGAAAATAGTCATGAAATCTTTTAGAGGAAGCTTCATGAAAATAAGGCTTTATAAAACAGTATAAATCCGTTCGTGCCGTATAAGTAAAAAAAAACATTCTTCGTACTTTTGTCGGAAAAGTCAAAAAGTACCTCGTACGGAAAAACGACAAAAGATTCCTTTCATATTCTTTACTAAAAACTCACCTAAGGGTAAAATTGGATTTAAACTATTGCAAGTGGATGGAAACAATATTACATATTGAGGTAACATGGATGTGGATGATAAAATACACCCCAGTAAATACTTACGAATAAACAATCTCGGATAAAAATGAGATTGTGATATTTCCCTTACCTTAGGTCCGATTTGCTTTGTTCGTGTCTGAAGCTCCTGTATAATGGTTTAAATAATGTTATTGACTTATTCCAGAATCATACATATTGATATGAGATCATATATGGTCATATTATTAGCTTCTTGTTAGTAATATTTCATTGTTACTTGTTACTCGGGTCTTTATAACTTTTTGTTCTTATGCGTGTTTTGTCGAATAAATTCTTATTCTTATCTTTAGGTTATAGATAATTCATTTCCAGAATGGTATTAGTGTAGTATATACCATATTCATTCATTCAATTCATTTATATAATCATTATGAAATGAAGATCGTGTAGAACGAGTCGCATCACATCGTGGAGACGGTATTCCGTACGTACGCACGAGTGATGATATCGTTCCTATGATCGTGGAATTGTATTGGAGTATATATATATTATTTCAGTATCAATATTACTTCATAATAATCATATATAGTTACTCATTACACCATTATACCCATCCTTGTAAGGTGATGGTGGAAAATAGATTACACCACGGCGTGGAGACGGTATTCCGTACGTACGCACGCGCGGTGATTTCATTTTTCCGTAGGATGGATAGAAGGTGAATTAGGGTTGTTTCATATTTATAATAACATATCAGTATGTAAGTAATACTGATGTTATTACTTTATCATGAAACAAATAAAGAAGAAGAAGTTGAAGAAGAAAGAAATTGAAAAGATCGGTAATGGATATTACCTCTTCTTTGGAACGCCTCTTTGAATCCTCCACTTAAGGAACTAAGATTGGTCTTTGGAGAAGACCAGGACCTCTAGGATTATTCTTGGGAAGTGGAGAAGAGATTTTGGCAGGGGTTGGCCGAGCTTGAGTGCTCAATTTTGTGTGAGGAGGAGGGGGAGGAGGTGCCCTTTTATAAGGGAGGAGAGGGGCACCTTAGGAATATCTCAAAATATTATTTTATATTAAAGTCAAAATCGGTTTATAATGGTTCCAAAGGGTCTTATTTCGAAGCTAAAGTGGTGATGGGTCGAAATCTTATCAACCAATAGGATTTAGACAAGTTTGGGGTATTATTTTAACCTTATCAATTAGATTTAACTCTAAGTTAATTAATTTAACTTTTACCGTGTCTTTTTGTTTTCTTTCACTATATGGTTAATACACTTACTATAACATGCCAAAAGAACCCCAAAATGTTTATTATTAATATATATATCCGTAACTAAGTCATTTGGCCGAACCTTAGATTTTTAGGAATAAAATAACAATTAATAATATAATATTTGATTTAAAAACTATTTTGTGTCAATTTTGACACTATTTGATATATGATTTTTGTGAAAGTCATATCAGAATTATATGTTCGAACCAAGTTGATTAAATCAACAATAATATATCATAGTAACCTATAAAATTAGTGGAATTCATAAAAAGCCTTAAATTACATTTATTTTGGTATTTATATTATCAATTATGTGAATATTTCATTAATAAGATAATTACTGCATCATCTTTATGTCATAAATAAATTAAATTATTTGATCTCTAAAAATTACAAATAAAATACCATCATGTAGGAAATATTTTTAGCTTTCTAATGAATATTTACAATCGAATTTATCTTATGTATAACCCCATATTAAAAATGATTTACTTATTAAACTTTGATTTTAACTATTTTAACCCTTCTTTAAATAAATTAATAATAAATGTCCTAATCTAATCCAAGTGGGCCTAAATGGTCATATTGTATTCCTAAGTTTGTTTTTGGTCGAATTACACTTGTCCAATATAATTAGGACATGTGTTAGGGTAATATTAATATAATATTTACCCTTAGTTACCCTATTTACTATTAACCGTGGTAAAAAAAGTAAAAAGTTACTATTCACCAAAAAATTATTTTCATCTCATTGAACCACATTTTAGTCCTTGATATTAACCGTGTCTCTCGGATTTTCGAAATTCCATTCACAGAAGCGGTAAAATTAAGTTTTATGCAAAATTCAGTTTTTAACCTACCACTTAGTAGTTTCACTATTCATCAAAAATTGATGTTTTTCAGAACAATGCCAAAATTTCATCCCAATCTATATTTCATATTCCGAATTCAAAAATGAAGTCTATTTTACCAAATTCATAACATAAAAGTTGCATTAATTAATTTTATAATTAAATCCCGCTGTTAAAACAAATAGCGTGTTTTTTAAGAAACAATATCTATCAAAAGATTGACACTTGTTAATGTCTAGTTTAAATGTGAAATTACATCCAATGACCAACATTGTATTAAATTGTAAAAATATATTCTAAATATACTTTAGAACCACTCAAATTAATGATTTATCACTATTAATTATTTCGATTAAAAAAGTTGTTTTTAATTATAATTTAGTAATTTTCACTATTCATCCAAATATGAAAGTTATCCGAAAATCACCAAAATTTCAACCTAAGATAATTTCGATATTCCGAATCCAAAAATGAAGTTCATTTTGAAAAATAATATTTATAGAATTTTAAAAAGTGGTTATTACTATTCATAACGGCTAGTTTTAATAATATTTTAATAGCATATCGTTGTTTAATGAAACTCAGTATTGCGTATTACACACGCTATCGAGGAAGGTCGCGATTGCGTGTAATGCAAGGCAAGTCAAGGATGTGTGTTGTGCAAGATCCTTTTGGTGTAGCGTACAACACAAGACATTAATAAAATTAAAAAGAATATTTTTTTTATAAAATCTTGGGCTGCTACAATTAAGGTATTAGTGAATGTATTTTATTATATATAAGGATTATTATGTGTGAGTAAGAGAGAAGAGGTAGTGTCCTTTTATAAGGGAGGGAGAAGAAAACATTTGGAATTTTTCAAAATATTAACATATAATAATTTATTACTCAAGTCAAGTGCATCCAAAATTCAAAATAATATAATATAGGATGTATAATTGAAAATAACATCAAGAAACTAAATAAAATAAATTCTTTTATGTTATTTTAAACCTCATCTCTTAGGTTAACCCCTCTGTAAAATCATTTAAACTTTAACCATGGTAATACATTTTAACTATTTGTACTATTAATTATTTAAAAAATTAAAATGACCTTATTAAATTATATTCATTGTGATTATTCAAAATATGTATTCCATTTTACATGATTCTACTTCCATAAGTGTCAAAAATTAATTTGAAAATAAATCCACAAAATACAACAAAATTGTTTTCAACAAAATACATCTTTAAACATAAAACTGAGTTTAAATTTATTTATTTTTATTTAAAAAATAGTTTATGAATATAAAAATATTTTATTTAATACATTATATAATTTTTTTCAATCATTAATAAATATATATTAAATAAATTTCTTTATATAAAAATACATTTTCCATATAAAAACAAATTTTCATAAAATGATTTATTATTTACATTCAAATGATTTCATATTAATTTCAAAATAATTCAAAATTAATGAGTTAATTTTATAAACATGTAAACAATAATTTCTAAAAATTTATTTACTTCCATTAATACACTCCAATCAAATGGATAGGCAATAATTTTCACATTAAATAATAATATTTATATCGAGATTTGTTTGAACTTAACGGTGCATATAAAACAAGCTATTAATGCAATTAAATTTATTTAAAGAGAAATATACCATAGATTATTCAGGGTGTCACAAAATACACATGTACATGGGGATCCCATTCATATAACTCATAGTACAGGGTTTGGTCCAAATGAGGATGTGGAGGATTTGTGTTGGTAGGTTGCACAAGCTGCGAATTTCTAATCCTTTTTTTCAAACAAAGCCTAAATAATGATTTAATTTTATGTCCCACTGAATGTTTTAGGTCTTGTAAAACATATTTCATGAACATATTTCTCATCCCTTGATTTAATACTAGATGAAAAAAATTCCTAATACTAACACTCACATCATATCCTCTAATGCGGATGGGGTGTTCTAGACTTCCTAAAGTAGTTACTAGAATGCTCTTACTACCCTCATAGATAAAAGTCCCCCACATCAATTTCCCCTAAATTTCATACTAAAATGATCTATTTAAATTGTATATAAGTTTTATTAATTTAAAAAACACTAATATTTAGGAATATTTTTATTTATTACAATTCTTTCAACTATTTCTTTAGATAGATTTGTAAAAAAATATTCATTTTTAATTATTGTTTTCCTTCTAAACTTTTCATAGAGAGTGGGGGTTATGGATGAAAAAACTGGACATGGTCTATACCTCAACTATATTAGTATCTCAATGTATCAAAATTTTCTATAATAATTTTACCCTCTTGTAAATGATACCCTTCACATGATAAAGTATGAGGGTATACATTCTGCAACATTATATATTTGTGAGATCTCAGGGTGTATTGTTACATAAAAAATAATATATCAGGTAAAAATAAAATTTTTACAATATATAACAATTATCATACTAAAAAATATTTATCATTTTGGATGGAAAAATTATATCCCATTTATCTACATCTAATAACCCATAATTGATTCACGAGTTTTCATTATGTAACATCACAAATATACTATTCATTATCAATATTAGTTTAAAATCTCACCATAAAACTACCTCTAAACATAGACACATTTTCATTATTTATTTCATTTTGTGAAATTAGAATGAATTATGTAATTGAATATGTTAAATATTAGTCATATAAAATATAAAATAATATGATAAAAGTAAACCAATTAAAATATTTTACCATTAATGTCTCACAAAACAACTTTTTTTATCTTATTTATGGAATTCCAATCAGGATATAAAATGTAAAGATCATAATGTCTCAAAATTTGGATTTAACTCATAAAAATAAATTAATTTGGTTCAGCTGGGTTTTCACTGTTATGAAATTCAATATGTATCCTCTTTTGTCCATAACCAAGTAAAAGTTTTGAAAAATTTGTAATCCCATGGATACCAAATCGATGAACATTGTTCTTTGGAGGAGGATAAGAAGAAGAAGAGAAAAATAAGAATACACTATCATTGGAGTCTCACCAGTATTCCTACAAATTTTTTTGACAAATTAAAAGTTTAATTTTTGATGAATTATTAATATTAAAAAACATTAAAATATCTCAATAAATGATCCTCTATGTCTCCGTTTATAATTTATATAGATAAATATAATGATATTATGTGTACCGTTATATTATTAGAAAATCTAATATCTGAATACAATGAATATTAAAATATCAAAGTATTAAATGGGGTCAATATATGTGTAATTTTGAAAAAAAAAATTTTAATGTTATCATGATTCATAAGAAAAAATTATGTAACATGAACTAATAAATATAAAAATTAATTCATATATGATATAAATTATCAACATTTATACATTTTAGAATCACAATCATAAAGAGATTTTTTTATATGCCTAAATTTCACCAAAACATAATGATGTCGGTTTTTTATATCAAAAAATGTTTAAATATAATTTTTGAATTTAAGATTTTAAATAAAAATCACAAAAATGATCAATATCTATAGATTTAAACATAAATATTTAAAAATATAGTTTTAAATGATAAAATATATAAAAAAATAAACATTATCAGAATAATTAGGAGTGTAATTGAATGTTTTCCCATATCCCTTCAACGTAATCATTTTATTTAGTATGGACTATATCGACATTGTAGTAATTTTATCTTCCCAAAATCACATAATATAGAATGAAACCTCACATTAATCTGTAAAATCATCATCATCATAATCATTAACCAAATTAAAAATTTTACCTTACAAAAAAATGAACACAAATAATTTATTTGTTTAATTACATAAAATACGTACTTCACATGTGTCACCAAGACAAATGGTTCCCCTTTGATACTAAATATTTTCAAATTGATGAGTGTAAATACATAATAATCATGTTTCTAACCACTATTACAATAAACAAAATTAAAAATCAAAATCATTTCTAAAATGTTAGTATAATAAATTAACTATATATCCTCAATAACGCCAAAATATTTAATTGATTTAATTTTTATATTTTTTCCACTAAAAAAATAACGTTCTTCAATGATGACCATTAACCCACTATTTTGAAAGTTAATCCTATAATCATTATTATTTTTATAAAATTTGTAAACATTTATATCAAGACCACATCATGTGATCACATTAATTCATGGTCCCCTAATAAAGATATCATTATTTCTGGTACAGATAAACAAAATTTTGATTTTTCCCTAAACCATGAAAAAATGTCTTTTTATATCCATTAATCATCCAATTTTCATTTTTTATATATTTGAACCTTCAAAACAAGAATATGTGATTATGTATATGTTTGATCCCCATATATGTTGTTCCAAATGTATAAATGTACTTGGATTACATAATCACATGGAATTAACATTACCTTTAAACTAAAAATACTTATCCCATCATTATAAATAGTCAAATTTCAAGATATTGGGAGACCAGCATGCTCTATATCATACTAATAATTAGTACATAACTCAATAATATATTTTAATATGTATTTTTGATAAATATAGACCTCCCATTGATGAGTATTTTTAACATATCCCTTTAAAAGTTTCTTACAGCATTCAAAAGGATACATCCAAATTAAATAAATTTTCCTACACATTCGTATCTCTAATGAAAAATTAAACAATATGTGAGACATTATATAACAAAAACATTAGTGGTAAATACATTTGGTGTTGAAACTGTATGAGTGAAGATTCAATCCACTTCATATTTAATAAATTTTAATCCATAAATTTACTATAAATGGATTTCAAAAAAGTGATATAACATGATAACAGAATATATTATAGGTGTAAACAATATACTCGTGTAGTGTAACTAGTAGTAGTTTTTAGATCAATACATGATAGTCATGGGTTATAATATATATAAAATTCAAATCCTTTAATGACACAAAATTCATCACATATTATGAATATTCATTAGGTACTTTTATAACATGCAGACATTGAAAAAAAATCAACTTCTCAATCTTGATTAATGTATGGCAAGATGAAGGTAAATATGTTATATTTTCTTTCATAGTGGGAGCTAACTCCAAATGTATTACCATGGGTATTAAGTCCAATCTCCCATGAAATCCATATTTTTTTCTTCCCTTTTATGTATAATAAATTTCCAAACAAACTATCACATATGATTTTATCAACATGAAAAATGTCAATTTTTTATTTTATCTCTAAATATTCAATGTAAAGTAGTTTGAATAAAACAGACCATTTATTATAGGTAGTATTTTTACAAACATAACATCTTTATTTTCAAATGTGAAATCAATATTTTTCACCTTGACATAATATTATTTAGTTAAAAAAGGTTTTTATGGGATATAATAATTTGGTAAAACATTAAAATCCTTATCCAATTTTTGATAAGGATGGTCTAATTGTAAAATTCTTCAATTTCCCAAGTACTCTGTCTTTATTACACTATTCAATGGATAATATAAAGTCTCTTATTTGTAAATCAGCCATGATTTATATCACTTAACCCAATATCCAAATAATATTCCATATGATTGAAATAAATTTATAATGATCAAGATAATATCATACAAAATAAGATATTGTTTCTTTTATGTGTAAAAAATTATAACTCTTATCTCCCATGGAAATTTAAAATCATCAATCAATGGTGAAAAATAGACATAAATATATTTTCCTGGATATTTTATAACATAATTCATGAATCTCATTATAACATATTTTTTATTCATACATGTATGTGGGGAACAATTTTAATCTAAAAAAATAATAGTCCAAGAACTATTTTGGCTATCAAGGTTCCAATATAGATTCATTCAATTTGTGCATAGTTCTATTATGATATTTCTAGATTCTTTTACAAAATTATGATTTTTTATGAAATCTCTTCCACTGTGGTGAATGAGTATGGTGACATAAGTTTTCATTAGTGATGTATTCATCTATATTTTTTCTTAATTTCTTTACATCAATAGAATTTTTTAATATATTATCAAAATGAGGAATTATGGGAAGATAAAATGTTGATTTCATAGGGGGTTTGGTGTATATTCTTGAGAATGAATCAGTGTTTAATTTTCCATCCATATCACATCTTGATGCCCCATATTTAGTCCATTAGGATAATCATTAATATTCCTTCCAATCTAACACATAGTCATTTAGGAAAGCATGTATCTTTTTATAAACCAATACCATTGGAATAATATTTTCATTTTTTCATAATTGGAATCAAGAATCCCATTTCTTTATAGAATTAGATCTTTTAAAATTGAAATCAATTCAGTGAAACATTTATCATTCCACCCATTTTTTATTTTCATGTTATCTAATTATATCACTAAAAATAACACTATAGATTTATTGAAAAACATAAAATAGTGGTTTCTTGTAATCTCCATACAATCATTAAACCATTTCTATTTTCTCAATGGGTTTAACAACAATATCAGGAATCAATTCATCCATACGATCCTCTATATCATGTTGAATATATACATCACCATTGGATGTTTTTTTGTTTTTTCAACATAACAGATCCAAGATGTCTAATTATGGTTAAAACCATAGAAAATAATATGGTATTTGATTTATCAAGAATTTAACTTTCTCACATTCAAACACTTCATACAAGGATAAAAAAATCATATTTTCATTTTAAATATTTTTTTGGTAAATTTCAAGATACTGCCAAATCCTTTTACATATTCACGAGTGGTTCTTTGTACATTTATCAAATTATAATCCATTAATTACCTTAGAAAACATTTTAAAACAAAAATATATTAAAAAATATAAACATTTAATATATATATATATATAAACATATAATCAAAATAATCAATTATGAATTTATTGAAAAATATTTAATAAAAACCTACAATTATGTAATATAATTGGAAATGTTTACATACACCTACGTTAGATGATTTTATGAAAGTCATAGTAGTGATAAAAATTGTTCTTTGATATCATTATGATTAATCAAAACCTAATATCAAAACATTAAACTCAATTTAAAATATATATCCTTCATTATCTAATTATAATTATGTTTAACTATAAAAATTTTAATGAAGAAAAAATTATAAATATAAACAATAAAAAATAAATGAAATCCAATTGCAAAGAAATTATATCATAATAAAAAACAATTTATAACCCCATAGAAATCATAAGTTCAAACTAATTATAACTAAAATTTATTTAATTTAATATATATATATATATAATAAAATATCAAAAACAATTTATAACTAATTGATACTTAATAAATATTTTAAAAATAAAAAATTAAAATTTTACTTATAAAATATAGAGATTCATGCTATAAATCTATGAAAAATAAACCCCAAATGATGATTGGTGACCTTAATATTATATGTGATGAAATAATATAGATCTAAATAGATATTTTATAGGATGACAATGAAACATGATCATGATAAATGGAACATATATTTGAGGGATAAATGGAGCCAAGGATGAGGTGGAAGGAAGAAATAGAGAAGAAAAATGATGAATGAAATGAAAAAAAGGATCAAATGGGGATGATTGAGGTTGATAAAGAATTTTCAAGAGTTGTGTGTTTCATTTATTAGTTTTTCTGAAAAAATATCAATTAATGAATGAGGGTAAACCCATACGTATATGTTTTTTTAAATGATTTTGATGATTATTTTACTAAAAACCGACATCAAAAGTAAAAAAATTGATGTAAATTTTACAAAAAAATGCCATTAAATGATAAATTTTTTACATCAATTTTACTAAAAACTACATTTCAAATTATATTGAAAATACTATTAACATCACTTTTACTAAAAACGACGTTAAAAGTTCCTTAGCATGCATTGTAAAGATAGTTTTGAGAAAAATGACCATGAAATTCTGATAAAGAAAATTATTTTTCTACCAACAAGGATAATTTAGGAGTTATAAATTTCCTAAAGAGTTAATATGTTAGCGTTGATGATAATTTAAAAGTTATAAAACCCCTTCATGTTAATTGAGGTTATATTCAATATTTTATGCAGTATGGTAATTACGAAGGGATAACTTCAGAAAAAACCCAAAGAATAAGTATATATATAGGAAATGTTCTTAAACTTATATTAGTTTAGGGATTGGGTGGTTATAATATAATTTATATCCCTGTTTAGATACTATAAATTGGATTCAGTAGTGGTACATATTCACAGAATTGTAATTACTTTGAAAATGTTTGGTTGAGTATCATCTAGATCTTTACATAGTTCATGTTGATGGGGCTATGACTATATGCCAATATATAAAGTCTCAAGAGATGTACTATTGAAATTAAAATTCTCATTAAGAACCTTTATGAGGGATTTTAGTATATTTATTTTAGAAAACCTAATAGGGAATGACCATGGACAACTTATATTGAAACTTAGATTTTTAAAAGTTATGTTATCCTTGAAAATTATGAACCCCTTATTCAATGTTTATAGTTAACTTTAATGTAATTATTAATTTTATCTTGACATATATTTAAACTATTTATTTCATTTATAGTGTAAGGAGAATCAAATTTATCTATGGATTCAATGGTAAATGTTGTGATTTTCTTAACGAGCTACTAAAAGCGATTGGTCATGGAGTGAGGAATACTGTGATCATTACAAACTATCTATTAAGAGTTATTATTAAAAATTTGATGTAATTTTAATTAAAAAACACACCAAATAAGATAAGGATTTTTTTTTATGGAATTTTTGGGTGGAAAATATGATGAAGGAAGGAATATTCAATTTCTTATGTGTTAAGAATATGGGAAGATGCACCGAGGGAAATGTCTTCAAGTAATTGAAATATATTTTATGAATTGGAAATGAAGAGATATAGAACCTAATTGAGTGGAAAAATAAATATTTTATTTAATACAATTATGTCAAGTAATATAGATGTGTAAAATATGTTCTAATGTGAAAAATTGGAAAAAAAGTCATAATACAAATGAATTTCTGGAACGAAGAGGTGGAGGAGAGGATCCCTTACATTGAGAGGGAACTTTTAGAATAATGAGGGGAGATTATTAAGAGATTTGTAACAACCTTATAAGGATTTATATATTTATATGTAGATTATATTAATGATAAATGGCTATTGAGTTAAGTTGATTGGGTGGATTGGTGGGTATTTATTGCAAAAGAGGGGGAATTTGTTAATAATTTCTAAACATAGGTTGGGAACTCTATATGATAAAAAACCATCCCCAGGATTTTCTCCCATTGTTTCTTTAAAATAGTTGTTAATTTCCATATTTTAAAAGTTTTATAAATTAAATCCTAAAATAATAGCCTTAGTGATGTGGAAGTGAGTCATGTTTATAAATAATTGATTTAAAAACCTTAAAATATAATATAGGTTTTATAGGATTCATTAAGGTTTTATAAAATTAATAAAATAAAAAAAATATTAGTATAAATTATAAATGTATATTTTATTTCTTATTAATTATATATAATTTATTACAACACTTTTGGGCCATTATGATATCATAATAGTGACCGTATATTTACACAATAATTCATTTTTACCTGAACATTTATCTATATTATAAAATTATGAAAAAAATACCATTAGTGTATTTTGAAGTGATTAGTTCAAAAGTAATATTTATTTTATGAAAAAAATTATCTAAATATTTTAATTTTTATTTATAAATAAAAAACATTATTTACTGAAAATACTAGTTTTTACAATATTTACCACTTTCCGACCTTTATAAGAATTACATCAGAATTCATTAAATTATTTTATAATTTAAATTAAAATAGTTATTATCTAATAATAATATTATTTTAAAGAATAATTTAATTAAATAATCCTTGAATTTATCGAATGAGTATCTTATTTGAAACCATGTATTTCATTAAAATACAATTTTGATTTCTTCATTTCAGAATATTGTTTTACAAAACTCATCATATAATTGTTGATAATGTAATGATAAAAAGAGATAAATATAATCATTATTATATTAAAAATAAAATATAAAAAATAATATTACTAGGTTCTAGATACATAGTATGTTATTTCACAAGTGTATTTTCTAAGGGTATAGTTTTCAATTGTGGTAATTTCATTTAGTGGTTTAGAGAAGATATTTTGGGTCATGATATCTATAATATTGAACTTCTCCAATAAAATATTTCACTCATATTTTTGTTGTTGGATATAATCACATGCTTTTTCAGTGGAAAATACCAATTATACCATCTCCCTTAGAATCTGCAATAAATGGGATTCGTAGAGTACAATTGTATTGTCAGAGGCAATCACTTCTTACATATGTGTCAATTAGATTTTATCATAACACTTAACATATAATAATCACAACTATCACTATAAAATTACTATAGTATCAATGATTATAATTATTAATGGTCTATTAAATCTTATAGGATATAACTTATAACTATCCAAAAATACAAAAAGTTGTTTTTGTGTTTTCAATAACATAATTACTTAATATTGAATTTATTCATTTAAAAAGTTTTTTCAATTATAAAACATAGGGTCATTAAATTTTCCACCCTTTATAATTTTTTGCCTCAAAATATAATTTAATATAATAAAATTTATTGGGGTACTTCTTCTTCATCACCTCTTCAATACCCCATGTAGCTTCCTCAAACTGTTGGTTCCACCATATCACTTTAACTAGGTTATTTTTTCTATTTTGTAGAAATTTGTATATATAATCTAATATTTTCATTAAATTATTTTTGTATGAAAGATCATTCTACAAGGGAACTACCTTTGGATTCAATACGTGTGAGGGGTTTTGTATGTACTTCCTTAAGAGGCATATACTGAACATATCATGTTCTTTTTATAGGTTAGGTGGGAGTTATATTCAATATTAAAAAGCTTTGATGTGATTATGGATATCAAAGGGTCCTATGTATCTTAGATTAATATTTCACTTATTCTAAAACATCATAAATTTTTTCCATAAATATATAAGAAGGAATACCTTATCTCTAACCTCAACTCCAGGCCTCCTCTGTGATTATCAGTATAGATTATCTATATACATTGAATGGATTAAATGTGATGATTAATAGTTTGATCCTTATTTCTCCTATATATGATAACATTGGGTCTCATAAGCTTCCAGTTTCCAACATCAACCCATCATGTTAGACTCTAACACCTCTTCCTATATAGAGCCTCAAAAGGTTCCATTTGAATGCTAGATGATAACAATTTTTATATGAAAGCTCTACTAGAAGAAGGTGTTGATATCAACATCCTTGTAAATGTATTTAAAATGATCTCAACATTTCCTCTAAATTTGGAATAGTTCTCTCACACTAACCATCCATCTAAGGGTGATATGTAGTACTAAAACTCAACTCTATGTCCAATGTTTGATGAAGATTTATCCATAACCTCATGGTTAATGATGTATCTAGACCAAAAAATGGAGATTATAACTCCACGAAGTCTTGAAAATCCCCAATTTATATCATTTTATTATGGTTAAAATAGAAACATTCATTGTTAAAAATGAAATGTGCTAACTTTGTAAGGTGACTTGATACCACCAAGATCGTATTATTACCTTTAAATGTCCTAGAGAGTCCTATGACAAAATATATGGTTATTAATTCTCATTCATAAAATTTTATATGAAATGGTTTCATCACACCCTTATACTCCTTTCATTTATCCTTGAATTGTTAGTATTTTAATAAATGAGATACAAATGATAAAATCTACCTCTTCATGTTAACCCACCAATTTTTTTTCTTCAAATACCAATTCTTCGTAGTTTTTCCCAGACTAATAGAGATGGCTGATCTATTCACATATTTTAGAAGTTCCCTTTTTATTATTTGTTTTTATTTGAAATATCTAGTATCAAAATATTATAACTCCATATTTAAAAAAGTTAAACTCCAAAATATTCACTACCTTTTTTGTAGCTCTACATCATATTTTAGGCATCCTTGATTCTATCAAAAGATAATGGTTAATGTAAAGACCCAAAATTTCAGTGTAATTTTTTTAATTAAATGTGAATTTTAGGAGTCTGAAAAAATTGATAGCGCATGATTCCGAGCCCCGGTGTGCCTGGAAGGAATTTCTGGAAATTTTTTCGGGTACGTTCAATAAACATGTGAGTGGGTTTTTGTAACATTATGACCGGCGCTTGGAATTTAAATCCGAGGGAATTATTGAACTAGTAGTTCCGGTATTTCCTTAAGTGGACCTTCACCTCGACTGCAGTAGGTCAAGGGTGAAAGATGGAATTTGGGGTTTTCATGAAAGAATAGAATAAAATAAAATTGTGTAACATTTTTTTCTTTGGAACTCCCATGTGGATGTTGAGAGGTGGGGACCACCAGAACTAAACCTCCCTTGTGAGGTTATGGAGGTGGGGACCAGCAGAACAAACCTTTCATGTGGGTTATGGTGGTGGGGACCACCCGAGACTTAAACCCCCTTGAACGTCCCTCTTAATGGGGAGAAAACTCTTGATCTTCCCCCACTTTAATTGTGCCACCCCATAATTAATTATAAAAACTCAATTAATTAATTTAATCCAATCTGAATTTATGCCAACAAACTAAATAGATAGAATAATCTATTATTTTGGATACCTATTAATTTTGGTGGAATTAGGGAGATAAGAACTCAAGAGAACATATCCACCAACGAAGAGTTTCTCCAACGGAGAACGCCAATGAAGAACTCTTATCATTCGATAAATATTTATCAAAACTCTATCAAAGGAGCCCAAAAAATGAATGATCCAATGATCTAGGAAACACCATTGTCACTGAATTCATCTTCATCCTCTCCTCACCGACGTCGTTGGTGGAAGATTGTAGTAGGATCGAAAAATGCCAAACAGTCTCAACCGTGGACAATCTTCAATCGAACCATATAGGTAGGGTTTTTATTGTGTGAATATGGATTTCCCATGTTTCTACCTTCTTAACAATGAGCAGATGATTTCTTTTTTTTCAATTTGGTAATTATCATTGTTGGGTGTTATAAAGATTGACGTTCTTCATTCCAGGTTTTGTTAAGCCACATTCTATAGCTCTAACGCGGAGAGTGCAAGCTAAAGAAACATGTTCCAACCCCTCCAATGTTCTTCATTATTGTTGTCTTCTTCACGATGGAGGATGACTGTAACCAAACCTCGATGGGGCAAGAGAACGGTGGCCGACACCACTGTCGCCCGCAATAAAGGCAACGACGCAACGACGTCGCCCCTTGGCAACCGCCGCCCCACGACAACCACCACCTTGCGGCCTTTGCCGTCCATGGCCACTGCAGGCAGCGTCTATAGTGCCCTACGGCCTCGCAGTCCCACAGCTCCATGCCGCTCGACGGCCCTCCGCCGCCCTACGACCATGCCGCCCAACGACCTCCACTTCCCTTGGCCGCTGCTGCCCCCTGGTCTCCACCGCCCGCGATCACTACCGGCCCGCGACCCCCACTGCCCCGTAGCCTCCGCTATCCACGTCCACCACAGCCAGCGGCCGCGCCGTCCCGCGGTCGCGTTGTCCCACGGCCCCACGGCTCTGTGCCACCCAGTGAAACTTCGGCAACTTTTGGCCTCGCCGCCTCACTGCCCTCTGTGCCACCTGTGGCCTCTCCACCTCACGGCTCTCCATGGCCACGCCAACTCGCAGCTCCCACGACCCCTACGGCTCCGCTCTGTCCTCACAGCCTCGAGCCGCTCCACGACATTCGCCGACTCACTCCTTCCGCAGCCCACGCGGCTCCACATCACCATCCTGGCCTCGCACCGATCCGTAGCCTCCACCACCAAACAGGCTGATGCCCATGCCGGGCCACCCAGCACGGGATGGGTTTGGTCAGTTCGACCAGGTTGGACCATACCTCGACCAGTTTTGTCCCCCCATTCACACTTTCAGCCATATCTTTGGCACCATTCATCCGTTTGACGAACCCTCTATTGTGCCGTAATCCTTGTAGTGAGACACACCCTTTGGAATACCCCACTAATGATTTTGATAAAGTTGGGGAACAGTCGGATCAGATCGAGCACGAATCCTACAGGGACATCTAGAGTAAAAGGATAATAACTCACAGACCGAGCATCTGTTTGAAACACCGTCTATTGCGTTGAGACCCCTATGATGTGGATATCCTTTGAGATACTTCTTCATGCGACTTCGTGGTAGTTTTATTATTGACTAGTGGGTTGTGGATATGAACCTTCCAGAGACAAGCGAGCATAGTGTGAGAACCCAGTAGATGGCTATGACATGAAGAATGAAAAGAGATCTGGTGTGGGTCAGTACAGAGCAATCCTATGTGGGGAAGCACCTAGCAATCTTGTGTGGGTCAGCACCGAGCAATCATGTGTGGGTCAGCACCTAGAGATCCTGTGTGGTTTAGTAGCACATCCTCTTAACAGAGTAAGATGATTCAGTAGTTACATCTAATCATCCCTACTACTGTACCTAAGTTATACCTGGTGTGAGATGAGTTCGTACCTATGTGGTACTTTTCATCGCAGTAATACCTTTGTGGTATTCTTCTGTGTGGTGTACCTATGTGGTACTTAACTTTGTGGGTTTTCCTTCCTTTTTGGAACTATTGAGATTTGGTCTATTGGGTTAGACCCTGTGTTTCCTCATGATTGATATGGGTATACTTGGGAACTTAGGTATATGTACGGGAATATACCTATGTAGGGTTTTCAATTGACATCATGCATTGTGTTTTATCCTTTGTGGATTTTGTGGAACCATGAGGGTCTCGAGGTCCCTACTGAGTATTGTTATACTCACCCCTACACGGGATATGCCCGCACCTTGTTGTGTTTGGTGCATACGAAGAACAACGGTGATCGAGGCTGAGGGTTCCAGGACTAGACAAAGCCTGGAGGTAGACTATACAGGGTGTCGGTACTCAGAGAAGATGAGCGAATGTGGAGTGCTGAGGAGGTGATCTGTACTTACCCTTCAGGTAGGAAACTTAGAGGATGACCCAACTTTTGTCTTTCTTTTTCATTAGTTTTATTGTATTTCAGTTTTCCTTGTACCTTTATTGTTGGGATTATAACCCAACCCCTTTTTACTTTCACCACTCTTTTGTTATAAAGTTTACTTGTTGTTAGTATCTTGTTGTGTTCTTGGTTGAGTGTGTTTACAGGTTATAAATGCAATGCCTTCCCAGATTTAGGGAATACGTCTTTCAATTCTAATCACCAGCCTCTGGCCTATGGAAGTTTGGCTTGTGGTAGTCATGACATAGGCTTCGAGGGACAGGTTGTTACAAATTGGTATCAGAGGAGTCAGTTCTACTTTAGAACATAAGACTCTGATATTTCGTTTTAAGACAATAGTGTTATGTGTAGTGAGTGCGGTTATCAGTTTAGGGAACCCAGTGTTTGTGCGGCAGTCGACATATACATACAGCAGGACCCTGACTTCTGATTTCAAACTTAGTGCATGAAAACACTAATTACATGTGTGTTTCAAGAGTTTTATTTGTGATATCTTTGAGTCAGCTAACCAGTAATAACTTATTAACCATGGCACACTTTTTTTTTCAGGATGCCTCCACATAGAATGCCAGCTAGAGTTCTGAGAGTAGAAAGCACTGATAGCCCACCGAGCGATGTGACCCTGGTGTAGGGATATCTTCCTGTAGAGGCACCGGAGGTACCATTACCCGTTAGGCCACCGATGCCACCATTCCTAGTAGCAGAAGCTGCATTCTACTTGGGCGTGTTTCATGAGTTCCACTACCAGAGGCCACCAATGTTTAGGGGGAGACGGTCCCATAGGTGGTTGAGGATTGGATGTAGGTCATGGTGAGAGTCTTCTGACTAGTAGAGACACTAGCTGATCTAATGGTGATCCTTTCTGCCATCCTTCTACAGGCAACAGCAGGCAGATAGCGGAGGTTGATTCTCAAGGCTCACGATGAGGTGAGGATTCTCGGGGCAGACTTTGAGAGCCTATTTCGGGCAGAGTTTATCCCAGTGACTATTCATGCAGTGCGCAAACAAGAGCTTATTCATCAGAAATAGGGCAACATGACTACGGAACAGTATATAGAGAGGTTCACTGACCTCTCATGCTACTCCACCGATATGGTATGAGACCCATTATTCAGGGCCCAGACATTCGAGCAGGGACATAGGCAGGAGATCAACGCTTTGATGATCACACTCTGCATCCCAACGCAGACGAGGGTGTTAGAGAGATTCCTCTTAGTAAAGAGTGTCCTTGCTGTGTAGTCACCAGCAAAGAGACCCAAAACTAGTCATCATGTTTTGGAGTCTTCTATAGCTGGAAGTATACAGATGTCGTAGAGGTCTAAGAGGACCAGACCTATAGGTGGACAACCACTGGATTCATGGTAGGTTGTGCGGGGAACCTAAGGAAGAGATAGTCATGCTAGGAGTGGGCAGTGTTATGCATATGGGAGGAAGGGTCACATGGCTCAGGATTGTCCGACCGGCCATACATATGATCAGTAGATGGTCGAAGGACCGCCCAGGCAGAGAAAAATATTTGACCGAGGATGTCTACGGGGAGCATGCAGATGTGGTAGAGGAGATGGTCTTGCAGCTGATGGTGGGAGAAGATTCGAGATGTTACTGCCACCACCACCAGGAGGTCCACCCCGATAGCAGGGAGCAGGTGGATAGGGAAGAGCTCAGCTCTAGGCAGCTGAGGCCTACGATCATGGTGCTTCGGAGATGATACTCTGTACGATCTGTGTCTACTCCACCTTAGTTACAGTACATATAGACACATGTGTCGGCCATTATTTTATTAACACTACCCTTGTTCAGAGCTCAGAGATTCATATGGAGTCGTTTAATCGATCCTTAAGGCTATAGACTCCTACAAGGGTGGATTACACAATTACGCATTGGTGTTGGCCATGCGAGATTACTCTAGGAGGCGAGAGCTTCGGTTTGGATCTCCTAGTCACAGCATCGAGTCCTTATGACATCATCTTCGGTATGGACAGGTTATCTATAGTCCATGCTCATTTTGAATCTATTAGGCACAAAGTGCGATGTGTCCGCACTAATGGAACCAGGTTTACCTTCACCGGTGAGAAGAGAGCCTTTGCTGCACATGATGGACGTACTCAGAGGAGAGTGTTACCTTTCACTCATCAGTTTTCCAGCCTTACCCTCAGAGCAGTTGATGTGGAGCGTCTGAGTTATTCTGTAGCGGTGGACCAGTACCCAGATGTCTTCCTTGATGATGTTTCGAGTCTACCTCCACGTGGAGAGGGGGACTTTTACATTGACTTTCACCGCATGAATGCCCTGATATATAGGCACACATATTAGATGGCTCCTGCGGAGCTTCACGAGCGGTGTGTGCAGCTAGAGGACTTACAGGGGAAATTGTTCATTAAGAAAAGTGTTTCTCCTTGGGCATCCCCGATTCTGTTCACCAAGATGGCGGATGGGAGCTTGAGACTTTGTGTCAACTCTCAGCACCTGAACCAGGTGATCGTGAAGAACATGTACCCACTTCGGAGGATTGATGACATCTTTGATCAGCTGAAGGGCGCACGATGGTTCTCGAAGATAGACCTCAGATCAGGTTATTACCTGCATAGAGTATGAGGTGAGGATGTGCATAAGACAACTTTCAGATGTTGTTATGACAACTATGAGTTCTTGGTTATGCCATTCGCTGTAACCAATGCTCCATCAATGTTCATGGGACTCATGAAAAAGATCTTTCATCCATACCTTGATCGCTTTGTAGTAGTCTTCATCGACGACATTTTGATCTATTCCTCTATAGAGGAGGAGCATAACTATCATTTGTGGGTAGTATTGGACACACTCCAAGAGAACCAACATTATGGTAAGATCTCGAAGTACCAGTTTTGGATCTGAGAGGCTCACTTTCTGGGACATGTCATATCAGTGTATAGATTTGTAATAGGTCCAGTGAATATTGAGGCGGTACGAGCTTGGCAGCCACCCAAGAGTGTGATAGAGGTACGGAGTTTTCTGGGTTTGGCTGGATACTACCGGAGGTTTGTACCAGATTTATCTAGAGTTGTAGCACCTCTATTAGAATTAACAAAGAAGGAAAAACCCCTACTGTGGTCAGAGAGAAGCCAACATAGTTTTTATGAGCTGAGGTAGTGGCTGACTAGTGACCCATCTTGAGGCTTCTAGAGGAGGGCATAAGGTACGTAGTCTATTTCCACACATCAGGGACCGGTCTCAGATGTGTCCTGATTCAAGAGGGAGTAGTGATCCCGTATGTTTCTTGATAAATGAGGTAGAATGAGCAGATCTATGATACCCATGACCCGGACATAGTGGCAGTGGACTTTACCTTGAAGATGTGGCGACACTATCTGATGGGTGAACAGTTTACATTCTACTCAGAACACAAGAGTCTTAGGTATATCTTCTCTCAAATTGACTTGAATCTGAGACAGATACATTGGCTTGAGTTCCTCCAGGACTATGACTTCTAGATAGTCTATACTCTTTGGAAGGGGAACATTGTAGCAGATGCAATCAGCAGGAGAACTGGTATACAGGTGCATGGTGAAGCGACAGAGCAGTTAGTTGCTTTACATATATCCTTTGTGGATCGGGATGGAGCAGCTTTACTTCAGTATCATACAGTAACTCCCCCACTTCATCAGTGAGTCAAGGAGGCACAATGTGGGGATGCTAACTACGAGACTCAACATGCTCAGATATCCACAGGGTAGGTACCTGATGGATTTTCTAAAGGTTGGGAGCACGCCATCCTCTTTAGATGATGTTCCATGGTACATGTGTCACATTGGGAGGAAGTTTTGAGGGATTCCCACACATCACCTCTAGCGGTACATCCAGGAGTGTCGAAAATGTACTAGGATCTCCGATGAAAGCACTGGTTATTGAGAATGAAGAAAGTAGTAGCAGAGTTTTTATCTCGATGCCTCACTTTCCAGCATGTGAAGGCGGAGCCCCAAGTACCAGCAGGCTTTGTTCCGCCTTTAGAGGTCTTAATGTGGAAGTGGTATGGGACATCCATAGACTTCATGAAAGGAATTCCATGTACATCCATGTTACATGACTTGATTTGGGAGATCGTCGAACGACTCACCAAGTTGTCCCACTTCCTACCGATCAGAGAGCAGGGTTCAGTAGAAAGCTTATGACGCCATTAGGCGCAAGAGATTGTGTGGCTACATGGAGTAACCATGATGATTTTCTCTGATCGTGATGCAAGTTTTACTTCTTGGCTATGGAAGGGGTAGCATGAGGCTTTCGGGATGCATCTTCATTTGAGAACTGCCTTCCATCCTCAAACGGATGGCCAGACTGAGAAGACCATTCAGACTCTCGAGGACATTCTGTGTGCTTGTGTACTGAACTTCGGTCGCAACTGGGAGGATCAATAGCCTTTAGTGGAGTTTTCATAAAATAATAGCCATCACTCCACCATTGGTATGGAATCATTTGAGGTGTTTCATGAGCGAACTTTTAGATCACCTTTGTGCTGGACTGACCTACGGGAGTCAGCACTAGTGGGACCACAGATGGTACGGGCTACCACAGAGAAGGTGCAGATCATCCAGGAGCTGATCAAGACTAGATAGAGCAGGTAGAAATCTTATACCGACAGAAGACCAAGACCTATGGAGTTTGAGTATGGTGACCATGTCTTTCTACGGGTCTCACCTCAACGAGGTTTGCAGAGATTTGGCGAAGGCGACATGTTATCTCCGAGGATCGTCGGAACTTTTTAGGTCCTCAGCATAGTTGGTGAGGTGGATTACCACTTAGATCTTCCCCCTCAGCTGCACTGGGTCCACGATTTCTTCCACGTATCCCAATTGAAGAGATACATGCTCAACCCATCCCACGTCATCGACCACGGTGAGCTAGACATCGACGATAGGACGATGTTTTCGGAGGATCCAGTGGAGATTAAGGATCGACATGAGCTGGACCTTCGTGGGCAGGAGATACCTATGGTGTGTGTTTGCTGGAAGCACGGGAACCTCTAGGAGAGCACATGGAAGCGGGATGCTCAGATTCTTTCTCATGACCCCCACTGGTTTACCTATTTTTGAGTTGGAGCATATGGGTATGTAAATCCCAGATGTGGCGAGAATGTAAAGTCCCTGAATTTCCATGTAATTTGTTTAATTAAATGGGAATTCAATGAGTCCGTGAAAATTAATGGTGCATGATTCTATGGCCCAGTGTGCCCGGAATGAATTTGTGAACTATTTTTCTGGTACATTTAGTAAACGTGTGAGTAGGTTTTTGTAAATTTTGGACCGTTGCTCAGAATTGAAATCTGAGGGCACCGTTGAACTCACATCGCTAGTATTCTCTTAAGGGGAACTTCATCTTGACCATAGTAGGTTGAGGGTGAAAGATAGAATATGGGTTTTTTCATGAAAGAATAAAATAAAATAAATTGTGTAACATTTTATATTCCTTGGAACTACCTTGGGGATGTTGATAGGTGGGGACCACTAGAACTAAACATCCCATGTGAGGTTATGGAGGTAGGGACCAACAGAACTGACCTCCCTTGTAGGTTATGGTGGTGGGGACCACCCTAGACATAAACCCCACTGAACTTCCCTCTTATTGGGGAGAAAACTCTTGATCTCCCCCCAAATTAATTTTGCCACCCACTTAATTAATTATATCAACTAAATTAATTAATTTAAGCCAATCAGAAAATATGTCAACAATATAAATAGATATAATAATCTATTATTTTGGATATATTTTCTTTTTGGTGGAATTGGGGGGACAAGAACATGGGAAAACACATACTCCAACGAAGAGCATCTCTAATGAATAATGCCAATGAAGAACTATTCTCCTTCAATTAATATTTCTCCAAAATCATTCGAAGGATCTCCAATGTTGAAAAAACTAATGATTGAGGAAACGATGTCATCACTGTTTTCATATTTTTTCTCTCCTCACCAAGATCGTTTGAGGAGACTAGTTGCGGGATCGACAAATGCCAAACTGTCTCATCTGTGGTAAATCTAAAACTGACCCTCAAGGTAGGGTTTTTATTGTGTGATTATGGATTTACCATGTTCATAACTTCTAAACAATGAGAAAATGATTTATTTTTATACTGGTTTGGAATTATCATTTCCAGGGGTTGTATAGTTTGACATTATTCAATCATGATTTTGTTAGGTCGCTTGCTATCGCTCTAACACGGAGGGTTCGGAAAAAAAAACATGGCATGATCCCTCTACCATTCTTCATTATTGTTGTGTTCTTCATGATGGAGGATGAAGAAAACCAAACCTTGGTGGGGAATGAGAACGAGGGACAACACCCCCGCCAGCCGCGACGAATGCGACGACACAATGACTCTGCCCCGCATCCTCCACCATCTGCGGCTAGCACCGTATGCCGCCACCGCCACCTACGGCCCCACCGTCGCGCGACCTTGCCGTCTAGTGGCTCCACGCTGCCCCGCGGTCACAGTCGCCCCTCGGCCTCCGCTGCCCACGTCCACCACCTCCCTGCAGCATCCGCCATGAATAGACACCGCTGCCTGCGACCACTCTATCTTGCGGCCTCTCCATCCCATGGCTCCATGCCACCCAGTGGCCCTCCGCCACCCCGCGGCCCTCTGTCCCGCATGCAGGCTCGACACCTCACGACCCTCTATGGCCCTTATGGCCTTAACCCCTCATAGCCCCCATAGCTCCACGCTGTCCTCGCAGCCTCACGCTGCTCCGTGACTTCTACTGCCCCGTGTGATGCTTCCCAGGCCGGGCCGCCCAGCTCGGGCTGGGATGGGTCGGGCAGAGTCGGTCCGACCGGGTCGGACTTGACCCGTACCAGTTTTGATCCCCCATACGAACATTCAGCCATTTCATTGGCACTGGGTGTCCATTTGATGAACTGTCTGTGGAGCCAGAAACCATGGAGAGTGAAAGTCCATTTGGTATACCCCACTTGAGATTTGTATAATGTCGGGGATTGGTCGGGTTAGATCGATCTCGACATTAACTGTGTACTTGGGACTAAAAAGGGTAATAACTCATAGACCGGGCGTTCGTTTGACGCACCATCTATTTCATTGAGACCCCTATGACGTGGTGGTCCTTTGAGATACTTCTTTGTGAGAATTTGTTGAATTTGTAGTATCAAATAGTGGCTTGGGGAGTGGACCCTCTTAGATACAATAGAGTATAGTGCAGGAACCCAGTAGCTGGCTATGAGGTGAAGAATGAATAGAGATCCCGTGCGGGTTAGTACTGATTGATCCTGTGTAGGTCAGCACCCAGAGATCCTGTGTGGGTCAGCACAGAGAAATCCTCTGTGGATCCGCACCTAGATATCCTGTGTGGGTCAGCATCTAGCGATCCTGTGTGGGTTAGCACCTAGCGATCCTATGTGGTTCAGTAGCAGAGCCTCTTAACAGAGTAGGATGATTCAGTAGTTACATATAATCATCTCTACTATTATACCTAATTTATACCTAGTGTGAGCTTGGTTCGTTCCTATGTGGTACTTTCCTTCATGGTAATACCTTGGTGGTATTCATCTATCTGGTGTACCTGTGTGGTACTTACCTTTCTGGTTTTCCTTCCTCTTTGGAACAGTTTAGTTGTTGGATTTTTGGTTGGACCCTGTGTTTCCTCATGATTGAGATGGGTATACTTGATAACATAGGTAAATGTATGGGAATATACCTAAGTAGGGTTTTCAGTTGACTTCATTCTTTGTGGTTTAGCCTTTGTGTATTTTGTGATACCTTGAGGGTCTCGGGGTCTCTACTAAGTATCGTTATACTCACCCCTGCACATGCTATGCCCACACAATGTTGTGTTTGGTGCAGATTATGGACATCGTTGGTTGAGGCTGAGGGTACCAGGACTAGAAGGAGACTGGTGGTGGACCATATGGCGTGTCGTTACTCGGAGGAGATAGGCAGGCGTGCTGTGCTGAGGATGCGATCTATACCTACCCTTAAGGTAGGAACCTCGAAGGATGACCCAACAACTATCTTTCTTTTTCTTTAGTTGTATTTTATATTAGTTGTACTTATACCTTTACAGTTGGGCTTGTATTCTGGACCCTTTTTTACTTTTTGCACTATTATCTTATATAGTTTACTTATTGTTCGTATCTTGATGTGTGATTGGTTGTGTGTGTTTATAGATTATAAAGGAAATTCCCTTCTGTTTTTAGTGAATATGCCTTTCGGTTCTAGCCAACAGCCCCTTCCAGAAGGAAGGAAGGCTTGGCGTAGTCACGACACGGGCCCCGAGGGACGGGTCGTGACAGTTTAGATTTTATTTAAGAAAATAAGTATAAAGATACTTTTGTTATTACCATTTCCATTCCTTTCATTCTTAATAATAGTGGATCCATTTTCATCCTCATCATGGATAGGGTTGTTGGGCCCTTTCCACTATGAGCATCTGCCACACTATTCACCATCCTCGGATGACAATGGATTTAACACTCATAATCCATAATCAAATATATCCACATTCATTGGAAAATATTTATATCCTTTTGTGTGAATATGTAATTTATGATTTTATGATCCATATATTGGTCATAATTATCTACATAGAGATAATATATCCAAATATTTAATGCCAAGAACACTGAAACAAATTATAGATCATAGTTTTTGTAGTAATAGTGAAGGGAATTAAATTAGTAGGAGGCATAAGCAAACATTTTATCATATTCAATGAGTACAAAAACTAATCTATTTTTTAACACAACGATATAGATTACAAATTCTACCCCTCTAGTGGTAATGTGATCAAATAAATAGGGATTATCTTCTTCTTTAACTCAATAAATATTTTCTTATATTCATCATTCTAGACAAATTTCATCCACATTTCAGTTATCTTGGTTTGTGGTCATGAAAAAAATTCAATGTTTCTCAGAAATTTACAATAGTACCCAGCTATTCTAAGGAAACTATTGATCTCTATCATAGATGTTAGTCTAGGTCATCCTTTAATTTCCCCTATTTTTTCATGGTTCAATAATATCCCTTTGTTGATGATAAAATTACCTAAGAATGATACTTTATCCCTCAAAAAATCATATTTAATGTACATAAAATAAAAATTTTCCATTATAAAGGTCTTATGTACACCATTCAAATGATCCTCATATTCATCCTATCTTTTGGAGTAGATAATAATATCATATATAAATTCTAGAAATGTTTTTCAAGGTAATCCCTAAAGACTATATTTATTATGAAAATGAATATAGTTAGATAATTAGTGAGTCAAAATAGAATTACAATGAACTAATAGAGCCCATGCCTTATAAAAAAATTAGTCCTGTGTATATCAACTTTATTCAATTTTACTTGATAATATCTTGACCAAAGATACACCATCGAAAAGTATTAAGATCCACATAGCTGATAAAACAAGGCCTCAATCTATGGAATAGGATACTTTTTTATCTAAATCATATTAAGCTCATGATAATAAATACATAGATGCATTTACCTATAATTATTCTTGGTAAAGATGACCAATGCACCTCATGGTTAAGCACTTGGGAATATAAACCCTTTATCCAAATTCTCCAATAGTTTCTTCTTTGGATCTGTAAGTTCAATAGTGTCCATTGTAAATATATTCTTGGATATTGGTAAAGATTTAGGTATAATATTGATTGATAACTCTACCTCACGGCTTGGATAAAGACCATAAAATTCTTCTAGAAATACATTAACATATTCCATTATAATTGAAATGTCATCAAGGAAAATATTTTCCTCCATCTCAATAATTTTATATAAATGATCTTTCTCATAAGTAAATAATAACCATGTGTGAGATGATGATACCATTGAAGATTCAATATCCTCCATAGACCCATATAGAATTAGGTAAATATTATTGATATAGAGGGTGATTTTATTTTCTCAACTATTTATGTTGGACTTATACATGGTAAGACAACCCATACCTATAATTACATCGAATTATGTTAAAGTGAGTATCCAAATGATCACTGGGAAGTTCATCCCATAAATATGGATGGTGGAGAAGTTGTATAATTGTGATGTGATAATCACTCTATTTTTAATTTTGGAAGATAACTCTAATTCCATGGTTTTACGAGGTGTTTGAATAGTTCTAATAAACATACATTATATAAAATAACACATCAAACAATAATCAAATAGTATGTTTTCTAGTATTGAATGAATAACCATCATACCTTACACCACATCGTTGTTGGGATCCGCCTCAGTAGTTGTATTGAAATAAGCTCACCATTTCTCTCTAGGCATTATTGGTTGTTGGGTCCAGTTATCATAAAAAACTAGAGGCTTAGAGAATTTACTGGAATAGTGATGTGGTTCCTTAGTGTTGAAATTAAAGAGAATTTGTTGATGATTTATTAGAACATTCCTTTCATTATATTGTTGGGAGTATCCTATCATCATTTTTGGGATTGGGGCCCCACATTACAACACCTAAAGAATTTATTTATCCCCTTATATAAAATTTCCTTGATTATTCTTCCAACCCATTTGATTAGTGAGATGCTAGAATTTATTTCTACCATCATATTTATCCATCACACTTTGAGAACTAAAATCCATTCCCTGATTCCTATCTCCAGACCTGTGAGACACTTAAGATTCACTGATATCTATTTTATCTTTGTGGACACATCAAAAAATTTCCTAAAAGCTGTAAAATTCTTGATTCTCTAATGCATTTTATGTACTAATATATATTCCATAAAATAATTGGTCAAATTTACATTTGGGTGATATAAAAATGTTGCAGGTGCACCATATAAGTCTTTCAAAGTTCATCACATTTTACTTGATGTATTTATCATCATTTTTCTTGAGGCCAATGAAATACCTCTCTATTGTATGTTATATATTGTGATGAACATATTTATTGAAAAAAAGTTTATGGAATTATTTTCACACAATTGGTTTAATATCATCCCCATGATTTATATTTTTTAAAGACACCCACAATTGATCACCTTACCCATATACTATAAAAATACAACAAAACCTTCACCTTATCAGATAATTGAAGGTTGTAGAATATCATTTCAATAGATTTGATTAATTTTTCTATGACTAAGGGATCAAAATACCCACTGAACATCAAACTCTTTTATCTTATAAAGGTCTCAATTACAACTTTCTCAATATTAGGTGGATGTGAGTTTTACACCTAATTTATCTTTATATTAAAAAATGGAGTTATTTGAGAAATTATTTTCATCATGTTCATGTTTCTTACTCTAATTGTCTTGGGAAAATCGTTTGGGTAGTAATCACATTGACCATCACATTAGTTTTTTACTTTGTTACTCTTATTTCCATCCATTGACTAGGATACAGGGAAAATTAGTGATGAAAAATTTTAAACTATTATCCACATAAAAGTGAAAGTATGAAAATTAAAGGGACAACTCATAATTGAAATTTATTCCTTAACCTATTAATTTATAGGTTTCAATATATGTTATCCGCTATCTATTCACTAATATATAAAATTAATGGAAATTGTTTTCTCAATATAATAGATTATAAGGTGCTTGTGTATTTACCATTGAATATCCCTAAGGAGTGTAAAATAAGGTCTACACCAATGAATCTTTTTTCATACACTAGGTGATGATTAAGTCAAATCCCAATACACCCTTTTTGGATTTATTACCCCTAGGTATGACTGTTCTATACCCATATCCACATGTTATATCGAGATAGGGATTTTGTTTCTTGGAAGAAACATAATCTATAATTTACAAAAATTTAGGGCTTCTTTCCTATATATATTCATATTAATAATTCTTTCACTAAGGTTTCATAATCCTTGTTCCCAAATATAACTTGACTTTTTTATGACACCAACTATGGCAGCCCATATCCTAATACACCTTAAATCATGTTTTATTAAATAATGATACTCCTAATAACTACCATAATATCACAAGGATTAATTAATTTGGGAAATATTATACATAACATAATAACATAAAACATGGATACACAAAAATTATTTAAAAACTCCACAAAATCTCCAAAATATATATTGATATTTTAAAAATATAATGGATAACCTACGGTACATAATAAATGGATAAGGAAAAAATCCATGTAAGGGAATAATCAATGCATAACATGATAAAATTAGTATATATTTGTCAATAGGAACGTAAAGGTTACATAAAAGGGGTTAGAATCATAAAAATGAGTATCGAATCATGATATAATATCATAGTCTCAAGGAAACATAGGCATGTGAAACAATATAAAACAAGACATCATAAGAATAAGTCATAGATAAAAGCCATAAAATGATTAAATAGTGTGATTATGATAATATAACATGCTCCATACATATCATCTCACGAGATAAAAACATCCCCCAATGCATTGAAGCACTATATAATTTTGGGCTAACTCATCACATTTGTATCATGTATATGCATTTGTGTGCCACATATATTATACAACATAGTATTTTATTTTATCACTTTTAATCACATGATTATGGATTGTGGATAAAATACTTGGAATTATAGAATCAATGATGTATATTTAAATATATGTGAATACCCTTGAGTGGAAATGGGCATGAATATTCACTACCAAAATTTTGGCAAGGAAAATTACAATATAATTTTATTAACATAATTGGTGTACGTAAAGATTTATGGAAGGGTTTAATGATGTTGGAAGGGGATATTTAATAAAAGGACCTATCCTTAAACAAAAATAATTCCAGTGTTTATGAACTCAAAATGTACATTATATGATATTTTAATTTTGGTGTTTTAGATATTTATGACACAATATTACAATGTAGAACCATACATTACATGTTGACACTTATACTCGGTATCGATTTTTTTACCAAATAAAAACCATTTAAATGTAACCTAACTTATTTTTTAGACACATCATCAATTATATGATCATAACATATTTTTTGTCTATAAAAATATTAGGACCTGTAAAATAATTTTAAACTTGGTATTATCATAAAAATCATAGTAAGGGATATAAAATATGGAAATAAAATATTAGTCCTTCATTATTGATAAACCCATGATTTTTTTCAAAAAGTCATACGTGTCACCCATAAAACATAAGATCTTCAACATACCTTATGAAATAAAAATATTCATGAAAAAATTCACAGAAATCATAAATCATAAAGGTCACTTGTGGAATATATATCATACATACATTGTAGATTTCGCAGCTACATAGGGAGTAACCTTCTTGGTTACATTTAGAATAAACATCATAGTATATTTCCTAAATATATTAAAAGAAACCCTATCATTTAACCTTTATTCATTACCCAATGCATTGGAGAACTATCATGGGATCACCCAACCTCTGTTTATCATGAAACCACCCATATAAATAAGCAATTCTCAATAACCATATAATAATCATAACACATAAAACAAGCATAAAGGAAAAATAACATTTACACGTCTAAATTAAAAAAATATAATTTCAAGATATTGATAGAATCAATCCATTCTAAAAAATAATTTTCAATAAAAAAATATATAAAAATGGATAAAGGTATTTATTTTTTCTTTTATAAAACATGATGGCTTGTATAGGTAGCCAAATACCAAATAATGGTCAAAGTGGTTGAAAATTAATTGTAACTATATACTATAAAAAACATTCATTTTGTATTATTGTAAAATTATTCATATTAAAATATTCATTTTGAAAACATTTTAATGAAATTAAATGTCAAAGGGGTTGATTATAAACCATATAAAATAATTTGGTGTCTAATATAAAAATATGCCTCAATGAAAAGAGATTGAGACAAAGTCCCTTCCCTTGAGTCCGACTCACCACGTATAGTCTTTATATTCCTGAATAATAAAAATGGGATAATTTATACTTTCTTGAGATCCTTTTTTAAGTTTATTATTCATTTAACATCACTTATTTATTAGTTATAGAAATTACATATTTATTTATGTTTATGTCAGATGATTTTTTTATATTCGGTAATTAAGTCAAAAATAAACTTGATATGATGTCAATAGTCTATATGGTCATAATTTCGTCATATAAAAATAAAATTCATGAATTTATAATTGAATTTTTATATTAATTATACCTTTAAATCAATTCATTATATATTCTTATGAAAAAGTAACAATGTTACAATCATGTTGATGGTAATTCATACATACACATTAGTAACATAATCCTTTTTTAATTGACCATTATGGAAAGAAGTTAAGTATTATTTTAACTTTCAAGAAGGATAACAAATCATTAATATAATATTATTAATTTAAACATACATCATTATATCATAGAAGTTATGTAGTGAATAAAAACGAATCTCATTGATTCGTGGAGGTGATATTTCACAACTACACATGAACAACATTATCATTTTTATGTGCATGGAAACTAAGAAAATAATTGATATATTATTATATTATAATGATTAAGATTTCATGAATATAACATATAATAATTAATTCAATAATTATAACTAGTAATGAGATATGGATATGGAAAATAAACTATATCGGTTCTTGAGATGGTAGTCTTCCATACACATGATCAAAATATTCATTTCCCAATTGATGAAATTGGAGATGGGTATAGCGATGATATTAACATAATAAAATATATTTATTTTTAGGAAACATTAATTATTATTTAATCAGGGTGGATGTTGAGTTTAATGAAGATAAAGATGAAAAAAATATAAATACTTAATTAAAAATGTTACCTTTCCTTCGAATGATCACCTTTCTTAACACATTAACACTTCTAAGGAGAGTGTGATGCCTAAAATAAGGCTTAAATAATTTTGGGAGGGTTTATTGTAAGTATTTTTGATATAAATTTTACGAAATGTTTTTTATGTTTAAGGAATATAGAAGAATGGGTGACCATTTATAAGAGATATGTGGGGCACTCTTAGAATTATTCAAATAATTAAATTAGTATAAATAAATTTTCAAATTCAAAAGGTATCAATATAAAATATTTATAATATAATATGAGGATTGTTATAAATCCTCTCAATAAATAATTTTTTTACATGTGTTTGTATTATTTTAAACCTTATCTTTTTATTTTAACCCTAATTTAAGCTTTTTAATTCTTACCGCTTCATAAAGTAACTTACACTTTTAAGGTTAAAATAATTACCATAACATTAAAAAAGAACCGTAAATGAGTAATTAATGATATTATATTACATATAAAAATATTTTCCTAAATCTTTTATTTTTACAAAATTTTTATCATTTAATAAATTATAAATTATTTTTAAATCGATTTAGTGTTAATTTTGACACTACTCATTTATTTTCTTTCTAAAAATGTAATGAAAAAAGTATTCCTTCTAAAAAAATATTTTAAATCATCCCTAACATGTAAAAATCAATGATAAAATTAGTTTATGGCATCAAATATTTCAAATTATATTTATTTTAATATTATTTATAGTATATATTTGTTTCTTCATTTAATAAATCAATTACTGCATCATAATTGTGTCACAGTTTAATTTAATTTTTTTATTTCCTAACAATTATATAAAATTACCATCATGTAGGTAATATTAATAGATTTATATGAACTATTTATAGTCTAATATATCTATTATATATCCACATATTAAAAAAATAGTAATAAGAGGCTAGTTAATTACATCTTTGTCTTTACTTCAAAGAAAATGTTATAAATGTTATATTCACACCCAAGTGGCTTCCAAAAGCCATAATTTTTGACCAAGGATTTTTTTATCCACCTAAAATCATCCAATAATACTAGGATCATTTTAGGGTAGTTTTATATTACTATACTATTCTTTTTATCTTTAATTACCCAGTTTACCTTTTATTCTGGTAAATAAAATACAAAAGATAATATTCACCAAAAATTATGTTTATCTTATAAGATCACATTTTTTATAATTATTACAACCATTTATTTCAATTTTTTAAAATTAAATTAACAGAATTAAATAAAATTAATTTAAAATTAATCTCGTTGACATATCGATAAAACATGGATTTAAAGTAAAAACTTTCAAAAATTTCTAAAGTTTTTATATCCAATTTAAATTTCAAATTGAATCCAATGACCTAAATTGGATTACATGATAAAAAATTTATTTACTTATAACATAAAAACAATTAAAAGTATAATCATACTATACAAATAAATTAGATAAAAATCAGTTTTGAATTATAGTATTTCTCATTACTATAAAAAATGAATGTTATCAGAAAAATAAACAAAATTCAACCAAAGTAAATTTTTAAGTCCAAATATTATCTAATATGTACATTATTTAAATATTACTTCTAAAATTTCAAAAAACTATATTTAAAATGTGTTCTCCATCAAAATACATAAAAAATACAATATTTAGAAAAACACTCATTTAATCTATAAAATTGTATTTGTTCTTATAAAATATCTAGAAAACACATAAGAAAAATTTTCTACATTATATTTAATTAATATTTTATTAATGTAACCCAAAAAGTGATATTTTATTATTTTATAAACAAACTTATTCACATTAAAATAGCATTTTTATAAAAATATATCTTTTATATTCAATTGGTTATTAGTTTCATTTCAAATTAGGTAACCAATGAATCATTATATAAATATTTTTAAACCATATTTTTATAATTCAGTTAAAACTATTCATTCCCTCCATTCTAACAACTTGGTGATAACTACCATATTAAATACTAATATTTAGTTGTTCATTTAAGCTCGATTTGTAATATCTTGTACGCTATCAGACATTATGTTACCTTTAAAAGAATTAGGATGTTACATTATCCACCATTTTAGAAATTTTTGTCTAGATATTTGAATTCTTGTTTGGTAAATATGTTATGAATTTTCAAAATACCTTTATTGAAATCCCACATTGGAAAAAGGATAGAAAAAATCTCCATTTTAAAAGAAACAATGTACTATATGAAGGTCACATGAGATGATACATACAATGATTCCATGTTGTGAAACATGGACATGGATTATAAAACTAACTCTGAAAGAGTAATAGAGAGTGATAAAGAAAAAAATATTTGAAAATTTATCCATAAAAAACCATAAATATGTAATGGGTGAAATGACTGTTGAGAAAAGTAAAAAGATAACATTTTTGTTTTAAAATCATTTTAATAGACTTTAGGAATTAATTTATTCCTATAATAAGAACATAAGAAAACATAACTACTTGAGAAATATATTTTCACCCCTTAGTCAATTTCCACCATAAACTCTTCTTTTCTTCCATATGATGCGTATTTAAGATTATTTTTTCATGACGGAATCAGCATTGAGGGAATAAAATAATCCACATAATATTAACCATATATTTCCCCTATATTTAGAGACATTAACCAAATCCAAAATGGTTAGGATAAGATAATATAATTCTCCAAAATTAATAAACCATTATGTTATAAAAAACTACATTAATCACCAAAAGTCAACATTAATACCTAGAGTTCAACATAAACCATTCAACCAACAACTAACCAAAAAATTCCTCAAAATATTATAAACTATGATGGAAACCCAAAATTTAGACTGATTTGATCACATAATCTTCCAAGATGAAATTCAACATTTACATCCAAATGAATTCAATTACTCTTGAAGTTTCACACAAAAAAATTAATTATGCTAATAATCTTGAAGATACGATAACTATTTTCATAAATAACTCGAATCAACTTAAGTCCATCATTGATTGTTCCATAATATAATTCATCCTTTACTTCTGAAATAAAATTCCATAGTATTATGTTTACCTCAATCAAAAAGGGTTCCCAAAATTTTAAAAATCTTCTAAAATAACATTTATCAAATAATCCCTAAATGATTTTCTAATACAAAGGATATGCATTTGAAAAAAACACAAGTTCCAAAAATAAAAAACAATTCATATTCCATAAACTCATTTAATGAAAAATAAAAATTCATACTAACTAGGGAGTTTACATAGGCCATTGGAAGGTGATACATCCTTGTCGCCCTTCAGTTGATGATTAGATTCTCTACAATTTTCTAGACACGACGGGTTGTCACCCATCCTATGAGTTGTGATTTTTCTTAAACAATATCATTATTATAACATTCTCAAAATATGATAATTTTCAAAAAATAACCATAACATGTCTCAAAATCAAAGGTTATCTCATGCATTTAATTTTTCTTACAAAAATTTAATAACACTTAATTACTGCAAAAAATATCATATGAGCCCAAAAGGTTATCCATTAGTTTATAATTATGTCCACAAAAGAGAACTCTTCATCAAATAAAATTTTCACATAAAACATTTTGGGTTACATATTACACAGCTTAAAAATTCTTCCAAAGTACCCCCATCATCAAAATAGTTTTAATAATTTTAAATATTTCCACTTCCTTAAGTATCCTATAACTATTAAATTTTTTATATTTATACATATTAATATTTCAAAATTCTTCAAAATTCGTTAACTATGCATTCCCACCTTATATATTATTATCTCATTTCTGAAAATAAAATATATGGATTATATCCCCATTATTCATAATATTTAATCATATCATGTTGCATAATTTATGGATAAATAGATAATTAAAAACATTAATCCAAATTTTAAGTGCTTATTGATCTTTCTTTTCCCTTTAGGCACGTTGTCATATGTTAAAAAAATAAAACTTTCACCCCACATATAGTATTTCACCATTTGAAAGAGTTGGAAGAGTTGAGATCTTGAAATCAAATGAGAATAATACCATGACCCATAAAATTATTCTATAAATTATTAGGTTTCAGAAAACTCAAACAATTTGTTTTAGGTGATTGGAATACTCAAGAGGCTATCAAAATCATTAAACCAAGATTTTGTGATAATAGTGATGAAAAAATAATTGAAGAGGGATAAAATGGTTAGGAACGATCTTTTTCCTTCCATCTTGAAAAATGATCCTTAATATGATGAAAGAAATCATCACTTAAACATGAAATGAATTATTAAAATAATAATACTCTATTGGGTAAAGACAACATATTTTTTATAAGACTATAATCCATAAACATAATTATATCTCAGTTTTTAGTGTTTTATCCAATCTACCCAACTGACCATAATCCTCCAAAATCTTCCATACAATAATAACCTTACTTATTATATGGGATCTTTATCCTACAATCAGATGAAATCATAAAATCTAAGGTTATATAAACCTTTTCTCTGATAATAACTATAAGGACCCTTCGTTAAAATTTACTCACACTAGTGCTTTTGAACAAGAATTCACATTAGAGGAACTTTTCAGTTTGTATTTTTAGAGAATTAGGAAAAAATCATCAAAATTAGAACCATACATTATATCAATACACATATACTCAGTATCCATTTTTTTCAACAAATAAATCCCTTTTTAAAATAAATCATGATTTTTTGAGTCACATATTAAATTCTTTCATCATAACATATTCATTGTCCAAACCAATCTTAAGACCTGGGAAAACATTTTGAAACTTGGGATGAACATAAACACCTATGTAAGAGACATAAAATAAGGAAAAAAGACATTATTCCATGAATACTTATAAACCCATGAATTTTTTTTCAAAAAGTAATACTTTTCACCCATAAAAAATAAGCTCTTTAACATACCTCATGAAATAGTAATATTCTTGAAAAACTTAAATGAAAACAAAATCATAAGTGAAAGTTGTGGAATCCATATCATAGTTACATTTTATCTTTCAAAAATACACAGTTAGTAACCTTCATGGTTTACATTGGAATACCCATCGTGGTATATTCTCAAAATATATTAGGAGAAAGCCTATCACTAAACAATATCTCATTACCCAATTCATTGAAGATATATCATGGTCTAATCCTATCTTTCTTTATCATAAATACTCCCATACACATAAGAAATTCTCAATAACCATAACCTGATCATAACACATAAAACATGCATAAAGGAGAAACACAATTTCCACTTTGCAATAGCAAAATATCATTTCAATATATTGATATAATAAATCCATTATCAAAACCATTTTAAATACCAAAATACATGAAGATTGAAAATGGTATTTATCTTTCATTTAATAATATGACAACTTGTAGAGGAAGCCCAATAACAAATAACGTTTAAAAAGGTGGAAAATTCATTGTCACTATATACATTAAAAAATTCATTCTGTTGTTTAGTAAAATGTTTCATATAAAAAAAATTATTTTGAAAAAATTTGAATGAAATTAAAATTCAACGGGGTTGATTATAGACTATATAAAATAAGGTGGTGTATAACATCAAAATATGCCTCATTAAAAGGATATTGAGATGAATTCCCTTACCTTGAGTCGATCTCATCAAGTACAATATTTATATTCATTTAATAAAAAACATTGATAAATTTATACATTTTGAGGAAGTCTTTCAGATTTATTATTCCTTTTATATTAGTTATTACTATGTTATAGAAATTACATAATTATTTAACTTCACGTCAGATGCTTTTCGAATATTCTATACTTGATTCTAAAATGAACTTGATATGATGTCAATAATCCATGTGCTCAAAACTCCATCATTAGTAGAATAAAATGTATGAAATAATAATAACTTTTTTATATCAATTATACATTTAAATACATTCATTAAATATTTATATGAAAATGAACAATTTTACAATCATTGAGATGATAAGCCATATGTACACTTGTGTAACATTTTCTATTTTTTCATTGAACGTTACGAAAAGAAGGTAAGTATTATTTTACCTCTACAGAATGATAATAAAATAGTTAATATCACATTAATCATTTAAATATACTTATATATATATATATCATATAAGTGGTCTATTTAAAAAAATGAATCACATCGCTTCATGCAGGTGATGGTTTACACTTTTACACGAACGATGTTATCATTTTTATGTGCATGTAAAGAAAGAAATTAATTGGTATATTATTATATTGTAGTGAATAATATGTAAATAATACGACACATTAACATTAATTACATAATTATAACTATTCTTGAGATATAGTGATGAAAAAACTATACAAATTCATGAAGCGGTAGTCCACTGTCCACAAAAAGGAAATGATCATTTCCCATTTGATGAAATTGGAGATTTATTTAGGTGATGATATCAACATACGAAAATCATAGTATATAGATTATAACTGAGTTATTATTTCATTATGATGGAGTAATATATGAGGGATGTTGAATAAGAAACCAAGTTTAAATACTTAATGAAAAACGTTACATTTCCTTCAGATGACCATCTTTCTAAACATCCTAACACATCAAATAAGGGTGTTATGATTAAAATAAGGCCTCATGAATGTTATAAGGGATTCTAGGAAGGTTTTTGGAAAGATTTTATCCAAACCAAAACGTTTTTTGAAGTGTAATAAATAGAGAAGAATGAGTTCCCTTTTATTGGGGAGGGGAGGGGCAGTCTTGGAATTATCAATTATTATGTTAATATAAATTACATTTCAAGTCTAAAAGGACCCAATATGATTTAGTTATAATGTAATATGGGTATGGTTTAAAATAATTTCAACTAATATTTTTTTGACATGTATTGGTTTTATTTTAAACCATATATTTTTGTTTTAACCCTTTTTAACCTTTATAATTCCTACCATTTTATATAGTAATTTACACTTTGAAAGTTAATATAATTACCATAACATGATAAAATACCCATAAATGAGTCATTGATGATATTATTTTTGTTATCAATACTAGTTTTCCAAATATTGAATTTTAAAAAAAATTATATCATTTAGTAAAATATATATTATTTTAAAATCTGATAAGTGTAAATTTTGACACTATTCGTCAATTGAATTTTTAGAAATGTTGTAACAAATTTATTCCTTCAAAAAAAATTACAATAAATATTTCCTAACATGTTAAAATCATCCATAAAATTTGATTATGGTATCAACTATATAAAATTATATTTATTTTAATATTATTAATACCTTTTATTTGATTCTTCCATTAATAAATCAATTACTGGATCATAATTGTGTTACTATTTAATTTTATTACATTTTTCCTAAAAATTATTAAAAAATTACCATGATGTAGGTAATATTTATATATTTCAAATGAATATTTATAGTCTAATATATCTATTTTATGTTACCATATGAAAAGTTATTTAGTAATAAGATACTTATTTATGACATTTATGTCATTACTTTAAATAAAATGTTATAAATGTCATATTCACACCCATGTGGATTCAAAAGGGCACAATTTCAGACCTAGGATTTTGTTGGTCTACATTAACTCATTATATAATATTAGGAGAAGATTTAGGGTAGTTTAATATTATTATAATATATTTTTTACCTTTAATTATCAGATTTACCTTTAACCATGGTGAATAAAATACCAATGTTACTATTCACAAAAACTAAGATGATCATATTATATCACATTTATAATAATGATTAAAACCATGTATTTATATTTTTAAAAATTAAAATTAGAGAAGGGAATAAATTAAATTAAAATTAATCATGTTGACAGATCGAGAAAATCAGTTTTTAAATAAAAAATGTTCAAAAATTCATAATGTTTTAATATGCAATTTCAATTTGTAATTGATTTGAATGTCCTCAATTGGATTAAATTATAATAAAATTACTTAAATATACTTTAAAACCATTTAATGGTATAATCTATCTATATAAATAAATTAGATGAAAATTCTGTTTTAAATTAAAATAATATATTTTCATTATTCATTAAAAAATGAATATTATCAGAAAAATTCAAAAAATTCAATAAAAGTAAATATTGATATCCATAATTCAAATTAGAGGTTTATTTTGTCAAATATAAAATCTAAATGTTCCCAAAACTATATTTAAAATGGGTTCTCCATCAAAACACTCTAAAACAACATTTTTAGAAAGACACTCATTTTATCCGTAAAATGTATTTGTTCTAATATACTATCTAGAAATCACATAATATAAATTTTAACCATTATAATGAATTAATATTTCATTAATATAACCAAGAAAGTGTGATTTAATTATTTTATAAACACAATTATTCACATTTAAATTGTTTTTTCATAAATAACATCTTTTATATTCAATTGGTTTTTAGCTTAATTTCAAGATAATTTGGTAACCAATGAATAATTATATAAAAAATTTAAACCATATTTTTTATAATTTAGTAAACACTATTCATTTCTTCAATTATAACAGCTAGGTTATAACAACTATATTAAATAATAATATTTAGTTGTTAGTTTAAGATCGATATGTCATATGATATACGTTATAAAACATTGTATTTCCTTAAAAAAATCTGAATATTAAATTTAATTATTTTGAAATCATAAGGAAAACATGATTTTTTTTAAAAAATTTGTTTCAAAATAAAAAATTGGAAATCAAAAGAAAAAATAAAATGAATGTTCTTGAATAATGTTGAGGAGGATAAGACCCATAAACTTTATAGCGTACTTCTTAAATATTGGGAGTGGATTATTAAAAGACTTGGAATATAGTAAGAGTGAATTAAAGAGGGACTGGGATAGTTAATTTTTCTTAATCAGATTTGAGTGAATAGAAGTGGGTGGATGGGTGATTATATATAGCAATCAAGGGGGGAATTCTTTATTAATTTCAAAAGTTAGCTTTTCTAATCTATATGAGAAAATAATAAAAACCTACAACCATACAATTTTTTACCATGGTATCTACCAAATTTTAGTGGTTCAAAAAAATTAAGTATAAGAACCAAACTAATTAATATAATTCCCCTGGTTATGTATAAGTGAGCCATATTAATAAATAATTGATTTTAAAATTTTAATATATAATATAGGTATTGAATTATTCATTGAGGTTGTATAAAATCAATAAAACATGTTTAAAGGGAAAAAATATATTTGGTCATGGATTTCATTTATTTCATTTATTATATCACTTTTGGGCCATTATAATTTCATAATACATACAATATACTTATACTGAAAGTATTTTTTCTAGAAAATATGATTATCTGTGAAAATTAAGAAAAAATCACCATTGGAAATTTTGCCATGATTATTTAAAAAATATGATTTTATTTATTAAAAACGTTTTCTAGATTTGATATTTTTTACTATTGAATAAAAAACCTCATTTACTGAAAAATACTTCTTTTTACGATATTAACCACATTTTTTCCTTTATAAAAATTACATTGGACTTCATTAAATTATTTTATAAATTATATTTAAATAATTTTTACCTAATAAGAATATTTTATTAATGTATAATTTATTTAAAAAATATAAGTACTTATCAAAAGAGTGTCTTAATGGAAACTATATATTTTCTAATAGTTCAATTTTTATTTCATCGAGTTTAAATATACTTTTTTATCAAACTCATTAATTATTAAATGATAAATTAATGACAATAAGATATAAATATAATAATAACATTATTTAAAATAAAATATAGAAATTTTTATTAATAGGGTTTAGATACATAACCCCATATTACACCAGTTTTTTCCATAAGGGAAACATGTGTGATGATGAAACTTTCTTGGTGCGGTTTGACAATTATGGTTTTGGTTCATCATCTAGATAAGGTTGAACATATCATGTAAACTGTTTCACAAATTTTTTTAGTTTTTGGATATCAAATTGGACATGGTCAATGTAAAATACTAGTGATTCCATCTCCCATAGAATCTCTGATAAATGGGTTTCATAAAGTACAATCCTACTAGTCATGTGCATCTGTGTCAATTGGATTTTACAGTATACCTTAATATATAATATTCATAATGGTGAATGTAAACTAACAATATTATATATGGAAATTAATGTTAACGGACTTTTAAATCTGATTTCATTAAATATATAATAGTCCTAAATAACAAAATTAGTGCACATGATTTCTATAACTTCATTAATTAATTAATAATTTATTCTTTTTAAAAGGGAATTTAATGAGTAAAATATTTTTTCATCAAATTAAATATGGGGAACTTGAGAATTATCTTAGTCAATTTCTTAATCTGAGGACTAAGAAGGATAATAGGCCACTTCAAACTCTTAAACCATGGGAACAAGGTGGATTTTGTGCAATGAATACAAGTTAAGTAGATCATGATACTTTGGATACTACTATCCTCCACTCTAGATTTGTTGGTGTCTTGTTGGAATCTGATTCTAGGAACTCTATTATATCTATAAAGTTATCAAAGATCATTAAATCACCACCCTATGAATTTGTATTAAATGTTTATAGAAAAGTTCTCGTTATTTGATTATTGCATCTAAATTTAATTTTTATGGGAATATGACTTGTAAAAATATTATTATTATTCCTTTATAAAAAAATTATATTATTTTGGAAATAAATTATCTCTCTCTAAATAAAAGAAAATTAATTTTAAAAATAAGGAAATTACATTTCATATCAATCTATGAAATATTATCAGTGCAAGGATGATTATGAACTCCCTTTGGAAGAAGATTCTATAACATGGACTGCGATACTGAATAATTATGGAATATTGGATTAAATAGTTAGAAAGACATGATATATTAGGAGTATGATTATTATTAAGAAATATATGAATTTTATAGTCTCACCCAAGTAGTGAGGCTGATATTTCATAAAAAATTATATTATGAGTCTCTTATATCTTATATAATCTATTCCTGTTTTGTCATTAGATGGTAATAATTGAAATTAGGAGGATTTAATTTATTTTGTTGGGTATTATTTAATACCCCATGATTTCAATATGAAATTCACCTTTAAATAAATTCTATGTAGAATAACATGTTTCACACGCAACACTAAGCTAAAAAAACTGTGATACTTATTTTTAAGATAATATTATAAGCATTAAGTTGGAACTTTATAATATATCCATTAAATTAGAGAGTTAAAAATATAATTAATTTTATTTTCAAATCTATATATAAATAAAAAATAAAGATTATATATATATATATATATTAATCTTATAATTATTATATGATTGAAAATATTTTTTATATTATAAGCACTTAAATTAAATTTACTTTCAAAAAAAATTAAAATTAATTTTATAAAATGAGCATCATTTTTGGATTAAAAATTTCAAAATTATATTAAGGATAAAATTGTTGTATTTTATAAAATATCTACTTTATCATTGAATAGTGAAAAATAAAATTTATACAAATACTATAGCTTCTATGACATCACCATAAACTATGTGTGACTATAAAATTTATAAAAAGTTTTTTCTTGAAAAAAATTATCATTAATGGATATAATTTATTCATTTAAAAATAATACATTAGATTTATAAAACATGTTATTAACATTTTGAAAATTATGAAATATTTTTCTAATAAAACCCATTTTTAGTATTTTTATTTTAATTGAGTTTTCACTATGAGAAATTAGGTTCTTTATTTATTCTAAACTCTCATGACTATTCTTTGGTGAATAATAAAATATTTAATTTTATTAAAATCATAAACAATGATAATGTTTTCCCAAACATAACATTTATGCTTAAAAACACAGCTGTTCTAAAAATAGGATATTAAACATTACATGTTCTAATGTTAAAATTAATTTCTCTTACACAAGGAAGTTTTATTTGATACAATGTTTTTTAAAAGTTTATCTAATACATAAAAATTATATAATAAGACCCATTTTAATTATTGGCATTAAATGTAAATTACATAGGTAAAAATTAATTACCACGGTAAACAAATCGTAAAAGTAAAAAATCTAGAGTAAAAGACTTAAAACATGTTAAAAATGTATGGGTGAGGCTTTATTTTACATAAACCTTTCCCAAATCCAACATTTTATATTATTGGATGAATTTGAACCTTGAATTGTGACTTTTCCTTGTATTTTATTATAAAGATTCCCCGTTTTCCACTTATAAAAGGATCCTTCACTATCCTACTTATCCTTCCATCCAAAGCCACATATTTATTAAAAAACTCTATATAAATACCAACCAAAAATTAATCACCACATCCTATAGGTTTTTATATTCAAAAAATACCACCCTTTAAAGGCTAAATTCTTCTATGGAAATAATTTTTCATTGGAGTAAGGTAGAATCTCCTAAAAACTCAATTTCCATTTCAATTATTTTTTTGATCTTACACCTCATTATAATATATTATATCAATTATATTTATATATATAAATTATTAAATGTTATTAAGATCATGTAATTATCATTAAATATCCTTTCCTTATTTTTACTTAGAAAGATAAAAAGGTCGTTATGTGTATGTGGGGACTACTATCTCCATGAAAAATGGGTATGATTTTTCATCACCACCATTCAAGTATTGTTCAGAATGGATATATAATGGATTAATATTATATTTATTATCTTATTAAAATTATGAAATTATAAACCATTCCCTATGTTCTTCCCATTCTAAAGAAAATGAATGTGCCTCTCGTGCATATGTGCAGACTACTGCCTCCACGAAAGTTACACATTTAAATTTTAATCCAGTATTTTATTATTTATAAGGATATATTGAAATAAAATTAAACACCTTAATAACGTATATATAATATAATTATACTTATTTAATAATTATATTATTCTAAAAACCCGACTTTATTAACCATACTCACCTATAGATAATAGTTTGTTCTTATTTGTATCAGTTTAATAACCTATATGAAAATGCTATGGATTTATATAATGGACTAATATAGAAACATTAATACAAGTGTTTTTATAAATAAATGGGAAAATATTTCTTGTTTTTTGGTTATGTAAAGGTTATATTAATATTTAACTTAATATTAATATATCTCCCTATTGTTCACTAAAAATTATCAAAACAAGCTCATCACCAACTTCGTTGTCAGGAACCGTAACTAGAATACTTTTTAAATGAAATTATAACATTATAATTAATTGTAAAAAATATAATATAGTTTTTATAACTATATTATAATGATTATATTTGAATCTATAAACAAGAATTAACATATTCATTATGACATTAATAATAAATAAATAATCAAAACTGATAACATCTGATAATGAAAAGAAATTATATATAACTAATATGTTGTTAATAAATAATTATAAATAAATTTTTTAAAATTTTATAGTTATTAATAAGATTCTTACATAGTTAATTAATATCTTTATTTTTTTATAGATGAGGTTAGAGCATGTTTGACTTAGTTGGATTAAAGTTAAGGGTTCTTTTTTCAATTTCAACTCCTTTAGACAAATTTTGTAATATAAAACAATTTTATATTAAAAAATTTATATACTAACTATAAAATATATTATATCATGATTAAATTTATATTCATGGTATTTTAATTCATATTTCATGTTTTCACTTTCAAGATATTTTTATTTAATAATTTATCAAATTTATATGGGTTTTTCATTACTCAATTTACATTCTATGAGTTATGATAATTATTCTTTAAAACCATTATTTTATGTTTATTAATTTTATTCTATGTTTTTTATAATATTAATTCCACTTTACACTATATGAATTTATAATCCTTTCTCAGAAACTAATTTTGAGTGGATTTTTACTTCATTGATTATGATATTTCTAAGGTATTCTATGACTCAAAATTGAATGTTGAAGTTATAATGTGACATCTTTCTTCAAAGTCGGATAAATTATTCCATTTACTATTTCATGTGACATTACTTCTTATATCTATAAAGAAATATAAAATTTTAACTTACATCAAGATACATGATGAATTTAATTCTCATAAAAGTATAATGTTGTTAAGAATAGTTCCCATTATTTTTAATGGTTCCTTTTCTTCCATGTACATATTTTAAATTTTCTGAAATGATATCATTTATTTTTTTAATCCTAATTATGTGATATCTCATGTGATCTTAATACTTCCATTTTCATCTTTTTAAAATAATGTTTTATTATCCCTTTTTATGATGTGGGTTTTCATCAATGGTATTTTAAAATATTAAAAATGTTTTTTGTTCATGATAAAATGTTTTGTTTTCCAATACACATTTCATAAATATATAATATTTCCTTTTCAAATATCCATTGTGGAAGGTTAATTTAAAATTAAAGGTATATAGAAGTGTTTTCAAATATTTTTTTGTCACATTTATAACCTTGTCATGATTCAATTATTTGAATTTATTTCAAAGTTGTGTTTAAAAAGGGTTATCATGACAACTTTTAGAAAATGAGTTTTGAAAGAGACACATAAAATTTTATTTATATGGTAATGTTACAAATGTATTATGAAACATTTTTTATTATTTTTATTTAATTACATCATTATCACTAAAATATATTTATTTTTACCGTATTTTTTCATGAGTCACCCTATAAATGCCATTGTGAAAGATTCTTTTAGGGTGATTGAGTTATGGGTATCATTCATTTCTACTTTTTATCCTTAATTATGTGATACCATTCAAATTTCTATTCTTATGAAGGTATTTTTTATCGATGAAAATACACTTAAAATATCATATGTTTAGATTATTATATGCCCTAATGATACCGTCCAACTTATTCCTCTTAATAGTATATGATCATTTTACTATTTATTGATTGGGGAATGTATTGAAAATACATATGATTTTATATTCAATATGGATGATTATTGACTACTATGAAAAGTTGATTATGTGATGTTTAACAATTCATATTTTCTGGGATTTCTTATAATCATTTTGTACTACTTATTAAGTAGTTAAAGTATTGACACCCCATATGATAGATTTTCAAAATAGATGTTTATTGATTACAAAGTCAAGTTGATTATGTATTGTTAAACCATCCTAGTTCTTTCTATAGATGAATAAAGATCATTTAATCTCATTTATTGACTCGGGTTATTATTGAAATATCATATGCTATCTTTTCAATATGTATTTTCATTGATTACTAAGGGAATTTGATTATTAATTATATTGTAATTAACTTATTTTGTATAATGAATTCATTTGACTTAGTATGTGAGAGGTGGAGATTGATATTATATAGTACCTCAATGCGTCGATATATCTCATGGGATAGACTAGTTTAGGTATTTGGTGTATGCATCACTCATTTATGTGTGATTCCTTCGCACTAGGCCTTGATAGTAACATTATGATGTATGAAATTATTAATTTTATGATTATAGAACCAGTCATTTATATATGATTAATTATATTCTTATGTCATCCAAGGATTTTTTAAAGATGATGTAATTATTTATATGACCTTATTTTATTATCAATAACTTCCTTCCATATTATTCATGACTTGTTTAATCTATAATTGATTTAGGTATATGCTTTACTTTAATGAGAGTTTTATCACATCAATCATATGTTTCTATTTCCCCGGGATACAAAGAAAATTATTACACATGATATGTGTCAAAGAATATCATGTGTAGAGAATTTATTGGAGATTTGAAGACTTATTATGGAGTAAGTAGTTCATAATATAGTGGGAAAATTTCTATTTGAGGAGAAATACATAAGCTATATTAGTTAATGCTGTATCCTAATTATATTAAACACATAACATAAAAGGCCATGGAAATATATGTAATAATATATCTATTATAAATCTTTTAATGATGGGTTTTTTACCTATGGTCTGTTACAATTATTGTTCTGATGATATAAATTTTATGGGAAATTAAATTTTATTTGTAGTTATATTTTAAAGTTACATTTTATCACTTTTAAGATAATTTTTTGAACAACATAAAACTGTGAATAATATTATTTCACATTACATATTATTATAATTTTTTATGAAACAAACCCAATGATTCCAATAACCAAATAATCCATCATACGAATTAGGAATTATCAAATTAATTTATTTATATTATATATCCATTTGTGAATTCAAAATTTTTATTTATAATTAGAAAATTATATTTTTATGATAGTTGTGACATGCAGAATCTAATTAGTCTTCTATTGATGAGACAGATGAATATTGAACTCACGACCATGATCACATCATAAGGTAATAATTGTAAGTCCTCTAAAATTTTATATAGATTTGGAATACTTATTAAAAATGAATTAGATTTACTTTTTTGGGATAGAAATAATACACAAGTATACCTAAAAAAGTCATCTATAACAATGTAAACATAGTTATACCCATTTTGTCTAGAAACTACAGAAGGTTCAAACAAGTAAATGTGAACCAAATAAAATGGTTTAGAAGTTGAAACTTATTTCTTTGATTTGAAATATATTTTATTTTTCCTTTTTTGACTTGGGTTATAGACTTTATCCTATAAGAATTCTAGTTTGGGTAGATTTTGAAAACCGCTTTACTATTTTGTTTTGTATGTGAATGAATGTTGAAAATACCTATTATCCTATCCCAATAACATGCTTTATTATGTAAGTTACATAGATAAGAAATATTCTGAGAAAAAATGAATGTAAATTATTAATATATACATTATCGTTTCTTAATGAAATAAAAACTAAATCTTTTTTAGCCTAAAAAACATTTTAGCAATAATTTATAATTTTAACATGAAAAACATCATCACATTACTATGATATCCTAATAATATTATACTCCAATACATATAAAAATAAAACTTTATAAATTAAGACAATTTTAGAATTACCAATTTGGATAAGGAAAATAATTTTCCATTCAGAATTTTTCACTAAATGTGACATGTCCACCATCCATATTAATTAGATTCTTGAAACATGAATAAAATCTAGTCATGTGTATGGAAAATCCACTGTCCAAGTACTATAATTTCATACTGTAGATTTATATGCTGGTTTTCTATAAAAAACTTTTACTCTAAAAATGACTTTGGTACCCAAATTTTAATTGGTCCAATAATGTTTCTTATCAATGATTTGGTAACCCATTTTTCATAACAGGTTTACTATAATAATATTTTAAAATTTAATAAAAAAATCATATTAGGTATAGAATAATAAAAACTAGATGCATATCTAAAGGTATTGGAAGGAGGAATAAAGTTATTTTTAATTACCCTTCTCTATCCAGGTTGATAGCATGTTCGAGTAGTGTATTTGGTTTTAGTATTTTATTTAATAATATGAGTTATTATATTTATCCCATTTTTAACTCATTATATATATTTATTTAGTAGTCATTATATAGCATCAACTAATTATTATCATTCAAAAACTAAGTATTTCTCCCTTCTTCAATAGTAACATCAGTTTTAAAACTAGTGGTCAAGGCCAATTAATTTTCTAAAATCTTATATTTAACATTGAGTTCATAGAAAGTAGCTTATAACATATTATATTATTACGAAATATATTTATTATAAATGTTCTATTAATTTTTTTTTCATTTTAATTAGAATTATACATATCAATAGAGGATTCATTTAAAAATTAGATACATATATGTGTTTGTCACAAAGCACATGTTAGCACTACTATGCTTATCCTCTTGGGTTTTTTTGAATATCTTGAGCTATCTTTCGAATAATTAAATACTTATTTCGTGGTTTTATTTTATCACTTATCCTTATAACCATATTTATTCTTGAATTTATCTTAGGACATTCTTCTTTGACACTCCCTATACTTTTATATTCATAACTGGTTATTTTATTTGAGGCATCATCTTTATTCTAGTCCTTCATCCAATTATCTTTATTGTCATATTTTCCTTTGTAAATGGGATTTCTATATAAATTCATTCTATTGAATAACATTTTTATTCTTCTATTCAACTACGTTATTTCTTGATCACTTTTAGTGGACGAAACATCATCTTTTGAATTTTCATTTTTGATCTTCTTATTTTTTTATGATGTTGTGGTTTTCAAGGCTTTAGTTTATCTTTTTAGTATTTCCACTTATTCTTTATTTATCTTCCCTTACTACTCAAACAACATCAGCATTTTTATTATATCCTTAATAGGTAACATTATTATATAACATTATTATCTGATTGACACTAAATTTTCTCTTTATCTATATATAGATGCCTCAACTAATGTATCACTTGATCTTTGTTAGAAATAGGTTTCCATAGTGGGTGAATTATATTAAAATTTTCCTTATACATGAAATAAATATCACAAATAGGTTAATAAAGATTCATATTTTACATTATATGTATTTATGAACATTTCTTAGACATTATATGTTCATTAATTGCAAACAGGTAAAGTATCCAACATTTAAAAAGTAGTATTACATGGACAAATTTTATTAATTTCCTCATCACCCATATAATAATAAAACGAATTCATGGATTTAATTTTTTTTATTATATATTTTTTATTATAATAACTCCATGCAACTATAGAAGTTTTGGGTAACTCATATTATTCATCAAAAATCATCTAGATTTAAAAACCCATACTTTAATGAATCATTTTCATTTTCATTTTCAACTTAGCATAGTCTGTTCCATTAAAATATGGAGTGATATTGGTAGAAGATCCATCTTTTCTATTATTATCAATAAAAACAATATTTAGATGTAAAATAAGTTTATTACCTTTAAATATCAAATAAAGCAAGTTGAAAAGATATTAGAAGAATTATTTAGATTGAAAATGTTTTTAGAGTGAGTAACTCTAGAGGGGGTGAATTGACTTCTGATTTTTTGTTAAAATAAATTGAAAATTAATTTCCAAAAGTTGATTAAAAAATAACATTTAATTAAAAAAGAGAATAATATAAGTTTTATCATTCATAAAATTTCTCAAAGAAGGATTAGGGATATGTTAAAATAATATTACAAATTATCTTAACTTTTGAAAAATAGTACATAATCAAATCCATTATATAAACATAGAATAATAATAAATATTAAAGTATAATTATTTTATAGATAAAAAATTCAATTTTCACATTGAAATATGAAATATAGAAAAACAAAAATAAAACAGATTGCAGAATAAACAAGGGGTTCAATATCAAGCTGAGACATAATCTCATCCACTTGGAAATCACCTGCTTCTAAGAAAGTTATTACAAAAATAACAAGATCCACATCCTAGATTGGGTTTTTATAAAAAAACACAACACATGACATCTAGGAGAAAGGCATATTACACTAGTATAAATGTGAAGAAAAATAAGAAAGGGCATGAATGAACTCTTTCAAAGTTTCCATGGTTATATGAATAAATAAATTTGAGAGGTTGCGTATTATGAACTCTAACAAAAGAAGAAAAGATAGTGTGAACAAATAAATGAAGTAAGACAGGAAACTACACAAATTTAATGAATAATCAAACATATAAAATAAGTTGAGATGAGAATATTTTGTGCTTCTCTATTTTAATAACTTCATACACTTGAGGGTCCTCATATTTGACCTGGTGATGAGCTCAGACTAGTTTCTATAAAAGAGTAAGAAAAAAGAGTGTCACAGAGTTCATTTTTTATCTATAGATTCTCTATAAAACTTATAAACAGATCACTTCATTATTTGGATGAAAGGTTCATGATAATCAATATATTTTCTACTTTTACACTTGCATGTTTTCCAACATATATGTAGTATGTAAAACTATATGTCAACAACCACATGGAAGAGTGAGTGATTCTAAATAAATAGATATATAGATTCAAATTATCTATTTACGAATAATAATTAATATATCATGAATACTCATACTGAGAATTTTTTTTATAAAACTCTAAATTTTTATTCAATGCATCCACAGAGTTGTTTAAGAATAACTGTTAACAAATCCACATGATAGTGTATGCATTAACATCCATAAATTAGTTGTTGGAAGCGTTAAATTCAAATGAAGGTCATGATCAAAACGGTATAATACTGGTGGTACAAAATCTATAATGGTATTATAGACCACTGGTAGCACGATCCACCTATAGAACAAAATGGTAGTATAATAAGTTAGTGACAACACAACCTTATAGGTTTCAAAGATCCTGTGGTAGCACATTTGATGGTAGCTTGGTTCTGGAGATAGCACAATTCTGGATGTAGTGGAAATCTAATGGTAGCATAAATCTAACAGTAACAGATCGAGTGGTAGCATAACTAGTGGTAACATATTTGAGTATAATAGAATTTTTAGTATCATAATTAAAAACAAATTGTGGCATATTTCAACTAAAAGTTGAAACATTAAACTAATGGTGGCATATCACAATGAAAATTTTCTTTACAAGAATATATAAAATCATAAAATTGTAACATCATTTGTAAAATTAGGATAATTAATTTTCAAACTAAAAAAATAGGTTACAACAAAAAATATATAAAATAAATTTCATATTTAATAGTTATTGTTTTATATAACATCGAGATAAGTTTATAATTTTTATTACATGATAATTGAATCTAATAAAAAAAAGTCCTACAATAGTGTATATATGGTAATACTTAATTCATTTTCTTGTCAATATGAAGTGATCATATCCATTATCTCATATTTACAATTCTCTGTGTGAAAAATCATTTCAATATTTAACGATAACATGAAACAAGAATGAAATTTATTTAAAAATATCCTCAAGATTTATTTAAATAGAAATACTTTTTATCTTGGTTGGAAGACATATATTTTATCATCCATTAATGACACACATTAGTTATCACTTTTCATAACTTTTAATTATCATATATATATGATTATTTTATATATCACATGTATCTTGGGATAATTTATTCTTCATTAATAGAGGGTCATAATTGAGGTCTTGTATGATCCAATATGTTTTTTATAAAGCTCTATTACAATATGAAATATTTTTTATAGCAATTAAAAGGGACGGTTCATAGTTAGAGACATGTATATTTTTTGATAAACCCATAATATTTATGCAAATTAATAGTATATTTTTTCTATATTTTGTACCCACTATTTTATGAAATTTTATTTAATATTTTATTTTATATGATCACTTGTCCAGTACTTTTAAATAGATTTGGTTTACCAATATGGTAGTGAAAAATATATTCTTATAATAATCATATCCACATTAAATTTCATAAATATGTTATGTGGGAACTGATAAGGACCATATGAATTCCAAACCACGTGAATAAATTCTTATTTAATAACTTTATTATCAAATTTATTGATTTTGATGTAATTGATTCAAGATCAGCATTCATGAATACATAATCAACACATAATAAATTTTTTTAAAACCCTTTTCTTTTTTATAATGTTCCTTTGTATGTAATACCCAAATTACTAAAACAATATACAACCATGATTGGTTATCAAGTCATATTTTCTATAAATGATACCCATAAATTAGAATGGATAACATAAATTCTAAAATTTCCCAAAATATTGATGGAGTTTAGACTAAAAATATAATATTTTTAGGACTATAGTTATTATATTTTTTAGTAGACAATTTTTTTAAATCCCAAATAAGTGATAAATGTCCAATATATTTTTTATTTATTATCATAGAGAACTCCTTTTACCATAAAATCATTTAATTCATTAATAAATATAAATTTCTCCATGAATAAATGAAAAAGTCCTTAAAAACTAATTTACTTGTTGTATGTGGAGTAATTATTGTATCCCAACTATATATAAGTAATTTAAAACATAAAAAACAAATGGTTGGGTAATTTAACTACATTATAAAATTCATACGAAAAATATATAGTGATTTATTCTTCCCTATACTTATTTAAATGTTTTAAATATAATTTTGAAATGTGATTTTCAACTACCTTCCAATTATCCCTTTTATCATGATACTTCAAGTAAAACTCTAGAAATATTAGAATCCTTAAGGTCAAATTAGTACTACTATCCTTTTGGATGAAATACAATATATACAGATGATCCTTGTAAATCACATCCACAGAGAACAAAATATATAATATAAATTAAAAAAATTTGATTATTAAAACAAGTATTTATTTTTTATAAAAATATAATTAACATGAGTTTAACATGTGGTTTTGATTTAAGAGTATATTGGGTGAATGTAATAATCAATTTTATGCTCAATGTAACACCCTAATATATAAATAAATAATATTTATTCAAATTAATACTATGTTTGATTATATATAACACACACAACACTAATCTTAAATGAAACCAAAATAGAATATAGAAATATTAATATTTAAATAATACCTTTATAACAAATTCATTGGATTATTGAGTATGTATAACAGTAATATCATTATGAAATATATATGAAAATTTATCCTAAATCAAATTTATTTATATGTTATTATGAAATAAGTACTAATTTTTTAATGATAAGAATGAAGTCATTTAAGATTAAAAACTGTTAAATTTTTAAAAAGGAAATTTCCTATAAGGATGATTTATTGTATATATTTTTTGATTTTTAATAAAAAATAAATTTTTAAATTTCAGAAATTGAATTTTATAAAATATTTTTCATTTTCTGTCTTGAAATATCAAAATTATTTTAACGTTAATTTTTTGGGATTTTTCTAAAATAATTTTTTTAGGTGAATGGTGAAAATATCAATTCTACAAATAATGTCAATTTTATAAAATTATCAATATACAATATTAAATTGGATGTTTATGAAAAATTTATTATTGAAAAAATATATATATATATATATATCATTTAAATATATAATTTTAAACATAGAAATCTATGTTTGGAATTTTGGAAATCTAAGTAATATTTTTATTCAAATCAAAACTATTCTCATTACTTCTCTATTAATAAAGTATTTACATGGTTGATTTTCGTTTTTGTTTAGTTTTAAATTAAATTAATACTAAATTTTTTAATATAATTCAATTAGTTCAGTTGTAATAAAAATTATACATGATTTTGGTATAAAATAACTTTCATACATAAAATAACCATATTTGTAACAATAGTTTTTATTATGTTATGTAAATAAATTTGAAAACTAATTTTGGAAACTTCTATTAATTAAATCATTTAAAATGGTCTAATATTTCTAATCAAAATTTACAAAAAAAATTATATGTTCAATTTCATTTTTTCCATAATGAATAAAAATCATGATAGAATATTATCACCATAGTAAATGAAAAAATCGGTTAAATGGGATTAAAACTAACATATAAGGTCTTAATATCTATCAAATTCATTTTTTTATTTCATTGGATGAGTGGATTTAGAAAACAATTATTCTATATTTAAACAAATTTCAATTTAGTTCTATTTTTATTTCGATATTGAACTTTATATTTTTTTATGTAATGAATGAGTACAAAATGTCCCCCTCTATTTACAAATCTAATATATTTTCATAAGAATAAAGTCACTTTTTTAATTGTTATAAATTTAACTTTTGAATATAATTTTTATAATAATTTTTTAATATTTGTGGATGTTATAATTACCTATAATTATTTTGCATCACTGATGTAGCACTTGTGCGTACGGGTCGAAAATCATAGTAAATACTCTTAAAAATATCAATGGTGATTTATACTAGATAATTTAGAGTCTTGAAATTTTTTGATAGATTAAAATTAAAGGTAATTAACTTTTTTAATATTAAATTTCAAATTCCATTATTTTATTGATGACATTAAATTCAAATTATATAAATATTTTATATAATTTCATTAAGAATATTAAATATAAAATAATATTTTATATTTTGAATTAAAAACCTTAAAAACTGGATCATGATTCAATTTGATAGTAAAATTTTCTATCCAACTACCTATTTTAAAATTTTTAATCACTTGAAATTTTTAATCGAATTGTTTGACCCTTAACAACTAATAATTTCAGATAAAGTCATTGAAATTTTCCTTCAAAAAGGGACTTAATATAACTCTTAAAAATACATATTTGAGTTTAGTTTTATCTAAAAACCCTACCCAATTTTATCCAAAAATATCCCATACAACATTTCCTTTCGCCTAGTGTGTAGATAAACATCTCTTCTAAAAGCCATAAGTGTAATCAAAAGCAGGATACATGATGAAATGTTAATTTTATTTACTCATATATTTCATGTTTATTTATTTTTCCACATGCCCAAATAATTTAAAACAATATTAAAATATTTTAAAAAATTATTCAATATATTTAAATGTTATTATTTTGATTTTATAATCATTTTATATCTTCTTTTCAACTAGGGTAATATGAAAAATAATTCATACATATATATGAACTACCATCTCCATGAAGTGTTGTCTTTTATTTTTCATTAGCCTAAAAGAATAATGGTTAAAAAGACATATTTATCAGATATATATAATATTTATTAAATAATTTTTAATCATTAAATATAAAATATTATCTACATTCTTACCCACCAATCAATTAGAAAATAATAATGTCACTCGTGTGTATGTGTGAACTACCACTCCCAGAAGGCGATCTGATTCGTTTTTTCTAACCACATTACTTGGATGGTCCAAAGGTAATATTAAATTTATGAAAATGATAATTAATTTTATTAATACCTGGTATATAATGAAACTATGATCATGGTTCAAAGACACGGAACACTAAATAAATGTGTGTATACAAAATAATAGTTACCCCCTAAATAATTAATTAATTTTAACAAATAATTATGAGTAAATGGGTAAAAATATGTTATAAATAAATGATATAAATAAAAATAGATAAAAATATATATTTATTAAATAATAAAAAATAAATTAAAATTCATTACATGAGATTGTGGAATACGTATGACCATGAATGAATCCAATGTAATGGTTTTTCATCTCAAACATTGTTCTTTGGGATATCTTTTAAATTATACACATATTGACATGAGATAGTATATATAATGAATCTTTGAAATATTATATCATGATCCAATTTTTAATAATAATAATTAAATATCCATTTCAGGTTCTCTCTTTTATTATGTTTTTATTCAAGTGTTATAATATATGTCTGCGATTATTTTACAATCTAATTATTATTCAGGATTGTTTGTGTTTATGTTTCTATTAGATGAAATCTAATATTATTATCTCATAAAAGCCATAAATTTTATCCTCTTATATTCATTTTAATGGTTTTATATTATTAATTACATTTTTACCACCTTAATACGCAAATAAATATAAATAATGTTAATAATAAAATCTGACCTTATTTATCATTTTTGGTTAGAAAACCATTCTCTTCAATATTTATATTATTTATATTGTTTTAATAAAATTTATTATATACTACAATGATGTATAAAGTTCAGTTTTTGGAAACATTTACTTTATATTCATTATTTTTAAACTAATATCTTAAATATTTTCTATAAACATCATTTTTGACTTTCTTTACAAAAGCATAAAAAGAATATTAATTTTTTAAATGTTTTTTGTATGAACAAAATTCAACACATTCATGATCCTTATTCCTGATTCATGTTATTTTACATGTTATGATGGTTTTATAAAGTAACATATATTCCCATTATTCTATTAAATTTTAAAATGAAATGGTTTTTGTCTTCATAATAGTTATTAAATGGTATTTTACTCCACTTATGTATATTTCTTTCATTAACTCCATATTTCTTAATTAAGTATTGTTTATTTTAATGATTATATTATTGAAAATTATTTTTTGAATTATATTTCAAATTTTTTATATAATCCTAATTATATGTTTTTAAATGATTTATAACATATATATTACAATAATGTTTCACAATTGTTAATATAAATTCATTTAAATTGTTTAATTTCCATTTTACTCTATTTCCCAAGCGATTATTATTTACTACAACCCCTTCATTTGTAATGAATTTATCTTCATGTTAATGTAAATGTTCTTTATTATCATGTATGTATTCTATGTCATTTCCAATATTTAATTATTTATATTACCACTAATTTATTTGACATAAACACACCATTTTATATAAATATGATTGGGGGTGTTTACTAAGACATATAATATATTTATAAGTTGGCGAAAAATTGATAATATATATACATATTAATTATATATGTATGAGTATTCACTATAATGGTAGGTTGAATATTTATAGGGGAAATGTTGATATTTCATATGATATTTTTCCAGTAAAAATATTTATTATTAATTAATGTGGATTATGTATTGAAAGGTTATTCATTTGTATCATATAATGAATGCATTGAACAAAGTAAGTGACATGTGGGGCTTGAGATTAGATTGACCCTCAAAGAATTTTTTTATTTGATTAGAAAAACTAGATTTGGTATTTGGTGTATGAATTACTGATTATATAAACTGTATTGACATGAGGTCTTGATGATAAGATTATAATGTCTAGAATTATTCTATGTATCATTATGAAACAAGTTCTTAGTATCAATGTGATTATTTATGTTTTCTATAATACATGGATATATTACCCTTTTAGGGTTTTTATGGCATATTTGGTTATTATATTTTATCTCTCCCATATTGTATATTCCTTATGTAATCATGATATCGTACACTATACATTTTCCTTATTAAGCATCTAAGAGTACACTTATTTTGAGTCAAATACACAAGTTATAAATAAGAATAAAAAATTCTTTTCGAATATTTTTTTATGTCGATAATTTTGTGGGAGAAGTTTAAAATTTATTATTGAATAAGAAACTATGGGTATATTTAAAAAATATTAATTGGATGTGAAATAAATGGGTTTTTCTTTCTTTGAGTTTTTCCCAATCCTCTAAAAATCTAATCGTAAATGGTATTCTAGTTGTTCACAGAATCAATATATGTATTCAAAATTTTAATTTTATAATTTTAATTTTGTTAACATCAGTTGGTATCAATAAAACATGTAAAGAGTATGTTATTAGCAATGGATCTTAGTGTATGGGTGGGGGAAGATATATTTAATATAATATAAAGGTTTACAAAACATTATAGGTTAGGATTTTATTGGTAAAGGATAAATCAAGAGTTTTAAATAACATCATGGGTTAATATGTTTTTGTTTGATCCTAAACTTAAAGGTTTTGGTATCCTTTTCATGTATTATGTGACTAGATTATAATGATTATAGATATATTTTGGCTGAAATTTGTTTGAATACTAGATGTAACCCTTGGGTATAATATGTTATTTAGTTTAAATTTATTCGGGAAGAATGTTTGTATACTTTTGGGATCATAAGAAGAAATATATAGATAATCCTTATGGATTTTATGATATTTGATACCATTATGATTGTTTTGGATAAAAGGTTATCACAAATTTGTGAATATATGTTTTATCATATAAATAACCATGGTGTTGAGAATTTATTTTGTAACAATAAGATTAAAGTTATTTTTAAATATATTCACTATGTTAGTAACATTATATTTATAAGGTAAGTAGAATATTATTAAATAATATCATATTTTATATCAAAGTGGTTGATGTTATACAATCTTATGGAATTATATATGTTCTTCCGGTTTTATGTCATCTTGACTTAGGTAAATTTGGGAACTTATTTGAAATTTTCAAATAATAATTGATTAAGGTATTTACATATTTAGTATGTGACATTATGTGCGATTAATTTTGTTTAGAGATAAATTTTAAGATGATATTGGATTAATATGAGATCAAATAATTATAATCCATAGGTTTCAATTTTTTCTGTAATATTTTGAATAGTTTTATGGTTATTCACTCCATGGGTAATTTATACATATCTTAAGGTGTTATTGTTGAGGATTTGGATGTTAATGTAGTTATTCTTCATAAGATAGTTTCTTCATACTGAATGTTTTCATAGATTGTGATATCCATTTGTCATTTTGGATAATGGATATAATCATAATAAATAACATATCCTCTTTTTTAGATCTTATGAATCATTGAAAGTTATTTTTTGTGCTTCATGTTCAAAAAATCTATCATAAATATTTATTGTATGAGTTTAAGTAGATATTGAAAAATTCTTTAATCACAACCAAAGGATGATATTTCACATATCTAATTGAAACAAATCAAATAGATATTTTTTGAGGATATTTATCATGATGATAAAATAATTCCTCAACTTAAACAATAAGATGATAAATCCATAAAATCTTATAGAGAAAAAGTTATCATCTATTAAGGTATTATACAATAAACATATTCACAAGTATAAGTATTATAATGGAAAGCAACTAGTTTTTAAATATTTAAGAGATATAGTATTCCTAGTGAAAACTTAGTAATTTGTTATGATGAAATAATCAACATCTTTGATTATAATTATGTTCAGATACATAAATTTGGGTGAGAAATATTTTAAAAATGAGGAAATTTTCTTTATAAGAGGCGGATAATGTAATTCCTTAATAGTTAAATATTTAATTTATAAAATATAATATGAGGTTATTTAGTGACCACCACATGCAACATTGAGCATAAACAACCCATGATATACTATAGAAATAGTACTATTTAAATATGACCATTATAACCTATCATGGATTTGTGGGTTTGAATTGAAGTATTAAGATTATGAAATTTATATATTAAATTTATCATAATAAAAATTATTTATTAGATATTAGATACTAAATCCTTATTTTTTAATGATAAAAATTAAATCATATAATGTTAAGAATAGTTGAAGATTAAATAGTTTTTTTCATATAAAATCTATTTTGTTGTATAATTTATACTTTCATTTTTAAAAAAATTATAAACATTAAAAATTTAATTCTATAAAGAAATGTTTCATTATTGGGTTTTTAATATCAAAATTATCTTGAGGTGATTTTTTATTTTTTTATAAAATAGTTTCTTTTTGATTGAATAGTGAAAAATATTTATTTCACAAATACTTTCATTTTTATGACATTATAAAGGTATATCAATGACTTTGAAGTAAATATAATATTTTCTATAAACCACATATATATATAATTATCTTAAAAATATAATTTTTATCTTATATATATATATAAATATATGTTTCACATTTTGTAAATCCATGTAATGATTTTATTCAAATAAGAATTATTTTAAATACTTCACTTCTAATAATGTTTTCTCACAGTTTGTTTTGCCTTTATTAGATTTCTAAATGAAACAAGTATCCTTTTATTTAATAAAATATTATTAACTCAATGTAAATAAACATTAAACACTATGTTAGTATAAAGTCACTTTTATGCTTCAAATGAGCATTTTTCAAAAAAATTGTTTGCATTCCATTTTTTTGAACTTACGTTAATATTATTTTTTACAAATTATTAAAATTGAATCATAGAAACTGGTACCCATATTTTTAATGATCATTTCAATTCATTTTGTAATCTCAATTTCATTATTAGTCCTAAATAATAGTTGCCATGTTAAAATTTAAGCACCATAATAAAAGAAAAAAATGGGTTAAAATGAAATAAAATAATGGGATAAAGTATTATAATCTCTTAAAAACAATAATTTATTTCATTTTATGTGATTAGTTTTTCCAGCCACATCCTCACTTTGATTATTTTTCAATCTGGTTCCATTTTCCTTTGATTATGACATTTATATTATTTTACATAATGAATACATAAAAAATGTCACTCTCAATATTTTTATATAACTATTATGTCATCATAAGAATAAATTGATTTTATGAATGGTTATAAATGGTTATTTTGAATATTTATAAATTATTTTTATAAGATTAATTAATTTTTAATTTTTAGTGATGGTATAATTACCTAGAATGTTTATGCATCGTTGATGTAACACTTGTTGAAGTTGGTTGGAAATCAAAGTAAATAGTTTTAAAAATATTAAAAGTAACGTGTGTTGGTTAATTATAATCCTTTCATGTTTTTATGGATAAAATGAAATTTATTAATGTTTTAAATATTCAAATTTTAAATCCATTTTTATTTTTACGTCTTTAAAGACAATGTTTTTGAATAGATATGAAAATTAATTTATAGAAATTTAATGTCAAATAATATTTTATAAATTGAATTAAAAATAAAAAAAATACTATCATGATTCATATGGATATATAAAATTATTATAAAAAAATATTATCATATTTTCACCAATTTGAATTTCTAAATTACATTTTGACCCTTAAAGACTAAGTATATACAAAAATGCCATTGATTTTTTCTTATAAAATGGGACTTAAAAAAATTAATTAAAAGAAACATATGAGTTAGGTTTTTTCACCAACAACTTACCGAATACCACGAAAAACTTTTCATACAATATTATCATGCCCCAAATGTAATAATAAAACATTCTAATAAAATCGTTAAGTTCAACCAAAATGAGAATTCCTCAAGAAGAGGAAGTTGTCTTTACTGATCTGTTTTAAATTTATTTATCATTCCACCACCTATATTTATTATATAATCATGTTATAATATTTAAATCATTATCATTCATATGACAAAAGTTTTTTATATTAATGGAACAACCATTTTTAACTACATTCTATCTAAGGGAAAATGAAAACATCGCTCATGCGTACGTATGTACTACTGTATCCAAGAAGCGATGCATTTTATTTTTCATCATCACCTCACATGGATGCTTATAAGTATATAATTATTATATGTATATATATATAATATTTATGAAATAATTATTACTATTTAAATATAAAATATTATCTACATTTTTTCTCTCCCATGTTTTGGAAAATGATAATGACGCTCGTGTGTACGTGTGGACTACCACAACTACAAAGCGATGTTGCTTGTTTTTATTGACCCTCTTACATATATGGTTCAAAAGTTATATTGAATTTATAAAGATTATAATTATAAATTTTTTAATATATTATATATTATTAATGAATGAATATATTACATATATCGGGACTAATAGTTCAAAACATGAATTAAAAACATATCATTTAACAGAAAAATAATTGATTATAACAAATAATTATTATTAAATGGATAAAAAAGGTTATAAAGATTTGATATATAGAAATAAATATATTAATAAATATTTTATGAAGATTATTAATAAATATAAATTCATTATACATGAGGTTTGAACATAGCTGACCAAGAGGTAATCCGAGGTAATTGTTTCTCATGTCAAATTTTATTCTTTAAGAAATAGATTGTACTGGAAATGTATTTTCATTACATGGGTTATATGATTATTATTTTAAATTTTATATATTAGTTAAACTTTTAATACTTTTAATTAAATTTTCATTTCATTTTCCCACTATTAAGGGGTTATAATATTCATAATGTCTTTTCACAATATCATTGTTATTTGGGATTATTTATGTTTAAGTATCCATTAGGGGGATTATAAAATATTTTTCCAATAAAACCATATATTTTTTTCTCATTTGGATATCCTTAATGTTTTAATCTATTAGTTTAATTTTTTCTCTCTTCATAACACTAATCGATATAGATAATCTTTATGATAAAATCGAATATTATTTCTCCCTTTTTGTTGGGAACCCTTCCCTTCCATATCAATATTAATTATTATTATTTTATTTATTTTAAGAATTATAAGATTTATAATGTTCATTTTTTATAAAATTTTATTTTTTATTCAAAAATATAAGAGGAATATTTTTAATATTTTCTGATAATGTAAATTTTATCTTTATTTATACAATTTTAAAAAATATATTTTTAAAAATTATCATCAGGAATGAATTTTCTCACCGTTATGATGCATAATCATAATTAACTTTACTTTCCATGTTTTTATATATTTCTAAATTAATATTTTTTCCAATTATTATATATTTTCTAAAAAGAAAAATATATTATTTTGTTATATGTTTTGAATATGGATTTCACTCTACATAGGTATATTTTTATCTTCCACTCCATATTTTTTTACATAAATGTAGTTTATTTTTATGATTATAATATTTTATATTGTTTTTAAAATAACATTTCAAAATTATTACTTACAAAACTTGAAAAAAGTTTATTTATGTGATTTATAAAATTGTTTTTCCAACAATGTATGAAAGGCATTAAAAAAATTCTTTTAAATCTCTCAATTTCATTTTTCTATTTATTTCTAAAGGGATCTATCATTACTAAAATACATTAATTTATGATTAATTGATATAATTTTTCATGTATATGATATTTATTTTATTTTATTTATTATTTATCATTTAAAATATTTACTTAGTCATATACTAATTTCTATTTATGGTGTAAACACCCCATTATATATAATATAGGTTGGGGTGTCTACCAAGAAAGATGTATTGTATATTAATAAGGGATTCACTGAAAAATAATATAATTTTTGGTTACATATGTATTAATATTGAATAATAATTATGTTTTAATATGTGATTTGGAAATATTGACATTTTGTATGTAGCACCCCAAAATTATAAAAAAGGACATTGTATTTGATAGCATGTATGATACGCAACACCAAGAATATAAGGGAATATAATATTCCAAGACTTTATGATAAATTTATGATTTTAATTAGTTTTAATCAATTTTATATATTTAAATTAATTCCACTTTGATTTTATCTTTCATTTCACTCGACGAGTTTCTTCAATGGCTTGTGTTTCATCGAAGACCAAATCACACAGAATAATATTAATATTATTATATAAAATGAAAACTATCTCATAAAAATTAAATTTGTTTTTATGAATATTATTAAATAACTTATGAAAATATATAGTTTAATTCATTTGGATACCAATTAATTATAAATTAATATAGAATCCAAATTAATATAAAAGAATTAATTGTATAAAAAAACAATTTCTATGATCCAAATGTAATTTTATCTTAATAAATTATATTAATTAATATTAGTGGATAATATTATTTAAATCTATATTTTAAATATTCATATAAATATTTTTGACATTTTCCCAATAGATTTTATGGGAATATGATAAGAACAAGTCCAACTTTATTCATCAAAAGTTATATTTTTCTAAAGACAATTTTGCTACATTTAAATAGTGAAAAAATTTTAAACATAAATACTGAAACATTAATAAACATTATTTTTAAAAATAATCATTATTTTTGAACCTAGAATCTAAAAACTATCTATGGTTTAATTTGTGGTATTTTTCTGAAATATTTCATTTTTTATTAATAGAAAAAAAATACTGACTTTTATTTGAAAACTTATTCTGTTATCTAATTGATTTATAAATTGAATCTATTTTTTATTGTTTTTATAGTTTAATTATATTTATTTTACATCTATTAATTTAATATAGATCATTGGGTTTCTCATCCCATTTGTATGATTGATTTTAAATTAAGCTATACCACTTTTGTGATCAGAATTTGTGAAATTTATTCCATATTTGGAATCAGTAAACTTTATAATATCACGTAAGTTCAAATTAGTTTTTCAAAAATTAGTGAAATGAATGAATATTGATTTCCATGATTAAGAGAAATATCAGCTTAATAAAATACTAAAACTTGAACTTAAGGCCCAAAATAACATAAAAAATCTCCAAAACTTAGTGGATAGACATATTTCAGCCATATCCTCCATTTTAATGGTTTGTTTTCTTATTAGAGTCAAATTATATGATACCTCCCAGTAGTGTTTACCTTTTTATATTTACATGAATTTCATTGCACCTCCGCTATAAAAGGGTACTCACCCCCATTCACATGATAACACCTCTCAAGCCCATTGTCTCATAAAAAACATACTAAATAATTCCTGAAATATCTATCCCCTTATCCAAGAATCCTAAATTTTGAAGTAAACCTTACTAATGATGAATTTTGGTGTAAACAAAATAGAGTTACCCTAACAAAAGGTAACATTCTTCAATGATATCTTTTGTTTTTTTCATTCAACATAACATTAATTATTCATTTATCATTATTATATAATAACACCAGTATCCTAAATATAATAATATGTTTTTGTCTTAAGGGTATTACCTACATTTTCACACACTTCCATCAAATGGGATATTTAATCATCACTCGTGTGTACGGTGAACTACCACCCCGCGAACTGATGTCGTTCATTCTTTCATTGACACATTTAAAGGGTTAAAGTAATGATGTATTTATAGTTAATATATTATATTTATAATATTTACAATTTATTCATACTTTTGGAATTCTTTTACAACACACACCTTTATGATTTCTATTTTATGGAAATATGATAACATCAGTTGTGGATGTGTGGACTACTGCCTCCTCAAAGTGATGTGAATCATTCACGCTCTATATGGAATTTATAAAGGATGATTTAAATAAAAATACATGAAATATAAGACATAAATATGATATTTTAATGATAATATATATATATATCACATAATTTTTAAATAAGACAAGGAAATGGATGTAGCGTCAATGGGTATGTTTGACCTACCATCTCCATAAATAGGGAATTTAATTTCCTATCACTAAATTATATAGATTATTATAAATATATATATTGAATATATATCATATTTAAATCGTTTTTTATATATTTTATATTATAAAATAATGATTTACATAATATTAACAAAAACTACAGGTTAAAACATACTAAAAAAACATGACAATTAACACCCCAAACAATGATAATAATGACAGATTGTTAAAAAAGGCTAATACGATATTATTAGAATATAATATATGATATTATAAGTATTCATATGGTCCTATTATATGTCAATAACATGATTACTTCCACTATACAGTAGTTTTAAAGGTATTCAACAAAAAGGAAGTGTAAGGTATAGGATTTATCTTAATTTACATCCTTGTGAGGTTTATTTATTATTATCAACTAATTCAATTTATTTTGGTGTATATAATTCCCCCTTTTCATTTAATATCAAAAGTCCATCATAATTAAAGTCATTTTATGTTTCAATTTATATTCTTTCATATATGGGCTTTAAAATCGAAAATTACCAAGTGGTAAAAGTTATCTTTGAAATATGAATTTCTTTTGTGATTGTTAACTTTATCTTCAAACAATAACTTTATTATGATAATTTATATTATAAATTAAATTTTTATTTAATTTAAACATTCTCATGTAATGGTTATTATTATTTCAAAAAAAATTCAACTTTTACGTGCGGTGTTCACTTTAATACTTATTTGATTAATTGTGGAAAAATTGATAAGTCCATATATTTTCATCAGTACATATATTTTGTCCTTAGTAATATTATTAATTGATTAAATATGTAACACCCCGAGCTTCCACAATACGCTTCTCATTCAATACTGCAATAGCTTGCATTGTATGCAACTTCGAGTTCTAAAACACCGCGACTAATCAAAGTAGTCGTTATGAATAGTAATAACCACTTTTTAAAATTATAGAAATTTTATATTTCAAAATGGACTTCATTTTTGGAATCGGAATATTGAAATTATCCTATGTTGAATTTTTGGTATTTTTCTGAGAACTTCTAATTTTTTATGAATATTGAAAAATACTTAAAAAAACTTTTTTAATCAAAATAATTTATAGTGATAAATTATACTATTTAGTGGTTTTAAAGTATAATTAGAATATATTTTTACCATTTTATCCAATGGTGGTCATTATAATTAATTTAACATTGAAATTGGACATAATCAAATGCCAATCTTTTGATATAAATTGTTTCTTAAAAACACGCTATTTGTTGTGACAATGGGAATTAATTATAAAATTAATTAATGCAACTTATATTTTTGGAATTTTGTAAAATAGAAATCATTTTTGAATTCGGAATATCAATTATAGCTTAGGGTGAAATTTTGGCATTGTTCCGAAAAACTTCAATTTTTGATGAATATTGAAACCACTAAGTGGTAGTTAAATAAGTGATTTTTCGTTTAAATGAAATTTTACCACTTCTGTGATTTGATTTTCAAAAATACGACATACATGGTTTTCATTAAGAAGTAAAATGTGGTTCAATGAGATTAAAATAATTTTTGGTGAATAGTAACTTTTAAATTCTTAATCGCGATTAGAGGTAATTAGTGTAGTTTAAGGTAAAAATAATTTTTTAATAATATGAGATGAGCTTGACACATGTCCTACCCTCATTGGATGTGCCATGGCAGACCAAGACAATACATGGGTCAACTTGGGGACCCCATGGAGCCACTTTAGTTGGAAAATGACATAAATACCTTTTATTTAATGTTAAAGTAAAAAATGACACAAACACGAAATGTTTAACTAAAACAATTTTTACATGGGGTTATAAAAGTCATATTTTTTTACTATAAATAGTCATTGGAAAGCTAAAAAGATTTCCTACATCATAGTATTTTTTTTGTATAATTTTTAGACATTAAATAAATTAAATTATTTATGACATCATGATGATGCAGCGATGACCTCATTATTTAACGATTTAAATAAAATAAAGAGATAATGTAAAATCCAAGGCTTACACTTGTCAAAAACCTATTGGATGAGTATATTTAGAACCCTTATCACCTTAGCCTCAAATTATATAAGTGTGGGACCTCTAAAATCCGAATCTCATTTTATAATAAAGTGACTTTTCTTTACTTTCCAAGAGTGCCCCTCCTCTCCACTTATAAATTGCCCCCAACTCTACCACCTAATTCACACTTTCAAGCCAGTTGGCTCGGCCAAAATCTGCCCAAATACTCTCCCAACTTCCCCCTCTTACTCCTAGAATCCTAACTTTGGGCAGAACCCTTCCCAAGGAAGACTTTGGCTCAAATCAAAAAGAGTTACCCGATTTTGAGGTAATATCTTCTCTAATGTTGTTTTGTTTTATTTTTCTTCTCCAACCCCCTAAAATATTTTTATTAATTTCTTTTGTAACAACACCAGTATCCTCAATATAATAAGATGTTGTTATAAGAATTATTCGAGCTACACTTACACACACCTAAATCTAATGGTTAAAGAACATACGGTTTCTGTGGATGGCGAATTTCTGCCTCACGAAACGATAATTGTTCAACACTCATATAACACCTTCAAAGGTGGACATTAAGATGTCACTATATTTACATAGGATATATAATATGTTTATGTATTACTTATGCTTCTGTATTTCTCATTTATGGCATACTTTATTGTTTCCATTATGGGTAAACGCGATATTTTCATTTTAGGAAGTGCGGACTACCGCCCCCTCAAAGTGATTTGAATCGTCAATACCATATGTGGGATGTATAAAGGATGGAGTAAATAATATTATATATGATGTTATACTGGAATTATAATATATCTTTTATATAATTATGATTTCATTCCATTAAATATAAAATAGAAATGAAAGTAGCATTCATGCGTACGTACGGCTTACCGTCTCCATGAACGGTGCATTTCATTTCTTACCTCTAAATGTTACGTAATATTATGAATGAATGTATATAATGGATATATATGATATATATGATATCTACATCATGAATATAATTCTAGATATAATGGATATTTGACCACATGAACAACTTGTAATTATAAGAAGTTTATTGTTGACTTAAGTACCAAAGATCGACAAAATGACTGTTATAAACTTTAATAATTACATAATGTTCATAACATGTTAATAAGGGATATAAAAGAAATAATGAACATGAAAAAGGTTCTTACGTAAATATAAATTAACTCTAGTTTATTATTCAGGAGGTTAAAGAACGGTCGAGTCAGGACAAGATGCAAGGTAAGGGAATTTCTTAACCCAATTTCCATTCTTTGGGGTAATCTCCTACTTTCAAATTATGTCATTATATTAATATGTCATATCATGTATTTGTACTTTATTTATGTGTAATTATAGTGAATACACATAATATATCTATTTTATTTTAAAAATGATCTTTGTATGGGACTTCGTCTCAATCACCTTTCATTGAGGCATATTTGGTTTTATACACAACTTTCTTTTATACGGTGTATAAACCCCTTTGACTTTTATGTTTATTCAAAAGGAATCTTTTTTATACGATGCGTTTTACTAAATGAAAAAAGGGGAATGTTTTTCTTTCCGTACTTATGTGGCGACAACGACTTCTCCGCTGCCGTGACCATTATTTGAGTTTCGGCTTCCTCTACAAGCCATCACTTTTTTTAATGAAAAATAAATACAAAGTTTTAATTTTCTTTTATTTTGGTATTGAAAATGGTTTTGAAAGCGTTTTTATTATATCAATGTGTTGTATTGATATCTTCTGATTGAAATGTGTAAATGTTATGTTTCCTTTATGCATGTTTTATGTGATACGATTATGTTATGGTTTATGATATGTTTAAACCTATTCATATGAGGAATGCATTGGACTTAATAAGTGACGGGTGGAGCCTGCTATAGCTCCTCGATGCATCGGTAGGTCTCATGAGACAAACTAGTGTCTTGGCACGAGGCCTTGACAAAATCTTATTTGTGGTCTTAGCACGAGGCCTTGACTACGTGGTTATGATAGTCTGGCATTATGCATTCCATCATTATGAAAGTGGTTGTTGATATTGCATGTGATTATTCAACTAGTAGAAAATCCATGTGAAGAAGCAAATGGCATTATCTCATTTTACTTTTGCCATGTTATGTTGATGTTCAAGTTTAAAAGTCTTTTGTTTTAGTTATACATTGCCTTAAATGTTTATGTTTATTTATGAAAGCTTCAACAATATTGTTATCCTTACTGAGCATCTGAGCTCACCCCTTTCAATGTTTTAATATTTTACAGGATGTGAAGAAGTATTTTATGAATGACCTGCAGGGATAGTCAGAAGATGATATGAGTGTGGACTATGAAGACTTTGTTATTATTTTTTCACTTTATGTTGTAATGTAACATTTATTAATGTATCTAGTGTTTCCAAGGCTACTAAACTAATCGGTCTTTTGAGACTTGATCTTTTGTGATCATGCCAATGTTACGAAGTAATGCACCGACTCTGGGTAGATGGGGTCGGGGTGTTACAGTTGGTATCAGAGGTAGTTTAGTACTAACCTTGGAAGCTAGATTTAGATAAAATCTGATTAGAGCACATAGCTTGAAGATAGACTTTAAGGATTAGTATAGAAGAACTTCCTAGAATTTTGGTATTATAGAGATTTTGTGAGTTTTCCGAGCGATACATCCCTGTCTGGATACGAGCAGGTAGAGGCGGCTCTGGCACAGATGTACCTAGGGGTAAAACCCAAAAACACCGCTTTGAGCTAGACTCGAACGAGAACTGGTGCATGACAACGAGCCTTGCTGCACTCTTGGTTACGACACTCCCAGGGGAAATGCCTAGTATAATTCTCATTTTCTTTACAAACCACTATGAAGGGTTATGATTATATACTTCCTCAAAGAAAACATTCCTTTTTATGATTATGGATTATATCCATAAATAGATAAATTTATGTACTGTGTTTTACAAATATGGAATTATGTATTTTAATTCATAAACTAATCTAGTTTATGCCATTGTTTAGAAATGGCACCTAGTGGAAGGAATGGAAACCGTATCAATGCACGCACTCCGTGTGGGGATTTCCCTCCTGCTCAAGATAATTATTGTTGATCTGGAGATACAACGGGTGCTGATCAACTTATTAACATACTGGGACAACTCACTCAAGTTATGAATAATAACCTTACTCGTATAGAGCACCCTGATCCACAACATGGAGGATCAATGTTAGACCGCTTCATGAGGCAAAAACCACCAACATTTAATGGGGGTACGAATCCGTTAGTAGCTGAGCAATGGATAAACTCCTTAGAGAAAATATTCTACGCCTTGGGGAGTAGTGAAAGGGAAAAGGTTATCATGGCAGTTTACCGCCTCACTGGAGATTCTGATCAATGGTGGTCATTGATTCAAAACACAAAGGAAGATGATGACATATCGAATATGGAATGGAGGGAGTTCAAAGATCTTTTCTAATAAAAATACTTTCCTCATGACCATAGAGCAGATATGGAAAGGCAATTTCTGAGTCTGAAACAAAAGGAGGATGAGAATGTCGCAAAGTATGAGGCCAACTTTACAAGGTTAGCGAGGTATGCTGCAGATTATATATTTAACCCAAGAGGTAAGATTGATCGCTTCTTTGATGGGTTAAAACCATTTCTCCGTTGAGCTTTAGTATCACAATCATTCTCAACATACAAAGATATTGTCTCATGTGCTATCAAGACAGAAAAGGAATTCTCTAAGTCTTATGGCAACAAAGTAAAGTAATAGAAGAAGAGAACGGTGGAACAAGAGACAGATAAAGGGAAAAAGGGAAAGAAGGATTTTCCATTATGTGATAATTGTGGGAAGAATCACCCTGGTACTTTCCTAAAAGGAATGGGAGTTTGTTATAAATGTGGAGAAAAAGGTCACCAGGCGCGTGATTGCAAGGGAAAGAAAGAGGCTATCAATGTTGAATGCTACAATTGTAGGGAAATGGGGCATTATGAAAATGAATGTCCTAAGAGTCAGGGAAACTTACTTCAGAAAAGGCCAAGGGATCAAGGAAAATCTTATGCTGTTACTACAGTTGAAGCAGAATAATTAATGTATTGGTGCTTTTGAACTCATGGATTATATTCTGGTTATTAGAATAATGTGATATATATATAAGGATTTTACTGTAGTACTTGTTGATTTCAGTAAGGTTTTAATATGATTAAGGTAATCATATTTTTAGTATGTGACAAAAAGAAAAACTTTAATTTGTTTGGGGAATATGATAAATTGATTTTGGAATTATGAGACCTTTTAGAGAAATTTTGGACAGAGTATTTTGGATAACTATAAAGGTTGGAGTGGATTAAGTTGATCTTTGGATAGTATTGTTTAAGGTTAAAACATTTCTGAAGATTATTTTTGGAATATTATAATACTATAGTTTTAGGAAAAGGACAACCTACAGGGTGGGGAATAACCCGTCGCATCGGACAAAGCTTTAGGAATCGAACCCACAACCATAGTGCGACAGACCTTTATCACCTACCACTAGCCTACAGAAAGTCCCTGGTTATTACAAAATAATTTTACTAATCTAAATGGTATGTGTTAACATTTGGAACCTTATACAATTAGGATAAGTATAATATTTTTGAGTTCTATTATCTTTTTGAGTGAAAGACGAGTTGAAGGTTGAAACTCTAATTGTCAAGCATAAATATATATATACCTATCTCTTATTCAATGAATAAATTAATTCATAAACTTTAGTAAATGGATATTAAAACAAAAAAATGTGTTATCCTAATACCTTATGTCTTGTTGAACTGATGATATTTTAAATCAACATAGATTGAAGGCTTTGAGGCCCTCAATTTGACAGTTGATTGTAATTGATGACCTCAATCACTCCCTACAAATATTTACGTTTTTCCTCTAATTATATGTTTATAATTGCCACCAATTTTCTCCTAATCGAGATCATAATTGGGTGGTGACTTTTTCATTTCCCTTTCCCTCTTATTAAGGCTAAATTTTATTAATCTTATTTCTGATGTGGGTTTTCCACAAAGGTATTTTCTATTTTCAACCTTTTATTTTCCAAGAAAAATTTCAAATTGCGAGGATGCAATTTATTGAATAAGGGGAGAATGTAACACCCTGAGCTTCCACAATACGCTTCTCATTCAATAATGCAATAGCTTGCATTGTACGCAACTTCGAGTTCTAAAACACCGCGACTAATCAAAGTAGCCGTTATGAATATTAATAACCACCTTTTAAAATTATAGAAATTTTATATTTCAAAATGGACTTCATTTTTGGATTCGGAATATCGAAATTAGCCTATGTTGAATTTTTGGTATTTTTCTGAGAAATTCTAATTTTTTATGAATAGTGAAAAATACTTAAAAACAACTTTTTTAATCAAAATAATTTATATTGATAAATTATACTATTTAGTGGTTTTAAAGTATAATTAGAATATAATTTTACCATTTTATCCATTGGTGGTCATTAGAATTAATTTAACATTGAAATTGGACATAAACAATTGCCAATCTTTTGATATAAATTGTTTCTTAAAAACACGCTATTTGTTGTGACAACGGGAATTAATTATAAAATTAATTAATGCAACTTATATGTTTGGAATTTTGTAAAATAGACATCATTTTTGAATTCGGAATATCAATTATAGCTTAGGGTGAAATTTTGGCATTGTTCTGAAAAACTTCAATTTTTGATGAATAATGAAACCACTAAGTGGTAGTTAAATAAGTGATTTTTCGTTTAAATGAAATTTTACCACTTCTGTGATTTGATTTTCAAAAATCCGACATACATGGTTTTCATTAAGAAGTAAAATGTGGTTCAATGAGATTAAAATAATTTTTGGTGAATAGTAACTTTTAAGTTCTTAATCGCGATTAGAGGTAATTAGTGTAGTTTAAGGTAAAAATAATGTTTTAATAATATGAGATGAGCTTGACACATGTCCTACCCTCATTGGATGTTCCATGGCAGACCAATACAATCCATGGGTCAACTTGGGGACCCCATGGAGCCACTTTATTTGGAAAATGACATAAATACCTTTTATTTAATGTTAAAGTAAAAAATGACACAAACATGAAATGTTTTTCTAAAACAATTTTTACATGGGGTTATACAAGTCATATTTTTGACTATAAATAGTCTTTGGAAATCTAAAAAGATTTCCTACATCATAGTATTTTTTTGTATAATTTTTAGACATTAAATAAATTAAATTATTTATGACATCATGATGATGAAACGATGACCTCATTATTTAACGATTTAAATAAAATAAAGAGATAATGTAAAATCCAAGGCGTAAACATGTCAAAAACCTATTGGATGAGTATATTTCGAACCCTTATCACCTTAGCCTCAAATTATATAAGTGTGGGACTTCTAAAATCCGAAACTCATTTTATAATAAAGTGACTTTTCTTTACTTTCCAAGAGTGCCCCTCCTCTCCACTTATAAAAGGCCCCCACCTCTACCACCTCATTCACACTTTCAAGCCATTTGGCTCGGCAAAAATCTGCCCAAATACTCTCCCAAATTCCCCCTCTTACTCCTATAATCCTCAATTTGGGCAGAACTCTTCCCAAGGAAGCCTTTGGCTCAAATCAAAAAGAGTTACCCAATTTTGAGGTAATGTCTTCTCTAATGTTGTTTTGTTTTATTTTTCTTCTCCAACCCCATAAAATCTTTTTATTCATTTCTTTTGTAACAACACCAGTATCCTCAATATACTATTATGTTTTTATAAGAAGGATTCGAGCTACACTTACACACACCTACATCTAATGGTTAAAGAACATACGGTTTCTGTGGATGTTGAATTTCTGCCTCACGAAATGATGATTGTTGAACACTCATATAACACCTTCAAAGGTGGCCATTAAGATGTCACTATATTTATATAGGATATATAATATATTTATGTTTTACTTATGCTTCGGTATTTCTCATTTATGGCATACTTTATTGTTCCATTATAGGTAAACGCGATATTTTCATTTTAGGAAGTGCGGACTACCGCCCCCTCAAAGTGATTTGAATCGTTAATACCATATGTGGGATGTATAAAGGATGGAGTAAATAATATTATATATGATGTTATACTGGAATTATAATATACCTTTATATAATTATGATTTCATTCCATTAAATATGAAATAGAAATGAAAGTAGCGTTCATGCGTACGTACGGCTTACCGTCTCCATGAACGGTGCATTTCATTTCTTACCTCTAAATGTTACGTAATATTATGAATGAATGTATATACTGGATATATATGACATATATGATATCTAAATCATGAATATAATTCTAGATATAATGGATATTTGACCACATGAACAACTTTTAATTATAAGAAGTTTATTGTTGACTCAACTACCAAAGATCGACAAAATGACTGTTATAAACTTTAATAATTACATAATGTTCATAACATGTTAATAAGTGATATAAAAGGAATAATGAACACGAAAAAGGTTTTTATGTAAATAGAAATTAACTCTAGTTTATTATTTAGGAGGTTAAAGAACGGTTGAGTCAGGACAAGACGCAAGGTAAGGGAATTTCTTAACCCAATTTCCATTCTTTGGGTTAATCTCCTACTTTCAAATTTTGTCAATATATTATTTTGTCATATCTTGTATTTGTACTTTATTTATGTGTACTTATAGTGAATACACATAATATATCTATTTTATTTTAAAAATGATCTTTGTGTGGGACTTCGTCTCAATCTCCTTTCATTGAGGCATATTTGGTTTTATACCCAACTTTCTTTTATACGGTGTATAAACCCCTTTGACTTTTACGTTTATTCAAAAGGAATCTTTTTTATACGAAGCGTTTTACTAAATGACAAAAGGGGAATGTTTTTCTTTCCGTACTTATGTGGAGACAACGACTTCTCCGCTGCCGGGACCATTATTTGAGTTTCGGCTTCCTCTACAAGTCATCACTTTTTTTAATGAAAAATAAATACAAAGTTTTAATTTTCTTTTATTTTGGTATTGAAAATGGTTTTGAATGCGTTTTTATTATATCAATGTGTTGTATTGATATCTTGTGATTGAAATGTGGAAATGTTATGTTTCCTTTATGCATGTTTTATGTGATACGATTATGTTATGGTTTATGATATGTTTAAACCTATTCATATGAGGAATGCATTGGACTTAATAAGTGACGGGTGGAGCCCGCTATAGCTTCTCGATGAATCGGTAGGTCTCATGAGACAAACTAGTGTCTTGGCACGAGGCCTTGACAAAATCATATTTTTGGTCTTCGCACGAGGCCTTGACTACATGGTTATGATAGTCTGGCATTATGCATTCCATCATTATGAAACTGTTTATTGATATTGCATGTGATTATTCGACCAGTAGAATATCCATGTGAAGAAGTAAATGGAATTATCTCATTTTACTTTTGCCATATTATGTTGATGTTCAAGTTTAAAAGGCTTTTGTTTTAGTTATACATTGCCTTAAATGTTTATGTTTATTTATGAAAGCTTCCGCAATATTGTTATCCTTACTGAGCATCTGAGCTCACCCCTTTCAATGTTTTAATATTTTCCAGGATGTGAAGAAGTATTTTATGAATGACCTGCAAGGATAGTCAGAAAATGATATGAGTGTGGACTATGAAGACTTTGTTATTAGTTTTTCACTTTATGATGTAATGTAACATTTATGAATGTATCTAGTGTTTCCAAGGCTACTAAACTAATCGGTCTTTCGAGACTTGATCTTCTGTGATCATGCCAATGTTACGAAGTAATGCACCGACTCTGGGTAGCTGGGGTTGGGGCGTTACAAAATAAATTATTATATATATGAGTCATGATTTTTAAATGAACAACATGAGTTGTGGACCAGTTAACTCAATCTCCTTGATTCATCAGTCGTCTCTTGAGATGAATCAAATGGCCAAATCAGATGGGTTTTTACGCAGTATATTTTAATCTAACATGACGATAGATCTTGATGGAAAAAGTATAATTTTCTAGGGAAACCTGATATCCAATAATGAAGAATTTAATTTACAAGGAATTAAGTTATTATTATCATCCATGATATTTGATCCTTGACATTATCTATGGATTACTTTTCATTTCTAGTTTATTGGTTTAATGATATGTATTTTTAGTTATTACCTTTCCATATTGGTTATTTATTATTAATTCATGATATATTCCTATATAATTAACCCTTACTGAGTATATGAGATCACAATTATTTTTTACCTTTCCACAGTTTATGAAGAAGATGAATAATCTTCCAAGGATGATGTTCATCTCATTTTATTATGTATTATTTTTTATTTTCTATTCCCAATGTAATATGGGTTCCAAATATGTATGTAGTTTTCCAAAACTTCTACAATGATCAAATATTATGGATTTTATTCATTGAAATAATTCCAATTAAACAAAATAAGGCACCAATACTATGATTTTGGGGTCTAGGAATTATAGTTGTATTACAATAAATATAGTAGAATAATGGAATATGTGCTTAGGAAAACAATAAATTGGCAACATAAAAGGTATAATTCAATGAGAAGTATAGAATAACATCTCAAAGAAACAATTTTGATGATTACAAGATTATCTATGCATAAAATTTTCAATTTATGTTAAGTATCACACTAGTTTTTGGATTATACATTATGATTCATAGTGTTAGCGTCTAATCCATTATATGCCACTATTTTGTGATGGAGCCAAGGAGGAAGAAATGTATCAATACTCATGTATAATATAGAATATTACCTACTGAGAAAGAGAATATAGATGGCATTTGACCTAAGAATGCTATTTATATATTAGAGTAGAATAATTAGATTATGACACATAACCTTTATTAGATGGAGAAACTATTTCTATAACATGATAATCCTATGTTCTATTTATTTATACTACAAAATCCCCCATAATTTATGAATAATAATGATCTAATTGTATCCGAGCAATGGTTTAAGACTTTGGAGAAGATTATTTTGGTATTGGGATATGATGAAAAGAAACAAAGGTTACAATTAAAATGTATTTTATAAGATATGATATTGATCAATGGGGGTATTTTATCTTAAATACTTGGGAATGAGAGGAAATATAAATCATGGAATAGAATTATTTTAAATGGGAATTATGAAAAAAATACTTCCCTCATGAGAAAAAAATTTAGATGAAGAGAAAGATACTTACCATAAATAAAATGGAATAAGAAGGTGTTGAGAATTATGGAGCTACTTCACAAGGTTATCCATGTATACTATTGATTATATATGCAACATGAAGTAAAAGATTTACTGATTAATCAAAGGTATTAATTCAAATATCTGAAGGGTGTTGGTTTCTCAGAATTTTACAGAGAAAAAGTTTTATATTCCATCAAAATAGATAAAGAATTATTAAGATAATTCATAATTAAAGTAATCCAAAATAAGAATATGTCTATTAAACACCATGAAAAAGGGAATGTTTCAAATAAGAAGAATGTAATGATGAAATTATCACATTGTGATAACTGTGTGAAAAATCACACTGGGAAATTATGGAAAGGATTGTGTGTTTTTTATAATAGTGGAGAAAAGGGTCATCATGTTAAAGAATAAAAGGGGAATAATTAAAAACCTATTATTTAGTGTTTCACCAGTAGGTATTTGGGGAACTATAAAAATTAATCCCCATGTGTGAAGGAATATACCACAGAATAAGGATGTAACGTCCCGGCCCTAGGTGCCACTCAATGGGTGCCCCGAACCCGGTTTTCCTCGTGACCTCCAGCGCATTTCCCAAAACGTCAGAGGATGCCGACTAGCAGTGAGGGCCCAGGTCTGATAGTGGGGAAACTATGCCCTCATTTGTCAAAGTTTTGCGCAACAGAATATAATATAAACATACTATAACAGTGGATGCAACAACAGAATATATAACTGATAACAAAAAGGAAACCAGCAGTCATATATATATGAAGATGCAGCATGTCACTATTCTATAAAACAACGAGAACATGTTACACTTAAATACAATATAACTGAAGTATAGGTAAATAAAAACAAAATAGAACATCCAGTGGCATCGCGATCAAATGCTCGATCCCATGCACTCCGATACCCCATCTGCAATCAAGTACATGTGTAAGGACCCTTTCCCTTATCTGAACCTGTAGAAATGTAATATTTTTGGCCCAAAAAGCATGACTCAAACAAGGTGTGAGAAATATATCTCAGTAGAAACCCACCAAAGGCATGTTCCCAACTTTGTGTAAACATCCAACAATAGTGTGAAAAAGTAAAATGAAATAAACTAAGAAGTAATCAAAAGTAACCAACTTACCAGTTATATTTCCATTTAATTATTCATTTAATCCATTTAATATAAGAAAACACCACAGTGAATTACAAAGTAAATAGACAACATCCTCAGACAAAAAAAATATCACCCTTAGGTAATCATAATCCAACTCGCAGGTATTACCCTCAGGCGTAACAGAAATTTCCCTCAAGAGTACGAAGTGTCGCCCTCAGGCACAGAAGTGAAGCCCTCAGGCACGAAAGGTTTCCCTAAGGAGAAATAGTACGTTGACCTCAAGCTAATACAGTCATGCCCTCAGGCTATAGTAAAACACTACCCTCATGCATAAGTAACTGGGCCATGCCCAACATATAAACATGAAATTTACATATAATTCCTTTCAAGGCAAAATTAATGCATAATTATAACATGGCATACCCACGGGTATCCTTTCCAAATGGCTAAACAGTGGAATGCACCCCCATGGTGGTCCTGGATCCAAGAAGTGATCCTAAACATTATTTTAATATCACATTGAATTATTTATAAAAGTATAGGTAATTAAAATAGCCACGGCCTCAGCCACACGACGGCCCAAATATGGGTTCATAGCTCAAAAATACACAAAAAAACGCATGACAGTTGGAAAATAAACACTAATCCACCTACCTTTAACACCCACGAACGATATACGCGAATGAAGATCCTCGATTTTTCCATAGACCACGTTGATCTGGGTTAAAAGAAAACCTGTTCAAAAGTAAATAACTTTCCCTTGATAAAGAATTGGTAAGAATGGATTAAGGAGAATGGAGGGCGTACCTGTGCCATTCCAACGAGATTGCCCGAGGTGGAAAGAGATTCCCAACGTGCACTTAGCGGATCCTCAAAGATTCGGTCATCCCCTCCCGCTCCTTCCTTCAATTCTAAGACTTCCCTATGAATAGGGGAGGCTATAGCCCATTTTAAGTGAAAAAACAAAGTACACAACGTGTATTTCCAAGTACACGATGTGTACGTCCCATTTTTAAACTGTTCCCCTGGCGACTTCCCGCCATTGTGGAACTGTTCACCTGCCGACATGACTACATGGAATGTCTTCACGAGTACACGGTGTGTGTTGTCGCACAGCTGGCCACCGCCTTACTATTCGCCTGCTTTCTGACTACACGGCGTGTAAGGACCACTACACGGCATGTAGTCGGTCTTTACACCCTTCATCACCAACATGGCTACACGCCTTCTGTACACATCCCACATGACCAAAAGTGCATGGCGTGTGGAAAATTACATGGCGTGTACATCTAAAATTTGGGAATTTTCCCCATTTTCCTTATTTTCTCAAAAAACGTAAGGAAAGTATAAAAAAAGAATCCTGTACCTCAAAAATAAGAACCGGATTCTTAGAAACTTCCACTATTAAAGAAATTTGTCCCCGAATTTCCCTTACAGGGGTGTTGAAGATAAAACTCAGAACAGCTCTGGCCACTGAGCACGTACGTCGGTCTCCCGCTCCCAGGTCTCGTCTTGCACTCAGCCATGCTGTCATAGCACCCATATGAGAGGAACTGTCTAGCCGCAGAGAACCTTCGTGATCCTATCAATAATATGATTCGGATGCTCCTCAAAGGAAGCATCGATCTAAAGATCAACCTCCTCAGGCTGAAAGATGTGAGATGGGTCTGAATGATAGTGGTGAAACTGAGATACATGGAAGAGTCGTGCATTTCCCGATATCTCTGTCGTAACTGCAACCAGTAGGCAACTAGCCCAAATCTCTCCAGAATCTTGAATGGCCCCACATACATCGGTGAATGTTTACCCTACCTCCTGATTCGCCTGTGTCCCATCCTCGGCGAAACACGCAAGAAAACCTCATCCCCAACCAAGAACTCCATAGGTCATCTACGGTGATCAGCATAAGACTTTTGTCGATATTTTATGGTAGCCATCCGTTTCTTAATCAACTAGACCTTCTCAGTAGTCTCCTGCATGAGACGTGGTCCCAGTAAAGCTGCCTCACCTGCCTCTATCCAGCACAAGGGTGATCGGAATGGCCTACTAAATAAAGCCTCATAAGGTTCCATCTTAATAGTCTCTTGAAAACTGCAATTATAGGCAAACTCGACAAGGGGTATGTACTTCTCCCAAGAGCCCCCAAAGTCTAGGATGCATGCACGCAACATGTCCTCAAGCACATGTATCATACGCTCTGACTAGCCATCGGTCTGAGGGTGGTAAGCCGTCCTCAGAAGCACCTATGTACCCAGTGACCTCTGAAAACTCTTTCAGAAACAAGATGTAAAATGGGCGTCCCTATCTGAAACAATAGAACGAGGAACCACATGAAGATGTATGACCTCTAGGATATAAAACTTCCCGAGCTCGTTAACTCTGATGGTCTCCTTGATTGGAAAAAAGTGAGCTACCTTCATGAGTTTGTCCACAAAAACCCACACGACATCATTTCCTCTAGGTGACCTCGACAATCTAGTCATGAATTCCATCGCGAGATCATCCCATTTCCACTACGAAATGGGTAACTACTGTAACATCCCAGCTGGTCTCTGATTCTATGCCTTCACCTACTGACAATTGGAACACCTCGTAACAAAACCAGCTATATCACTCTTCATACCCGGCCACCAGTACTGATGTCTCAAGTCTCAGTACATCTTTGTAACCCCGGGATGAACTTCCCAAGCTGATGCATGATACTCCCACATAAGCTCCTTGCATATATCCCCTAGAACCCACACTCTTCCATGGAAACACAAAATTTCATCCTCGCCTATCGTCCAACTAGGAGGAGGGTTCTCACATTCCACAGAATCCCGTAGAACTGGGCATTCTAAATCAGATAGCAGTCTCATCCTCACTCTATCAAGGAGGGTAGAAGTCACAGCTAAAGATGAAAGATAGGCTTTCCCCTGACTGTTGTGCACCTCTAGATGCATCTCAGAGAACAAAGACATAAGCTGTCAATCATCACTAGCCTCTTTCACATCCTCTATCTGAGTCTTCCTGCTCATTGCATCAACTACTGCATTACCTTTACCAGGTTTGTAGGAAAGCTCAAAATTAAACAACTGAAGATATTCAACCCACCATTGCTACCTCAGATTGATGTCACGCTGAGTAAAAATATACTTGAGACTTTTGTGGCCGATGAAAACCACAAAATGTTCTCCCAATAGATAATTTCTCCAACAGCGCAACACATTTACAACTGCAGCCAAATCTAGATCATGCAATGGGTAATTCCTATCATGTGTCCTCACCTGCTGAGAACCGTATGCAACAACTCGATCGCCCTGCATCAACACTACTCCCAGCCCAATACCTGATGCATCACAGTAAACTGTATAGCTCTTTCCCTGATGTGGAAGTATCAGGACTGGTGTTGATGTCAGCCTTCCTTTTTGATCCTGAAAGGCTGTCTCGCAAACTTATGACCAAACGAACTTCACACCATTCTTAGTCAAACCCGTCAACGGCGCTGCTAAGTGGGAGAATTCCTTTATGAAGCGTCTGTAGTAACCGGCCATCCCCAGGAAACTCCATATCTCAAACACGTTATTGGGATACTCCTAGGAAACTAATGCTCTCACATTCCCTTGGTCTACTGCAACTCCTACCTCCGAGATGATATGATCCAGGAAGTGAATCTAGTCCATCCAAAAGTGGCACTTAGAGAGCTTAGCATATTGCCAATTCTCTCTCAGTGTACTCAATATAATCTCAAAATGGGTGGCATGGTCGTGTCGAGTGTGAGAGTACACTAAGATGTCGTCCATGAATACTACCACAAAAGAATCAAAATACGGATGGAACACAAGATTCATCATAGCCATGAAAACTGATGGTGCGTTCGTGAGTCCGAACAGCATAACCAAGTACTCGTACATACCATATCTGCTCCAAAAAGCTATAAGCGGTATATCCAAAGGTCTCATGCACAGCTGATGATATCTTGATCTCAGGTCAATCATTGAGAACACTCATTCTCCATGAACTTGATAAAATAGATCATCAATCTTGGCATGGGATATCAGTTCTTAACCATCAACTGGTTCAACTTCTGATAATCCACATAGAGTCTTAGGGTACCGTCCGCCTTCTTCACGAAAAGGACCGGAGAAACCCAAGGAGAAGTACTGGGTCAGATAAAACCCTTTTCCTGTAACCCCTCTAACTGCCTCTTGAGTTCCTGCAACTCATGCGTAGCCATCCTATAAGGAGGAATGGACACCGGTGTTTCCCCTGGAACATGCTCGAAAACGAAATCCACCTCTCGCTCCGGAGGTAGACCTGAAAATTCGTATGGGAAGACATCCTTGAAATGATAAACCACTAGAAGGAAATCTGTCTGACAAGTCCCCTGATCATCCAGATATAAGCTAGTAATCTGGGATATGACTCCACCTCGCCCACGATGCTCTAGACCAGCTCAGCTAGCCTGAACATCCCATTCGCCCTTGTATAGAAACTCTCTGCCCTCTGGTGATGTGAAACGCACCCTGCCACAATAGAAATCTAAAAAGGCTCAAAAGGGAACCAACCAGTCTATCCCGAGAATGACATCATATCTCTTCATCTCTAAGACATAGAGGTCCCATAGGAAGTGACACCCACCAACCTCAAGGGGGCACTCCTTGCAATGACGCACACCATCTATTCTAGTCCCCAAGAGAGTGTCTATCGTCATGATATCAGAAGTTGTAGAAACACAAAGCCCAAGGCACGCCACTACTAGTACATATATGAAACTATGTTTAGGACCCATATAAAAAAGTACTGAAGATAAGACAGAAGCTACTGGAATAGTACCTTTGACTGTAGAAGGTCCATGATCGTGCTCCTGCTGGGTCTGTTGCACTGCATATGCCTGCCCAGTGTCGCGGCCCTGTGACACAGCCTGGCTATCCTGAGTTGTCCCACCCGGATCCCTCTGAGATCTTGGTTTCCGGCTACCACATCCATGGCCACCATCCCTGCCTGCACGCCCTGACGTATTCCAGTTTCCAGACTGGTAAGAAGCTGCGGGTCCTGCTCCCACACGTGGAGTATACACAAAGCCCCTCTCACTAGCCAATGGTGAAAAAACCCTGTAAAAGCGCTGCAGATGACCCATCTTGCCACAATCTCGGCACTCCACTGGTTCTTGTTGACACTGAGTTCTCTTGTGCCCCTCCTTACCACACTGGTAGCAAAAGATCAGCCCACCTGAAGAATCTTTCTGTCTAGTACTGCCACCGTGAGAGAAACTAATTTGTCACTTCCTCTTGCCAGTTAAAATAGTACCAAAAACAGGTGTTGAACTGCCCTGGCCTACACCACTAGCTTCCCGTAGGTTTCTCTCTGTAATCAGTGCCTGGTTCACAATAGCATGTACAGTAGGCAACCTGAAAATGTTCACCAGCACGCGGATGTCATACCAAAGACCATCCTCAAAGCGTCTGACCCTCAACATCTCATCACCCACCAGAACGAGTGTAAAACTCTGAAGTTCGGTAAAGCGAGCCGAATAGTCCACCACTGACATAACACCCTGATGCAGATTCATGAACTCTCGAGCTCGATCTGTGCTCAGCGTCTCTGGGAAAAAGATGTCACAGAAGACTTTCCTAAAAATCTTCCCACGTCATGTCCATGTGATGTTATGACTGGGTGGTAACATCCCACCACCTCTTGGCGGAATCACACAACATATAAGTCGTGAGCTTGACCCTCCACCCTAGAGGCGTCTCAAGATGCTCGAAAATAGTTTGCATAGATCCTAGCCAAGAATCCATAGCCTGTGGTCCACCATCCCTTGAAAACATAGGCAGATGTTGCTGCTGAAAGATATGATTCTACTCAGCCGTAGATGTGGCAGTCGATAGAGCTCCCTGAAAGGTCTGCATGAATAGCATAAAGCCTGAACGGAACTACACCTCCATGCCTATATCTAGTATAACAGCTGGCGTCACATCTGGCTCTACTGGTTGATCCACTGGTAGCCCATGGCCCACCATCTCTAGAGCATAATCGTCGCCGCTCTCTTGGTGAACAACGCACGGTCGTCTAGGAGGCATGACACTAAAAGGTCAAAAACACACCTTAGATTCAAGATTAACAAGACTGAAAATGAAGGAACCATAAAGGGAACAAGAGGAATAAGTCATTTCAAAAATTTCAAAACAAGACTACACGGCGTGTATACTGACTACATAGAGTGTACTTGACTTCCCTACCCTTCCCGGGTCCTTCTACACGGCTCCTGTTGAACAAAACTACACGGCGTGTATATCGTCTACACGGTGTGTATGGTGTAATTTTCCAATTGACCCTATCGTTTGTGACACGGCCGACTACTCGGATTGACACTACACGGCGTGTTACACCCATACATGGCATGTACATCACCCCGCCTCCCCAGCCACACAGCTAAGTCCACACGGTCTGTCCTCGGATAAGACTACATGGTGTGTCCCCCTAGGTACATGGTGTGTACTAGACGGGCTTCGCCGAACCATGTTGTTAGTTACACGGACAGACACATGTCTCACACTAAATGGCGTGTTTTATAGGCACACAACATGTATCCGAAAGGATTACACCAACCCGTGTTGTTAGTTACACGGCGGGGTCCCCAGGTCAGACAACATGGCGTGTTCTCTAGTGGACATGGCGTGTATGTCTCAGGGTCTCTTCTGTCCGTGTTTTTAGTTAAACGGGCGGACTCCGGGTCAACACTACACGGCATGTACATCTGGTACACAGCATGTGTTCCCCATCATTTCCCTTCCCCATGTCGCCGCCCACACGGTTTGTGACACGGGAAGAGACTACACGGTGTGTACTTAGGGTACACATCATGTACTCAAAAATTTTATTTTTCTTCACTAACAGAAGAACGTACACGACATGTTTAAAATACAACCCGATGTGTATACTGGGTTTCCAGATAGTATGCCTCAAAAGATTCTTCAGAACCCAGAAAATAATGAAAAACAACACCTAAGTGTCAAATTCCGACCCATGAGGGCCCATAATCCCTACAAAGAAAAGATTCATTGCTTATCTGTATTGTACAAAATAAACAGTCAATGATCCACCAAATTCTGGTAAATGGGGGCCATACTCCCCCAAAACTACAGTTTGGTGTCCATTATTTCAATAAGATTACACAAGCATACCCTATCACATAGTATGTATTTATCAAGCTTCTATCACAACAACATGCTTCTCTAGCACAACAACTATCACAACAACATGCAATTTCTAATGCACCTACATGGAATAGAACTATGAATGGCTTGTGATTTCTAGCATGTTCCTAAATGATGCATGAGACGGCATACCCTCATCTCATTGGGTTTCAACTAAACATAACCCATAGATAAAATATAAACAACACAATTACAAGTGAGTCACCTAATGGTGAAATCAAATCAACTGTAAATTGCGAAATCAATAAAATTGCAACACACGGTAAATTGGCTCATCCATGTACACGGGTCAGCTACGCCCGGGCACGGATTATTACCAACTACCATTTGTCCTATCCCTAACTACATCCCCAAATAGTAAGTCAAAGAAAATAACCTCCCTTTCATACCACTTTGTAATGTCCCGGCCCCGGGTGCCACTCAATGGGTGCCCCGAAACCGGTTCGCCATGTGACCTCTAGCGCATTTCCCCAAATGCCAGAGACTGCCGACTAGCAGTGAGGGCCCAGGTCTGATAGTGGGGAAACTACAACCTCATTTGTCAAAGTGTAGCGCAGAAATATATAATATAAATATACGACATCAGAGGAATCAGAAACAGTATATATAACTGAAATGGATAACTGATAACAAAAAGGAAAACTAGTAGTCATATATATATGAAGATGCAGCATGTCACTATTCTATTAAAAAACTAGAACATGTTATACTACAATACAATACAACTGATGTATATGTACATAAAAATAAAGCCGAACAGCCAGCGGCATCGCGAGACAATGCTCGGTCCCATGCACTCTTATACCCCAGCAGCAATCATGTACCGGTATAAGGACCCTTGCCCTTATCTACACCTATAGAAACGTATTCTGTTTGAGCTGAAAAGTATGACCCAAACATGGTGTGAGAAATATATCTCAGTAGGCACCCACCAAAGGATCATTCCCAACTGTGTGTAAACATTCAACAATAGAGTGCAAAAGTAAAATGCAATAAACTAAGTAGTACTCAAAAGTAACCAACTTACCAGTTATATTTCCATTTAATTATTTGTTCAATCCATTTAATATAAGAAAACACCCCAGTAAATTCCTAAGTAAACATACAGCATCCTCAGACAAACAAAATCTCACCCTCAGGTAATCAGAATCCAACCCGCAGGTATTTCCCTCAGGCGTAATAGAAATTTCCCTCATGTGTACAAAGTGTCTCCCTCATGCATAGAAGTCACACCCTCAGACACGAAAGGTTGACCTCAGGCGAAATAGTTTGTTGCCCTCTGGCTAATACAGTCATGCCCTCAGGCTATAGTAAAACCCCACCCTCAGGAATAAGTAACCAGTCCATGCCCAACATATAAACATTCAATTTACATAAAATTCCTCTCAAGGAAAAAGTAATGCATAATTTTAACATGGCATACCCTCGGGTATCCTGGCCAAATGGACAAACAGAGGAACGCACCCCCCGGGGTGGTCCGGGATCCAAGCAGCAATCCCAAACAGCATTTTAATATCACATTCAATTACCTATACATTTCCAGGTAATTAACATAGCCACAACCTCATCCACTCGACACCCCAAATATGGGTCCATAGCTCAAAATACACAAAAATGCACGACAGTTGGAAAATAAACACTATGCCACCTACCTTTAACACCCATGAACGATATACACGAACGAAGATCCTTGATTCGTACAAAGGACACGTAGATCTGGGTTAGAAGAAAACCCGTTCAAATGTAAATAACTTTCCCTCAGGAAAGAATTGGTAAGAACAACTTTATGAGAGCGGAGGCCTTAACCATGCAGTTCCAATGAGATCGCCCGAGGCGGAAACGGATTCTCGACGTGTGATCATCTGATCCTCGAAGACTGGGTCGTCCCCTTCCACAGCTTCCTTCGGTTCTAAGCCATCCCTGTGAACAGGGCAGGCTACTGGCCATTTTATGCTATAAAAAAAAGTGAACGACGTGTATTTCCAAGTACACGGTGTGTACTTCCAATCTTTAAACAGTTCCCCTGGCGGCTTCCTGCCAGCATGGCACTATTCACCTACCTACATGACTACATGGTGTGTCTTCATGAGTACACGACATGTGTTGTCGCACAGCTGGCCCCTGCCTTACTATTTGCCTGCCGACTGACTACACGGCGTGTAAGGACCACTGCACAGCGTGTAGTTAGTCATTACACCCTACATCACTGACATGGCTACACGCCCTGTGTACACATCCCACATGGCCAAAAGTACATGGAATGTGGAAAAGTACATGACGCGTACTTCTAAAATTTTGGATTTTCCCCAATTTCTTTATTCTCTCAAAAACAATTAAGGAAATGAGAAAGGAAGAAACCCGTACCTCAAAAATAACAACTGGGTTCTTACAAAGGAAAAGGATCAAGGTCAATATTATGTTATTGATACAACTGAAATGAGTTTGTTAATGTGAATGTATTTGAATTATAGAATTATGTTATTTGATTATTTTATCAATGATTTATTCGTTATAAGAATCATTGAATATGTATATATATATTTAAGGATTGTACTGTAGTGATTTGTCATTAAGGATATGAAATAATGTGTTGAATGGTTCCAATGATTAATAATAATGATATAGTGATAAGTTGACCTTCTTGGAAAACATATGATTGAGGTAAATACAATCCTTAATATGTTTATAATGTTGAGATAATGATTTTTAGATAAAGGGATGATTAATATGGATAAATTAAATTGGATATTTCTAAAAACATTGGTTTTGATTAATGATTTGTGGAAAATGTGGTTTGTTCTATCATTGATGGAGTTTATATAATTTTTAGATTTAAGGAATATATCAAAAAATCTATGTTTTATATATGTAATAATGAAGAATGCATATATTCAATAAGGTTTTATAGTAAGTCAAGTAATTACCAAATCTCAATATAATCCATGGTGACAAATTCACTTGTTTAGAAATTTGACAATTAATATCTTCTTAGTGTTTATTAAAGGAAAATGAAAAGTTTATTTTGGAAATTCAGTGTCCTTCCTACAAAAGTGATGAATTATTATCTTCACGAAAATTTAATGATTTATAAAATAGTTTAAGTTGATCTTTGAATAAGATTTTAGATATTAATGTATTAATTCAACATTTAATGACACATGTGCTATGAAATAAAGTATAAATAGTTTAAGTCACCAAAAAATGAAATGTTTGATTTATGAAATATAAATTCAAATTTACTAGTATTCTTCAAGAGTGAATTAATTCCTATACTCTAGGAAAAATGGTCTTCAATAAAAAATATTGTCGTATTATCATAAATTATGATGATATGAATGAAATTTTTCATAGTTGTCGTTGAAGTATTCTTTTTTTCATAAAGTTTTAGTTGAACATGATCACTATAACTCTCTATAAGATCCTGATAGTTATATTTCTCTTCCATATTCATGTTTTCACTAATTTTCTCTTATTTAAAAGCCTAGTTCTATTGAAACCATTTCATTTTATTTTACATATTGTTAATAAGATATGTTATTAACTATATTTATTATGTAGGGGTTTCAATAATAGTATTTTCAAAGATAAATCCATAAATTAATAATAATAAGTTTGAATTTCTATGATACAATTCATTTAAGGTAATGTGAATATAACACCCCATAATTCTAAAATAAAAACATTGTATTTAATAGTGTGTATAACATGAAACACCATGAATTTAATGAAATATATAAATATATATATAATTTAATGTATATTTAATACTTTAAATAGATTCAATCTATTTTAAATATTTGAATGTACAGACCATTGATTTTAACTTGTGTTGCATAAAATGAGTTTGTCTGATGGAATGTGTAACATGAAAGATCAAATCTTACCGAATACTATTAATATTATTATTTAAAATGTTAATTATCTCCTAGAAATTAAATTTTCTCTAATGAATATTATTAAATAACTGCTGAAAATATACATTTTAACTCATTGGTAAATAATTAATTATAAATTAATAAAGAAACTAACTGAATATAAAGGTAATGATTTCATCACAATAATATTTTTATGATCAAAATGAATTTTATATCAATTAATTAAATTAATTAATATTATTGGATAATATTAATTAAATATATATTATATATTTAATCAAATATATTTTACATTTTTTCACAATAATTTATAGGAATATGATAAGAACAAGTCTAATTTTACCCAAAAAAAACTGTATTATTCCAAAGGCAGTTTTTCCACCTTTTTATAAAGAACCTGTTTTAAATAAAATTTTTGACAGTTTTATAAACAGTATCTTTCAAAATAAATTTTTTTTTGAAATCATATTTTTAAAAATAGATTTGGGTGATTTTTTTTCAATTTTTCATAAATTTTCCATTTTTAATGAATAATGGAAATACTAAATTTTAATAGAAAGCCCCTATTTGTTCTAATTTATTTATAAAGTTAAACTATATTTTTTTATCATTTTTAATGATAAATTAGATATATTATACTTATATTAATCCAATTTGAGTCATGTTACAAAAATTAACTATGATATTGGATTTCAAAACTTTTCAATCTTTTAAATATTTTTAATTTTTAAAATCTGCTTTCTCATCCTATCAATGGGATTAATTTTTAAATAATTTATAACACTTTTGTAATTAGAATTTGTACTAATGGATTCCATATTTGGAATATAAATAATATTTTTTAATCTTCTTTTTTTTTATGAAAAACAGTAGTGAAACTAATTAAAATTAATTACAGTGATTAAGAGAAAAATTTTCTTAATAAGGGACTAAAACTTAATCTTAATGCCCAAAATGACCTCAAATCATGTTAGAAACCTTATTTATATTAATATTTAGCCATATAACTCCTTTTATAAAACTTGGTTCATTATTGGAGGCACATTATGTAAGGGAGAACTCTCAATGGTGTTTATATTTTCATATTTACAAGAATGCCACTCCCCCTTCACTATAAAAGGAAAGTCAACCCCCTCCCCCTTCACCACATATCTCAATATCATTGCCTCTTAAAAACCCTTAACAAATAGATCCCAAAAATACCTACCCACATCCTAATATTCACACTTTTTTAATAAATCATTGCATGGAAAAATCTTGGTATAAACCAAAAAGTGTTACCTGAATAATATGTAATGTTATTCGATGAGAAATTTTTTTTATTTCTTTCATCAACACTTAAATCACTATTATATATTGATTATATAATAAAATATTTATCATAAATATAATAATATGTTGTTATATTAATGTTATGTTTTAAACCATCATACACTTCCTTCAAATGAGATAGAAAATTATTATTAGTGTGTTCGATGGACTACCGCCTAGCGAACTAATGTAATGTGTTTTTCCATTTTCACCTTTATTGGCTGAGAATAATGATTGATTTATAGTTTCTATATCGTATATATGATATTAATAATATTTTTAGTCTTATTTAATTATTTTATAACACATGCCTTTTTTTCACCTCATGTTATTGTAATACAATAACATTATTTGTGGACGTATAAACTACCACCTCCTCAATGTGATGTGATTCATTCATGATATTCCTGAAATATATAGAGGATGGTTTTAATAAAATTATGTGATATATTTGAAATAAATAATATAATATAATTATAATTTACATATATATATACTTTACTTTTAAAATATAATAAGGAAATTGATGTAGCGTTCATGCGTACGTATGACCTACCGTCTCCATGAAAGATGAATTTCATTTTCTATCTCCAAATATTATGGAATATTTGAAAAAAAATATACAATAATTATATATAATATTTAAATCATTTTTATATCATGATGATAATGAAATCACGATATATGTAAGAATAACAAAAAAACAAGTCAAAACATACTCGAAAACAGGATAATTATCATCCAAAATGATTAAAATAATGACATATTATTAACAAATGAGTAGTAAGATATTATAAAAAGATAATATATGATACTAAAAAAATTATATTTATGATATAAGTTTAAAAAATTATTAAAACAATTATACTGTATTTTAGAAGGCGTTCAACCAATGTAGAGTGCAATATAAATGATTCTATCTCAATTTACATTCCATTGAGACTTATCTGTTATGTTAAAAAATTCATTTTAATGTGGCGTATATTCTATCCATTTTTAATTTAATATAATTATTAACTCATACTACATTTTATTATATGTTTCACTTTGAACTATCACATCTAAAGCGTTTTGACTTGAAAATTGCAATCTGGTAAATGTCATCATTGAAATATAATTTTCTTTTGATATTGTTAACTTTTTATTGAAACAATCACTTACTTATGATAATTTTTATTTTAAATTACATTTAATTTAAATATCCACATTATAATTCAAATATATATTATTATTTCTTAAACTGTATACCATTTTTACATACATTGTTCACTTTGATAGTTATTTGATACTTTGGGGAAACAATGATAAATCTATATCTTTTACTCAATATTGATAATTAATGATAAGGAATATTTTTCATTAATTACATTAATTATTTGTTATTTTAGTAATGATTTTTAAAATAACTACATTGGTTGGGGATTGGTCAATTTAATCCCCTTGATGAATAAATTTTATCATGATATGAATTAGTTGGTCAAATGAAATTGGGTTTTACACAATATATTTTAAAATTTCTTGTGGATAAATCTTCAAGGTAAATGTTTTATGAACATTGGAAACGTGGAATCCAACAACTAAGAAATTAATTTTTTATTAATAAATTTCTTATTATTATCAATGATATTTTTTGTTCAAATTATCTATAAATGCTTTTTCATTCACATTTTATTGATTTAATGGGATGTGTTCTTAGTTATTATTTTGCCATATTTATTATTAATTATTAATTCATGATGGAATCCAATGTACTTAATCCTCACAGATCATTTGGGATCAATCTTATTTTTTCTAATTCCCCAGGTTATGAAGAATAAATCTTTGTTGAATCATTCATGAATGTTGTTCATATTATTTTTTATTAATTATTTTTTATTTTATATTACCAATGTAAAATGGGTTCATGTATGTATATGGTCTTTCAAAACTAATTAATTGATCGATCCTTTGTTATATTAAATCATTTAATAATTCTAATTTAAAAATTTAAGGAACCTACTATGGGATTTTGGGGTCGAGGCATTACATTGTATGTCAGTTTTCTAATAAAAATGTTTATTATTAAGGTGTGTTGATTATCTATTGAATGGTTATTAATTTAATTCATATGATGATTACTTTGTAATTAGTATGTTATGTGTGGAGCACAAAATTATAATGCCCCATTATGCATTTCTAGGTCTCACAAGACAACCTATAATGTGTATTTCCAATATGTATTACCTATTTATGTATTATTTCTTAGAACATGGACTTGATAGTATGATTTTTTGTCCAAATTTACACCTTCCATCATTATAAAACCAATTATTGTTATCAATAAGATTATGTAATTTTCTATTTCATCAATAGACATATTTCCCATTCACTATATTGTTAATTTATCATAATGGATTATTATTTTTCATTACCATATTGTAAATTCCCAATGTATTCATAATATCTTTTGTTTTAATTTTTCCCTTACCAAGAACTTGAGATCATCTTTTATTAAATTTACATTACCTATGTAACCCCACAAGATTTTAGGGTACATTTCCCTTTGAACAATACAATAGCGTGTGTTATACACAACTTCGAGTTCTAACGCCCCACAACCAATGAAACTAGCAATTATGAATAGTAATAACCACTTTTAGACTTTTTATAAATTTTAGTTTTCAAAATGGAATTCATTTTTGGATTCGGATTATCAAAAATTTTTAGGGTGAATTTTTGGTATTTTTTTGAAAACATACAATTTTTTATTAATAGTGAAAAAACTGAGTTATTGTTTAAAACAGAATTTTTATTTAGATAATTAATTATTGTATTTAAGTTTATCTTAGTCCAAAATAGATATATAATACCTATATAAGTTCAATTTAATTAATTAGAGTCAGTTTATAATATTTTTAGATATATAAAAATTTTATTGAACTTTTCACCATGTTTTACCCACCACCTAGGAGAATATGAAAATTTACATAAAACATAATTTTACCACTTCTGTGTGTGTAATTTCAAAAATCCCAGAGACATGGCTGATATCAGTAAGTAAAATGTGGTTCAATAAGATAAAAATAATTTTTGTCGAATGGTAACTTTGAACTTTTATTTAACATGGTTAAAAGTAAATAGGGTAATTAAAGGTAGAAATGATATTTTAATTACCCTAACACATGAACTAATTCTATCGGATAAGTTTAATTCGACAAAAAAAATCCTTGGGAATAAAATATGACCCTCTATATCCACGAACACGATGAGAATTATTACCCCATCGTATCCATTCAAGACTAATTTTCATTTGTAGTTTAAAAATAATGTTTAAGGACTTGATATCATTATTGATATGAATAATATAAAACCTACCCACAACAAACCCAACTTATGTAACAAAAAATATAAAAGAAAATGAGTACGTTAACACCGAAACAACAATAATACTAAAATATTATTAACAAATAAATATTAGAAGATCATATATAATATCATATTAATGTATATAATTCTGTTATAATTTAATAACAATGATTTAACTATTATACTGGAGGTTAACCTAACCTCGACCAAGGTAAAGTACAAGGTCATGGTTAATTCTACAACCTCTACATTATTTAATGTTGTTTATATGTAATTATCTTCTAGGAACTCTTTATCATCCATATCTATGTTTCTTAAAAATGTCTTTCAAAACATTATTACTAGTTAATAGAAATTAGGTTAATGTCATTTATGCCCTTATTTGAACTTATATGTTTTTGAAAGGAATCTTTCTGTCGTTTTCCAAACAAGGTACTTTTTGACCTTATCAACAAATTTAAAGTAAGAATTTTTTTTTTAACTTATATGGCCGGTGCATCTATTTTCCGACGTTATAACATCATCAAAACTTCCCTTACAAGATTATAAGAATATTTTCAAAATGAATTTTATATTTATAATTATGTTACTCTTAAATGATTTCAAAATAGAATGATATATTTCTCAAAAAAAGGTTTTGATTTCATCTATGTCAACATCCTTTGATGGATTTTAACTTTATTTGTAGTTAATTTATTATGATACAGAACGACCATATTGTATTGAATGTTTTATGATATTCTTGACTATTGATGTGTTATTTTTATACCATTCATGGTTTATGGATAATGTATTGACATTTCGTATGCTAGTTTTAATATGAATGTTTATGTTATGTTTAAACTTTTTCAGATGAGGAATGCATTAGACTTAGAAAGTGATGAGTGGAGCCATCTATCGCTCCTTGATTCATTGGTAGGTCTCATAAGTCAAACTAGTGTCTTGGAACAAGGCCTTGTAAACATATTATTAGTAGAATTTTCACAGGTCCTTGACTATGTGGTTATGAAAGTCTGTCATTATTCATTCCATCATTATGAATGTGGCTAATGATATTGCATGAGATTATTCGACTAGTATAATATATAGGTGAGTAAGTAAATGTCATTATTTTTATTTTATCTTTGCAATATTATGATGAAGGTCAAGTTTAAAAGGCTTTTGTTTTATTTATACATTACCTTAAATTTTTATGCTTATTTATGAATTTTTCCACTATAATGTAATACTTACTGATAATCTGAGATCACCCCTTTTTATGTTTTATTTTTCCCAGGTTTTGAAGAAGTATTTTATGACTCACCTGCAACGATAGTCTGAGGGGATAACAGTGTGGTCTATGGAGACAATATGTTGTTGTTTTTTTCATTTCATTGTGTAATGTAAACCTTATGATTGTATCTAGTATTTCCAAGGCTAATAAACTAATCGGTATTTTGAGACTTTATCTTTTGTGATCATGACAATGTTACATAATAATGCACCGACTCTAGGCTTCTGGGGTTGGGGCGTTACGGTTGGTATCAGAGGTACTTTAGTACTAACCTTGGATACTAGATTTAGATAAAATCTTATTAGAGCACATAGTCCTAAGATTGTCTTTGAGTATTAGTGTAGAAGAACATCCTAGATTTTTAGTGAAGTGTAGATTTTATTTATTTTCTAAGAAATACATCCCTGTCTAGATACGAGAAGGTAGAGGCGCCTCTGACACAGATGTACCTAGGAGTGAAAACTCTGACAAGGAGTTTCAGATTTGACCCAGGGTATCCTGGTACACGAGAACGGGCCTTGTTGGACTCTTGGTTACGATAATCTCGGGGGATATTCTTAGGATAATTAATGATTTCTTTACAAACAATTAAGAATCATTTATGTGTATATAATTCCTCAAAGAAAACATTTTTTGTATGATTATGGATTGTATCCATAAAAATATTCAATTAATGTTAAGTATGTTATATGTTTGGAATTATGTATTGTTATTTATAAACTAATCTAGTTTATGACATTGTTTAGAAATGGTGCCTAGTAGAAGGAATGGAAACTGTATCAATGCACACGCTCCATTTAGGGATTTCTCTATGGCTTAAGATAAGTATAGTGAAGCTGGTGATACAACTAGTGCTGAACAGATTATCGCCATACTGGGAAAACTCACTCAGGTTATGAATAATAACATTACTCGTATGGAGTACCCTGATCCGCAACATCGAGGATCAATGTTAAATCACTTCATGGGGGAACACCCGCCAACATTCAATGGGGGTACAAATCCATTAGTGGGTAAGAAATGAATAAATTCATTAGAAAAAATATTCCACACCTCCGGGAGTAGTGGAATGGAAAAAGTTGGCATGGAAGTTTACCGCCTCACTAGAGATATTGATCAATGATGGTCATTGATTCAAAACACAAAGGAAGATGATAAAGCATCAAATAGGGAATGGAGGGAGTTTAAATTAATTTTCATTGAAAAATATTTTCCACCTGACCATCGAGCAGATATGGAAAGACAATTTCTGAGTCTAAAGAAAAAGGAGGATTATAATGTCGCAAAGTATGAAGCTTACTTTACAATGTTAGCAAGGCATACAACAGATTATATACATAACCGAAGAAGTAATATTGATCATTTCTTTAAAGTTTTACCACCATTTCTCTGTCGATAAATAGTCTCACAATCCTTCTTTTCATACGAAAATATTGTCTCATGTGCTATCAAGATAGAAAAATAATTCTCTATGTCTTATAACTTTAATGAAAAGAAAGAGAAGAAGAAATCTATTGAACATTATAGAAATGGTAATAAGAGGAAGAAGGAAAATTTTGAATATCCATCTTGTAGTAAATGTTGGAAGAAACCCCCTGGTACTTGCTTGAAGGGAATTGGATTCTGTTACAAGTGTTGTGAAAAAGGCCACCATGATCGTGATTATAAGGGAAAGAAAGAGGCAGTTAATGATGAATTCTACAATTGTAGAGAAAGGGTACAATATTCAAATGAATCTCTTAAGCATCAAGGGAACACACCTCATAAAAGGTCAGGAGATCAAGGCCAAGATTATGCTATCACTACTGCTGAGGTTGAATCTCTGAAAGACGTGTTGGCAGTTAATTTAATGGTTTACTCAGGTTTAGCGACTGATTTATTTGATTCCATATCATTTCATTGTTTTATATCTTCCCAGTTTTCTAAGAAAAGTAGATATTTCCACTTTTATTTAACAAAGGAATTTTCAATAAAAACTCTTAAGGGAAGTATCATTGCAACAATGTTTGGTCAATCAGTTCCCATTAAAGAATATAAATGTTATTTATCTGGTGATCTCATCGTCACACCCATGATTGAATTTGATATAATCCTCGGTATGGATTGGATTTCAGATCATGATGCAAAAATTTATTTTAAGAAGAAGGAGGTTACTATTTTTGATGATGATGATAAAGAAAACCTTATCTTTAGAGCAGAAACTTTACCACCTAATTCTTATCTAGATCCACCCCAAGTAGCTCAACTAAATTTAATTATTAGGGAGGAAGAGAATGAAATAACTGTGGGTGAGGAATAGAATGTTCAAATAGAGTATGTACGTATTGTGCAAGAATATGTTGATGTATTTCTAGAGGATTTACCTGGACATCCTCTAGAATGAGAAATTGATTTTTCAATTGACTTAATTTCTGGTTCAAGATACATATTGAAGACCCCTTATAGAATGGCCACTGTGGAATTAGTGGAACTAATGAAACAACAAGAGGAATTGACTAATAATAGATTTATTTTCCCTAGTGTTTCTTTATGGGGATCCCCTGTTCTTTTTGTTAAGAATAAAGATGGATCTATGAGATTGTGCATTGACTACAGGGAGATCAATGCTATAACAATAATGAATAAGTATCCCCTACCTCACATTGATGCTTTATTCGACCAACTTCATGTAGCTCAATTATTTCAAAGATTGACCTTCTATCTAGATAACATCAGTTGTGTTTGAAGAAGGAAGACATTCTAAAAAAATAATTTTGAACCAGGTACGAGCATTATGAGTTTACAGTAATGCCTTTTGGATTGACTAATGCACCCTATATCTTCAAGGATCTAATGAATAGAGTTTTCAAGGAATATCATGATTAATTTGTAGTGGTATTTATTGATAATATTTTCGTATACTCCAAAACCTCAAAAGATCATGAAAATCACTTGCACATTATTCTAAAGACTCTTAGAAGACATTAATTATATGGTACGTTTAGAATGTGTGAATTCTGCCTTCAGGAGATTTCTTTTCTTGGACATATTTTTTCTGAGGATGGAATCTCCGTTGATCCTTCTAAGACCAAGGCAATCCACGAATGGCCAGTACCAATGAGTATAACCGAGGTTCGCAGTTTTATTGGTTTAACAGGTTATTATCGGCATTTTGTCCAAATATTTTCCCAATTGGATAACCCATTAACAAAGATCAAACGTAAATGGGTTATATTGTTTGGACAAAAGAGTGTGAAGAATGTTTTGAAGAACCGAAGAATATATTAGTCAATGTTCATATATTGACTCTACCATCGGGGAATTATGTGTTTTTTATTTAGAGTGATGCTTCAAAGAAAGGACTTGGTTGTTTCCTTTTGATGAATGATAGTTTTATTACCTATGAATCACGAAAATTAAAAAATTCATGAGAAAAACTATCCTATACATGATCTTGAGTTAGCAGTTGTAATATTTTCTTTGAAGATAAGAATACATTATCTATATGGGAAAATGTGAGATATATACTAATCACAAGAGTTTGAAGTATATTTTCTCTTAGAAGGAACTCAACATGAGGCCAAGGAGATGGCTTTAACTACTCAAGGATTATTATTTCATTATACACTACCACCTTGGGATGGCAAATAAGGTGGAAGATTCTTTGACCATAAAGGATCATGGAGTTCTGAACAAGATGAGAGTTGAAAGATATCCTATTTTCATGGATCTAGTAAAGATGGATATGGGAATAACCATGGAAGGTGGATCATCAATACTTTTTCAAATGGTTTCCAAACCATCATAATTATATAGGATAAAATGTTCTCAAACTGATGATGAGGAGTTTCAAAAGAAGATTAAAGCTGTGAATGATGTGAGATTGAATGAATTTGGGTATGAAGATGTAATTTTGAAATTTGGGAAGAGACTTTGTATTCCCAATACACCTGATCTAAAAAGGGAATTGTTGGATGATTCTCATAGTTCCAATTTTTCTATACACCTAGGTAGCACAAAGATGTATAGGTATTTGAAGGAACATTTTTGGTGGGACAACATGAAGCGGGAGATCGCTGATTTTGTGTCAAGATGTATGGTTTATAAAAAAATGAAAGCTAGAAAGCAATAGCCTGGAAGAGTTATGCAACCTATTTCCATACCTGAGTGGAAATGGGATAACATTAAGATAGGATTTTTCATGGGACTACCAAAGACTCCTAGAAGGAACGATGCAATATGGGTCATTATTGATCATCTTACCATGTCAGCATATTTTCATTCCATAAGAGAAGATTTACCACTTGAACATTTAGTAAGAATATATATTAATGAAGTCTTTAGACATCATGGAGTACCACTATCGATTGTTTCTGATCGTGATCCCCACTTTACATAATGATTCTGGAAAAGACTTTAGAAAGCCCAAGATACTGAACATCATTTGAGCACTGCCTACCACCCTCAAACTGATGAACAGTCTAAAAGAACTATTCAAACCTTAGAATACATGTTGAGATCTGGCTCACTTGACTTTCAAGGTATGTGGGTTCAATATTTACCTCTGGTAGAACTTTCCTATAACAATAGCTTCCATTCAAGTATTTAGATGGCGCCATATGAAGTGTTATATGGAAAGTGATGTCGCACACCAACCTGTTGGGATGATGATGGTGAAAGAAAACTCGTAGGCCTAGAACTTGTTGAGGAAATGATGCAAAAGGTGAAGGTAATCCAATACCAAATCAAAGAAGATTAAAGTAGGTCGAAGAGCTATGCCGATAACCGAATGGAGGATTTGGAATTCCAAGTAGGAGATCATGTTTTCATGAATGTATCTCCAAGGAAGGGAGTTATAATATTCGGTATGAAAGTAAAATTTAGTCCCAGTTACATCGGACCTTTCGAAATTCTTGAACGAATTGGGGTTATAGCTTACCTTTTGACAATGCCGCCAAGTCTCTCCAATGTACATGATGTATTCCATGTATAACTATTGAAAAAATACATGCCTTACCCAACGCATGTACACACCTATGAGGAAATTGAATTGGAACCTGGTATATCTTATTGCGAAGAGCCTGTCAATATTCTTAATACAAGTGAACTAGTGTTGAGAAACCAGACGACTCATCTGGTAAAAGTTCAATGGAGAAACCATAAGATGGAATAGGCAACCTATGAACTTGAGGATCTTGTGATGAATAACCAACCAAGTCTTTTTATGCAGTGATATTCTAGAAATTTCGAGGACGAAATTATTTGAAGGAGGGGAAAATGTAACACCCCATGCTTTTGCGGTATGTTTCCCTTTGAACAATGCAATAGTGTGTGTTGTACACAACTTCGTGTTCAAACACACCACAACCAGTCAAACAAGCCGTTGTGAATAGTAATACCCACTTTTTGAAATTATATAAATTTAATTTTTCAAAATGGACTTCATTTTTTGATTTGGAATATCAAAATTATCTTAGGGTGACTTTTTGGTATTTTTCTAAAAACATTCAATTTTTTATGAATAGTGAAAACACTGAGTTATTGTTTAAAACCGAATTTTTATTTAAATTTATTTTAGTCCAAAATCGATACATAATACCTATATAAGTTCAATGTAATTTATTGGAGGCAGTTTATAATAATTTTAGATATATAAAAATTTTATTTAACTTTTCACCTTCTTTTACCCACCTCCTAGGAAAATTTGAAATTATAAATACAGCCTAATTTTACCGCTTCTCTAAGTGGAATTTCAAAAAACTGAGAGACACCGTTGATATCAGTCAGTAAAATGTTGTTCAATAAGATAAAAAATTATTTTTGTTGAATAGTAACTTTTAACATTTATTTATCGCGGTTAAATGTAAATAGGGTAATTAAATGTAAAAATTATATTTTAGTTACCCTAAAACATGTAATAATTGTATTGGTTAAGTGTAATTTGACTAGAAACAATCTTAGGAATAAAATATGACCCTTTTGGTCCACATGGATTAGATTAGGACATTTATTATTATTTAATTCAAATAAGCGGTAAAGGAGTTAAAATCATGGGTTAATAAATAAAACATTTTTAATATAGGGTTATACATAAAATAAATTAGACTATAAATATTCATTAAAAATATAAAAATATTCTATACATAATGGTATTTTATTTATATTTTTTGACATTAATAAATGTAATTTATTTATGACACAATAATGATGTAGTAATTACCTAATTAATGAAATACTAAAATAAGTAATATTATAAATATTTAAAACAATGGAATTTGAGACTTTTTATGAATTATACTAATTTTTTAGTTTAATATAACTTTATTAGGGTTTTTTAGATGCATTTTTTTCTATGTAATAATGCTGTTATGAATTTGAAAAAAAGAATACGAAATAGTGTCAAAATTGACATAAATGAAATTTTAAAACAAATATTATATTATTAATTGATATTCTATTCATAAAAATCTATGGTTAGACCAAAAGACTTATATAATGATAGGTTTATCATTAATTAAACAATTGGGGTTCAGTTGGATGTATATAGAACATTTATTAGCTATATAATATAAAAATACAAAGAGACATGGTAAATGTCAAACTATTTAACTAAGAGTTAAATATAAAATATAAAGTTCATATAGTGACCCAAACCAATCTAAAATCTATTGGTTGAGTTGATTTCAAACCATTCCCACCTTATCTTAGAAATAATCCAATTTTTATCCATTATAAACTGAATATGAATTTATTAAAAAATAATATTTCTAGTTTTATCGAAAGTGACCCTCACACCTCTTATAAAAGGTCACTCCCCCTTATATCTAATTCACACCTTAAAAGCCATTTGGCTCTGCCAACCTCGGCCCAAATATCCTCTAAACTTTCCTACATTCATCCTAGAGTCCTTCATTTAGTCAAAAAGCCAACCTAAAGATCCCTTTTGATCAAATCAAAAGGAAGAACCCGGAGAAGAGGTAAATATCTCACCACCTCTTTCAAGTTCTTTTCTTCTTCCACTTCCTCTTTCATTGTTGTTTCCATTCTAAAATAATAACTCCAGTATCTATTATATACTGTAATGTTATTACAAAAATGGTACAAGCATATTATTTATTTTATCCATCCTATGAATGAAAAAGTCACCACACATGCGTACGTATGGATTACCGTTTCCACACCGTGGTGTATTTTTTTATTCAAATATTTCATCATTTGGAAGGGTATAATAATGAGTATAAATGATATAAATAATAAATATAATGTTATAATTATTCTGTATATATGATATACCATCAAATTATAAATGATTTTAATATCAAAAGAATCATATTGTCGGTCGTGCGTACGTATTGACTGTCGTCTCCACGAATGTGATTAGATTAATTCCCCATCGTATCCATTCAAGAGATATTTTATTTTGAAGTTTAAAAATAATGTTTAAGTACTTCATATCATTATGAATATGAATAATATACAACCTACCCATAACAAACATGGCTTATGTATCAAAACATATAAAATAAAATAATTTAGTTAACACCCGAAACAATGATAATACTAAAATATTATTAACAAAACAATATTAGAAGATCGTATATGATATCATATTACTGTATATGATTCATTTATAATTTAATAACAATAATTTAGTTATTATATAGGAGGTTAACCTACCCTCTACCATGGAAAAGTACAAGGTAAGGGTTAATTCGACAACCTTGTCATTTTCCAAGGTTGTTTACATGTATTTATCTACTAGGACCTCTTTCTCATCCACATCCATGTTTCTAAAAAATGTATTTTAAATAATTTTTACTATTTAATAGAAAATGGTTTAAATTCATTTATACCCTTATTTTACCTTATACATTTTTTTAAAGGAATCTTACCTTTGTTTTCTAAACAAGGTACTTTTTGACCTTTTCGAAAAATTAAGGTAAGAATGTTTTTTTAACTTATATGGAGGGTGCTGCTATTTTCTGCCATTATAACATGATCCAAGCATCCCTTACAATATTATAATAATATTTTCAAAATTAATGTTTTATTTATAATTATGTGACTCTTAAATTATTTCAAAATAGAAAGAGATATTTCTCTAAAAAAGGATTTGATTTCATCTATGTCAACATCCTTTGATGGATTTTATGATTATTTGATGTTGATTTATTATGATACAAAACTTATTTGTTGTATTTAATGTTTTGTGATATGTTTGACTGTGGATGTGTTATTTTTATACCATTCATGGTTTATGGATAAATTATTTACATTTCGTATGCTATTTTTAATACGAATGTTTATGTTATGTTTAAACCCTTTCATATAAGGAATTCATTAGACTTAGTAAGTGATGGGTGGAGCCCACTATTTCTCTTTGATGCATCTGTAGGTCTAATAGGACAAACTAGTGTCTTGGAACAAGGCCTTGATAAAATCTTATTTGTAGTCTTGGAACAAGGCCTTGACTATGTGGTTATGAAAGGCTGGCATTATGCATTCCATCATTATGAAAGTGGCTATTGATATTGCATGAGATTATTCGACTAGTAGAATATCCATGTGAGTTAGTAAATAGAAATATTTTGATTTTTTCTATGCCATATTATGATGAAGTTGAAGTTTAAAAGGATTTTTATAGTTATACATTGAAATAAATGTTTATGATAATTTATGATAGTTTCTGCTATATTGGTTTTCTTTACTGAGCATCTGAGCTCACCCCTTTTTATGTTTTATTTTTCCCAGGATGTGAAGAAGTATTTTATGACTGACCTGTATGGATAGTCTGAGAGGATATGAGTGTGATCTATGCATACAAGATGTTGATATTGTTTTCATTTAATGATGTAATGTAAACCTTATAAATGTATCTAGTATTTCCAAGGCTACTAAACTAATTGGTCTTTCCAGACTTGATCTTTTTGTAATCATGCCAATGTTATGTAATAATGCACTAACTCTGGGTTTCTGGGGTCTGGGTGTTACAACCTTATTTATGAAGAAGTAGAATATTAACAATACTTTTAGAAGATTATCTTGTGTGGAAATTTTATTGGATGATTTTTAAGATTTATTATTGAATAAGAAAATACAAGTATAGTGAATAAATTTCTATATGATGAGAAAGATATAGATTTTTATTTGTTAATTTTTTTCCCAACTCTCTAGAACTATAAACATAAAAGGTGTTTGAAATGTTTAGAAAATTAATATTTTCTACATTGTTATTATGAAAGTTAATATTTATTTCAGATTAATTGGTATCAAAAGAACATGTAAAATGTAAGATTTTAGTACTGGATCTGGGTGTATGAATCTATGTCACTAAACTCAATGTCCCATAAATTTATATTTTTTACATTACACATTAATTAAAATTATAGATACCAATATGAATTTATCATTATTTTGTATTAAATGTAACCATATCATTAACTTTTTTATGGTTTTAATAAAATTATCAATGAATATAAATTAAACATATTTTGAGACTAAATGAAATAAATATAACGTGATTATAAATAATTATTTGAAAAATCATGTATAATAGTTACCTTGTTTAATAAAGATATACATCTTAATGAAAAAAGTCTACATGTAAAATATAAATATTATATTTATCATAGTAGAATCCCCCTTGAAACAGACTCTTGAAATATCATTTCCCAAGAAAATTCCAGGCTTTTTAGTGAAATTAAATTTCTTCTAATTTATTAAAATGGTTTTCTATTCCCATTGTATCAAAGAATTTATAAAATTATAATTATATATATCAATTTAATTTGTATATATGAATATGTTAACCATTAAAAACACACCAAAAAGTTTTCTAATATGTTATCAAGCATTGTCCCCTTGCATTGATTTATATTTTCTAGAACATTTCAAATTCCTAATGAATATTATTTTAAAGAAAAAATGAATCATACAGACACATGAATTTTTATTATGTTATTACTTTAGTGAAATGGGTATTTGATTATATTAATAACAAACATCTAATAAATAACAATAGTCATGTTCAATAAAAATTTATTTTAATTAATTCGTACAAATAAAAGGAGAATTATCCTTGATTTTTTTCATTTATTATGTTTAATATAGTCATCACAAACCCTTAAACATATCATTATAATGGTAAATAATTTATATTTTATTTCTTTATTTATCATTATAATCCATCCCTTCATATATAACATATATAGAAGACTGATCCATGAACTATCTAGAATATGATATTAGATATATGATTTATAACACCAGTTTCTTCACTCACTTCCTCCGTAAAGAGGGATAACATGATTGGTTATTTTCTCATTTTCCAAATAAATTCTTCTAATATTATCTTGAGGTCCATACTACAAGAATAATCACTTAAATATTTATTATTATCCAATATATAACCTTTTTAATGATTTTTAAATAATTATAATAAATTACCTTTACATTATAATGATAATTTAAAAAACATTGATGATAGTAAGTGCGTAAATTTTTTTCCAAAAAACATATTCTATAGTGTGGATAGGGCAGTTTTAAATTATTTAATTATTTAATCAATTTAATATAGAATAAAAAATGAATAATTATCACTTTTCCTTTATTTTTATAGAATATTATTACCATTCTTGTAATTTCATATAGTGAAATAAATATTAGTTGGGAATAAAACACTACAAAAAACTAAATATTCATGTCTTTTCTATTTTTTATATCATCGTCTATTTTTTAATATACATTTTCAGAATTAAAAAGTGTAAATTATTATATAAAATTAATAAAACCCATCAATGTACCCATTAATTCTTTTTTTGAAATCCTCATTCTCTATATTTCTTAAGAATTGATCAACATGATTGTAATAGAAGTAATATTTCCTAGAATAATATTATTTGAAAACTAATAGTATATTTTATGTTACCCATTATAATCCCATTTAAATAATTCGAAAGACACAATTAACATCTTAAACACTCTTTCAATTGAAATAAATGATCTCATAAGGTTAAGTAACATATTTACATCTTTATATATGTTTAGTACTAGAATATTGGAATGTAATATGTTGTTTTGTACTTTCACCATTATATCCATAAGGATTATTCAATGATACATTATTAAAATAACAACCAATTATATTGAAAATTTTTAATTATTAACTTGTTAATAACTCTAATCATTAATGCTCTAAAAAAAATTAACCCTTGAAACCATATCCCATAATGTATTACTAAATCCACAAGGCCTGATTGTGCATGCCAAAATAAAACTCCTAATATCCTAGATTTTTTATTATATATTATTGGAAAAAAATTATAACCATAATATAATAATATATATCCTTAGCTTTTCAATTTAAATAATTTATAGTTGTTATTTAATTATTTTTCCATATGATATATTTTTTTAAATGTATTAATAGAAGGTATACCACGAATTTCCTCTTTAAAAAATTAATTCAAATAAAAAAATTAATTTATATTTTATCACCAGAGAAGGGAGAAATTGAAATGAACATGTATTTGAATTGTTACATTCCTCAGGTTCCAACGTTAGTTTCAAAAAAATTAACAGGTGAGCCATCTTTGAGTCTCCCATATCTTCTTATATGAATATTCTTCTTGATCAGAATGCTAAGGGGTTAACTATTTCTTTTTTTTGTCTCAGGATCATCTCTAGAATGATATTTTTTTATTATATAATAATTTTTACACCATATACTTATATTAATTCTTCATAATCTACCCCATTAGTTACCTTTATTAGATCTATCTTCTCCAAGGGGATATGAGATAGGGGGTATAAGGACTAAATAGAACTCCTCCTTTATTCAAATTCATGTTATGCATTACCGAACTCTAATTTCACTTAATTATTTTCCTCTGATTCTAGTGGATCTTATTTTTTTATAATCCTAAGTGAGATAATAGAAATATGTAATTTTCCATGTATATGAGTGAGTTTGATATTAATTTGTATTATCACAAGTGGAATCTTGTGGATAATATTAGATTAGATCTTCCTTTCGTGATGATCTTATAGTTTTTCTTCTACTCCTAGGGTTAAGTTGTACCTACTTATATATCTTTGATCAATCACAAGTCCTTCTTTATTTATATTCTCTCTACTAGGATCTTGATTTCTTCTTAAGTTAGGGAAGACATTCCCCCCATAAGTTGATTATTTATCTTATTTTGGTAGTCAATGGATACTCATTCAGGAAAATACCCTAATATGAATGTTTTATAGACCCCCCAACAAAGTCGTCCACTTCCCTCACACAACACCATTGTTTTGAAAGAAATGATAATCTACATTATTTTTTATCTATGTTGATGAAGGTATACTTCACATGAATCTCACAATGGTAGAAGATATTTTTTTTTCAAAATGGATATATATTTTTAGGTTTAACCCTTGATTTTTGTGTGCAGTAGATTCAATCTACCACATATTTATGCTCCCAAATTAAAAAAATGAGATAAATATTTTCATGGTTCATTCAGGATGACCTATATCCATTGGAAATTATATTATATTTTTTTAATATCCAATTGGATAACACTAATTAAATATTTTAGTTTTCAAATGATTTTATCACATAAAATTACCCAAATAAATAGATGTAGAGGTGGATAAGGATCAAATTAAGCATCCCCATGTGTTCTCCAGGCAGCACCAAACCACTATAGTGGGTCTCCACCAATAGTAACCTACTCAGGCTAAGTCTTATTTAAATAAATTATCCACTTATAGTCCTCTTATGTCTAACACCCACCACATCACCTGTTCTTTGGAAGGTGATATTAGTTTTAAAAATTCAAAAATATCAATGTTGAATAAAAAACCATTCCATGTTACTTCTGAAACAATATTTTGTATTATTGTGGACTTCATGATGCCTATAGGCATATCAAGTATGAGAGGTTCTGATCATGTACAAACATTTTCGGAACTTGATACCTATAAATAATTTCATAAATATTTATGTTGAGTTCTATGAGCTTATGATAATCTAGAGTGAGATAAATTTATCATTGATAATATCATGGATAAAATGGAACCAAACTTTAAAATGATTCTTTTTACTATGATAGAACTGATTATTTAAAATAAAATTAGCACTCTATATATCACAAATAACATTGATATTATTATAGATGGCCCTTATGCCTATGATCAACCCATATAACTAGTTGGTTTCCTTTAAATCTTCTATCACTACCATATACACCACCAATGTAGTAGAAAAATCCACTATTGACTATAGAGTATATCTATAGCTTAATGTTCCTCTTTCTATAGTGAAAACATAACTAGTAGAAGATCAGCTATCTTCTAGGTCCACTCTATAATCTAAATCATGATATATAACAAGATATATACCAATATTTTTATCTCTTAGAAAATTTAAACCAATATCTATGATATCCTTAATATACCATAAAATCCATCATACTTATTTCCCATGACCTTAACCTAGGTAATGCATGTACTGACATATCATACTCACTACATGTGAAATATCATGTCTCATACACAATATTAAATACATCAAATATCTAACTACACTTTCATATGGAACATGATCGATAAGTTCCCTCTTTTTATCTATTTTTAGAGACAACGTTGCATTACATTTGAAATGTCGTTCTATTGGGGTGTTGTTTAGTTTGGAAATCTCATAAATTATAAAAATCATGATAAATTTTTTCAAATATTATATCTAGTTTAGGGTAAAAAACCTCTTAGCTTCATCTTCATCTAATATTCATCCCAGGAATCTTCTTGGCCACTCCAATATCCTTCATAAAAAACAATGAGCTGATCTGACATGAGATTTCAACCTATCAATAACCAGATCATTTTTTCATGAATACCACTTATCATTAGCATATAAAATAACGTATAAAAAAGTGTCCCCGTGAATATTTACAACATAAAAAAATATTAAAAATAACATTAGATATATTTATAAATAAATATAAATTTGTATAACATTTTTTACTACTATCTAAAAGACTTTTTATAGCCATACGATGAATTTAACAATTTCCAAACCCAATTATCACATCCTATCACACGAAACCCATTAGGTTGTGTCATATATATCTATTCTTGTAATGTTCCATGAAGAAATTATATATTTAAATAAAGTTGAGCTAACTGTAGATCAAAATGTGTAACCAATTCTAACACAATTTGGATATATTCATTCTTAACAATAGGAGAAAATAAATCAATGTAGTTTATCCCTTACATCTGTGAATATCCATTATCAAAAAGTCTATCCTTGAACCTAAAAATAATTTTTCCATTGTCATCCCCGTTCTTTAAAAAAACCCATTTTCACCCAACTTCTTTCTTTAATTTTGAAGTATGAACAAGATCCCAGGATTAATTATGATATAGGGAACTCATTTCTTATTCCATAAAAAACATTCACTTGTTCTTCTATTGACCTTCCAAAACATCCCAATAGGTGTATGGAGAATTATATTCTATTATATAAAGAGTATAAAAACCATATCATCATGTCTTTAAGGTATCTATATGGTTTTTCATGATATACCAGCGATTATACACTCAAGATAATGATTATCCTACTATAATGGAATATATTCTTTTGGGATATCAGAATGATAAATACAATCTATCTACTTTTTCTTCTAATCAGTCAATGGTGGACATTCCACCACTTCAATTTCAACTGATTTATCTCTCTCTTCTCTAGATTAATTTTCTTTCACCATTTTGAAATTTTCAAATGTGATTTTATGACACTGAACAATATTTTTTATGGATAATATAGTTTAAAATCCTTTAGTCCAATATAGAATCCAAAAAATATAGATTACTTCAATATCAAATCCAACTTTGAGTCTTTCATATAAAAATGGGAAGTAAAAAAAGTAATATATAATATTTTTCATAATCCAAAACATTTAATCCAATAAAAATATCTATCATAATTTTACCATCCATTATAGAAATAAATAATTAGTTTACAATGTGTGCTATATTCATCCATTATTTTACCCCAAAGTATTTTCTAAAACCTCTATGAGATAACATAAACCATAAATTTTCAAGTGGTATATGATTCATTCGTCTATATCATCAATTAATATATTGAATTATATGATATCTAAAGTGTCTCATAATAACATCATACTAAGAAATCATATTGAATGCATCTAATGTGTATTATACACCATTATCTGATATCATCCACTTTATTTTCCTTCTCATATGATTTATAATCATCTTTTTCCACTTAGGAAAGATATCTAACTCTCCATTCTTATGTTGCATGACATGTACTCAAAAATAATATAAGTAATCATCAATTACTGTTAAAAAATAATGATTAACACCCTATAAATCATTTATTTTTTGTCCTTTTATATTGGTATGAATGAATTAAATTTTTACGTTCATGTGAGGGTGTTTAGTGATATAGTTGACTCAAGTCTGCTTACCCATTACACAATTCTTGAAAAAGTATAATTTTTTTATCATGGTATCATTCCAAACTATATTCGTTTTTAAACTCTTCGAGGGACACTCTACAGTATTTCCATGTATTATATTTTATAATTTAGATGTTTTTGGGTCACTTTATTGTGATATAGCTAACCCATACATAATAGTCTTAACATTAAAATAATTAATCTAATTTTTTGTGTACCCTTAATTGAAAGGAATTCACCATGGGTTACTTCTGTAACCCCATATTCAATAGTAATCCAGTAACCAATTTTATCTAATACTCCAAACGATATGAGGTTCTTCTAAAATTATTGTATATACATTACATTTATAAGGTGTTGAGTTGAACCAATATGAATCATCAACCGTATTATTATAATACCTATCATGTTTTAGGGATAATGTATTAACATAAGAAAAATTCCATCATTAAACTCATTAGGGATTGAAAACCATTCATGATTCCAAAACATATTGAATTAATAACTAGAATCAATAATCTATCATTTAAAGTGCTTAACAATTGGGAAAACGAGGAAATGAGAAAATTCAAAATCCTCATTTTTCTTTACAACATTTGTTTTTGGTTTATAAATTTTGGTTCAACCATCTGTTAATTACACCTTTTGTGAATGGTTGGAAAAATTATCTTATGATGGTCGATGGTATGGGGATAAAACTATAAATGTTTTCCTCTGTATACATTCTCCATTTAAAAAAATCCATAATTTCTAAAAATAGATAGTGACAAGGTATGAAAATGATAAAATTGAATATTTATTCACTTTAAACAAATAAAAAATGAATATAATAAAATCTAACATTATTTTTTTTGAGTCTCACACCTTCACAACATGATGAAACTAGCACCGTTTTAATTTTTCTATTGGATAGGTGTATCCAAAGTATCCACTAATTTTTTTAAGATTATATATATATCACCTTTTTTTCACTTTCATACAACCCTTCATTTTCCCACACACACAATCACCCCCACCATTTTTTTCAATACATATATTTAGTGGTTGACCGTAGAAAACAAATCAAAGACTATGTTGAGAAAAACATTTGAATCCAGATGAGGGAATGTTCACTGAAACTGGTGATTAGGTCCTAATTCAAGTGAAATAACTTCAAGTACATGTTTGGGAAATTGTGTCCTCAATGTGTTATAGATTTGAGAACTATGGTCAGTTAAAACCTCTTTATTTATAGATAACTTGTTTTGATGGAGAGTTTGAAATTCTTTGCCCAAGTAATCAGACTAGTGCTCCGATACGAGTTTATTGTGTAAAAGCCTCAATATTGCTCATGTTTGCGCACATAGAGTCAAATAAGGAAATAAAATAGGTAGATAAATATTTACATGGTTCGATAATTGTGAAATACATCCAAATTTAATAAAACCTTATTTTTCTTTCAAATATGAATAGAAATATTACAAATTATATATTTCCATGAGGCACCCAAATAAATAAAAGGAGAGGAAGAGAAGGATCAAATAGGGTAGCTTTAAGTTTTCTCTATGTGTATATATACCCAAAAAATGGTTCCCCTATAGTGGACACTTCTTTTACAACACCAATCCTCTATAGTATTCTTCTATCGACCACCCACCACATCAAAAATTCCATGGGAGATGATATTATTTATTAATATTCAATTGATTTATTCTTATAGATGGTTTGTTGGTTTCCTTATAGTTGTGTATTTTTTACTAATATGAGTTTGTATTATACTATAAATGTTATTTTGAAGGATAATTTTCTTTTTCATTCATAATACTTGATATGGGGAGGCTCTCTATTTAGTACTTCTACGATCCTTTATCAATTTATTTTATATTAATATTTTTTCTATGATATTTATAGTTACATTATTTACCTCTTTTATATGTAATCCATATATAGAGCTTGTGTAACAAGATCTTGATGTATGAGAGGCATCAAAGGTGCTCTATAGTATAATTTTGGTTGAAAACTTATCTAGTATTCCCCTTCATCTTTTGGTATCCATTGGTTTAAAATCTTATTTTTTTCTAGTAGATGAGGGTGGAAGGAATTTATCTCCATTGAATCTATAATAATTTACCTTGATGGATACTTCTACTATTACTATTAAATACTTTTAAGTTCATATTATTAAGGGCTACTCCCTTATAATTCCTTACATGGTTGTTTTTCTCCCATATGTTGTTCTCTTAGAAACTAATGATGAGGATCATGTCATGCTCTATCACTCAATAACTCAAGATTTCATAATTTAACATTTGGTTATTGCATGTTTTCCATAGTAGGATGTAGAGAATAAGTTATAAGTGACAAGATTCCTCTAAATGGGTAATTTTTATGTTAGATACTTACCAAGGATCTTAGTTCTGGTTAGGTTGATATCTATACTCTTCAGTATCTTAATCCCTATCTTTTTTATCCCTGGTAAGTGAATATGTTTAGAGATACTATTAATCTAAAGTCTATTTGATTGTTAATATTCCTTCTTCTAACTATGGTGGCATAAAAACTATATCTCAATCATTATTCCTTGTAATAAACGTTTCTTCATCCATCATAAAAATATCTTCTCAAGCATGTAATATCATTAATTCACTCATTCCCTTTCCCTCGTTACTTTTGTGCTTACTTGGAAAGAAATGGGACCCAAATATATTAATAAAAATATATATATTTTGAGATATTTTGAGATCTTATTAGAATTTTTAAACCTAATAAGTATTTTATATGGTCTGTTATTTAAGACTATACCACTACATTTTAGGTATTTCTATAAAGAATAAGAAGTAATTAAAAATTATTCTTAAATAAGATTTGTAGTATATATGTTTTGTGTATTGGATTTTTTTTCAGTATATAAATCATATTAAAAATCTATTAAAAGAAATTATTAAAATTTGGATGAAGGTTTTTGAAAAGTTTCAAGGTCTTTGGAAGTGTTTTATATTTTTTAGAATAATTTTAATATTTGTGTAGTTTAAAATATTTAAGTACAAAAAGTCACTAATGTATGAATAAAATTGATCTTTTCATGAGAATTTTTAAATTCGACGAAGGAACATTATATATATGATGTTTCACAGAATACATAATATGTCCTTTGAGTATGAGTTTAGAAAATGGAAATGAAAATGATGTGTATGAATGTTAGAAACTTGTGTAAGACGTTCTTATATAAGGAAGTGTAAATTACTATGTGTCCACCATTACTAATATATTTGTATGATGATATAAAAATAATTTTTAATAATTTATTATGAATTTATAAGATTATTGATAATGTGTATTTTTGTGTCCATGTCAGAACTAAAAAATCAGAAATGGGAAACATCTTAAATAAGAATATGTAAGAAGTTTGTTGACGCACAAGTTGCTGAATATGGATTCATAATATATGGTTGTGATGAATGATGAAATTTTGTGAAAAAATTTATCCTATTAAAGTTAAATATTCATATTATAATATTTTAGAATATTATTTTCTCATTATTAATATATAATAAAATTTACATAGAAAAAATATGAATTCTCTGAGATCGTAAAAGGAGTTCAAAAATTTCACCAAGATTTTTTAACATATATATTTATATAAATTCATTGGGAATTTAGAGTTTTAAAATCTGATAATGTTGAACCTAGGCATAAATAAACAAAAAATCACAAAGGGGATTTGTGATTCAAGATATTGTATGATGGTGGTTATCACCGCAGAGTAATATATTCTCCTGTGATAATAAGAATCAGTTATTTAAAAAATAATTAGTCAAGGTATAACCCATAAAATTACATGATAATGAAATGGAACAAATTTGAAAGAATAAAAAAATAAGTACTAAGATTGTAAAATATGTTTATAGAGTTTAATGGGAATTTATATCCTTTAATTAAAATTCAAAATTGAAATTTATAAATGATGATGCTTATATGGATTAGATAAATAAAATACAGATCATACATACATGTTGATGTGTTGTACAAGTGTTTTTCACAAATATTAAAAGTTTATATTTTAATTTTTAGTGTAGAAGAGTGGATAATCACAAAGATTATTAATAATAAATAAATATATTTGAATATATATAAAAAACCATAATAAACATGATGGTAGTATTATATGATGGAAGAATCTATTTTTATTAAAAATATTATGTATAATTTTTATTGTGTTAAAAGGCTTTTATTAATTTGAAGACTTGTGTTTAGCATGAGTTCAAGGATAAAACCAACTTTTTTATAGTCTATATGATGAAACTGGTGGACTATATAATCTTAGAGGTATTTAGATCATTCTCAGGATTAGCCTTATCGTTTTGGGAGGTGAACCTTGTAAATATATTATGTCTGCTGTGATTAGGTGTCTGCGTGTGATGAAATTTAAGTGAACAATTGAATTTTTGAAATGGTTATTTCTTAGAGGAAACGTAAATATAACTAGAATAACTAAATCACCCACATTTATTTATATCCACTATTCTTGTCAGTGTTATCAATTTGTATTATAGCCCGATTTACTTCAGTTAAGATATGTTGTTTTTGAAGAATCTGTTCATAATTTTTAATAGTTTTTTATAACCATTTAATATAGATATGGATAATCTTAATTTAGGGATCAAAACGTGTATTCTTAATTTAATGGTATATTTTGTTACCTTCATAAAGATAGAATTTTTCCTTATTTATTTTCTACAATTTTTGTTTTATTATATGAACATAATGATGGATTTAGTTCACACACTAGTGGTCTTAATATAAAAGAAACTAATAAAAAAGCATTGAGAATGATAGACATGATTGGATTTCTATTCTATCATATGTTTTAGATAATTAGTTACAAAATTTTAATTGGATCAACACAATATGTGGCATACCAAATATGTTTTAAAATATTTATAAAGGTAATGAAAAGGTAAAATAAGAAAAAAATGTTGGTTTTGAGGATGAAGTGTAACGAATTGAATATAATAGAAGACAAATATATATATATATATATGAATTATTCACTTGAATAAATGGGAATATAAGCACTATTAAATGTTTTAGTGAATATTTAAAAGATATTATATTTGTTGAGAATAGTTTACATATTTTTCAAGATAGTTTTGACATTAATGTCTTGGATTTTAAATACCATGTTCCAGGTAATCTTCATTTTGATGAATTACAAAACAATATTTTTTTACATGTGTAATAGAAGGGAAATATATTCAAAATTATCATTAAGGTTACAAATGATATAATATAATGACTCATGAAATGATAAATATATAAAAGATATTTATGAAGATTAATATTGTTATTTTTATTCAGATAAATACATTGAATATATGTTTTAACAATTCATGTTACTCATCTCTTTAATTGTAAGATAATAAAAAATAATGCTTAGGGTAAGATTCTACTAATGTGTTTTAACTGTGGATCCATTGATCACTTAGATTAAATTTTTTTAAATTTTAATGAATAAGTTACTGATGATGAAGATGAGAGGCCAAGGAGATCCTCAAAGAAGAAAGAAGAAAAATAAAATAAATAAAAATTTAATTTTCATGGAAATGGTAATAATTTTTATACATTTAAAAATAGAAATATCTTATCTACCTTGGATTAGAATGATTAAAATGAAATCAAAATGAGAAATTAGATGGTTTTAGTGAGTTTGATGAAAATTTACTAATTTATAAATTTAATGAAGAAGAATTTACTTGTAATAAAATGAGTGATTCAAGGAGTGATAAAGAAGCTTAAATAGAGTTTTTGATGATTTAATCACTCAAGAAGTTTCTTTTAAAAATATCATGACTAGAAACGGATATAAATTATTTGATAAAATATAATAAAGCCTTAATATAAAATAATGTCTTTATGATGAAGAAGAATCAATGTTGTTAAAAGATATTAATTAATTGAAAAAAATAATTTTTAACTAGAATAATAACTATTTTGAGATAAAATATAATGTTAAAACAAAGATGAAGGATCTTGAGACTATCTAATTGATGCTGATTTGTGCTCAGAAATAATTTTATAAGTACAAATACAATTTTATGAATTCATTTCAAGTAGATAGAGAAGGATCAATGAGAAAGGATGAGAAAATTTATGATGATTAGTAAAAAAGAAATATTCAATTTGACAAATAAGGATCATACGCAAAGGGGTAAAATTGAATTATAATGTTTTTTGAAATTCAGATTTGAAAACAGAAGTGGTGAAAAACAAGTTTGTAGAAAAATATACATTCTAAAAAATATAGAAATTCTATGACTAATAAATTGAAATAAAATTTGGATAAAAATGGTGACTATTAAAAGTGTGGAAATAATTATAGATCAATTAATATTATTTTGAGAGTATATAAAAATTTTGGTTTATAAAAAGGATCCAACATTTATTGATAAATTAATGAAGAAGTGAAAGTGTCAACCTCAAAACATAAAGTTGTACACATAAATTTGTATTCCTTTTTATGGATATTATTCAAACAATGGAGGCTTTGGGGACATGGTAAGTAATTTTTGGATTAATTACCAATATTCCTATGATCCTAGATTGTTTTTTATGAAATGATAGAGAGTGATTCATCCCACTCAAAAGAGAAATGTTTATAAGGAAATAAAAACATATGGAATTCATTTTGAAAATAAATTTCAACCATTAAAAGAATTCCATCTTAGATATGAAAATATATAACACATTTTGGAATATTTTAACACCATACTACGAGATAAATTGAGTATGAATTAAAATAATAAAAATCATCAAAATAAAGAGTAAAATTCATGGAAAATAATTTTGTTATTGAAATTTCATATAATGTGTCTAAAATAAAATGTCAGTTGATTCCTGATAGTGGAATTTATTTTCACATAAAACGTGATTGAAATATTTTAACTGATGTTGAATATATTAAGGAAGGCTTTGTGGCATTTATAAATGATGGTTACATCTAAAACAATTGAGTTTTTTAGTAGTTATTAGGGAAGATAACTTGAAATATACAAACACTTTATATGTTTATGGGATCAAACAATACCAGTTAAGTATGTATTCTATTTTTGATAAAGGTAATGAATTATTTTTCAAAAAATAAAGCTTTTTTTTAATGAGGCTAGAAGATATATGTGTTTCTTTTATTAGGTAAATTGACAAGGGCCAACTTGTTTTATGTCGTTGATGCTAGACAATAATTCTAGGTAATTTTGATAGAAGAAAATAAACTGTAGATTTAAAGGATTGGGTATTATGAACAATATAACATGAGAAATATTTCTAAAGGATAACATTCTGAGGATACACCTAATAAGAAAATATAAACAAACTAGTTGTTCTTTAATTTTGAAAAATGAATCTATTCACAAGAGAGTATATATTTTATTGTGACGTTATTTAGAGTTCATTCATTCTAAAATTCACAGGCCTATGAGGAATGAATTGAAAAGTAGATATAATTTTTTTATTTCCACTAATGATGAATTTAATCATATCACTTGTGTTATTTTTTACATAGTGTAACTGAGAGGCTCTAAAAATGGACAGGATTTTTAAATAGAGTTTTGAGGAGTGTGGTGTCTACTTGAAAAATACTTAGATAGAAATTAGTGAAAAATATATTAATAGAACATTCTAAACCTATATTTATAAGAATACATAGTCCAAGAACATAGTAAGCCATATAAAATACAATAAAATGGAATTTCTAAGACTAATAAATTATGTTTGGTAGAGATGAATCATACTATATTGATAGAGCATGATACTTCTCATTATTTTAATGGGTATTCTATTAGTGAAAATATTTATATTCATCACCACTGGTTATGTGAAACAAATTATAATATTTCACTATAATAGATTATTTATAATAATTCCCCTTGTTTTAAATATTTAATGATATTTGGAAACCATTTAATTATTGTTATTGAAGGAGATAATCTTTTTAATTTTAAGATGAAAGGAGTTGATGGAATATTCCTCAGTTATACTCTAAATAGAATAGGGATCCACTGTTACAAAAAAGCATACAAGGGAGATTGTTGACACTAATAATGTAATGGTATTAGAACCCACTGACAAATAAGGTATACATCAAAAATAAATTTCTAGAAGTGATGATGATAAAGTTGATTTTATTGGAAAATATGATAAAGGTTATAGAAAAAATATAAGTTTAAAAGAAGTATATTATAGAGATAATTAATATACCATCTCTAGTAAAGAGTATAAAACCTATAATATCATCCAAAGATGTTAAATTAAGATTAAGTCCAATATATTATTTTAGAATAGGGGAAACATGTTCAGATTTGAATACTTTTAAACCAAGTGATAAGAATAAATCATTAATGTTTCAAGAGAGGGTTGATGCTATGAATAATTAATTAGATTGGATTAAGATTATTTAATCATTTGGATTGGTACCCAATCCTAAGAAAAATAATATTATTTGGAAATGTGGATGTTTTAAAAAAAGTTGAATGAAATTGAATATATGATTAGAAACTAAGAATGATAAATGTGAAAAGCACTTTAAAGTTGAATAAATTGAATTTTATGATTCCTTCACACTGTTTTCTTGACTATCGACCATTAGGATATTTATTTAATTCATTAAAAAATAATTATAATGTTTTATAAATGGATGACAAATCATTCTTCCCCAATTCAGATTTGAAAGAGTAAGTATTCATTTTCCAACCCATTTGTGTTTTTCTTGTTAAATATGAAAGTTATTTTTCTATGTTAAATAAGATATATTTGGTTTAAAATGATCCCCAAGGGAATAGTATTCTATGTTAAATACATTTATGAATAAATTGAAGTTCGGGAAAGGAAGAGTGGATAAATATATCTAAATTGTTGATAATAACATGATATCACCAATTATTATTTTTTATACAGATGATATAATTTTTTTATGGAAATGAAGAGGGAGTTTGTGAAGAGTTTTATTTAGAAATAAATAAGTTGTTAAAATTTTACATTCATGAATAAAGGACACATTTTCGAGGTTAATAAAGTTCACAAGAGGAATATCAAGTCATTATTAATAATGGGAAGTATACTTTTGAAATTTTAAATCAAATCAATATGGATGATTCAAATATGGTTTCTACACCCATATTTTGGGGAACCAAATAGTCTAAAGATGAGAAATAGAAAAAATTTAACCTAAAATAATTCATGAATATTTCCGTATTTTAATTCTTATGGTCAAATGTTTCATATATTATTACATTATGTGACATGTATCAAATTTCCCCAAAGGAGTATCATTTCATAGATAGATCAAATTCTCATATATTTAAAAGGAACCACATACTATGGATTTAAATATTTAGATTGTGGAAAAATTAATCTATATTGATATATTGATGCATATTGGGATTATAATTCAATTATATAAGTTCTACATATGGTAGAGTTTTCGTTATGTGTTAAAGCTCTGTATGTTGAAACATTAAGAAGAAAACTTCATTGAACTTGAAAATTGATTAATAAGAATATTTGGTTTTAACTAAAGCCACAACCCAATTGATATTGTTGAGAACTGAACTAGAATATCTCAAGGTGGAAGTGATTCTGTCTCTAATATAAAACTATTATAATCAAAGTGTTATCAATTTATCTAGAAATACTGTTATTCATTAATAATCAAAGAACATTGTTATGAAATACCAATTCACTGATGATCACGTAGAGAAGAATAAGTTGAAAAATGATTTTATTCCAATAAATGATATAATTGATGATTTTTTCACAAAACCACTTCCAAAGGATGTAATTGAAATATTTATGTTGATGATGGGAATTCGACCTCATTCTCCTCAAGGATAATATTTTGGGATTTCTATACCTCTCTTACACTTTCTTTTATATATTGATGTCAGTGGGGGTGAAAATAAAATATAAATACCTATATGTTTAAATGTCTACTGTATTATATATATATATGTGTGTGTGTGTGTGTGTGAAGAAAATTTATGGGGGGGCCTAATCAATTTATATTTTTATTACCTATATGGGAGAGTTATCTAATTTAGAGGCATAAAATATTTAAAGAGAGTTATTAAAATGGGATATTAGTGAGGTCAAAAAGTGGGTGTGTGAGTTTTATTATTGTGACCAATTATGCCATATTCTATGAATATATATTTTGGAATTTATTATGTACAACTTCCAAGGATATGTTTTTCGAGTTCAAGGTCTACTGATTCTCAGTTTATTTCATCAAGTATTATAAATTGTAGAGGAAAGTATATTTTTTAGTTGGTATCAATATTATGAAGAACTATAAAAATGTGAATTTATATGTGCTATCCTGACGTGTAAAATTAGCTTATTTTATCAATAATATAATTAAATATAGTATATCATGAACCATAGGTCTTGTATAAAGGAGAAATTAATAATGTATATAATTTAATGTGTTCATAATTTATTAAACAAAAAATAAAAAATGGTTTCTTTAAAAGAAACAATTTATTAAATACTAAAGTGAGAATTTAATTCATAGATAAAAGTTCTTCTCAACTATGATTGGCTCAAGTAATTCCCCAATGATAGGACATCATTTCATCATATAAAGGATTTAAATTATTTTATTCCTTGTTTTATACCACCTGGATCAATATTGTTATATGAGTTAAACTGATATATATTTTGGGGGTAAATTTGAAAAACATTATTAGTCTCTAATGATCACTTGGTGATGTAGATTTTTCCAAACATCATAACCAAACATACAAAAAACACATGTATATCTCATTTTACCAACCAAGGTTGTTTGTTTTTTCATCGCGACACCATTTCATAAATCTATATATCAATTATGGTGTTATTTTAAGATAAATAAATCGATATAAACCATGTAGGCACATACTTGATAATGGGGGACGAGGGAAAGAATTATGTGTGAAATATCACATGATCATAGATCCCCAAACATGACCATTTTAGTGTGATAATAACATATCAATACAGAACTCAAAATTAAAGGAAACTAGGAGTTGTAAATATATATATATATACTAGAATAAAAATAATAATAAAATTATTATAAAAATTAAACTCATAATACACAACAAGTTCCTCCCCAGGAGATCACACGTAGCTTAGAATACCATATAAAGGGGAAAACAATATGATGATTTTAAATATATATTATAAGTATAAATAATGGAAGAACCACTCCCATTTGGTTGATGTTTAAAATGGAATTCCCAATGTGTCTTTTTATAGGAAAAGTATAAGGTGGTTTTGGAAACCTTGTTTTCAATATAGAACATCAAACCTAGATTTAGGATATTATATATCCTTACCTCTCTTAAGAAAAATTAATTATTTTTTCTATACCCCTTTAATATCTTCATTGAAAATTTAGTGGCATTTGTATGCCCATATCTTTAGATATGGAAAAATTATATAAGTAAATAAAATACTATGAATCATGAATATTCTATCTAATAATGTAATATTTCAGGAAAAAAGATAGAAAATTTAATCTTTTAATACTTAAAAATAGTTATATCGTACAACATTATGCATCCACCAACTAATGATCATCCAATTATGATGTATATATTAGGTTATATTTATATTTTAGTCTACTTGTGTGCTTGGGTTATCATCCAGTATTTTTACATTTTCCATCTAATTATTCTTAGGCTCTATAAATTTCCCTTTTTAGTAGTACTTAACATTTACTAATTTTATCAAATGATAAGTGAAACTGATTAATATATTTGGAATTTAATATATAAATTCAATTTAACCCGATTATATAAGGGAGAAAAATAATATTGAATTGTGGTGTGATCACACCCCCTCACCCGATCATTTTTACTACTTTGAAAATTCAGTTGTGAGAAAATGATTAATAATGACATTCCATAGTTCATTATGATTTAAAATTTAGAGTAAATTCAATTCCTGAAAAAAAAAAATAAGTAAACCACACCAATTAATTAATATCATTAATATTTTATGTTTGTGTCTCATAAATTCTATTATAACAAAAGTCATAGAGATGTATGATACTAATCTTTGAAAGTAATTCATACGTAAACCATGCCACTAAATATAAATGTGTGTATATGGAATAATTATTTCATAATTTTAATTCCACTTTAATCCATGAATAAAAGGTTTTTTTAGGAAATCTATAAAAATAATTATCAACTAAACATGACCTAAAAAAATTTCAATAAAATTTTATGATCCAATCACTTAGGCATTCCAAGATGTAAAAACATAATCTATTGGCCTATATATCAAAAAACGATCCAATATTTCATAACGCCCATTATTATTATTTAATTTTTGAAGATTAAAACAGTCTAATAATAGGTAGACACATATAATTCATTCTTCTATACTAATAAAATAAATAATATAAGGATTACAAAAATATAGAAGAATCATGTGTGAAAGGAGACTAAAAGTAATGCAACTTATATTTAACATTAATAAAGTATGACATATTCACCCTTAATGAATGATTCTAAAGATTTTTTAAGTTGTTAAATACTATAATTAACTCATAAACAATTCACATATAATGTACAAACTTTTTATAGGATTTATAATGATACAATATTTTCTGAAACGTCCTTGAAAAATTGTACATTCTTTCATATGTTTATGAGTGAATTTCTTTGGTTTGGAGGGCATCAGGGATCATTTTGGGAATTTTTATTATAGATTGATATGGGTGATTTATTTAATGTTTTTATAGTGTAATATTGTGTGTTACTATGTAAATATTACATGATATTAAATATATGAAAACAATTTATATCATAAATCAATTTACAACATAAATCACTTTTTTTACATCATGAATTAATCACTCAAGGTAATTTAACATGAGGCAATATTATTTTTGGTGTATATGATATATGCAAGACTTATTCCATAAGACAAATGATTATGATAAAAATCCAAAATTCCTATTAGGTTTTATTCTTTTCTCACATAAGTCATGCCTAATTTGTTTTGAAGACACTCTCATGAACTCTGTTTATTCTTCTAAGTGATATTGGGTGTCTCCTCCTCTCTTACATTGCACTTTTCAGCACTGGATATCTAATATGATTGCATTTCTATTCTAAGAGTAATAAGCCTTTCAAATTTATATTTTTATGATTAAAAAATTGGGTTGTGTGTATGTAATCATTTGATCTCATGATGATTCTTCTTTTATCATTCGTGTTATATTGTGATATATTATTTGTAAACATGAAACTATCTTTGGTTGTGGAGACGCATGCATAGTTCTGGAGGTATGTGTGACTTGAACTCATAGAAAACCCTTTGTTAAGGAATATGATTCTATGTTTTCAGAATCATTAAGATGCCCTCTTTTTATTATTTTTTGTTCCTTCTTATTGTTTTGGATCCCATCAGCATCTTTGTGTGGCGTCTAAGTTTGAGGTAGGTGGGTCTGTCTCTAGCATATGTTGAATGAACATTGAATGATCAAGTTTTATTTTTTTACAAATTATTTGGTATGAATATTGATTTCTTTATATAAATAGGTAAATGATAAAATATTGGTTTTCCATTGTTTTCATAAAGGGAAATTAATTTTCAAAGCATTGTGAAGTGGATTTATAAAATTATTTTTAATGAATGGGTGTGATGAATTTATTTTGGAAATTTAGTACATGGAAATCCTTGTTTAATTAGGTGAAAGGTGTAGTAGTATACCTCATCTATTGATGGCTTTGGGGGGCTCACTCAGGGTATGTTCGTTTATTACTTATGCTAGGTGTCCTTGAGATTATTTTGAAATTATTGGGGGGTTTAGTTTCATGATTTTACATACCTCCCTGGATTCGATGAATATGTCCACAGACTTGATGCAAGTGTTTACCTATGTTTGTGTATGAGTAATCTAGCTAGAATGAACTATAGTGATTCTTAGAATGATTACCCATGATTTGGTTATACTATTTTAGATTTGATTACCTATTTTGATATATGTGATATTCTTTAAAACTATTTTACTTGGATTTTTAGAAAATTTGAAAACGGGGAGATGTTTTACCATGATTTTGATGTAGAAATTATTTAACTGATTAAAATTAATTGATTTATTTAAAAAATTATTATGTTAATATTGATTTATATAGATTTTATATGGAACATATGAGTGGGATCTTTCTAAGCATGTTTATCTCAAAACCTACGCACCCCTTTGGTGGTGCGTAGGCATTATATTATCTCTTGATGAAATAAATGAATAGTGTCATAGTGTGGTGGTGGGGTTCATTTCAGTTGGGTATGTGTAGCTAGTGGTGAGATAGTGGGTCATTTCCCACATATTACATGTAATATAAGTTATTGGTTTTATCAATCATATATATTTTTAATACATATAACATTATTTTTATTTTTATTTTTGAGTTGTGTTACAATTGTTGTTCACTTTGGTTATGGAATATGTTTCTTTTAGTTTTCATCAACTATTTCATTCCACTATGTATATATTCCATGTAACTTATTACATGTTGGGAAAAATAATTCCCTTTGGTTATTGTATGATTCGAAATTTTTTGTTGATGACCTATGGGGATTAGGAATTCCCTTCATGTATGTGGTAGTCTGGGTTGGGCACAACTGTTAGAGTGTAACCCAGATAATTAAATTAAAATTTTGTATCAATGGTTGTCACTCCTTAGGTATCCTTTTTCAAGTATTTCTAGTATACTAGTTACAGTAATTCATAAAATTGAGAGGTAGGCTGTTTCGATTTACTGGAAGGATATTTCTATGAGAAGACTCAATCTACCATGGGATGTTGGGTTGTGTTCATATCATAAGTTGAGTTTTGATCTTAATATTAATTTTTTATTATGGTTTTCAAGTTTGAACTAACATTATCCAATTTTCTAATTGTTTCTTACTTTTTGTGTGTGTAACAATATTACTTGGAGATGTCTTATATGGATTCCATATTAGGAATAATTTGATGCTCCTCATGGGAATCCTTAGTGGGATCAAAATATATTATAGGATATAATTCAGGTAATTCATTTCTTGGACTAGAATATACCATGAGTTCATAATCAAGTAGCTAAAGCATATACATGATCTGTAGGAGATAAATATTGATCATGAGAGTTCTTACATGATAATCCCCCACCGTTTAAGGGTACAGATGAATCTCAAGAGTAATAGGACTACATGTACAAGGTTTATAAGCTATTTTACTCCTAGATACATCAGAGGATATCAAGGTAAACTATATATATCCAGACATTAAGGTCTTATAAAGTTGTTATGAGATTCCATGATACATTCTGATCAACACATGGGATTTTATTGGATAGGTTTAAAAATATTATTCTTCCAAAATCTCTTCCCAAAGTATCTAATGATATAAAATTTTCTATAGTTCCAATCTTTATAGTATGGAGTGTGCTAATAATTTGATTACACCAATTATTTTGTGGTTATATTATTCTTTTCTCCATAGTTAGGTAATAATGATCAATTGAATGCTCTGAAGTACAGACATGGTTTGAAACCAGATGTTCTATTATAGGTGTATATAAAGATGTTTTATACCTATGATGATATAGTGTATTTGGTTATGGTGAAATATATGTATATGATGGGAAATATTAGTTACAAAACCTCTTTTCATTCACCTAGTGGAAGTGTTAGGGGTGGATTTTGATGAAGAGGAAGTGATACGATAATCGTAGGAGTTGTGGAGACATTTATTAGAAGTGGGATTAATATGCACCATCAAAATTAGGTGGTAATGTAGATCAACCCTACTATCATTTTATCAAAGTATGTCACACCAAGAATAATTTTAATTCACCCCTAAATATTTGAAATAAATGTGGCTGTTACGAACATAAACGTATCTTCTATCAGGCCATGTCTACACCTTATTATGACTAGGGTTATTCCACTACAATTTCCACTACAGCAGAGTTGGATGATTCAATGTTTATTGGTATATTGGCATAATAATCAAGAGTAGAGAACCATTGAAAAGGTACGAGATTCCAACAGAGGTCAATGTGGGTCTGGAGATAGTGATAGGAACCATCTTTGTTGCATATTTTATATCAACTTATTGATTTGATACTAGTTCCTTCTACTAATTAATATATTATCATTTTGTTTATATGATTCAAATTAAAAGAGAGATAATATATTTTTTCATGGAGCTAGAAATTTCTCTAATAAAGTGGAAATTGTAGGGGTCTTGATGTTTGTTCTGTGCACTTTTGATAGATGAGATAGAGTTGGTCTAAGATATTCTAGTTCTTTATTATGATTTCATTGAAATAATCATCAATACAAATTACCTAGTTTCTCATCATATTAAGATTTTTTTAATTGTCATCTTGTTTCATTCCATACATACTATGGGATATCAAAGGTGTCTTATGGAGAGTGAGATCCATGGTTTGGTTGTTCAGGACCACCCTAATAAGATATCAAGAGGTTCTTTTCTATCTTTTTAGTTGACAATGATGAAGTTTCCTATATTGGTGATCATCTGATGGCTATCTGGGACTTTCTAGATGTCATCCCAGAAATATTCCTTGATTTTACTCTAGATTGGGAGGTTGATTTTATAATTTATTTGGTGATGCGTATCTATCTTATCTAGAAAATCTCTTATTATATGTCACCTACCAAGATAAAGGAGATCAAGATCCAATTGAAAAAATAGATAGAGAAAGGTATTCTTTTCCCTTGTTTTTCACCATGGGTAGCCCCTGTGCTCATTTCCAATAAGGTTGATGGTTCAATTTGTTTGTGGACTATCTAAATTTGAATCGGGTGCTGGTAAATAATAAGTACAATTTTCCATAAGAGGAATAATTGTTCGATCAATTAAAGAGGGTGAAGTTGTTTTTAAAGATCGATCTTCAGTAGATTTATCGTAAACTGAGGGTTTGGTAGTTTTACATTACAAAGACTACTTTTATGAGAAGGTGTGACCATTATGAATATATTTTGAAGTATTTTGGTAAGACTAAATTTCCTATAATTTTAATGGATTTGATTAATTGTAAATTCCATCAGTATCTCAGCACCTTAATTATTGTGTTTGTGGATGATATATTGGTTTATTCGAGATCCGAACATGACATAAAAACTATAAGACTGTAGAGTTTGAAATTATAAGGGCCCACTATAGTTATGGAAATAATATGAAATGCAGTTTCTGGATTCAATAATTTAATTTCTCAGGGTACATGATTTCGGATCATAGACTCTAAATTGATAATGAGATGATGAGTGATGTATTGTCATTGGAGGAGCCACAAAATTTCTCCAATATTCAAATCTTATTAGGACATTCTTGATACTATATATAGTTTTCCATGGATTTATCATTGTTTGTTTCACCTTTTACTACTCTTACAATGAAATGGTTTGAATTCGCAAGGGATGAAAAATTCCATAATTCATTTTATGAATTAAAATCACCTCTATCATCAGCTCCTACTTATATCTTATATGAGCCCAGTAAAGGGTATGTGGTGTAATGTGATTCATTTTTTATTGGTTTGGACTATGCGCTTATGTAGGAAGACCACATTGTTTCTTATGGTTCTTGTCATCACTAGACATATGAGAAGATTTACCCCTAGTGATTTATTTCTTTCCACAGTCATCCAGGATATTAATTGTTGACATCACAATATTTTTTGGGATTGGATCATAGTATTTTCTGATCATAAGAGTTTGAGGTATAAATGTTATTATACATAATTGAATATCAAAATTTTTAGGTGGGTGGAATACAATCATATATTTAATATTTATATCACATTTAAATTAGGGAAGGGGAATTTCATTGCTGATGATATCATTTGTAAAGTTCCACCACATACTATTTTGTAATTAAAGGAAGAGTGGAACATGGTAGGAATCTTCTCATAATTGGATATAGATTCTCATGAGGATTGTTTAGGCATGTTTCTGAACAATTTTTATTATTCTTTATCACTCATAGTGTCTATTTTGTAGGTTCAGTAATCAGTTGATGAGTTTAGAGGAATCAAGGAAACCTTATGTGGTGGGGAGAAAATTTCTGACTCGCCTCTCCCTTCTGATGGTATTATCCACTCTAAGAATCATTTTATCATCTTGGATTCTATGAGGAATTTAGTCTTTCATGATTATTATAATTTCTCATCATACATGTACATTGGTATAATGAAGATTTATTATGGAGTGACATGAATGTTTTGGTGTTCACGTATAAGTCATGACATTTATGACAATTTTTGTTACTATTACACCTGAAACTGATAAAAGAATAGCATAATACGCCATTTTATTCTACTCAATCCTCTTTTAGTTCATGTTTGGAAATAAGAATTGGTTTTCATGCAATTTGTTGTCGGATTACTATAGAATCCCCCATAGAAGAATTATCTCTGGGTAGTGATTGATATCCTGATAAAATATTCTCGTTTCATTCTAATCAGGGATACTACTAAAGTAGAATATCTTGGTAATTTTTACATACAAGAGATTGGGAGGTTACACGGGGTTCCGTATTCCATTTTTTCAAAAATGGATCCCAGTTTTACTTTTAGGTTTTTGAAATAGTATCTAATAAGACATGGGGACAAAAGTTATATTGATTATAGATTACCATATATATACATATTGTTATACATAGTATTCTATTAAGATCATAGAGGATATTCTCTATTCATAGATTTTAGATCTTAGGGGATCTTGGGATATCTATCTATGACTGGTTGGGTTTTATTAAAAAAAATTATCATTTTTTAATCAAATTAGAACAATTAGATGATTTTTATTGTTTTGTGTGTAGGTCACCTATTTATTTGGAAGAGGTGGGAAATGATAGTCTTTTGGTAATGAGTTTTATTTAGGATATGTTAGTGATAATTCCAAATATATGTTTATTCATACTTATGTCGTAATGTCTGAAGAAATTGTATGCAATTTTTTTAAAACATCATCTGGAGTTTTTTTGGGGATCAAGTTTTCTTGAATATTTCTCCTTAGTTAGGTCACTATTGGTTTAAAAAATACGAGACGATGTCTCTTAGATATGTTGGAACGTTTGAGTTCACTATGTTGATTGTGAATGTTGTTTATCAGTTGTAATTTTCAACTCAGCTAACATTTATCCATGATGTTTTCTTCATATCATATATCGAAAGGTACCATCATGATCCTTACCATGTTCTATTTTGGGAAGGGATTTAGTTAGTGAAAGACATTTACACTATGGAGTAAGATGTGAAGATCATTGATACCAAGGTGAATGTGTTACATGGGAAGTCTCTTTCATAGGTCTGAGTGTTATGGTGACATGGACCATATTCTACCAAGACATGAGAGTGAGAATCATCAGTGAGGGTGTTTTAGCCTCACCTCTTTACAGAGAAATATTATTCTTCACAACATAATGGGTATATAATGTCCTCTAGTGGATATATTAATATATCATGGATAAAATTTATGTTCTAATTTATGATTAAGAATGTTTTTATAGGGTTTAAAGGGAATTGATAATCATTTTTGGAATTTTAAGTAGATCCTTTGATGGGTGATGCCTGTAAGTCATTTTTATGATGTAATATTATGTCCTACAATCTTAATATATCATTACGCGTAAGCTATGAATACAATTTGGGGATTAAACTCATTTACACTATAAATCACGTTTTTTACATAGTAAAATAGTTTCTCATGTTAATTTAACCTAAGTTGATGTGTTTTTTGGAATACATTCTATATGGGTGGATTATGTCATAAGAATAATGTTTGTGATGTAAGTCCCATGTTCCTAGTAGGTTTTATTCTATGTTTTCATAAATCCTGCTTCAGTCATCACGCATCATCTCCATTAAACCCTCTGTATTGTTCTATGAAATTTTGGGTGTCTCCTCTTCTTCTAAGTCACTTCGTTCTGAACACGATATATATCATAGTTGTGTTTCTCCTCTTTAGGTAAGTTAAATTTAGGATTATTTGTTTCTATTATAGTATTTGTAGCATTGGGATGGGGTAATGGAATATGTTGATTATACAATGATTTTTTATTGATATATCTAGATCTATTGTGTGATCTTCTTCTAGAGGTTGTCCCATTGTTTTGGTTGTGCTGTGGCATGTGTGCTTATTGAGTTATGTGTGACCTAAAGACTGTACTGACCCTTTTTGTTATGAAATATGATTAAAATATCTGAGAATCATTGATAGGACCTCCATTTATTGTTCTTCATTCCTTATAGTGGGTTTGGATCCCATCTCCTTATGTATCTCTCACCCAAGTTTGTGGTAGGTAGTTCTACCTCTAGTGTATTTTGGATGGAACTTGAATTCTCTGGTTTTATAAATTGTTAGGATTTATTTATTTGTGTGTGTAAATGATTTTTTTAGAAATGATGGATTTCACTTCTTTTTGTAAATGAAAATGTATTTTCCAATGAATCCTGAAATTTAATTATGAAATATTTTTCAAAGAGTGACTTTAAAGAAATGATTTGAGAAATATATCACATGAAAATCCTTGGGTAGTTTGGTGCATGATGTAACAATAAGTATCATCCATTGATACTATGGGTGGGGGGAAATCATGTGGTGTTACTCTACTATATATGAAAAGTTTTATCGGTACTTTTAATCACTATTTAGGGGGTTCTCTTTCTTGGGTGGTCCTATACTCCCTAAAATCAAGCCATATGTCGCGGGGACAACTGTGATTTTCTATGTTTGTTTATGAGTGATATTTCTTGCCTTACCTATAATGATCCTTGGATTTATTTATCTATACTTGGGTTGAACTATTAAGGATTTTATTATCTACTTTGATCTATGTGATATGATCAGAAATATTTTTAACTGGATTTATTATAAATATGGAAAAAGGGGAAATGTTTTACAAAAATTTAATGTAAAAACAATTTAACTGATTCTCATTCATTTTTTTATTTTAAATATTATCACATCTAGATTATTATATAGATAATTGATATGAAACACCTAGGTAGGATCCCACTGAGCCTATTTATATCACAGTATGGACACCTTTCATGTTTTATCCTTGACTTTGTTTCTCTTTGGTTATGGCATATGTTTATTTTAGTTTTTCTTCCATTATTTATTGATTCTATTTATATATGACATGAATCATATTTTTGGTTGGGGCGAAATCATTCCCTCTAGTTGTTAATTGATGTATGGGTGATATTCTTCAACCCATGGTGATCGGGAACACACTTCAGAAATGTGGAAGATCAAGTCAGGTACTAGTGTTATAGGGAAACCCAGGTAGGTTCGTTATACATTATATCATTAAAAAATAAACAATTATAATAAAATAATACATTAATTCGAAATTATTACTTAAACTCACATCCTAAGAGTGATATAAATTTTATTTAAATTTTAAAACAACATGAAGTAGATAAATTTGGAATTCATTATTAATGAAGTTAACAAAATGAGACGAAGTTATGAAATTGAATTTGTGTATTTATTTTAATTTTTTTTTAAAATAAAAAACACACCAAAAACATGGAAAGGTATAACCTAAATTCATGTTGAATTTCACATTTTTGAACATACATGAAGGAAATAAAAAATTAATTGTAATAAAAATAATATACATGTTTTCTAGTCTATAAATATATAAAGGGTATTTTTTTACAAAAATATGAGGAACATGTTTCACCCTAGTGCTCGGGGTGGGGTTCAAACATGCGATCGATCGGTTGCATGATTCACTCACAACAATTGAGTAGATGTTCATTGCCATTGAAATTTATTATATATATGGTATTTTAGATTCAAAAAATTTATTATCACACTACATGAAATGATAATATATACATGTTGTGTGGTTTTAATTTTCAGGAAATGGTTGTCAATAAGTCAGCATGAGGGACTAAAACCTTGGTCTTTTGGAACCTTGGTTACAAATATGCCTTCTAATACATCCCATATAATATTTATTTTTAAAATATTTTGAGGTTTAGAAAATTAATAACACAGATAGCACATGAATTATGTGATAACACATGACTTGTGGTATTACTTTTATGGAGGATGATGTTGGGGAGATAGAAATGACCCGAACCTTTATCTATTGGACTCGGGGTTATGAATCTACTCATCACCCCAATCCCATATTTAGTTCATGTCTTATTTTTATATTATTTTTATTTTGTATAAAAAATATCACATATTTTTTAATAAAAATGATAAAAACTAACATACATAATATGACATTTATAATTAAAATAGAAAGGACTTGAATGGATGTAACTCATGTGGATTGGTATAGGATTTGATGCTTCCACGAATCTAATTCCATAGAGGAGATACAACTAGTGTATCCCCATTTATTCATGTTCTATGTTATTTTTTTTTATATTTCCATTTTTATAAAATTTATAAATGACATAAAAAGAATACATAATGTTCAACAAAAAAACAAAAATGAAAAAGACCAAATCATGCACCAAAAAATTCTATATAGGGATTCAAACTAGGGAATAGTAAGATATAATCAATTAGTCATTCCATTAGTACAGGATTTACTCCTAGTTTTTATTCATTCATTTAAATATATATATATATATATATATATTAACATAATGTTTTCTTTTTCGATCATTATATTGTAAAATAGTTATACATATAATTATACATGATACTATTACTTTATTAATATATGGAATTCATATAATATATATTTATCTATATATATTATCACATGATGCTATTTAATTGATAAAGATGATATTTTCATTATTTTTAAGTGTATTTAAATGTTTTAATCCCTGCCAATTTATCAATTTGAGCTGAATTGCATCATTTTTTTGATTTTGTGATAAATTGTGAGAATATCTTAATTCAAAAATTTTATATGATTCTATAAATTTGGTATTTTATACATAACATTCTCACTATAGATCCAAATTTACAAATTCATTTTTTTAGGCATCAATTTTTTGAGATTCATTTTATTCATCTGGACTAAGTTAATATTCAGACAATAAGGGACCAAATAAATCATTTCAAGTGGAAACCCTGAGGGGTGATGGATTTCAACTCTCCTCAATTAATTAATAATATATAAAAATTTAAGAAATAATATGAGTTTTTTTAATTTGATATTAAATAGAACTTGAATAAAAAAACTTATATTAAATTTTCTATAGAAATAATCTCAATAATTTAATTTCATTAGGTACAACGAATTGGGGAAAATGATGGTTTTTTTCAACTATAATGTTTGATTTAGTAATTATCTCAAAATATATTATACACATCTCTAGAGATAAATATTGTTTAGGAAACATGTGAAATACATATGGGAACATCCTTTAATAAGAATCAT